>CANUEZ040000167.1:2420000-3020000 GCA_948099385.1 Fasciola hepatica
ATCGAAAAGGTATGCCCCAGAAGTTCGTGAACCTAATGAGATCATTGTATTCTCATACTTCTGGCCGCGTTAGAGTTTACGGTGAGCGATCCGATCGTTTCGAAACGACCAGCAATGTTCGACAGGGATGTCCTATGTCTCCATTCCTGTTCAACTTCGTCATGGACGAAATAATGGAGAGTGCGTTGCAAAATCTTCAGGATGTAGGCGCCGAACTAGGAAATAGTGAAAAGGTATGCGACCTAGATTATGCGGACGACGTTGTCTGCTTGTTTTAATCCACGGAACATGTTCAATGTGCACTAAATAGACTCTCAAGAGTTGTATGTCCATTCGGCATGCGCTTTGCATCTTCAAAGTGTATGGTTATGTTACAAGACTGGACGTCAACAGTTCCGAGCTTGATGCTTGATGGGGAGGTGCTGGAAGTTGTCGACCATTTCACCTACCTCGGGAGCAGCGTGACGACGGATGGGAGCACTGTAGTAGAGGTGAGCATGCGTATATCTAAGGCTCGAGCGGCGTACGCTGGACTGAAGCACTTGTGGCGTCGATGTGATATTTCACTGAAGTTGAAAGGTCGTGTTTACTGTGCTGCAGTGCGTTCAGTTTTGTTGTATGGTTGGGAGACTTGGAGTCTACGTGCTGAAGATATTCGTCTTCTTGAGGTTTTCGACCACCGATGTTTACGTGGTTTCGCTAGGATTGGGTGGAATAGCCGAGTGAGCAATGATGAGAATATTCAGACACAACTTATCCAGCTTAGTAGACTTCGTTGGTTGGGGCATGTGTTACGTATGGCAAACACACGTCTACCGTACCGTGTCCTGTTCTCCGCCCCTCCCAGGGAGTGGAAGAAACCACGTGGAGGTTAACAGATGACTTGGCAGCGAGGAATGAGAAAATGTACAGCAAACTTAGAAATAGTAGATGCTTCATGTCTTCGTAGTTGGGGTACAAAAGATCCCTCAATCAGTTGGCTGGATACACTGAAGGATATGGCAATGAACCGCGAACAGTGGCGATCGTGTTGTCACCTTCTGTCGAATCAGAATGATTGATCAGTGTGCGTTTGTACAGTTAGACTGTGTATTCCGTGTGTTGGCTACTAGGGCATTCTTTCCTTTTCGCACCCGTGTAGGTCCACTCCCTGTCCATCTTGTATATGCATACTTTCTAATTCAACGTGCAAGATGGTGAGAAAGGCAGTGGTCAGTGGGGCTTGCCCTACTGTTTACCGCTGTACGATGATGATGATGATTAGGGTTCTCAACTAAAGCGTTTACTTCGAAGAAGAACCTGTCGGTAAGGCAGCGGGGTAGTTGGGTGGATCAGTAATTTTTTCCGTAATCTTACCGACTGAGTTGCCAGTTCAAATCAACCCCAACCTAGAGGACCAGGAGAGTGGACTTTATGTGGGCTCCATCCATTGACCCTCCAGGTATGATTGAATCTTCAATTTGAGGCATGCCAACCTGCATAGCTCGCTTGGTCGCTGAGGGGCGCAAGTCGTCGCACCACGTTGAGAAGCAGTGTCGTTTTTGACAGCCCGTTTTCGGACCCATCAGTGATATATAGGTGTGTAAACGTTTTATGCCAAGGAATCCTATGAATTCGTCTGTGGGCGGCAAGTGTGGACGGGCTTCAAATCGCTCCGGACAAAAGGAACGTTTTATAGATAATTTGAAGATTACGTTGTCATGAGCTGAAATGGTTGACGGACAAATATAAATATAAATCCGCAATGAGGTTTGTTCCTCTGACAGTCCGAGTATACATCCTGAAATGGTGAAGGAAAATTCATGTGTGCAAAAAGGACAGGATAATGAACAAACAAAAAACTAGATCATGAGAATGCGTCAGGCTTCCTTGCTGCGCTCAGCTCTAATGGTGTTCACCTGCGATTGTGATTTTTGTTTTATTTGCTCTTTGTGTTCTGTTTATTCAGTCAGCTCACTAATGTCACTTCATTTAGGTTCGTACAGCAGGATAGCACTCCTCATCAACCCCCGATATGCATGGCTGGCGGTTACAAATTGAGTTGACACGTTATCAGTTGTTCGTTTACTTTCACGTTTTTCTTTGAATATTATAAAGCATATCCCGGTTTTGCTTTCAACATTGACAACTCGTTTCACGTTCCAGGTGGCGGCTCACTAACATCTTACTTTGAAATGTCACGTTTGACGAACAGCAACGAGGTCGAACAGTTGAGCAGCCGTTTCGCTCATCTTGATTCGCAGTCGGCACTGGCTGCACCCGATACGGGTGACTTCACTAATCTGTCAGTCAATTCCAGCGGTCGAAGAAGACGCCGAAGAAGAAACAAATCTAAACCGAATGAGAATATCAAAGACCAAATACCTCGGAGTTCAAGTATCGGCCAAGGTAGATGCTATGTGGTCATGTATTTCGTTCTACTTCCCCACTTTTGATATACCCTTGCTAGACTGTGATGTCTGTTGTTGAGATTATCCCATGCAAAAACATTATGAAAGTGGGATTGCCCAATAGTCATCGAATCGAAGTATTCAGCTCAGTTCTAAAAATTAGCCTCTCATTTGCGTGCTCTGGTTTTGGTTGCCACCCCGCGGCATCGTCGAGTTAAGGGCAAAATAAATAGAAGCGTAAAGTGAGAGCTAAGAACAGAACCAAGATAAAGTACGAGCTTGAGTGCAGCTACTCCACTGGCTGCGACACCTAACCGTGTCACTTAATGTCTGCAACCAGTCAGTAGATGGGTCTCGTGGACCCCAACCTGAACGTCTAGCTCGTCCTACTTGGGCAGGTCCACTGACCAAGATCTCCATACCCTTCTGTCACGTCATAGACTGACCACCCCGGCTTAACTTCCAACCACTATAGGCGGCCATACGTAACGTCCCAACCATCTGAGTCTACTCAGATTGAGCGTTTGCTCCAGAGATTAATCTCTGATTCTGGACACTATAAGCCTAACGGTCCATCACGATGTGGCCATAACTCTCTTACCTCCATAACCTAAATGGCTGCGCAGGATGATTTCTTTAAGTCGGAGATGCAGTTATAACCGTTCGGGGTCGAGTAGGTTAGGCCGTCTGCTGACACCTCAGGCCAGAGGTTCAAATCCCTGCTAACGCCGGTTACTTTTGTGGTAGACTGTAATTTACTGTCGGCCAAGTCGATACGACACCTAAACTATTGGGACCTTATGTGGTTATCCACTCCAAGTTTGAGGGTCTGGTTGCCCGTTATCCTTATCACCATCATCATCGTACAGCGGTAAACAGTAGGGCAAGCCCCACTGACCACTGCCTTTCTCACCATCTTGCACGTTGAATTAGAAAGTATGCATATACAAGATGGACAGGGAGTGGACCTACACGGGTGCGAAAAGGAAAGAATGCCCTAGTAGCCAACACACGGAATACACAGTCTAACTGTACAAACGCACACTGATCAATCATTCTGATTCGACAGAAGGTGACAACACGATCGCCACTGTTCGCGGTTCATTGCCATATCCTTCAGTGTATCCAGCCAACTGATTGAGGGATCTTTTGTACCCCAATTACGAAGACATGAAGCATCTACTATTTCTAAGTTTGCTGTACATTTTCTCATTTCTCGCTGCCAAGTCATCTGTTAACCTCCACGTGGTTTCTTCCACTCCCTGGGAGGGGCGGAGAATAGGACACGGTACGGTAGACGTGTGTTTGCCATACGTAACACATGCCCCAACCAACGAAGTCTACTAAGCTGGATAAGTTGTGTCTGAATATTCTCATCATTGCTCACTCGGCTATTCCACCCAATCCTAGCGAAACCACGTAAACATCGGTGGTCGAAAACCTCAAGAAGACGAATATCTTCAGCACGTAGACTCCAAGTCTCCCAACCATACAACAAAACTGAACGCACTGCAGCACAGTAAACACGACCTTTCAACTTCAGTGAAATATCACATCGACGCCACAAGTGCTTCAGTCCAGCGTACGCCGCTCGAGCCTTAGATATACGCATGCTCACCTCTACTACAGTGCTCCCATCCGTCGTCACGCTGCTCCCGAGGTAGGTGAAATGGTCGACAACTTCCAGCACCTCACCATCGAGCAGCGTGCACTTGCAAGAAAATGTGAGTTACCAGACAGAGGATTATTCCCGATACTACTTGACAATGAATCGGTACGAGTATTGGGCGTGTTATCATTGGGACGAATATGAGCGGATAAATGGGGCAAAGTGAGGTGGTTGGGGACAGAAGACAGAGGTTGAATAAATTAGAAGGAACTCTGAGCAATAGCCCAGTTATCACTAACCACCCCGCTGGATGCAGTGGGCAGCGCACGACCGATGCAGTATGGGATTCTTTCTGTTCGTGCAGTTCATGGGAGATGTTGAACGGGTACTGCTAGGGTGTCCAGCTATAAAGCAGGAGATCGACTAGGGTCTTCATCCACAGCCTTTAGTTCTAACAAGAACCTATCTGCAAGACAGCGGGATGACTTAGTGGAAGCTCATTTGCTTTGATCAAGTATTCTTCCACTGATTTGTGGACTGAGTTTCCAGCTCAGATCAACCCTCAATCTGTAGGCCCAGGATACTGAACTTTGTCTGACCTCTGCCCATTGACCTTTCAGGTATGATTGCATCTCCGGCTTAAGGAACTCATCCTGTATAGATCTTTGGGGTATAGGGGCATACACGCCATCACACCACGTCAAGGTGCAGTCTCGTCGTGATGTAATGGGCCGTGGTAGCTGAGGGTATGCCTTTCTTACTGCACTCATGCGCAAGCATGTAATGAAAAATCTTGGTAGGTAGAGGCCAGACGAAGTCCAGTCCCTGAATCAGTTTTTGGGCAACATGTGGTGGTAGTCACTACGCTTCTGATGAGAACACTCCAGCGAATAAATACAGAGGAAGCAGTGCACCAATCAAGAAGTTTCTGTTAGATGGCCGTAGGAGTAGAGTACCTGGGATTTTTTTCAACAATGAAAGGAGAGATCGCATTCCATTAGACAGCTATCGCCTACTAAAGCGAGGCAGTCCCCAGTCCAAAGCATGTTTCTCCACCCACGTTCCGCTTGCTCCATTCGGTGCGTCAATCTAAGAACTGAATCAGAATGGCAGATTGATAATGTAGCATCAGCGAAGACGACACGATGCGTACAACAATTGAGCCTCATGTGACAGATCAGAAAAAGTTCTTTCACGGGTGCTTCCGTCATGTTTTCATGCTGGTTTGAGGTCTCTTGGCCTTGTCGGCCGGCCTGTTAAGTCATAGGGTCAGATCAGAGTTCAGGAATAGAAACGTTTTCTGCGGTGTAGGCTGTCACGAAGTATCATCCGCCCAGAAATCTCCAATGGTCTCTCGGGAAACATTTCTTAACTCTTCTGAATTCTGCACATCTTGTTTCTAAGTGGACACAAAGCCACAAAAAGTCACGACCAAGAATAATAACTTAGAGATAAGAAAAAACAGATAATTGTTTCTCAAATCTAAGCGTTCTCTTCATTTAACCGCTATCAACGTTCGCACACTTTGCCAAACAGGGCAACGAGCTGACCTTAACAGGACTGTTAAAGCTTTAAAACTGTTTACTTTCTCTGAAACAGGCATATTAAATCCCAGTTCTATGATTACACTTCTCTCCCCAGACACAGCCTCGGCTTCTCGTTTTACTCTTCGCGCATATATATATATATATATATATATATATATATATATATATATATATATATCATCATCATCATCATCATCATCATCATCATCATCATCATCATCATCATCATCATCATCATCATCATCATCATCATCATCATCATCATCATCATCATCATCATCATCATCATCATCATCATCATCATCATCATCATCATCATCATCATCATCATCATCATCATCATCATCATCATCATCATCATCATCATCATCATCATCATCATCATCATCATCATCATCGTACAGCGTTAAACAGTAGGGCAAGCCCCACTGACCACTGCCTTTCTCACAATCTTGCACGTTGAATTAGAAAGTATGAATAAACAAGATGGACAGGGAGTGGACCTACACGGGTGCGAAAAGGAAAGAATGCCCTAGTAGCCAACACACGGAATACACAGTCTAACTGTACAAACGTACACCGATCAAACATTCTGATTCGATAGAAAGTGACAACACGATCTCCACTGTTCGTGGTTCATCGCCATATCCTTCAGTGTCTCCAGCCAACTGGTAGACGGATCTTTTGTACCCCAACCACGAAGACGTGAAGCACCTACTTTTCCTAAGTCTGCTGTACATTTTCTCATTCCTCGCTGCCAAGTCATCTGTTGACCTCCACGTGGTCTCTTCCACTCCCTGGGAGAGGCGGAGAATAGGACACGGTACGGTAGACGTGTGTTTGCCATACGTAACACGTGTCCCACCCAACGTAGTCCACTAAGCTGGATAAGCTGTGAAAAAACGTTCTCTGAATTAGTACCCAATACTCGCTTTCTTACCCCATCGTTGCTTACTCGGCTATTCCACCCAATCCTAGCGATACTACGTAAACATCGATGGTCGAAAACCTCAAGAAGACGAATATCTTCAGCACGTAGACTCCAAGTCTCCCAACCATACAACAAAACTGAACGCACTGCAGCACAGTAAACACGACCTTTCAACTTCAGTGAAATATCACATCGACGCCACAAGTGCTTCAGTCCAGCGTACGCCGCTCGAGCCTTAGATATACGCATGCTCACCTCTACTACAGTGCTCCCATCCGTCGTCACGCTGCTCCCGAGGTAGGTGAAATGGTCGACAACTTCCAGCACCTCCCCATCGAGCATCAAGCTCGGAATCGTTGACGTCCAGTCTTGTAACATCACCTTGCACTTTCAAGGTGCAAAACGCATGCCGAATGGAGCTACAGCTCTTGCGAGATTATCTAGTGCAGGCTGAGCATATTCCGTGCATTCGAACAAGCAGACAACGTCGTCTGCGTAATCTAGGTCACATACCTTTTCACTATCTCCTAGTTCGACGCCTACATCCTGAAGATTTTGCAACGCACTCTCCATTATTTCGTCCATGACGAAGTTAAAAAGGAATGGAGACAAAGGGCATCCCTGTCGAACACCACTGGTCGTTTCGAACCGACCGGATAGCTCACCGTAAACCCTAACGCGGCCAGAAGTATGAGAATACAATGATCTCATTAGGTTCACGAACTTCTGGGGCATACCTTTTTGATGAAGAGTACTGGAAAGCGATGTTCGATCAACTGAATCGAAGGCGCCTTTCAGGTCTAAGAAAAGCATTATTGTTGGTCGGTGGTGCGTGTGACGCGTTCCAAGAAGTCGGCGAAGAGTAAAAATCTGGTCGATGCATCCTCGACCTGGGCGGAATCCAGCCTGCTGTTCGCGGACATTCCTCTCGCGAGCCGGTGTAAGACGATGCAGCGAAATCGAAGTTAATACTTTGATGACTATCGGAATTAAGCTAATCCCACGATGATTACTGCAGTCATTGCGTATTCCCTTCTTGAAGATGGGAACAATCAATGACTCGCTCCATATTAACGGAATACGCTCCTCGGTCTAAATGTCACGAAGCAAGGCGGTAAGTGATTTTATCAACGCCTCACCACCCAGTTTGAAAAGAACTGGGGGGAAGTTCGTCGGGATCCGCCGCTTTCCCCCGCCTAAGTAATCGAATACATGACTCTACTTCTACTTCTGATGGGGGCTCAAGTGATACCACCCAAGAAGTCACAGTTGTTGACACGGGAGTAACTACACTAGCGTGCGGCCAGCTAAACTGTTCCTTGAAGTACTCGGTCCATCGGTCAAGCCTTTGCTGTTTGTTATGGATGGGTTCTCCATTTCTATCCCAAATCGTTTCACTGACCTGAGTTCGCCGTCCACCGGTGTCACGAATAAGTTTGAACAGTCTTTGACTGTTACCTGAAGCAGCTGCCACTTCCATTTCTTCGGCTACATTGACCCACCAATTTTCGCGATCCTTCTTAAGGCTTCGCGTAACTTGTCTTTGCAGCTTTCTCCGCATCTTATTCATCTCCTTACGGTTCGAGAGCTGACGCTTTTGCTCCATTATACTCAGCGACTCTTGCGAGATCCAGTGTCTCTGATGGACAACGGATCGAGGACCACAGGCGAAACCTGCTGCAAAGTGCATCGCTTGTTTGATATGAGCCCAATGCTCATCTACATTACTGTTCTCCGTGGATCCTAGCTCATGTGCTAACGTCTGCCCATAACGGGTGCAAACTTCTGGATCACACAAACGCTGCACGGCTAATCCGGTTTGCGGTTTGCGACGATGACCATGGAGCTGGAGAGATAATCGCATTAGAACTAAGGCATGGTCCGACTCTACGTACGTGGACCAGTAACATCTACAGTTCTGAACAGAACTGCGGCATCGGTAGCTTACGGCGATATGGTCAATTTGACTCAAAGTACCTGTAGAGTTAGAGCGCCATGTCGCTGTGCGACGCGAGCTGTGTCGGAAATTTGTGCTAGACAAGAACAATCGATTGTCTGCACAAAATTGGAGAAGCCTATCCCCGTTATCTGTACGCTCAGCGGGTAAAGCACAACGCCCACCTAAACAAGCTTCTGACACACTAAGTTTGCCAACTTGTGCATTCAAGTCACCAGCTAGCACTACAATGTCGGAACTTTTACTGCTGTGAACGAGAGTGGCGAGGGCATCATAGAACTCATATTTCTGCAAGTCTGAGCTGCAGTCCGTTGGGGCGTACGCCGAGATCACGAACAAATTGCGTTTAACACAACTGTCCTTTCGAACGCCGACTGATCCCTGGAGTCTCATAGCACATAAACGACTGTTAACAGGGATCCAGTCTAATAGGGCAGCCTCAGCTTTGTCAGTCAAGACAATTCCTACACCACGTTGACCCACAGCTCAAGCTGCTTCGTCTCCTGAGGTGCGCAAAATATACCTCGATGAGATACCAGGAGCAGTTAGTTGAATTACACTGCTCGAATCCTGGATACGCGTTCCACTTACGCATCATACATCAATCTTCAGAGAGTTCATTGTGAGGGCTAGGCACGCCTGCTGACCGGCCTGCATGAGTGTACGCAAGTTGAAGGAGCCGAGATTCAGAGGCTGACGAGGCTTGAGAAAATGTGAGTTACCAGATAGAGGATTATTCCCGATACTATTTGACAGTGAACCGTTGCGAGTATTGACCGTGTTATCAGTGGGAGCATTATGGGTGGATAGATGGGGCAAAGAGGGATGGTTAGGGACAGAAGACAAAGGTTGAATAACAGAGGGAACTCTGAGCAGTAGCACACTTATCACTACCCACCCCGCTCGATGCAATGGGCAGCGCGGTCCTGATTAGCCTGCGCGACGACCGATGCAGTATGGAATTCTTTGTATTGGTGCAGTTCATGGGAGATGTTGGACGGGTACTGCTAGGGTGTCCAGCCACAAAGCAGGAGAACGATTAGGGTCCTCATCCAAAGCCTTTAGTTCTGACAAGAACCTATCCGCAAGGCAGCGGGATGGCTTAGTGGAAGCCCATTTGCTTGGATCAATTATTCTTCCACTGGTTTTTCCGACTGAGTTGCCAGCTCAAATCAACCCCCAACCTGGAGGACCAGGAGACTGGACTTTGTCTGACCTCTACCCATTGACCTGTCAGGTATGATTGCATCTCCGGCTTAAAGAAGCCATCCTGTATAGCTCTTTGGGTCATAGAGGCGCGCAAGCCATCACACCACGTCAAGGTGCAGTCTCGTTGTGGTGGTTTATAATTTCGGTCTTATGATACGCCGAAACGGAATGGCTAAAGCTGTATTGTAACCAGGAGGTAGTGAGAAACAAAGAATGACAGAACAAAGAAACGTTTCCTTTAGATAAGTTCCGGTGAGAAAAATGGATCTGTTTAGTCGATGAGTAGGGTAAGTAACCATGTTTCGAATGCATTTTGTTGTTGTTTCGTTGGCGTCATACTGGTTCTCAAGTCGGTGTGCATATATATATATATATATATATATATATATATATATATATATATATATATATATATATATATATATCCATTTTTCTCACCGGGACTTATCTAAAGGAAACGTTTCTTTGTTCTGTCATTCTTTGTTTCTCACTACCTCCTGGTTACAATACAGCTTTAGCCATTCCGTTTCGGCGTATCCTAAGACCGAAATTGTAAACCACATCATTAACATTTGTTGCCCCATCAAAGCGGTTTACTTCCATCTAGGAAGGGTGGTCTCACCGTATATTACACAGTTACACGGGAAAGCTGGGTTAGGCTGCAAAACGCGCGCCCCCCTTGAGGTCAATAGGCTGTCAAGCTTGATAAAAAAAACGAACTTCCGAACTTCATATTTTCTCAATAGTTTCTGTATTCCAAGAATATCAAAGATAGATAGTAGGGAATCTAACTACTCAGTGGTCAGAAAAAGAGTCTCCCCTCTGATGACGTGGATGTTAAACACCTGAATTCTCAGTTGATTCGTTACCCAAATGACCCACTCCCAGTTTCTCATCAGAATAACAATTCAGAAAAAGAAAACTGGACTCTCGTGTGGCATCGGCGGCAGCGTACGGAACCTTCTTGATGTGTCGCGAGTTCTGCATTGAGATCTCTGGCTATGATTCCACCGATAGCCCCACAGAATGCTCGGTTTTGAAGAAGGTAGTCAGTGTTTTTCTAGTAATATTTGTGCGGTACGAGTGTTTTTATTGTCGATTTGACCACAAAGGATGCGTAAGCGAGAGGGAGCACGTAGCGCGGCGTAATCTAACCCCACGGACGCTGGACTTTTCTCATTCACTCAGGCTACAAAATGTATGACCGAGGTGCTGGAGGTCGGACAGAACCAGCTACTTATTACCACCCACCTCCCACTCGCTCTTATATACGTAACAGTGTTAGCACTACTGTCTCGTGTGCTTCTCAGGTCGCCATTGACGAAGGCGCTTGGCATGGAAATGAGATTCCTCCTTCTGTTGTATGCAGTTAATCAAAATCACTACCAAGACCATATGTGCCCCTAAAGCTTGGAACGTACGCTTTCTAATGTATATAAGCCAACAAGCAGCGTTGGTGCGCACGCTCAAAACACTGGCCGTTGACGTGTGCTGTCTGTCCGAGACTCGCATCCAGGACACCACCATCGTAGTTTGTCTGAATTGGCCCATAGGAAATGCTTTCATTCTGCACTTATTCGGAGTTGCCGCGGCTTCTGCATCCGGTCATGCAGGTGTAAGAATCGCTTTGAGTATTAGAGCTGAGTCTGCGCTACGCGATCGGATCCCAGTCAGCAGCGAATTGTATGCCACTCGCCTAGTGAGTTCGTCCAGAGACAAGAAAGGTCACGACGGCAACCGTCGCCTGTTTATTGTCGCTGTCTACGCCCCTACGGACTACAGTCCGGATACAGTCAAAGATATATTCTACCAACAGCTTCACGAACTTCTTCGAAAGTGGTACAGGCTGAACGCTTAGGTTGGCAACCTAGGTCTAGACAAGCGAATGTTTGGTGGCCAAAGTGGCGCCAGCCATCAACGCACAGACAACGGTAATAGACTGCTCCATTTATATAGAGACCATCACCTATTCTAGTCAAACACAAAACTCCGCTGCAGCTTTCGTCGCACAGTCACTTGGCGACCACCATCTGCTAATCAGTCTTGCACACAAATAGATTACATATCCGTAAACTACCATTGGAGTGGCTCAATCAAGTCTTGTAGGTTATACTAGAGCGCACATCTGGATTCTGACCACCCTTATATGCGCTGAGTTCATAGTACGATTTTTCACCACGTCGAAAATTCATTGTCAACGGATAGACGTAGATCAACTTTGTCGGATGTCGGTCCGGGACAGATAATAGAACGAGCATACAGCCCAGCTGAGTAGCCACACAAACAATGGTTTATGAGACCACTGGCAGCACATCCAAGAAGCCATGAAAGTAGCGAGTACCGCATTTTGTGGCTTAGTCACACGTCATGCAGCCACACACCGGATCTCATCTGACTCTCTGGGATTGCTTTGTAGTCGCCAGAATATGCCTACCGGAAGTGGAAACCATAGCGCCCGCAGCCAACTACGAAGAAAGTTGATTAGATGCTGGCACAGAGTCAGAGAGAATTGGTGGGTTGAGCGGACAGTCAAAATGGAACAAGCTGCTGCCACCGGCAATGCTAGGAGGCTTCCAACTCATCCGATCCACAGAAAACAAAAAGCTTAAATTAAGCGAGACCATCTGCGAGGTAAACTGCCAACCAGTCCACCAGCTTTCAAGGGTCATGAATCGTTGGACAGCACCTTGAGAAACATTGTGATTGGCCTTCAGCGCCTCTACGCAGTAGCCCGTATGAATGAGTTCATGTTCCATGGACGATCTGTACTGTCCCATCCACCGACGAAGCTGATCGTGCGCCCCACCTCCTGAAGCGCAACAAAGCAGGTGGCCCTGACGAACTTCCCCCGGCTCCAATAAAAGATGGTGGCATGCTCCTCTTCAAAGTGCTCTTCAGCCTCTTTACCGAGATCTGACTCCACGAATGCGTCTCACAAAGTTGGAACTGTGCATCCATCATCACTTTACACAGGAAGGGATTCAGAAACATCACTTGCGAGCATCAAGAGATAAGTTTTGTCTTACTCGCGTCGAATCTGTTAATCTCAATAAGCCTCCGTAGATTGTCCTCAGTGCGCGAACAACAAGTCCGTGAAAAACATTCTGGTTTTCGTCCCAACCTCGGGTGCATCGACCAAATTTTCACCATCCATCAAATACTCGAGCTCGGCCACACATCGTGGACCGACGGTAATCATATTCTTGAAAATCCGAGCAGCTTTTGATTCCGTTGATAGGACGGCCCTCTGGGATTGTCTCGTCAGACAGAGAGTGCCTGATAAGTATGTGAAAATCATCCAAGCTCTATACCACCAGACTTCAGGCCGAGTACAAGCATATGGCTCATCGTCACCTTGCTTTCCAGTTGGCAGTGCCGTGCGTCAAGGTTGCCCACTCTCACCCTTCCTGTTCAGTTTTGCGATCGATGACATCCTAAGAAAGATAGAGAAATCAAACGAACGAAGTTGTTGAGCTTCTACCTGATGGCAGACGTTTTGACTTAGACAATGCGGATGACATCGTATTGGTTTGCGACGATGCTGTTGTGGCACACTGCGTTCTAAACAACCTCGCACCGTCTTTATTACGGCACAGGATTTTTTTCATCCTCCAAGTGTAAAGTACTTCTACAAGACTAACAGGAGTCCATCCGCGCTCTTGCCCTCGGTAATAATAGGTTAGAAATCATTGAAAAGTTTATCTACTTCGGAAGCTATATAACTGCCGATGGACGGGTTGGAGAAGATGTGAACAACCGAACAGCTAAGGCTCAAGCGGCGTTCTGCAATTTTTGTCACCTGTGGAGACAGCGTGACATCTCTCTGCGATTGAAGGGTATGGTGTATAGTGCTGCTGTACGTCGTATGCTTATGTACAATTGTGAGACCTGGCCTGTTCTAGCGGCCGATATTGACCGTTCGATCATTGATGCTTGATGCGCATCTCACGAGTTTGGTGGAAACAGCGAATAAGCGACTCCGCATCTACGAAACCGAGCGTGCTGCGTAACCAATTAGTGCTACCATACCACTCTGTCCGCTTCGTTGCTTAGAGCATATGGTACGTATCCTACCTCATCGACTTCCCAGTCGCGCTTCGTTCGCTGAGGCAAAGGTATGCTGGAAAAGAACACGTGGAAGCCAACCCATGACATGGTGCCGTTCCATCAAAGTATTGACGTCAAGACTTGCCTCAGTTCCTCATGCTTACATGGCTAGGGACCTCGGAACCCATTGCACAGCCGGCTGCAAACTTTGTCGGATATGGCTCAGAGTCGTGGTCAGTGACGGTTATGTTGTGCCAAATTGTGTTCGAACTTCTAGACGATTTTCTCTTTGATTCTTCACGTTTATTTTGTTGTTTGTTTTTGCATAGCATCGCGCCTCCACTTTGTACCGGGTTATGGGTGAATATATATATATATATATATATATATATATATATATATATATATATATGATAGGAACCAAACCCTTTTGCCCAGTATTTTGGGTCAGCGTTTTGTAAAACTTGACCGCCATCAATCAGATGACTAACTGTGTTACGTGAAACTCCGGGTACCCGAATAGGAAAAAATTTCATTTAATCCAACTATTTTATCGCACTTCGTTTAGCGCAAGTTACGAATGACATAATCAATCAATTTTCCAACGGCGGGGCTGTGCTACGGCCATTGGTGTGTAGCTTTGCCATCTTTGAAATATGAGGCTATGTTTTTGGTAGACAGCAGTCCCCCGCCCGACCTGCTGGAGTGCCGTGTAGATCTTCACTTCAAGTCTGGGTGTGATGGCTGCTGGTTGTCTTTGTTAATTCACTGAACTCTTTTTCGACAGGGACTATGTCCTTCGTACTGCACTTGTACTCAGGCTTGAAATAAAAATAAACTTCCTTTATATATTAACAATAACAGTGTCTGCTATTTTTTACACAAGTCAATTAAGCTAGCCACCGCTCTAAATATCCCAAAAGGCGAAACGATAACCAGTACTACACTGTTCCTCTCACTCTTGTTTCACGATTTGGTCTATTTCAGAACCGATTTCAGTTTCCATTCAATCTGTCGAGAGGGATGCAGTTGGGAATGCTCTTATCCACATCAAACCACGTGGCTTTCAGAATGTGAAAAATTCATGTTATCTGAATGTCTCCCTGCAGTTGCTGTTCCATATACCACAGTTCTGTGGAGTTTTGAGCACCTTACGCCAAACCGCACCAGATAGACCGACTCGAAACGACTCTTTTCAGATACTCGACACAAACTCGTCAACTCGGTTGTTGCCTTTAATGTGAGTAAGTGTGCAGTGTTGTCTTAGTTTTCTGTTGAGTGTCTCATTACAGGCCGTGCCATTGTCTTACAAAGCTCTCTGATCCATTGTTGTCCTCGACTAGCTCCCATAACTTCTATCGTAGATGGCTTCGGTCGGTCATCATTGACAAAAGTCAGATGCAATTTACGTCTGTTTCATCCACCAGTTTTCCAGGACCAAAACGAACATTGGCCGCAGACCAAGAAAGTAGTCCGCTGCCGCCGATGCTACACCAGACTCCAGTTCAAATAGACCTCACAAACGACGGATATCTTTGACATTAGTGGTCCTCTTAGCTGCTGGCAGATCCACCCCTGTGGATGTCGCATTCAATGAAATGCAACCCCTCCAAGTCGTCAACTTACTAAGAGTTTGATAAACAACCGCGAGCCGTGGTAGATTGCGAGATGTAGGGAGATTAAGATGGTTATAGTGACTGGAAACGGTTGTAACTCCTGCCGTTTGTTTAGAAGTACCGGTCCACAAAATCCAGGTGTTATTGAAGTAATGAAAGAATCCGGCGGCTCACGGATCCACTCTTTAAAGCGTCGTTCGACCCGTTGGGCGGTGCACTTTACGGAGCAATCCAGTTAACCTACTTTCATTGTGAACATTCTGATAATACATGAGAGGAACGATGCAAGTAGATGTGACTGATCCATCAGAAGTGGAGTTTATCCGAAAGTTAAATTATCAGAATAGATACAAAACTGCTGAATCGGATGGATTGTCTTTGTCCTTTTTCAAGGACGGAGAAGAAGCTTTTGTGTCGGAGTTAACAAAACTCCTCTGTTCATCTCTCAAGGATCGAGTGTACGCTACAGGAGTCAAGCCCGTGCTTTTGTATGGTTCATAAACGTCGGCTGATAATCTGAGTTCACTACGGAAAATGTTCGTTAAAGTTGGGCCCTGTTTTCCTATCTTTTCAACCTAATAGGTAATATTGCTCTAGAAATAGAGCTATTCTCGTGTGCGAATAGCCGCATCAATCGGTGTTCAGGCAGTGAACTGTCTGACTGAAGTTTCAGGTTGGTTGCAAGATTTCGTGGATGGTGTAAACAGCAGTGAAGAGATGTTTAGGATTTACTTGGTACCTTTGAAATGTAAAATACTATTGCGGGGCTGTGTTGACCGTACATCAAACCTTTTCCTCTCTGAGGGAGCTTTACATGAAGTAGGTACGTTTTGTAACTTTGATAAATAAAACTCATGAGGCGTTTGAATATCGGATGAAATATTGTTGCGGACACAGAAGCCGTCTTTAGTTTTTCAATCCTCAGTGATCTGTGATGCCTGCGTGACATCCGGTTATCTATTTGGGGTCCGCTGTGCACTGCGGCAGTTAGATTCGTTCTCTTATATGACTCATAAGTATGACGCGATTAGAAGATAATCGAGGACTGCCGGTGTCTGACCATCTTTATCTCGGTAGTATTGCTCAAACCTGGCGGTAGTACCGTCTATGCTATGCTGAGTTTAGGCGGAGGGTATTTTGGGAACCGGAGATCTGTCACCGGAACAAACACGGAATCTAAAGTTACGATGGCTTTCGCATGAGTTGCACATTCCCACTGATACATACATGTAGAGCCCTTCCGTTACTGGCTTTTCAAGGGTAACAATCCGTTGACCGCAGAGCGATCGACTCCTATGAGCATTGTTACTGCATAATGGATCATTTCTGACAGATAATAAACCGCACTCGGGAATAAATTGCACAGCAGTTTAAACAACTAGTAGTCAGGTGACTGGGTTGATAACTGAGTGGTCCTTGTAATTGTCTCTGGTGACCAGGGTTCGAATCCACTCTCTTCCGGCCAGCTCTGTTAATCCGGGTCCTATTCGGTGCTTGGCAAACTGCTACCTGGGAGTTGGTAATATCTTATATAGTTTACAGGTCCCCTTGTCATTCTTATCAAAAATTCAGTAAGCTTCTGTGTTTATCAGGTTTATTCCATTTGATTGATTCTAGTGAATGTGATACCGGTTATCCTAGCCTATTGAATGTAGGGTTTGAGTTGTCTCCATCACCGAAGAATCGGTGAAGGATAGAGCGGGACTGATGATGACTTCTTCCCCAGAATGACTCAGTAACCTCCTCAAATGTTGATTTGATTCGAATCGGGGGATTGTGAAATCGCGTGGCAATAATGAAGATTTATCACAAGATTTCTCAGTCTGTATATATTTCTCGAATCTGGTGGTGATAACACTATATCAGCAATACTGAAGGTGAGTACAGACTTACAAGTAAATAAAACAAATTAATAAACCAAACACTAAGGTTTATCAAATTATAGTGGTTGGGATATAGGTTGCGCATGTTCTCTACTATGCTCCGTCAGCACACTAAGGCAGGCGTTGATTGCAAAATGAATCAGGGCAGTTGTTCCAAAACGCAGATGAAGGGAAGGAAGAATTAAAACCAGTGGGCCTGACTGCGTAGAGTGTACTGGGCTTCCTGGGCGAGGTTCAGCACATTCACATGAGGGTATGTGACTAGTTGCTTCTACCAGTGGCTTTCTACTCGATAATACCATTTGCGGCTCTTTCTCCGCTTTTCCATACCGTTTGTCTTTTTGTGATCCGAGTGAAAAATGTTGTTGAAAAATAGCAACGAGTGAACGGTAATGGTTGTTCTTTCCTGCTCTCGAAAAATCAAACGGGATTAATCACCTCCATTGTTGTTCTTTCATCCCCGATCTCAATCACGTTCCCACTCTTAGGCTCCGGTTGTTCTCCCAATTTGCACCATGCACATCTTGCTTGTTGTCGGATCTGAGTCGCGGTGCATCATCAACCACCGCTCGTTCGTCATCGAAATCCGGTGATAATGCTCGTGGCTCACATAAGTTGTCTTCCGGTGATCACGGACCACCGACTGATATTATTTTACTGGATAAGGTTGATCGCGTGCGACCGGTAGATTTGGGCACACCCGTGTTACCAGGTGATTCGTTTCTTCGTGCGTTATGTCTGGACACAGGTTTTCAAGAAGATTGTGCGGTACGTGGACAAATCCTAGCGGTGATGATTACTACATTGCTTGTTACTCTGGATCAGGAATTTTTCGTTGCCACCGTTTTGGACTGTTGTGGATATTTCGTTATTCATTGTCAATCTCTTTTGTGTTCAGTATATTTTATGGTTAAGCTATTCTGCTTCCCGAGTTAGAGTTTCCACCAGTGTTTTCGTTACTTTACAGTGATGAGGATTTCCATCGACAATGAACCCATGATGATCATCTATGTAATGAATGTGATTTGGTGTCTAGCAAGATATTAGTCGTCAGCCGTTTACCTTTAGCCAACGAACCATAATGCGCCAAATTGACAAGAATGTTCCGCAGTAGCAACCATCGATCATCTACTGAATTTAACTGCATCAGAGTTCTACTGCAATGCAGGTTCCAGTGATCAACTGTCCGGTGGTTTTATCACTGATTTCAAATGGTGCCGTTTTCAGGTCTGAAGATGGAATCTTTCCGATGAAAAATGCATTAAAAATTGATAAGTGAAAGAATTACTTCAAATGAATTCATCATATCCATGGCAAAATTACTGTTAAACTTGTGATACCATGGACCATTCTAAGACTCAGTTCAAGTACTTGTCTCCTTTGAGTCCGTATGTAAGTGTGGCCGACAAGTTTCCTCCCATTCTGAGAAGGGAGATTCTATTACTTTGTCTTAGAATTGAATGTTGGAAGTAGTAGCAAATTGTGTCTAATTGCAAATGACTTTATCACCAATGTGACTGGTTCTATACTATAAACTTGACGTCTTAATGGAAGGCAACTGGTCTGTTATTAACCAGATCTGAAACTACAGATTAGAAGCAGCTGAAAACCACGCTGCGAGGAGAATCCGGTTCTGCGAAGAGTATCACTGGAATTCCTCCTCTGGCTAACGCATGGACATGGATGGATTACACTGTGATGGACAAGGATACTGGAGTACCAGTATAAATGACTAGCTCGTTTTTGGTTGAAATGCCAAGATTATGAGTAAACGATCCAGTATTCTGAATGTGATTATGCTCTTCACCGCGACAGTTGCCTACCACATTATCTTCAACCGTTTAGTAGGTGTTTTTGTTTTTTCAATTAGCATGTCTAGCAGCCGCACATTTTATACCTCAGTATGGATAGTTCATACTGTTGTGGTAATTGTTTGAATCCATCATTATGTACACAGGAATGCCTTACACAAATGCTCGCAAAATTACACGAAGAAATGGCTCTGCTCAGTGGTGAAACGCAAAACACAAAGGCTGATACTGCCGTGAATGAGGATGATGATGAATCTGATTGGATCGTCACCGATCGAACGGGTAAACGTCGTCCAATGGCGCGCAAGGTTCGTTCACGCGACTTGAATGGTTCACCTGCCTACCTGAATTCGGACAAGTAGGATCCTTTATCAGGTTTCCTCCAATATGCATTCCTATCAAAATCTTCGTACCAGCATTGTGGCCCCGATTGGGGAAAACTTAAGTGTGCTAATCAAGCAAGAATTTTCCTTCTCACGGATAAATTTAATGGGTGATTAGTGT
The DNA here is from genome assembly GCA_948099385.1 of Fasciola hepatica. Classification (NCBI taxonomy): domain Eukaryota; kingdom Metazoa; phylum Platyhelminthes; class Trematoda; order Plagiorchiida; family Fasciolidae; genus Fasciola; species Fasciola hepatica. Next base: position 2,439,505 of record CANUEZ040000167.1, read on the forward strand.
TTCTGCAATCGCATCATCTGATCCAGAATACTTGAACTGAAGACATTCCTCTCCATGTAGACTAAGTAGCTCAATAATCACTGTCCAACTGTCAACGAGAGAAGGCTCGGAGTGAATGTATTGGTCTATTTGTGAATACCTTTCAACGTACACTCATTTCGATATGATGGTCCAGAAACAAAATGTTCCGTTTCGGCTTCTATAGCTAGTCCTTTTAGAGGATGCGCTTTCCTTATCTGTTTGTGGCAGTTCTTGATTTTTATTCCCTGAACCACAAACGTTTGGGAATGTCGAAATGGGCCCATCAAAACCCATTCGTTTGAAGTGCACATTATGGTTTGCTTTTTCAAACTGGACGCCAGAATCCTGATCTCGATCTTATTCTGAACTATCTGTTAATTCCGATCATCCTCAAATGCCCCCTCTCCACATGTACTCGGATTCAGGTCTCATGTAACTCATTGCGTTCACTTTAATTGTTTTACGTAATTGTCTCATATACGTTCGCGACCAGAACCCTGACAAATGCCAGAGTTCACGTGAAATGCTCTAAGAGAACCTGTTGATGTATAGAATCGATCGGTCCCCGAGGAAGCTTCGGATTGATGAAGTAGAGCGATGAGTCTAACACACTTGTGCGAAAATTGTGATATTATCCATGAAACTGTTGGAGTGGCACAGTTTATAGCGTCCTTTAAATTATTGAGAGATTATGTACACCTAATGCCGTTGAACCAGTACTAAACGTCAATCCGATAATCGTGGAGCACTGCGCATTATCACACCTTGACTTCAGGCGGATTGTATAGAGGTACTCGTTTTGAGCTCGATACTAAAAACCACTGGAAGTTTCATGGAGGTCTTCAGATAGGTTATTTCCAAGAGAATTGTTGGGTCTGAATTTTGTCATAACAGTCGCTTACTGATTGGTTTCTTGTTGGAATCGGATAATTGGAATACTGCAAAGGGTTATTGGTCGATTTCCTTCAGAGTATTTAACTGTTCTTTCTGTTAGGATCTCGTGATAACAAGGTGATCTTATAAAGCTTGAGTCGTGAGAAGCGCTGTGCCACTTTCCTGGTCAGCGTTTCTTCATGAACAAGCAGATTTTCTACGGTTCATTGCCATTGTCTCGTGGCTATCTATTTCTGGAACTGAGTGGGGTTGAAGTGGGTGCTTCAATTGCTAAGGGCATTGCTAAGGGCCCCAGACTCATCACCTTGTTGCGAAAGAGTTCTCCACTTTCTTTTCAGTTTAATCGCATCGTTTGCGGTCATCCAGCCATACTCAATTTCGTAGCGCCGGATACCTTTTCAAGCTCACTTATTGTCCATTTTCACAGACGGAACTGGATGGTGGAGCTAGTCCAATTTCACGCCTCTTCTCCGGAATTTTATTAAACTGTTCCACTGTGAATCATGCCAAACATGCTACAGTGCGTGGTAGAGGCTGTGGATCGACCGGATCTTCGTCCAATCCTGTTTCCGTGGACGAGCTCGCCCGTAATGCTACCCATGTGTCCGTGAAGGAGCCGTTCTTTATACTTCCGCTGGAAATCAGTGACCCAAAGGTGTAGTTTCTCTTTCGTTTTCTTTCGTGTCTGCCTGCTTGATTTTGTCCGATGGCTTTTTCCCGATGATAAAACATTTTTTGTCCAGTTAGCAGAGTTGGCTGACTTCCACGGGAATGACGTTTGCTGCTAATACACTCAGGCTGTTTGGCTTGTTTCACACCTTATTTTATCCACCATAAAATTTGATCTAGAGCACCTTGTAAAAGAGAAATGAATAATACGTAGTTCGATTATTACTCTTGTCATATGGTTCAGACATGAACTACTTAGCTTTTGTGTGATTTGTTACTTCCTTATTCAGAAAGCTTGATATCCTGGACGATTTCCGCTTTTGTAGGTGTTGTTTTGAAGCTTCACAAAACGTAATTTGATGTCTTATCTATTAGAGAACCAGTTTTAGAGAGCTGAGTAGTGTCTTGAGGTATTCCGTCCAGCGTCCGAGACACTGGTGTTGATCGTAGATGGGTACTTTTCTCACTCACCTGATTACTACCGATAATTTAAACGAAATAAAGTAACTGGTAGTAGTTCCACGACGAGACTGCACCTTGACGTGGTGTGATGGCTTGCGCGCCTCTATGACCCAAAGAGCTATACAGGATGGCTTCTTTAAGCCGGAGATGCAATCATACCTGACAGGTCAATGGGTAGAGGTCAGACAAAGTCCAGTCTCCTGGTCCTCCAGGTTGGGGGTTGATTTGAGCTAGCAACTCAGTCGAAAAAACCAGTGGAAGAATAATTGATCCAAGCAAATGGGCTTCCACTAAGCCATCCCGCTGCCTTGCGGATAGGTTCTTGTCAGAACTAAAGGCTTTGGATGAGGACCCTAATCGTTCTCCTGCTTTGTAGCTGGACACCCTAGCAGTACCCGTCCAACATCTCCCATGAACTGCACCAATACAAAGAATTCCATACTGCATCGGTCGTCGCGCAGGCTAATCAGGACCGCGCTGCCCATTGCATCGAGCGGGGTGGGTAGTGATAAGTGTGCTACTGCTCAGAGTTCCCTCTGTTATTCAACCTTTGTCTTCTGTCCCTAACCATCCCTCTTTGCCCCATCTATCCACCCATAATGCTCCCACTGATAACACGGTCAATACTCGCAACGGTTCACTGTCAAATAGTATCGGGAATAATCCTCTGTCTGGTAACTCACATTTTCTCAAGCCCCGTCAGCCTCTGAATCTCGGCTCCTTCAACTTGCGTACACTCATGCAGGCCGGTCAGCAGGCGTGCCTAGCCCTCACAATGAACTGTCTGAAGATTGATGTTTGCTGCTTAAGCGAAACGCGTATCCAGGATTCGAGCAGTGTAATTCAACTAACTGCTCCTGGTATCTCATCGAGGTATATTCTGCGCACCTCAGGAGACGAAGCAGCTTGAGCTGTGGGTCAACGTGGTGTAGGAATAGTCTTGGCTGACAAGGCTGAGGCTGCCATCTTAGACTAGATCCCTGTTAACAGTCGTTTATGTGCTATGAGACTCCAGGGATCAGTCGGCGTTCGAAAGGACAGTTGTGTTAAACGCAATTTGTTCGTGATCTCGGCGTACGCCCCAACGGACTGCAGCTCAGACTTGCAGAAATATGAGTTCTATGATGCCCTCGCCACTCTCGTTCACAGCAGTAAAGGTTCTGACATTGTAGTGCTAGCTGATGACTTGAATGCACAAGTTGGCAAACTTAGTGTGTCAGAAGCTTGTTTAGGTGGGCGTTGTGCTTTACCCGCTGAGCGTACAGATAACGGGGATAGGCTTCTCCAGTTTTGTACGGACAATCGATTGTTCTTGTCTAGCACCAATTTCCGACACAGCTCGCGTCGCACAGCGACATGGCGCTCTAACTCTACAGGTACTTTGAGTCAAATTGACCATATCGCCGTAAGCTACCGATGCCGCAGTTCTGTTCAGAACTGTAGATGTTACTGGTCCACGTACGTAGAGTCGGACCATGCCTTAGTTCTAATGCGATTATCTCTCCAGCTCCATGGTCATCGTCGCAAACCGCAAACCGGATTAGCCGTGCAGCGTTTGTGTGATCCAGAAGTTTGCACCCGTTATGGGCAGACGTTAGCACATGAGCTAGGATCCACGGAGAACAGTAATGTAGATGAGCATTGGGCTCATATCAAACAAGCGATGCACTTTGCAGCAGGTTTCGCCTGTGGTCCTCGATCCGTTGTCCATCAGAGACACTGGATCTCGCAAGAGTCGCTGAGTATAATGGAGCAAAAGCGTCAGCTTTCGAACCGTAAGGAGATGAATAAGATGCGGAGAAAGCTGCAAAGACAAGTTACGCGAAGCCTTAAGAAGGATCGCGAAAATTGGTGGGTCAATGTAGCCGAAGAAATGGAAGTGGCAGCTGCTTCAAGTAACAGTCAAAGACTGTTCAAACTTATTCGTGACACCGGTGGACGGCGAACTCAGGTCAGTGAAACGATTTGGGATAGAAATGGAGAACCCATCCATAACAAACAGCAAAGGCTTGACCGATGGACCGAGTACTTCAAGGAACAGTTTAGCTGGCCGCACGCTAGTGTAGTTACTCCCGTGTCAACAACTGTGACTTCTTGGGTGGTATCACTTGAGCCCCCATCAGAAGTAGAAGTAGAGTCATGTATTCGATTACTTAGGCGGGGGAAAGCGGCGGATCCCGACGAACTTCCCCCCAGTTCTTTTCAAACTGGGTGGTGAGGCGTTGATATAATCACTTACCGCCTTGCTTCGTGACATTTAGACCGAGGAGCGTATTCCGTTAATATGGAGCGAGTCATTGATTGTTCCCATCTTCAAGAAGGGAATACGCAATGACTGCAGTAATCATCGTGGGATTAGCTTAATTCCGATAGTCATCAAAGTATTAACTTCGATTTCGCTGCATCGTCTTACACCGGCTCGCGAGAGGAATGTCCGCGAACAGCAGGCTGGATTCCGCCCAGGTCGAGGATGCATCGACCAGATTTTTACTCTTCGCCGACTTCTTGGAACGCGTCACACGCACCACCGACCAACAATAATGCTTTTCTTAGACCTGAAAGGCGCCTTCGATTCAGTTGATCGAACATCGCTTTCCAGTACTCTTCATCAAAAAGGTATGCCCCAGAAGTTCGTGAACCTAATGAGATCATTGTATTCTCATACTTCTGGCCGCGTTAGGGTTTACGGTGAGCTATCCGGTCGGTTCGAAACGACCAGTGGTGTTCGACAGGGATGCCCTTTGTCTCCATTCCTTTTTAACTTCGTCATGGACGAAATAATGGAGAGTGCGTTGCAAAATCTTCAGGATGTAGGCGTCGAACTAGGAGATAGTGAAAAGGTATGTGACCTAGATTACGCAGACGACGTTGTCTGCTTGTTCGAATGCACGGAACATGCTCAGCCTGCACTAGATAATCTCGCAAGAGCTGTAGCTCTATTCGGCATGCGTTTTGCACCTTCAAAGTGTAAGGTGATGTTACAAGACTGGACATCAACAATTCCGAGCTTGATGCTCGATGGGGAGGTGCTGGCAGTTGTCGATCACTTCACCTACCTCGGTAGTTGCGTGACGACGGATGGGAGCACAGTAGTAGAGATGAACTGGCGTACATCCAAGACTGGAGCGGTGTATGCTGTATTGAAGCATCTATGGCGCCGACCTGATATTTCGCTAGAGTTGAAAAGTCGTGTGTATTGTGCCGCAGTGCGTTCAGTTTTGTTGTATAGTTGCGAGACTTGGGGTCTGCGTGCGCAATGTGTTTGTCGTCTTGGGGTTTTCGACCATCGACGTTTGCGTAGCATCGCTAAGATTTGGTGGAATAACCACGTGAACAATGCTGAGGTCAGAAAGCGAGTATTGGGTACTAGTTCAGAGAACATTCTGTCACAGCTTATCCAGCTCAGTAGACTTCGTTGTTTGGGGTTCGTGTTACGTATGGCAGATACACGTCTACTATACCGTGTCCTATTCTCCGCCTCTCCCAGGGAGTGGAAGAGACCACGTGGAGGTCAACAGATGACTTGGCAGCGAGGAATGAGAAAATGTACAGCAAACTTAGGAATAGTAGATGCTTCATGTCTTCGTAGTTGGGGTACAAAAGATCCCTCAATCAGTTGGCTGGATACACTGAAGGATATGGCAATGAACCGCGAATAGTGGCGATCGTGTTGTCACCTTCTGTCGAATCAGAATGATTGATCAGTGTGCGTTTGTACAGTTAGACTGTGTATTCCGTGTGTTGGCTACTAGGGCATTCTTTCCTTTTCGCACCCGTGTAGGTCCACTCCCTGTCCATCTTGTATATGCATACTTTCTAATTCAACGTGCAAGATGGTGAGAAAGGCAGTGGTCAGTGGGGCTTGCCCTACTGTTTACCGCTGTACGATGATGATGATGATGATGATGATGATGATCCACGTGATGCTTTTTGATCAGATTTTGCTGCTTCTACGAAGTCAATCGTTAGATTTACATTATTACTATTTTCATCATCATTATTGTTACATCGAGCCGGGAGTCGGGTATGGTGCCAAAACCGCAAATACAGAAACAAGTATCAAGAAAACGATATATATATATATATATATATATATATATATATATATATATATATATATATATATATAATGTATTACGCCGGCTTGAGAACAGGCATGGTGCCAACGCAACAACAACAGAGAGAAATTAAAAAGTCGAGGGGCGGAGATTGGGTGTCAGCATAAAAATTGCAACACGTATAAGCAAATATTTTCGATATTTTGACCGTATATGTTTCGTAGATTCTTTTGTGCCTTTCCTAATCCTTTGTGGGGAACGGAAAGTCAGCGGACAGACCATGTAGCATTTACGCCACTGGATTTGGTTAGGAACCCTGTCTCAGCGTCTCTGACATACAACAATCCACATCTCTTGGGCCGCAACCAAGAGGACGGGAAGCACCAACTAAAGCCAGTGCTGAGTTAACCTCTTCATACCCCTACGCCAAGCCATGGTTTGTTCGTCATATGGCTTCTTCCGGAGATACCAAGGAGGCGCAAATTGTGCGCTGGAGGTAGGCGATGAGTAGGCGTGCGTAAACCGTGTCCAACCCAATGGGGACGGTGTAAGTTTGGCCATTTCTGTCAGTGGGCGACTATCCACACCCAGCACACGCCGATAAACCAGGTCTTTTCTCACACGGTGTTCCCACCAGACGCGAGCAGTGCTTCGGATTTATCTGTGGCTGAATACGATAGTCTCCGGGCGTCTGCGTGGAGCAGCAGGGAATCATATCCGTAGAGGTAAACCGTGCACTGTGGCATTATAAACCCATTCGGACATCATGGCGGTTCCTCACGTGATCTTGATCCATTGAGGCCAGTCTGGCCTTCGCTTTTCGTAATGCGTTCTTTTCTCTTGCACCATATAAGGCTGTAATCAGGTTCTGCGATACTTAAATTCACTAACTGATCGTAACTTCTCAGCTTGCACGGACTCCCGACTGTCTTGTAAAAGTACTTCGCACTTCCGTTGAGCAAACCACACCATACCTTTTTATTACAGTTAAATTGAATTACAGCATAAGGGGTAAACCATATAATCGAAAGACATACCGTAAGAATGGTTTCTGGGGGACACTTAACATTATTGACCTTGCTTTTGAAAAGAGAAAGGTTGTAAGTTGATGGTAAGACAGAAAGAGGGAGAGTTTTCCATAATTTAACGGTCTGGGGGAAGAAAAAAGATTGAAAGATAGAAATACGGCATCTGTTGACAGAAACTTTATAAGGATGACTGGTTGTCTGGGTACGTCATAATCGGGAATAATCTTTGGGAAGAGTAACTGCCCAAGCTAGCTCAGAAGAACAAGGTCCAGAATAGTACCGGCAGAAGAGAGACAACGAAGCAACAGCCCAACAATAGGCTGGTGACTGCAGACTCGAGGTCAAAGACGGGTCGTCGATCATCCGGCTAGCCTTGCGTTGAACCCGATCCAGAAGATAAAGCGAGATAGACGAAGCTCCAGCCCAAACATGATTGTAGTATTCAAACGTGGAGCGGATTTGAGCTTTGTATAACAGAAGAAGATGAGCTAGTGTGAAGAAGCGTCTGGCGCGAAACGGAGCACTGACTTTGCGCGCAGCACGAAAAGCGAGCTGAGATACTCCGGAATGCCTCGAATTGACACGACAGACTGTCAGTCAGCCTTATGGTCTCATTGGTGATGGATCATTTAAATCACTCTTCGAGCTTCATTTCACTTTACAGTTCAGTATTGTATTGCATATCATTACGCGAACAGACATCTGTTATGTTAGTTTCGGGGCAGAATAGTCTGGAAGTGTAATAAATTTCGGCAGCCTAAGTCAGATCGTCGATACATTTGGGTAATACTCACAAAAACCGTTCCTTGTATTTGCATGAATGCTGCTGCAGAACATTGCTTTTGCCAGTACTAATGTGGTTTACTGAACAGAACCCTCCATCCAGATGTTATTACTGGCTTTAGTGATATATTTGCTGAGGAGGACAGTAGTTGAAAGATGATTGGGAGCGGCGAAGCTCTAGTGAACTTTGTTTCAGCCATCAGGTTCCTATTGTTGTGCGGTTAAGATGTTATTCTGTGTAGCTCTAACTGGAACCTGAAGTTCTTCGCGCGTCGGTCTCAGCCACCACGTGTGTTTGTGACATTTGTGTTGTTTCTATCGATCTACAAACAAATTTGATTGGATTTGTGGATTGATCTGTACATGTTTTTCTCATTCGGTTGTCTAATTTTGATATCTAACCAGTGTTCTTCAAATTGATTGCTTGCTACTGGTAGACGAAACATGAAAGTTTTTGTGTTCCTGCTATGCAGCAGCACCTTTTCAGAGCTCTTGAAGTCACTGTTGTTGTTTGCGGTATCGCCATTGTGGTTGCTCGTATCCTGCTGCATAAAGTTCATTGGTCGACGGCACATCCTCGAATCTTGTATAGTCTGTCCAAAAATTTGGGAATCACATCAATTCAGTCAAAATCCAGTCGCATTCCATTTCATACAACAGTAGCCAAAATATGCAATAGACACTGGTTTAGCGAGTGAGTAGTATCTGTTGTATGAACCGGGATTCGACTGTATGCCACGATTTCGACCGAATTGAAGTGATCCCGAATTTCTTGATTGGTGTCACAACTTCAATAACGTGGACGGGGTCGTTGACTGAACGGCACGCGGTACTCAGTGAATACAGGAAAAGTGTGTAGGGTGTGTTACCCGATAGTATTAGAGCGGTCTCAGAACGTCTACTGTCACTAGTCTGGAGATGACGGGTAAAAAACGACGCAGTGGTCCTCTTGGGACAGCAGAATGAAAACAACATCATGCCAGGTTGAAATTAAATCGAGTGTCTTATAATGGAAAACCCACTTGCAATTTTCGCACCTTAAACTCCAACGCAGTTATTCACCATGTGTATGCCTATCTCGGTGTAAAGCAATAAGTACTTGATTATTTACGGTGGTGATAACCTTGATTTGTCGCAATTTACGCCATGCGTCGTTCACACGGCAAGCACAAAATTATCACTATGGCTTTTTGAAATTAAGGTCAATGCCTCATGAGTGTCTGTGTGGACACAGTGCTAGACGGGGGTACAAAAATGGCCGCCTACTGTAACAAAGAACAATGTAGATCTAAATCTAAAAACGATATAGTGGTTTTTTTCGGAACCGGAGAATGATTAATCGATATTTTTGAAGACCTGTATGTCCTGGTCGCCCATTGCACCATTTACTGTTATACTTCCAATATGGACCACACAAATCAAGATCGCATGTATATACTGGTGTAAAAGCGTTATAATGAATAGCTAGGTTATGAACGATCATCACGCCCACCACAATTTGAATGAATCGTGGGCTTTTCGTAGCCTCTGAGCGATTGGTTGGCCAAGCGTCCAAAGCATTCCAGCACATGCTTAGTAGGCATTTGTAAATCAGAATCAACATAAGTGGAACTTGGAACAATATCCATAAGCTTATCTCAGAAAACGAAGCGTTTCTTTGACACAAGTAAAATAGAAGTAGTGATGTCTTTAATAGCCCTCAACCCCAGTGAAGCAGGTTCAGTTTCAGTGACGAAGGTGCACTGAAAAGAGTGTTTCGTTTGATCAGTGAGAGAAGCATTGGATGAGGTCGAAATAGACCCAGTTCTTCCTGCTATAACAGTACGGTCTCATGTAGTTGAAAAATAGAGATGGCAGGATGTAAAACAGAAACGGGAACTGAAGATTCGACGGTACCAGTGTCCATAATGAGCTGCTGTTGAATTGTACCACCAATGAAAAATGGACGAGCTGTATCGATGATCTCTGTCCACTGCATCCACTAGCTAATACTGAAAAGCTATGCGACCTAGATTACACTGACGACTCTGTCTGCTCGTTCGAATGCACGAAACATGCGCAACCTGCACTAGATAGACTCAAAAGAACTGCAGCTCCATTCGGCATGCGATTTGCACCTCTAAAGTGTAAAATGATGTTGCAAGACTGAACGTCAACATTTGCGAGCTTGATGCTTAATAAGGACGTGCTAGAAACTGTCGACCGTTTTAGTTACCTCGGCAGCAGCGTGACGACGGATGAGAGCACAGTAGTAGAGATGAACTGGCGTACATCCAAGACTGGAACGGTGTATGCTGTATTGAAGCATCTATGGCGCCGACCTGATATTTCGCTAGAGTTGAAAAGTCGTGTGTATTGTGCCGCAGTGCGTTCAGTTTTGTTGTATAGTTGCGAGACTTGGGGTCTGCGTGCGCAATGTGTTTGTCGTCTTGGGGTTTTCGACCATCGACGTTTGCGTAGCATCGCTAAGATTTGGTGGAATAACCACGTGAACAATGCTGAGGTCAGAAAGCGAGTATTGGGTACTAGTTCAGAGAACATTCTGTCACAGCTTATCCAGCTCAGTAGACTTCGTTGTTTGGGGTTCGTGTTACGTATGGCAGATACACGTCTACTATACCGTGTCCTATTCTCCGCCTCTCCCAGGGAGTGGAAGAGACCACGTGGAGGTCAACAGATGACTTGGCAGCGAGGAATGAGAAAATGTACAGCAAACTTAGGAATAGTAGATGCTTCATGTCTTCGTAGTTGGGGTACAAAAGATCCCTCAATCAGTTGGCTGGATGCACTGAAGGATATGGCAATGAACCGCGAACAGTGGTGATCGTGTTGTCACCTTCTGTCGAATCAGAATGATTGATCAGTGTTCGTTTGTACAGTTAGATTGGTCGGTGGGGCCTGTCCTGTTGTTCACCGCCGGATGGTATTGTCCACTGAGGGGGCGACGTTAAAAGAATCCTTAGAAAGGTGATTATATATATATATATATATATATATATATATATATATATATATATATATATATATATATATATATATATATATATATATATATATATATATATATATATAGGTTTCAAATCAAGCAAGGCAACGCGACAGCCATAGTGAAAATATAATGGAAGGAGCGTATAATACAATGGAGCAGACAGTGCTCGAGAGAGAAAAAATGCGGAACTTTTCCAACCGTTCGCCGTACACTTGCTTTTTCTTGTCATTTTTCGTCGTAACGACAATTTTATGGTTGTGTCCCTCAGTGTCTCTAACCAGTGATAATCCTCATTTCTTGGGCTCCAACCACAGATGCGGAAAGCTTCAGCCGAAGAAAACGCTGATGTTAGATTTTCAAACCTCTACGCTAAGTCATGGCCTGGCCATGGCGTTACTTCTTCCAGCCTTGCCCGGCACGTGCGACTAGAGTACGAAAAGGTAGACGATCGGCAGGCATTCGCAAAACATCCGAGCCATCGGAGGCGGTGTAGAGCGATCACTTCGTTAAGAGGGCGGCTATTCTTGCTCGATACACGACGGCGCACCTCGTCATTACTCACTGAAGGTTCTCACCAAACGTGAGCAGTGCTTCGGAGATATCGGTTTTCGAACATGAAGAGACGCTGAGGATCCTCAACTCGAAGTGGCCAGGTCTCGCAACCGTAGTGTAAAACACTATGAGCCGCAGCTACCTAAACCTTTCCCTGCCACGCCACAGGTGTCGCAGGTTTACGAAGGCTGCTCTACCTCTAGCTATGCGTGAACCGATCTCCTCCCCAACACCACCTCCAGCTGTTATCAAGCTCCCAAGATATTTAAAGTTGTTGACTAACTCTAACTGATCACAACAAAGGGTGAGTGCAGGCAAAGGCTCCTGCCAATCTTCCGAAAGCACTCTGCATTCCATATCTGGATACCTCAATCGCCAAGTGGTCCAAAGCATGTTGCATTGCCCGTGCATTATCACTCAGCAAGGCGATGTGATCGGCATATTCCAAGTCGGAAACTCTGTTCCCTAGGAGGAGTTCAGCTCCGCCGTTCGGATAACCAGACAGAGCATTCCGTAGAATATCCTCTATGGCAAAGTTGAAGAGAAACGGCGATGTAGGGCAACCTGGCCAAAGGCCCTTACCCGATCTGAGGTGTGACGATACAAGTCTTTGAGGATTGATACATACTTCTCAGGTACTCCATTTTTCAACAAGCAATTCCACAGAGCAGTCCTGTCGATGGAGTCGAAGGCCGCGCGAATATCGAGGAACACGATGCCTGTCGGTCTCTAGAAAGTGTGACGGCGCTCTAGCAGTTGTCAATACATCAATACATCAATACATCCACGACTGGCGTGGAACCCAGCTTGCTCCTCGTGGGTCTGCTCTTCACGCGTTTGGTACAACGTGCGAAGTACAACTGACGCCAGCAGCTTCGACGCTATTGGGATGAGGCTTACATCGCTATGGGTAGCGCAGTCACTGCGCTAGTCTTTCTCAAATATGGGAACAACAATCGATTCTCCCCACAGGAACGGAACGTGCTCAGAATTCCAAAGTTTTGAGAACAAATTATGAAGACCTCTAACAAGCTGCATCCCACTATGTTTAAATAGGGCTGGGGGAACGCCATCGGAGCTCTTCAGTTTGTGACGTCCTAAGGCATGGATCTCCTTTCGGATCTCCTCCCCGTTATGTGGGTCCATCGAAATTGACCACTGGACTTGTTCCGAAAAAGCTACAAGGGAGGCTGACACTAAGGGACAGCCAAACTGTGTCTGAAAGTGCTTTACCCAGCGCTTGAGACGCCGCTTCTGATTATGAAATGATAAACCGTCTGTTTCATAGTTTGTTTCACTCACACCTAGTGACTTGGATGAGATTGAACAGCTCACGGGAATTTCCCATGGCAGCAGCACGTTCCATTTCTGATGCGCGTTGCGACCACCAGATTCCACGGTCCTCATGAGGACTTTCGGTAAGTGCATGTCGGGTTTCGAGATAAGTTACGTTATACTCGCTTCCAGCCGGAATCGACTGTCGTGAGTCCACAGGACCCAGAGATTCAGCAGAAACCCAGGGTCTTGCAGCACGATGAGACAGGCCGCAACTTACTAGACCAGCAGAATGCAAAGCATTTTGATGAGCGAGCAGTGCTGGTTTATGTTATCAGGTGGGGCTGCAGCTAGCACGTTTTGGAAGACGGATAAGTGGGATGGATCGGAGAGCTTATCGCAATCTGACCGTCATTGCAGCATGCGTTTGGAGCGCCCCTCGAAGCACATGGACAGCACAGTGGAGACTAACGCCTGATTGGAATCGAGGGGAGTGCTCCAGTACGAGCGACAATTTTGTATGCAACCCCATTAGTGGCTTATGGCGATGTGGTCAGTCTGGGTCCACTGTTGACTCTAGGAGGACGGACGCCACGTGGTGTACCGGCGATAAGAACGTCTGAAGTTCGTACTGGTGAGGTAAAGGCGATGGTCTAAGCACGGCCAACAACCGTTTTCCGTGGGACATGAATCTAGTACAAAAGGGCCTCCTAGACGCGCTTCCTTCGATGACAGCCAACCCACTCTAGCATTCCGATCTGCCAAAATCACGATATCAATCCGGTTGGCTTTTCGTAAGAGGTCGTAGAGCTTTTGGTAGAAAGTATCTTTGACTGCATCTGGGCTACAATCGGCGGGTGCATACGCCGAAACCAAAAACAGATTGCATCTATCGGAGCGGCTACTGCTCGCTCTACACGAACCCCCGATTTACACAACGCATAAACGACTGTCGACCGGGATCCAGTCTAGCAGCGCCGCTTCAAATCTTACACTGAGAACAATGCCAACGCCATCAAGACTAGGAACCGCGGCCTCGGCGTCCCCAGAAGGGCGTAAATGAAACTTCTCCGAAGGATTCGATGAGGGCGTCAATTGGATTATGGAACTGGAGTCTTGAGTGCGACATACATCGACGGCGAGGGATTCAAGGGTACAAGCTAAACCCGCCCGCTGTCCTATACGCATCAGGGTTCGCGTGTTGAACATGGTTAGTTTGAATTGGCATCGAGGACGAAGCAGGGAATCGACCGACGGTAGCGGGTTCGGTGAGACTCAGAAGCTAGCTAGCATTACAGCATGCATGGTCGACCGAAGAACTCGTTGGATGTGAAAAAGAATGAAACATGGGAAGGGAGTGGAAGTGGGAGAACAAGTTATGTACGGTGTAGAAGAGTGTTCGTTTATGTGCATGGAAGAGCAGTTGATCACAGTGGTAGAGTCTATCATGGTTGTGTTGCGTTGCGGGCTATTGTACTACTCGGTCACCCAGTCCAGAGTAGGCATTTTTGTTTGAGCATGCACCTCTAGCCTCCGCATAGCTAAGCGCGCTCTGCAAGACAACAGGGTTGGTCCAACTAAGTCGGCGGCAAATTATGTAGCTCACTCGCCTCTTCTGGGAATCACTGGGAGCCGGTGACTGAGTTCGTAGTTCCTTCGCCCTTCGGATGAGGCGAAATATCCTGGATGCCCAGTGCACCTGTCCGCTACAAATGCCGATAAGCATAGTGTTGTACGCCTAATGCATCACCCGTGGTTGGTTTGGAATCAAGGTTTAACCATCTCCCCTAGACTGACTATTAGACAATCCATTCGGTGGGAACACCGCCACAGGAAAGCAGTGAGTAGGACTTCCTCGACAGAGGCTGTGTTAGACGCACGGTCATTAGGGAGCATTTCGAGAGCTGTTCAGGACGGGCAGCCAACTCGGAGCCTGAGACAATCACCCCCTACCATACCGTATTTGAAAAGATAAGTAGATGATTGTCTGCACTCGGTTTGGATATGCTCTAGGTTACCACTTCTGTGGTCTATAGGATTGGGAAAGCGACCGATTGAGCGTAAATGGAGGTTATCGTAAAAATCACATTTACCTGATGAATTTTTCACCGCAGTTGACACATTGTGACCACGACTACGTGTTTATTATTCGCGAATAATAGAGGTCAAATAAATGACATTTAGTTGATCACAAGCTGCTATCTTCACCCAATGTATGTGGCAAACTTTTTCTCGTTATGCAATTAAACGCTTTATTCTAATCCCGAGTACAAATACTAACTAACTTACATTTCATGTGGAGTGAAGAACAGATTAAACAGTGTATGACTTGTGGTGAAGTCCAATATAGAACTTAGGTGACGATGATAAAGGACGTTCGACGCCATAAGACTCTTGGGGCGCGCAAGTCAAGAGTATTAGATAGCACGATTCATTCCGGAGCATTTTGCTGCATCTTTGCTAGTGCATACTGCGGTCAAGATTGATTTTAGAATCGTTTAAATATCTTCCAGGCAGTTAACATGCATTCGTATCATGGATGCCGTTCTAGCATGAACCAGGGTATCTTCACGAAACAAAATTTGAATAAATAAGCATGTTGGTACTGAGGATGAAATGAGAGCAAATTCTGTGTGCGCCCTTAGGTGCAACCCGTCCGGACCACTGACTTTATCGCACTTCATCGGAAAAATATATCCACTACGGAATATCCATTTAATGTCACTGTTGAGCCTAGGGCCATAATCTACATCAAATATCGGTGGAGTCTGCCAGTTTGCTTCGCTATCACTCAATTTTCACACGCGCTTTTCTAGCAGACTTTCTTATACACCATGTTGTATCTGCTCTCTTTTGCCTACTAATAAGCTTTTGAGTAGCAAGTTGAGAAGTTCGACTGCGTTGCACATCGAACCTGAGAGAATTTATTCAGTAACAGTGCTTGTTTGCAAGTTCTGCTCAGCAATGCAGTGAACTTCTTGGGTTAGGGGATAAGTGTCCCTTGTACTTAATACTTGAAAAAGTGTTTTCTACGAGTCAGTGTCTTAACTGACTAACATACAACGTCCAAATATGATTCAATGCGTTAGGCGCGTTTGTCATACAGATGAAACCTGATTCACTTTTCATCTACGTCTTTGCTACATAACTTTCATGAAGATGATGAAATCACCAGTAACCATCATCTTCCAACACCGTAAACATATGGATACAACGAGTAAATTAAGTTTCTCCATTTCTGAGTCGTCTAACCGCTATCACTGCAATCTTTTTTAGGTTACCTCGGTTGAATCTGCCTTGTTCTCGTTGTCCAATCGTGAAGAGGTTTCCGACTATCTTGACCCATTGACAGGCATGGCCTCTACACTACGTCGACATACGTGTTTAGACCAGTTGCCACCATTTTTCCTGTTCCAGCTGAAACGTTTCACCGTCAATCAGTCATCCAATGCACCCGGTGGTAAAATGGGGAAATCACTCAAACTAATCCCCGTTCAACAGGAACTGTTAATTCCAAGCAGTGAGTTTGATGTTCCGGTTGATCTTTGTTTAAACGAAAAGTCGACTCTTCATGAGCTTCTGAGCACTGTGCTTGAAGTTTGGGTAACAGTGATAGTGTCGCCTCAACTGTTGGTGGAACGTTTGCAGCCTAAATACCAAGCTCAGCGACAAATCGCTTATGAAAATCATCAAATTGAGCGACGATCATCAGCAAATTTTTAAAGTCTGAGAAAACTAACTGTACCAAAAGTTACGTTTAAATCGACGTCAGTTACCAGCTATCCTGGGCATTCGCAGTGTTTTTGGGGTGCGTTTTGCGCCTGCAAGGCGCTAAATTGTACCTCAGTACTGCATTCGTTCAATACCAAACTTAGCGGTCGGATATCTTATGGGATTTGTTGCGTATTGTGCAAACACGTTGGGTTTCTCTTAATCCCCGGTATCTCTTGCGTCGATCTAACATCCAGTTGTCGACCAGTGGACGAATGTAAGCCGCGACAGTCAATTTAATTTTACTGTGGAAGAAATGAATAACACTGATAGATGAAGCTGACGTCGAAATCGTCAACATTAAGCTCATTCATTCCTCAGCCTGACACTTTTTGAAGCAGTTTCCTGGGTCTGTGGAATTAGAACTGCACCTGTCATGAAACATTAGGTTGCTAATTTTCCATATTATGCTCAGCTTTGATCCACCCCATAGCTACGATAACACCTCTCTTGAATACTTTCTTGGGCACTTGTTTTTACTCCGGAGTGTTGAATCCACTTCCGGTGCTCTGTCCGAATTTTGTTCGTGTTATAACCATCTATTGTTATAGTGTTAGAGTGCATTGGGGTACGTCGACTGTATTCGCTCATCGGTGCTCCCTACGAGTTCCAACGGTTTGCTCACAGGCTAGAAAAAAGACCATAGGTGATGTCATACTTGTTTATTGTGTTTTCAGCCCTTCAAACGACTCGGGGAATTCTGTACCGAGTGCTCTCGATATCTGCTTTTCAAGATATCATCATCATCATCTTACAGCATTAAACAGCAGGGCAAGCCCCACTGACCACTGCCTTTGTCACCATGTTGCACGTTGAATTAGACAGTGTGAATACACAAGATGGTCAGGGAGTGGACCTACACGGGTGTGAAAAGGAAAGAATGCCCTAGTAGCCAACACACGGAATACACAGTC
The DNA here is from genome assembly GCA_948099385.1 of Fasciola hepatica. Taxonomy (NCBI): domain Eukaryota; kingdom Metazoa; phylum Platyhelminthes; class Trematoda; order Plagiorchiida; family Fasciolidae; genus Fasciola; species Fasciola hepatica. The sequence goes on from CANUEZ040000167.1 coordinate 2,456,921, forward strand.
TAACTGTACAAACGCACACTGATCAATCATTCTGATTCGACAGAAGGTGACAACACGATCACCACTGTTCGCGGTTCATTGCCATATCCTTCAGTGCATCCAGCCAACTGATTGAGGGATCTTTTGTACCCCAATTACGAAGACATGAAGCATCTACTATTCCTAAGTTTGCTGTACATTTTCTCATTCCTCGCTGCCAAGTCATCTGTTGACCTCCACGTGGTCTCTTCCACTCCCTGGGAGAGGCGGAGAATAGGACACGGTATAGTAGACGTGTATCTGCCATACGTAACACGAACCCCAAACAACGAAGTCTACTGAGCTGGATAAGCTGTGACAGAATGTTCTCTGAACTAGTACCCAATACTCGCTTTCTGACCTCAGCATTGTTCACGTGGTTATTCCACCAAATCTTAGCGATGCTACGCAAACGTCGATGGTCGAAAACCCCAAGACGACAAACACATTGCGCACGCAGACCCCAAGTCTCGCAACTATACAACAAAACTGAACGCACTGCGGCACAATACACACGACTTTTCAACTCTAGCGAAATATCAGGTCGGCGCCATAGATGCTTCAATACAGCATACACCGTTCCAGTCTTGGATGTACGCCAGTTCATCTCTACTACTGTGCTCTCATCCGTCGTCACGCTGCTGCCGAGGTAACTAAAACGGTCGACAGTTTCTAGCACGTCCTTATTAAGCATCAAGCTCGCAAATGTTGACGTTCAGTCTTGCAACATCATTTTACACTTTAGAGGTGCAAATCGCATGCCGAATGGAGCTGCAGTTCTTTTGAGTCTATCTAGTGCAGGTTGCGCATGTTCCGTGCATTCGAACGAGCAGACAGAGCCGTCAGTGTAATCTAGGTCGCATATCTTTTCAATAGTTGCTAGTTCGACACCGACATCCTGAAGATTTTGCAACGCACTCTCCAATATTTTCGTCCGTGAAGAAGTTGAACAGGAATGGAGACATGGGACATCCTTGTCGAACACCACTGTTCGTTTCGAAACGACCGGATCGCTCACCGTAAACTCTAACGCGGCCAGAAGTATGAGAATACAATGATCTCAGTAGGTTCACGAACTTCTGGAGCGTACCTTTTCGATGAAGAACACTGAAAAGCGTTGATCGATCAATTGAATCGAAGGCGCCTTTCAGGTCTAAGAAAACCATCACTGTCGGTCGGCGGTGCGTGTGACGCGTTTCAAGTAGTTGATGAAGGTTAAAAATCTGGTCTATGCATCCTCGAACCGGGCGGAATCCAACCTACTGTTCGCGGGTTTCCCTCTCGCCAGCGGGTATAATACGGTGCAGCAAAATTGGGGCTAGTACTTTGGCAACTATCGGAATTAAGCTAGTCCTACGATAGTTACTATAGTCATTGGGTATCCCCTTCTTGAAGATGGGAACAATCAGTGACTCCCTCCGTATTAAGGGAATACTCTCCTCGTTCCAAATGTCGCGGAACATGGTCGTAAGTGATTTTATCAAAACATTTCCCCAGTTTTAAAAGGACTGGGGGAAGTTCGTCGGGACCGGTCGCTCCCCCTCGCTTTAGTTATCGAATACATGACTCTACTTCCACTTCTGATGGGAGTTCAAGTGATACCACCCAAGGAGTCGGAGTTGTTGATACGGGAGTATCTACACTAGCGCGGGGCCCAACGGTCGAGCCTTTGCTGTTTGCCATGTATGGGTTCTCCATTTCTGTCGCGAATCGTTTCACTGACCTGGATGCACTGTCCACCGGTGTCACGAATACGTTTGAACACTCTTTGACTGTTACCTGAAGCAGCTGCTATTTCCATTTCTTCGGCTACCTTGACCCAATTCTTAAGGCGTTTCGTAACTTGCCTTTGTAGCTTTCTCCGCATCTTATTCATCTCCTTACAATTCGGGAGATGACGTTCTTGCTCTATTAGACCGAGTGACTCTTAAGAAATCCAGTGTCTTTGATGGACATCGGATCTTGGACCACAGGCGAAACCTGCTGCCACGTGCATCGCCTGTTTGATATGAGCCCAGTGCTCATCTGCATTAATGTCCGTGGTAGTTCCTAGCTCATGTACTAACTTCTGTTCATAACCGGTGCGTACTTCTGGATCGCACATACGTTGCACATTTAACCGCGTTTGCGGTTTGCGACGATTAATATAGAGACGGAGAGATGATCGGATTAAAACTAATTCATGGCCCGACTCTACGTACGTGGACAAGTAAGATCTACAGTTCTGAACAGAACTGTGCTACCGGTAGCTCAAGGCGACATGATCAGTCTGGCTTCGAGTACCTGTAGAGTTAGAGCGCGATGTCGCTGTGCGACTCGAGCTGTGTCGGAAATTGGTGCTAGACAAGAACAATCGATTGTCTGCACAAAATTGGAGAAGCCTATCCCCGTTATCTGTGCGCTCAGCGGGTAATGCATAACGGCCACCTAAACAAGCTTCTGACACACTAAGTTTGCCAACTTGTGCATTGAAGTCACCAGCTAGCACTACAGTGTCAGAACCTTTGCTGCTCTGGACGAGGGTTTTGAGTTCATCGTAGAACTGATATTTTTGCGTGTCAGGGCTGCAGTCCGTTGGAACGTATCCTGAGATCACAAATAAATTGCGCTTAACAGAATTATCCTTTCGAAAGGCCGACCGACCCCTGGAGTCTCGTAGCACATAAACGACTATTAACAGGGATCCAGTTTAAAAGGGCAGCCTCAGCCTTGTCAGTTCAGACTAATCCTACACCACGTTGACCCACAGCTCAAGCTGCTTCGTCTCCTGAAGTGCGCATAAAGAACCTCGATGAGATACCAGGAGCAACTAGTTGAGTCACAGTGCTCGAATGCTGGCTATGCGTTTCATTTAAGCAGCAGACATCAATCTTCAGTGAATCTAATGTGAGGGCTAGGCACGCCTGTTGACCCCGACCTGCATGACTGTACGCACGTTGAAGGAGCCAAGGTTCAGAGGCTGACGAGGCTTGAGAAAATATAAGTGACCAGACAGAAAATTATTCCCGACACTATTTGACAGTGAACAGTTGTGAGTATCGACCGTGTTGTCAATGGGAGCATTTTGGGTGGGTAGATGGGGCAAAGAGGGGTGGTTGGGGACAGAAGACAAAGGTTGAATAGAAGGGAGGGAATTCTGAGCAGTAGCCCACTTATCACTACCCACCCGATGCACTTGATGCAATGGGCAGCGCGGTTCTGATTATCCTGCGCGACGACCGATGCAGTATGGAATTCTTTGTATTGGTGCAGTTCATGGGAGATGTTGGACGGGTACTGCTAGGGTGTCCAGCCACAAAGCAAGAGAACGATTAGGGTCTTCATCCAAAGCCTCTAGTTCTAACAAGAACCTATCTGCATGACAGCGGAATGGCTTAGTGGAAGCTTATTTGCTTGGATCAATTATTCTTCCACTGATTTTGTGGACTGAGTTTCCAGCTCAGATCAACCCCTAATCTGTAGGCTCAGGAGACTGGACTTTGTCTGACCTCTACCCATTGACCTTTCAGGTATGATTGCATCTCCGGCTTAAGGAACTCATCCTGTATAGATCTATGGAGTATAGAGGCACGCAAGCCATCACACCACGTCAAGGTTCACTCTCGTCGTGATGGTATTCAAGATATGAACTCTAAAAGGAACACAACAGAGTGACGTTGCACAATTTATACCCGTATTCATTTGGCTGTACCGCATCAGGTGCATACTACTTTGAAGCCTTTCGCTTTATATCCGCTAGTTCTTTCGTAATTTTCATACATCCGTTTGTCTTTCACAGTTTGTGTTATGAATTACTAGCTATTTTTTAAAATTAGCTCTGTCAACACGGTAGTCAACAAGTTCTCGAAACCCTTGCGTAGTAACTGCGGTGTTCATCAAAGTACTGTCCCACTAACGTTTTTTGGGATATGCGTGTTTTGTCTGTCACAGCCCCTGACCGTCCCTGGGACCACGCTGTTCACATCGTATCATACTCAGATATCACCTTTTTCCGTGATCGTTAGAGGTTCTAGGACGATCTGTTCTGTGTTCAGTAATCGTCACGTTTGTGATAACGCAAAACTCTTCATAATGTGTTAGTTCGTTTTCAGTCTATCACTATCTTCGTTTGATTCCGATCAATGAATGACCAGCACTGATTGTCTGCTCAGAATGGACTCGCTCAAATACACTCGAGCCATCAGCAACACCAACATACATCGAATTTCCAGTATTATGGCTTGTGTCAGTAATCTTTCTGGCAACCTTCTCAAATCTGTAGGCTGTTTCCCATCTCTACTTCCCTCATTTTACTCTACTGATCTCAATTAAGTTTTGCCGGTCTTTTGGAGAAAGTGTGTTGTACTCAGCGCTGGGGACTTCTGACTATCAGCCATGCTAATATATTTACACAACACTCTCCCCAAATTGTATGAATTTTACTGGAAATTCTCGCATGTCCGTTCCGTGTTATTCCTACCATTCCGATCACGAATTACCTCAACGAGTGAAGGAAACAAACAAAAATCAAAAAACGATGCTCCGCTTGTATTTATGTTTTGGTTAGATGTGAGATTGCGTTCCTGTAGAAATTAGGTTGTAGGAGAAGGAGTCAAACAATTGATCGGGTGGAATGAAAGGTTGCTGGGAATATCGTAAAAACCCTTTTGGCAGTTCAAAGTAAAAGCGGCAGTTGAAACAACTCGAACTTTATTCTTTGAATAGTTATTCGCTTCGGTTTACTGATTGATGAAAAATACCATGAAACTTGAAGTAAGGAACCACATGAAGGTCAGGTCTGGTAGCGACAGTAGAATACTGTATATCACCAGTTCACCGTTACGGGAAGTGGTATGGCAACACGGATGAAGGTTAGTGTTTATGCGGACTCTAAGGTACTCGGTGAAATCCCTTTTGGACAGACAGCAAGAATTGATCACTCGTATGTCAGAATGTGACTGAGATCCAGAAAGATTGCAAACGCATTGGACACATTTTGAAAGGTTTTAATGAAGTCCTAACTTGGTGGATTTTACTAAGTGCCTGCGTATCACTGCAGTGTAATGTGTCCATCCCGTAGCCTCAGAGACCTACTACACTCTTACGGATAAACGGCAGTCATGATCCTGACACTAGGAATGAAGAACCAGAAGAAGTCGTAATAGGTCAGAGGTGGTAACGAGCCGAACGACAGTGGATTACTGTCTATCACCTAAGTAACCAACGGTAGCGAGATTCGAACCTCCGACGTAGTGAGTAAACATCCTAGACCACTCAACCACCAAGGTCGCGGAGTGTTGCTATCTCGTTGTTTACCCCGATTTGCATTGACATTCACTTGTTCATTTATTACTCCTCCGTATTAGAACTTTTGCTGACTCGGATCTTAAGCTGCACATCGGCTAAGGGCGGTAGTCAACAATGCACTGTCGTCCGGCTTGTTACCACATTTGACCTATTGAGACTTTATGTGGTTCTTCACTCTGTGTCCCACGATCTGGCTGCCGGTTATCCCTAATAGTGCAGTGGACCACTGTGACCGGGGTGTACCCGTTCAGCTGTATTCATGCGCAGTCATGCAGTAAAAGAAGGTTTCATAGACAAACAGTAGCAAGCTCACTGCGATGGTCTTCCTTCGGCTTTTCTTGTTAGTGTCATCGAACACAGTGACCTATTAAGCCTCTTATGGCTGTGAGATTTTTCCTCCGTTATAATGCAGCGGAATATGATGGAGGCGAATCTTACCCCACAGTTCGTGCTTTAACTCTGTTTGGGTTCGCTGTATGTTAGTTGTATGTGGGACTGTAGTATCACCTCCTGTTCACACATACCATTCTCGCTGATCTTCCCCAATTTGTCCTTTCCTATGTATAGAGCTTCTGAGCGGCGAAAAGCAATTCTCAATTGATCAACGCACTTATCGACTTCAAAGCGTAATTTTTCATGTGGGTCTTACTGCACACTCTGGACATTATACGGTTGCCGTACGGTGCTGCCCTGAATTGCTGGCCAAATTGGAGCGTTCAGTAACCAGGCACCCTGTTGACACTCGCAATCCGCCCTTGTCATCAGTCTCAAGACCTTCCTTCACATTCCTGTACTTAGATGACACACACGGCTGTCTCATCCCTGATGGCGAACCTCAAAGACTCCTGTTTGCCACACATCGTCCACTTGACGTTCAAACCGGCCAATTCCGTTCGCTCCCGAACATCAACGCGGTCTCTCCGGCCGATCGAACTTCTGTCGGACACCAACCACGAACTCCTTATGTTCTTGTGTACGAATCTGTTCTCAGTTGCAAACGAACCAGTTAATGCTGTCTTGAGTTGTACAATGTTAGTGCTTATGAACAGCGTTCACAAAGGGCAAAATTAGACTGCATATTGTTTTTTTATATCGTTCCGCAATGTTCTTTTCCAGTGTATAGATTGGGCCGGTGGTGGTCGCGCGGTAATTTGAAGTGCTCTCCGTGATCATTGTTGATAAATGCTGACGAACAGTGCAGTTAATGTTGGTTGGAAGGGGGGACATGTACCCCTCTGTCTTCGTCACCCTTTCCAACAATGAGATTAGAAATGCTAAACATTCAAATCTGCCTATGAAACTAACCGTCTCTTAATGTCCCCGTCTTATTTCTGTTCGGTCTGTATTGTATTCTCGCTCGCAGGCCTATCGAATGTCGGAAATGTGTTCACCTCATTTCTTGCTGTGTATATTCAAGCCCCCTCATTTTCACTTAATTATATGCAATAAAGCAAATTACACAAATCTCTCGGGTCGCTTTGTGTATTTTTTTAGTGGGATATCGCTAGCAATACCTGTACTGCGTGAAGATTGATTTCATAGACAATTTAGATAAAGCTGTAATTTCATTTGGATGCAATGGAGCGTGCACAGACGGAGAGTCCATTTTTAGAATCACTCCGTGATTCTCCCAAACATAATTCGTCGGTTAACACGACTGGCCTTCAGAACGAGGACACGTTGTACCGAGTACGGATTTTCAATCTGAATAGTAGGGCTTTGTATCTGGATAACAGGAATAATCACCGTGTGATTGTTAAGAAGGACTTTCCGTTCATGCCCGCTCCATTCGATTCAGCTGAGATTACAGCTGTGGAATGATCAACTATGCGAATGATTGGGGAGAAGAGTACCGGGTAAGTATACATGATAAGCATCAACAACCGCAAAACCGGTCGTTTGTTTCGGGGGAAATTTCGTCCTGTCATCCAGATATCTTAATATTAAGGTCAGTAATAGCAAGCGACGGATAACAAATGGTCAATATTGTTTTGTTATCGATTTGTAAGGTAGTTTATCCGATACTATAGTTGATATCACCTAGCAAAATATCCGAATCGAAAACCAAGAGTGATTGCGTTTGACGACGTAATTCACGTGCTTAATAATTAGTTGGCTGAGGTCGTCATCTTTAAATGGTGGTTTGAGGGACGCAGCACCTTGTAGCTTCGTAAAAGATAACATTCCTACGAAGTGCTTTAGAGGAATCTGTTTTTGGTTACCGCTGGGCTGTAGCGTCGCGATCCGCTTCCTTACTCAGTCTGTTGAATAATACGTGCGTACTGAACGATGTCTGCATTTCACGAGTTTCGCTCCTAGAAAATATATGCTCGGTCTCATTCGAACGTGGCTTCATTGAGCACGTAAACTGCACACAAATGATACACTAGTTGAGGAATATGAAAAGCCGTATACATAGGCATAACCGAGTAATCGATAAATAGTCCATTTACAGTGACGATGTCGTCAGCGTTAACCAGGAGCAATCAGACCACCAATTGCAACATCTGACTAGGCGAATGCGCTGTGCGACTCCAAACAACTCACGTAATATCACACGGTTTCAGTTTATTCAATCAATAACTTGGCACTTCTATGCTCTGGTTTCGGTCGCACCTTACAGCATCGTCGAGAAAATGGCAAAAAGAACAGAAGCATAAAGTGTAAGATCCAAAAAACAAGGTAATAATTGGAAAATCAAGAGGACAACGAAAGTGTCCGAATGCAACTACGTCACTAACAGTGACATCTAGCCATATCACTCAATGTCTCCAACCATTTGGTAGGTAGGTCACTTGGACCCTAACCTGGAAGTCTTACACGTCCTACTCCTCCAAGTCCACTGGTTAGGGATTTCATGCCATTATGCCTATCATTAACTGATCACTTCGACTTACCTTCCAATCACTACCTGCCTCAGAGAACAGCGTATGTCGATGAAGTCTGTCGGTTGGCATGCGTAACACATGTCCAAACCACCTTAACCTGCTTAGATTTAGTACTTGATCCAGAGACTGACCTCTCATTCCAAAAACATTACGTCCAACCTCAGCACTGCTGATACGGTGTTCCCACCATACTCAGACAATGCTACGGAGACATCGATGCTCGAACACTGACAGTCTTCCTCTATTTTCCTTCCTTAACGGCCATGTATCTGAGCCGTATAGAAGAACGGACCTAACCGCCGCATTGTATACTCGACCCATAACAGACAATCGGGTGTCATGATGGAGGTTGCAAAAGCCAAACAAGCCCTCTGTGTGCGCGATGACACTTCATCCGATATCTGTTCAGCTGATGAAATTTAACCGCCCATGTAACAAAATTGAACCCATTCAGATAAAGCTTCCGCATCCAAGACACGAATTTATGTTGAGCCAACCGTGCCTTGCAGCAGCATTCTACACTTTGAAGGTGCAAAACACATCTCAAACATTGCCGCATTGTTGTGTGGGCAATCCAAGGGAGTTTGAAAGTTATCTGGATCTTCACTCAGAAGAACAATATCGTCCGCATATTCCATGTCAGACAGTTTACTGCCCGAGCAAAGATCAATACCACAAATCTTACACGAGGGTAGGGCTATCACAAGAATCAGTTCAATTGCAAAACTGGAGAGGAAGGGCGAAAGAGGACAACCCTGACAAACACCACTCTCCGTGGTGAATTTGGGTGAACGGTCGCCATAAGCACGAACTCAGGTTCAGCTTTTCGTATACAAGCATTAGAAGAGAGGAATGAAATTCTCTGGCACACCCTTCAATGAGAGTCAGCACCAGAGAACTGCGCGGTCGACTGAATCGAACGGCGTCTTCAGATCAAGAAAAAGATAGATTGTGAACCTGCGGGAGATATTTCCGTGCTCTAAGATTTGCCGAAGCGTTAATATGTGATCGATACAACTCCTGTCGGGTGTGAACCGGTTTGATTCTCACGCGTAAACACTTCACGCGAGCTGGATAATCAGTGGAAAATAAGCTCGGTAAGCAGCTTGGAAGCTATATTTACCAAGCTAATTTCTCTGTGGTTTTCACAAGAGGACCTGTCACCCTTCTTGTAAATCGGCACAATCATCGATTCACACCATTCCCTGAGAATCTGCTCATTATCCCGGATTATCATATACAGCATTACACAAAGGGATTGCTCTGATATGTTGGGATCTTGGTCATTCTCAGTTTCAAGGCTGAATTGTTCAAAGATCACGGATGGCTTATCAGTTCGGGGCCACATTTTAGACCTAGAGTCTAGTCTTATTTTCACTGGTTATTTTACTGATTGTGTAAAATCACGTTGAACGCAGTAATCGCGCGTTCAGTTGCAGCAAAAATGCCCAGCATAAAATGTGCAAACCCATGCTTCTGACTTCCCTTTTCTAATTGTAGCTTGTGAAAAATCCACACACTATCCCCAGTACCGAGATTTCTCCTCAAGTCCTTCACGTACCCTCTACACGTTCCGAGTTTGAACTGATCCGCTCTCTGTCTTGTGACTTGTTTATCGTGTTTTGGTTTATAAGTTAAAAGCTGTACAGGAACAACAGGAACAACACCCATGGGTGAATAGGCCAGTTTTGAAAATTGAAGTCGAAAATACAGACCACATGATGTATCCTGAACCATTTCGTTGCTTCTTTACAAAGTGCATGCTACTGATCAAAGTGATTATGCTTTCTGACAAAATACATGGACAGAGTGTTCAGAACCAAAGCTCAAATCACATGACATACGTCTGTTTATCATATTAGTACAGAACAGTTAGCACCATTCGTTACCTTATCAATGATAAATTGATCACAATCTCGCTCTTTCTGCACAGTTCAAAGGTACGTGTAAGGATTGGCAAAGCCTCCACATATCCTAATATTTTGGTATTCGTGATGGGATGGATCGCTTTGAACTCCTGAGTTGTGATGATTCAGTGCTTGGTCTTATAAAGATATGAAACAATTGTTGTTCTGACTGACCTTAGCTCGGTTGATAATGCAGCTGTGGTGAATTTGCTGGCACTTTCTTCTGAAGCCACACTGAAATATGTTCCGCCATTTGATAACGGGATTGCATTTCCATTCTGCCGATAAAGGTGGCTAAGCCCTCACTTGAATTTGTATATGCAGTTAGATTTGGCGTGGATAGGCAATGATTTTCTTATCGATGGCATAGTTGACCGATTGGTTATGAATGCATTTACCGGACCAGCTGCATGGTAGGTGCGGCTGACAGCAAACCACAAATCTTTTCCAACAAACTCACCTCAACATATTGCAAGGGAGCTTCAGATATACTTTTATCTACTGTGGTGGAGTGATCCTTCTGTGGCTTCAGGTGGTGATATTTTGCCAGGAGTCATGTTGAATATCCATTTGCTATCAGAGTTCTGATTATCGGATTATTGTCCTCCTTCAATATATCCGGCGTGTAAATCGTCTGTACCCTGAGAAACAGTATTTTCAATATATTTGTCACGTACCCTATTGGAAGAGGCTGCTGAAATGGAGATACACCCCCTGATGAAGTGCCTTTTCGATGGAAGGATCTTCTAATTGAGCGATCTCGGCAAACGGTCTCCGTCTAAAATGTTTACGGTAACATTACCTCATTGTGGATTGTCCGCTTTATATGTGGATGTTTATTCCTTGTTATAACAAGGATATCATCTATATGAAGACTTGGGAGCATCGCAATGAATGTCTTACTCCTAATCTAGTTTTCTAGGCGAGTAACAAAAATGTCTGCGAGAATAGGGTCCAATGGACTGACCATAGCAACTCAATCAGTTTGTAGATTTTATTCGCCAGGGATGAGGACTTTTGTGCTTGACGTACATAATAACAACAGACGTGCCAATTCCGCATTCAATAGTCCGATATGAATAATGTGTTGGTGTGCTAATGTCGTGACTAGCTGTAGTCTCTTCTTAACCCTTGCTGTTGTTCATAATGTATTTTTACCTTATCGTTATCAGCCTTTTCGAATGATCATTATACTCTGCGCAACAATAAGTTACAAAGATCTGACTCCATTCAGTACTGCAGAGTGAAGGTAAGCAGTGATCTTCTCATTTGGCCAACTGAATATGTGAGATGCGTTGCCTGGTCTTTTGTGTCCGATAGCTCGGGCATCCGGGTACAGCAAAACTGTATGTTACCAGGCTTATCTCCTGGTCGCGGATGGGGTGGCAGTCAACCCAGTGGTTACCCACGAATAAGGCATACTCACTATGGAGGCTGTCGTGGACAATCAGTAATAGTGCCCGAGGATGTGGTGGGATTTTTGCTTGACTAGCATTTTCAACTCTAATAGGCCACAAATCTGCTGAAGGTATTGTGATGTGATAAGAGTGACCCACCACTAAATAAGGCCAAAGTTACTTGTCATGTTCCACTTATCTGAAAAGGTTTGCCCCAAGAAGCGACCGAGCCATAAAATTGGCCACGAACTTATATAAACGAAAGCTGTTGCCGTGCACGAAACGCTAGATCGTGAAAAAGCTAGAGGAGCATCCTCGAATAAAAAGGCCTACTCTGGACTGGGTGATGGAGTAGTACGACAGCACACAACACAAAGAACCACCGAGTATGTCACTAATACAATGACTGACCGTCCTCTTAAGCGCACACTTTATTTCTTTCCTACACCGTAAACGGGAACTACATCTTCAATTCCTTTCCAAATTCTTTCCTTATATGACATTCCACGGGAACTTCGGTCAGTCGATTATAGTGCCACGGGTGGGAATCCTGACTGTGTTCTCTCCCTTCCTTCTTCAACTAGCTTCCGAATCTCACCGAACCCACCACCACCGACCAATCCCTTGTATCATCTTCGATTCCCATTCAAAAACTAGTCACGTTCAACTCGGGAACCCTGAAATATATAGCAAAGCAGGATCGTACCCATTACTCCCTTGTCATCGATGTTGCATTCAAGAGACTCGCACTCAAGATTTCAGTTCCATCACTCGATAGATGCGTCCATGAAATTCGTCTTCGAAGTTTTACTACATCTTTCTGGAAACCCTAAGTCAGCTGCTTTTGGTCTTGATGGCGTTGGTATTACTGTCAGTGAATGGGCTGAAGTGGATCAGCTAGACTGGATCCCAGCTGACAGTCGATTGTGCGCATTGAGATTCAGGGGTTCGTGTAGAGTGAGCAGTCGTCGCTCTGATAGATGCAATCTGTTTGTAGTTATGGCGTATGCACCCACCGATTGTAGTCCAGATGCAATCAAAGATACCTTCTACCAAAAACTACACTTTCCCCTAAGCAGGCTGTCATTTTGGTTTTGGAGACATGAATGCCAGATGTCGTGTTTCCTGATGGATCACAATTTCCAAGAACATAATCACTTGAATTCAACGGTGAGCGTCGAAAGCAGTAAGAGTAAAACAGAACTCATCCTCGACACGCGGTTGTGGATCCCGGACCGTAATTGCACGACGTTTGAGCAACAAACCGGGGCATAATCAGGTGCAAGAGAATCGAAGCTAGATTTCCGACTGGCTTAAGAAAGACGGCCATCAACATACGACCGTCGTATGCCAGCGGCTCAGTCGGACACAAACAACAATAGTCGTCCAAGCAAAGAGCTACACTGACTGTTTAGTGCTAATCGGTCGGGAGATAACTGGTCTTGTACGTTGATGCGAAAGTAAAAACCAACTAATCAGGATAACGGCATTAGAGTGAAAAGTTTGAATTAGCAAAATATGAAAATACTGGTAAAATGAACTTCTTTTAGGAAAAATATTGGAAGTCTTTCGGAACATGGAAAGGAAGGTCCAAGTCAATGGATAAATTTGTAGATGTCGTTATAACGACCCATTTATTGTTCTGTAATCGTAATCTCCTCGATTATCAAAATATATTGGGAGATACAGCCATCCTCAGCTAGGTATTATATAAACCCACGATAAGTAAGAATGGACAACTCTTTTTTTTCAGCCTCTCACGCAGGAAATAGTCCTTGCTCATGGCACGCCATATCGATAACTCCCGAAAACGACTACTCCCAACAGACTATCATTAGTCTAGCTTTACTCAATCTTCAATCTACTTGGCATGATATCATGCATTCATTCAGCTTCCCAGATGAAACAGTATGTCGTTCTCTGTTTGTCTGTGCCAAATCCGTAAAGGCAGATGTTCTAAGACCAAGCCCATATTAGCTAGTCACCCATCCCAAAGTACTTTTCCTCTATTCAATGTTCACCCAACCTTATTCTGGTTATACACACTCATGCTCTGCAGGGCATTAAAGTCTCCAATAGCTGGCGTGGAAGTGTTTTGTATGTGTCGTCCATCAATGTTTTCTCCAAATCTTAATCTACTCTTTCCTGGTCTATTTAAGAAAGCTTTTATCTCACTCCACGCTGCCGGTCTATCATCAGTTGTGTTTCTTTGATTTCTATATGATCTCTGACGTATGCTATTTACACTTTATTACGGAAAATTCACCATGAAGATTCATGCGGAACCCATGAATCACCTGTACCATGACTTATCCACAAGCCGTTCACACCTTCTACAAGTTCCGCACATAGACTTATCTTTTCTCACATTAACATCTATCACATCTCTATAGTGCCTTATTTAGCTCTTGTTCTAGTTGACAAAATTGAAGTTCCGAAGGAGCTTCGCGTGAACTTTGGTGGGAGGGGGCAATTATTTTCTGCCTTATTTTTTCTTTTTCCTACTATTTTCGATAGGGACAATAATCAATTTTCCTTCCTTTTGGCCTACTGGAATCTATCTCGATCGATAATTGTTGTCTCTCAGAGACTAGACTGCAAGACGCAAACTCCACAGTCTGACGAACGTTCCCAATCAATCCTAACACCAAGTTTCATCTTATCCTGTCTGGAGACCTGGACACTGCAGAAGCCAGCCAGGCCGCTGTTGGTTTTGTGCTGAGCCGTAGAGCTGAAGCGGAGATGTCAGATTGGATTCCTATCAATAGCCGACTTTGTGCAGTCCTACTGCGAGGTTCTTGCTGAGCAGCTAGACATCGAGATCACACCCGCGACTTATCTGACATTCCCTCATATGCCCCAACAGACTGCAGTCCAGAGGCTAACAAAGATGAATCCTACCAATCCTACCAGCTTCACATGCTCCTACTTGCAGCCCACCGGACAGATATCGTGTTCCTCACCGGAGTTCTTAACGCGCGCGTCGGTCGCCTGGCAGCGAGAGAAACTCATTTAGAAGGGCAGTTTGGCCTCAACACTAGTTGTTCGGAAAACGGGGAAAGATTGCCGACAATATGTGCTCATCACCAGCTCCTTCTAGCAAACACACTTTTGCAACCCCAAATGATTCACCTCCACATGGGGTCCTCCTTCCCCAACACAAGAATGGTCTCAAATCAATCTCGCAGTGTCCATCTACGGCTGCTTCGCTGTTTGATTGTCACTCTTACTTCCCAACCTGCCTCTATCCTGATCACGCATCAGTCTGCGCTACGACCTGCTTGCTGTTTGAGGGTTCGAAGAACGCGAATCATGCTCTCCTGAGTATAGACAAGCTGAACGGCCCTCTACTGCTAGAATCTTTCCAGAATACACTGGCCCAGGCACTGAAATCGACCACCCTGCCTGATGTCCACGAGCACTGGGATCGACTGAAAGAAGCCTTATTGAATGCCGGCCTCACCAGTTGTATTACGGTCAGGCATACCTAGACAAGTTGAATTTCTTCCAACTTCTTATTACTGTTTGAGAGCCGTCAACATATCTGTGCTGACGGAAGACACAAAGAAACACTCCGTGAACTCCGTCCTCATTTGCTTGCTGATCGTGAGACGTGGTGGTCAGAGCGTTCCCTCGAGATGGAATCAGCTTCTGCTTGTGGCAACTCCAAGAAGCTCTTACAACTCATTCGAGCCACCAGACCGTGAACAACAGTTCGTGAAACCGATGGGACACCAATCACGAACCTGTCGAGCAGACTAGACCGATGGGCAGAACTCTTTCGCTCCCAATTTACCTCGCCACCAGCTGATTCTACTTCACTTGAAACTCCAACACTTTGGGCGTGGTCTATTCCAGACATTGCCCCGACAGAAGCGGAAATTCGAAATGAACTACAAATCCACAAGCGCCACAGAACACGTGGATCAGATCGTATTCCTCCTGCGTTTTCCAAAGATGGGGAGATGGTTCTGGTGCGAAGAGTGACAACCCTGTTCTAGAAGGTTTGGAAGGAAGAAAAACGTTCCTAC
Organism: Fasciola hepatica; assembly: GCA_948099385.1. NCBI lineage: Eukaryota > Metazoa > Platyhelminthes > Trematoda > Plagiorchiida > Fasciolidae > Fasciola > Fasciola hepatica. The sequence continues at coordinate 2,472,448 of CANUEZ040000167.1, forward strand.
GTCCTTGGGTGAATCGACGATTGTGCCCATCTTTATAAAGGGTAGCCGTACCTAGTGTTCTAATTATCGGAGGAATCAGCCTGATCTCTGTCACTTCAAAACTCCCAGTGTCCATTATCCTCCGCTCTTTATAAGCAAACCTAGAGAAGAGTAAGTGTCTATGGGCAATTATTCAAGTCCTTTGTCGTCTCAAGTGGCGTTCGAGAAGGATGCCATATTTTCTCGTTCCTCTTCAACTTCATAATGGACAATCTGCTCTAAAGAGCCTCTACCGGTTTTGCAAACAGTGGTGTGGAACTTCTACCGGGCACCAGGTTTGTTGATTTGGATTATGTGGACGACGTCGCCTTGTTGGGAGACGACCCTCAATTCGTCCAAGATGCCTCAAACCACTTGGCTATCGAAGTCAGCCGGTATGGCATGCACTTTGCTTCGTCCAAATGCAAAATGCTTCTCCAAGACTGACAAGAAGATTCTCCTGCACTCACTCTTAGTTGGGAACATTTGGAAACTGTTATCAGTTTTGTGTACCTGGGAATTTGTATTCCCACTGGGGGAGGTTTTGGAGATGAGATCTTGCTGAGCATCTCCAAGGCCCATTCGGCTTTTGTCAATCTAAGGCACCTGTGGCGTCGTCACGACATCAGGCTTTCCCTAAAGTGTAGAGTCTATAAAGCCGCAGTTCGCTCGGTGCTACGACGTCGCCTTGTCGGGAGACGACCCTCAAGTCGTCCACGATGGGGAGCACAGACGTTCTACTCATGGATCACATGAACTAGAGCATATTGCGCGTTATTTATGTACATATATTAAACATGATTCATGTTAGGATACTGCTCAGGCTGGGAATTAAAGAACTTAACCAGCTGTTAGTCAACAAAGCGGAGTGCCAAGCCAGTAAAACAACTTACATATTTTCATCTGTGCGTCATGTCGATGAATCGAATACTAATGTTGTTCACAGACCTGTGGCACAACTCCATCGACTAGATAATGAGAATGTTCTCGCTAGCCCGAATGCGTCTAATGAAATACGTCATCGTTTCCATTATTAGTAGGTTGAGGACAGTTTGGTTCTCTGGCTCAGATCGCATGACCCCACTGATCGACCGAATCGACGTCCGTTGTAGAGCCGGCCAAGTCATGCAACTATGGTCTGAGCCACTTTTGCACGGAAACGGCGTGGGAAGACAAGTGATTCTAAAGTCCAGTCGTAGACCATAGGGGCTTGTGAGCAGCTGGCTAATGTATTGCACATTATCGATGCGACAACGAATCATTACGTCCTGTTCTCAAAGTAAACTGGTAGTTTTCCCCATATGTGTGATAATTTTGCATATAAGTGTGATAGTTTCTCACATCAGTCCTAAAATGGTATAGTTATATGTCACATCACGATTCATGGGTGCTTGGGAATTCTACTGTCGTGGTGTAAAAGATGCGGTAATTGTATAAAGTGAACCCAGCTGGCCTGTTAGCTGTGAGATCAACTGCTAAAAGTATATTTGCAATAGCTATCACCACAGGTATCGATGACAGTCACAAACAACAGAGCCTGCAGAGCAAAGCACAGTATTCGCGGAATTCCCAAATATTCATTCCTAGTGTTTGTCAAATATTTCCAACGACTTTCCGTGAACTACTTGAGGGGCCTACGACGATCACACATATCATGTGCAACTTTTGACGCTTGTTACAGCATAATGGCTTACGAACTTTCTTTTGTGCAGGATCAATTGGTCTTTTCTATCTGTGTTTACGCACGCAACCCGCAGGCCGTGCTCACTTTTGAGAACTTTCAGTGGTTCAGCCCGTCAGGACTGGGACAGTGCGTTCGCACAGAGAGAGAGAGAGAGAGAGAGAGAGAGACCGCTATTCGGGAGTGCGCTCTGAGGAGAGCAGTGTATTCAAGTCAGATAGATAAGTGATCTTGATAATGATGCGAATTAAAGAATTTGACTGATATTTAACCTAGATCAAGAGCCCATTGTTAGGTACTAACTTTAAACGAAGACTGTATGAGTGACTAATTTATTCGAATTGTATGGGGAGCTAATGAAGATAAAGTGTGATAAAACCAATGGTCTGGCCAAATAGCTACTAACTTGGCTAACTGAGTTTGCTCTCGCTTCATCCGCAAAGTTAACATAATTACGCAATCAACTTCTATTCTATAATAATATCAGGGATTATGTGAGCATGACATCCATTACGCTGGTGGAAAAGAAGGGAGTATTCGAATTATAATGTATATGGTGCAAGTCAACTGCAAGACGATACTTAAAAGACTCTAAAATTGATCATTTTAACTGCGGTACAAAGTGGGAAGCCGCTCGATTGAATCAGTACTGAAGTAGTTGGTGAGTGTAGAACTCACATGAGAGCAAAAAGCAGATGAAGCAATTGGGAATAACGGAACAACATAACGGAAATCATTTTGTAGCTCGAGCTTTCTATAGCACTTTAATACTGTGCATACTGTAGACGAAAACAGCAGTGGACGTTTTTGGTGATTCAGCAGCCGTCACACGTGAAATTGCCAAATACAGCATCGTAGCTACGCATGCTGAGGAGCTTCAACCAATCAGAATCGCTGAGGACAGGTGCAGCACAAGCTCGCCGTGATTGATCAACTTGCAGCGTGCCAATTATTTCCTTTGATCTAACATTTATAGAAACCTGTTTTGCAATACAGTTGACGTGCGGTTTCGCAGCCTTGTCTTTCTTCCTACTTTGGTTCACGTAGTTCCGGGTTGGAGTGGTTTCAATAGTCCTATCAGTCCGGGTATTGCAAATATTACTGGTTCCCATATGAAAAGGGTTATGATCATAAGATTGCGAGTACACATATTGTCATATGACACGAGACGTTTGAGAAATTGTCACTGCTTCATCAAAGCCTTGTTGATTATACTGATATTCTTATTTTCTTTGTTCGTCGATCGTTGTCCTCCGATATAGTTGGGTCAGTGTTTAGAGGTTTTCAGGGACTTTAGTTTGGGCTGTGTTTCGAAACCCGATAACGCATTAGGCCCTCTGTTCAGCTCATTTCGATTACTCCACACACACACACACACACACACACACACACACACACACACACACACACACACACACACAAACGAACGAACGAACAGACAAAGAAACACACACACACAGGTTTGAACGGCATGGGTTGAGACATTATTCAAGCGGTATTGTCGTACACTGGAAGACTTTTGGCCGAGGATACGGCTGCTCCAGTTCTCAAACATCATTCGAATAAATAAGCGAATTTCGAACAGATACCCAATCGTGACATACCATCCGTTGTAGATTTGGAGTATTGGGTTGGACAGAAAGACAACTACTTGGTCAAACTGATAACAAAATACGCCGTTTTCTGTGAGTTTTGGGTGGACATTCCAAACTGTTTACTATGTCCATCTCAGCAACTATGATAGACGAGTTGATCAATGGGGTCGACCACATTCAACTCAGTCTTGTTCAATTCGGACAACCATGCGTCAGATGCCGTGACTTTTGTTGTTATCTCCCTGCGACAGCCTTTATGAGAAACGATGAGAAAGGATAGGAATAATAAGGGGGTAGTGAAAGAACTACAAATGTTGGTATCAAGTCGATGAAGAATGTTTGTAAATGCAAGAGCACCACTGATCGCGGCATCTAGCCATATCCCCCAACGTATCTAACAATTGAGTGGGAGGATCTCTTGGACCCTTACCTGGAAGTCTGACACGCCCTACATGGCCAAGTCCACTAGTTAGGCTTTTCATACCTCTGTTCCATACCGTGGACTGTAAACCCTCACTCATCTTCCAACTGTTACCAGCCTCAGCAAATATAGCTTACCCAAGAATCCTGTCAGGTGACATACGCAACACGTACCATCATAACCTGATGATTTTTGCTGCTTCATATAATGACTTGGTTCGTGAACACAAGACTTTCCACAGAACCGCAGCATTGCTTGTACGGTGTTCCTACCAGATCCGAACAATGCTACGGAGACAGCGGTGTTCAAATACCGACAATCATCTTATATTACCCAATCACAGTGGCTACGCTTCTGAACTATACAGAAGCACGGACTTGACTCCTGTAGATTACACTAGACTCTTGGTGGATATATGGATGCCATGTTGACACCACAAACGACTCAGATTGGAAAGTGCCAAACGAGCCTTCTGTATCCGCAGAGACACTTCACTTCATCCGATGTCCGAATTCTGGAGGCAATGCTGCTGCCAATATAACGGAACGACAGCATTAGAAAATTTTATCTCATCAAAAAGCATGAACTCAGATATGGCCACTCTCAAAGGCTTCTCCAGGTTCCAGTGGTTGATCCATCGTAGGTGATTTCTAGGTTCGATAGTGTCTACCTCAATGTTTTTACCCCAGTCATTTACTCCACTATTACCACACACGCAATACCGACTACCTGACCATAAGTTATACAAAAGGGGTCAGTAAGTTAACATTAATCTTCTAAAACCGCGAATCTTCACAAAAAATGAACCCAAATGATTAACAGTCCTTTTTATTGCACTGACTCAATTATGGTCGTTGAGTCGTTACTCACTGACAAAATTTGACATTAGTTAGCTTTGTAGCAAATCGTGGAAATCACAGGTGGCTGGTACAAGTCAGTGCTTTCTGTCACGTGCATAACTTTAAACTGAAGTCGCCAATGACTCTCCGGCTAACGATTTCGTTCCTCAGTTAGACCTAAGCATCTGACCGAGACCTCAAATGTGAGTAAGAATTGCTCTGTATATATCAGTGTACTTGGTGTTTTGTACTTAGAGCTTCACTGCGACAAACAAAACTGTATTTGCGTATCATCAGTTGAAATGGCGAGTAAAATTGTGGTGGTCTTTTTTAGCACATAACAAAGCAAGTATCCACATTGAGACCAATCATTCTATGAGATGGTATGATCTTGTGATATAACATTCTCCTCAGAATGGTACGGAATCAAAATACGAATAAATCGCACTGTGTAAAGTAGGTTTTTATATTCGGTCCAAGTAGATATAATATTGTGGCATGTAAATACAAAGTATCGGATGAGACTCACGGGTATAGTCAATCATGATTACCCACCTTTCGATAATTTTCGTCATTTTAAATGCCCAGCATTTACCAGTATCCTTTTTTTGTTCTTATTGGTGGACACACAGTTACTCATAAGTAATATGGACTCCTTTTAGTTAGTTGTTGCCAGAAGCTGCCTCCCACTTATTTCGTTTCCGTGTGATCTTATCAAAATGGCGCTGCTAATGAGTTGACCGTAGGAGGCTAAGAAACACCAGTTGGGATTAGCATTAACCATTGCGATTTATTCACATGCACAGACTAGCCACCCGCACTGCTCATCTTGTCTTCCTTTGAATAACAAACAAAAGAATGACTAAACCTGAATCCTACTGTTTCACCTTCCAAGACCGTTTGGAAATTAATTCCTAGTTCCATCTTTCATGTTTGAATTTCTATTTTGGCTACTGAAAACATGCGTAGTAGCTAGCTGTGGAGAGACAAGAGTCAAGGACACCACTGTTTGCCAATTACAATTTCAAAAGTGCAAAGAATGCTGAGAAGTGCTGACATATTCCGACAGAGCTGTTAGTGACTCGTCAATGTTTTCTAAGCTCACCTTCTGCTTGAGTACAACAAGCGATAGCACAGAAGCTTGTTTTCGGTGCTTCATGGTTGTCTAAAGACGACACGTTTCGCAAGCATTGGTGTTACGATGACAGAACAACAAGAAAATGGTCATAACGATGAAGACAATTGAAAAATACGTGTTCAAAAAGTTATTGTGTCACAACTGTTATCATGAATTGTTAATTGTGACGTGGTGAAAAACCACCTAGAGGTGTCTGCAAATGCGTTTGTCGGAAAATTGAACATTCAAACATGTAAGCGAAAGGACCGTATGTGCGTGTATGCGTGCAAGTCGAATCAGCTGACCACAGTTCGATGTGCGTACAAAGCAGACATCCATGGATGACTCAGCAGTGATGAGACAACATTCAAAATGATCAAATATCCAGACTGAGGTGGTTCTGCACAGCTTCAAAATCAACACACGCCTAGAGGGGTGTTTATACGCTGCTCGACGAAAGTATTGGACTCCCTCATTTTTACGGTTTTGACTTCTCTAACGAATTCGTATCTAGTCAGAAAGACAGAAGGCACAATATTACACGGTATACCAAGTTACAGAGTAATACTGCACATTATGTGCTAACTAAAACAGAAAACGTTTCAAACAAGGGTGGTAAAAGAGTAGGAATCTAGTGCCGGGCGCTGTCCCATGGAATACTTCACAGAACCAAATCTGCCATAGTGCCCCACATTAAGTTGATCAATTGGGCTTGTGAATTTTGTGACTGACAAATCTATGAGAACAGAGAGAAGACATGAGTCACGAGATGCAAGCATTTCGTCTACTCTTGTCAACCGCGGACGTAAAACGTTTCAGTATATATACATGGTACAGTAGGGAGGTAAGTGCAACAGTAAAGTAGGCACGATCGAAAGTGCTTACAGCACGTACGTTGGGGAGAGTGAAGTCTGTCGTGTTAACGCCAAGGTAAACGAACACTTTGGGTCAATCGTTTTTGTGCACAAAGTGCTGGCTGATGCATCATGATTAGAATAGCTTCACTGAACGCTAATAGTTTCGGTGTTGAATTGGGCAACAATGCTTTGAAACACTGGGTGAGGTCAACTTTGTGACCTGATGCAATCAAGTGTCTTCCAATCGAAGAAGCTGGCGGTTTCACGTCGTTGTGTATTGCCCCAGCAGGTTGCGTCATCAAGTTTGACAGCCATTTGGGTATGCATTCTGACACTCGTTGAGTCAAGCAACGATCCGTCCTGCCAATATAAACAACACTGCAACTGCAAGTGAACTGATAGACAATATGTGAGATATTGGGATCAGCAAGACTGTTTGAATGATTTTGAAAACGTAACCTTTTGGTCGTCTGCAGCAAATGCAACTGCGCCGCTGTGTATGTGTGCCTTAGAGCTGACTTGAGATTACAATTTATTTGATTGAATAAATGATCTCCTTTGAAAGGCAAAGTGATAAAAACTTGCTTCTTCTCCACATTCATTGTTTTCGCGCGCACAAGTCTCGACCTCTGATGTTTTCTGATAAAGTTCTCCGGATAACCGTCAGCCAGCAGCGTTCTTTTAATGAACTCCTCTTCGTTTTGTATTTGATCTTCTGTACAGATTTTCTGGGCTCTGTTGAAGAGAGTTCTGACCAATCCACGTTTGTAAGCCACTGGGGCCAAGCTGGAGAATTGTAAATAACGTCCACCCCACGTTGCTTTTCGGTGGATTCTGCACTGTAGAGTCCCATCTTGACGCCTGGTTAATTGAATATCTAGAAAGGACAAACTGTTATCGCGTTCTTCTTCGTGAGATACACTGAGGTTCGGGTGAATAGAGTTAAGAACGTTACCAAAAGGGATAAATCGTTCTTCAGTCGTAGAAATTAAAATATCATCCACGTATCGTCTGTAAAATAGAAATTGGGAAATATTATCACAGAGCTGTTTTTCGATCGTACCCAAAAATACATCTGCCTAGGTTGGGCCCAGAGGGCTTCCCATAGCCACACCATCCGTTTGTTTGTAAGCTTTACCTTCAAAATTGAACCGAATGTTTTCTGTGCATAAAAGAATGAGTTCTTTAGGGTATTCAGCAGGAATAGACAAGTGAAAATCAAGCGAAGAAATAAAATCACATGGATAATCTACTGTTTCACGAAGAGGAACCTTTGTAAAAAGTGACTCAACATCGACGGAATACATTTTATCCGAACTCACTGCAATACTGTTTAGCAAAATCGCGAGTTCAAATGAGTCTTGTAGACAAAATGGTGTTATATGTTTCCGAACGGGGGTAAGAATCTTGACGAGCCACCGGGCAAGTATGTGATAAGCCGAGTTTTGCATGCATAATGTCGGCCTCAAAGGGACTCCAGGCTTGTGTACTTTGGGAGGTCCTCTCAAGTAGGGCGTCTGTGTTCCAAGTGGTATAGCAAATTCGCGAGTTCAAATGAGTCTCGCTTGCATCTCGCGACTTATGTCTTCTCTCTCTTCTCATGAATTGGATAAAGGGGACCCAGTGTTTCAAATCTATGAGAGGTGGAATCACGTGATTCGTGTTTACTGGAACACGTGAGGCACCCTAGTGATCTGGGTAACGGTCATTAAAATCGGTTCAACGGATACCCCTTATAGAACTCACGGCGAATTCCGTCTGCGCAATGCCACACGGAAATAAACTAACGGATTTCTAAAGTGGCAACGACTTAAACGCAGACATTGTGGAGTCATTCATTCTGGGCCTGTTTCATTGACAACCTACAAATTATACGAACAGCTCCATTACACGAAGCGCAGGCCTTCGTCATAATAATCGAAATTTTACGCCTTCATTTTGTGCTTCATTTTAGGTGGTAAGTTTTTGGGTATGAATCATCGCTTGGTACGATGAGCGAGCAACAGAGTCCGTTTGAGTTCACAAGTTCTGCCACATGATGGTTTCAGACAAAGATGACACATGCAAATGTCGCTGTCAGTGGCTTACTTGCATTTATTCTGGTGAGTCATTTTCAACCGCAAGGCACTATTCTGTCGTGAATGCCCCAGCGAGATGAACAAAGCACAATGTAAAACGAAATACACGAATTGTTTGGAATAATAAGTAAGTCACAATGGGTGCCAACTAAATAGTCACTTCACAACACGCTAGCAGATAGCACGTCAGGACATATCCAGAATCCACGTCAAGGCTTGAGCCAACGGATTCGAGATCGATATTACGGTTGATCGATGAGACTAGAAAAGATTCCCGTCAAATGGTGGTTGGTCGTATCACCAATCAACCAATCGGATGAGAGGTTACCGAATGCAAGTTTGAACCAATTGATCGGTGTTGCAAAGATTGGTGACAGTGATTCCTCCTCCTATATAAACAGCGTTTTCTGAGCTAATCGAATGAGATGATTTGAAGACAATAAAGATTTCCCATTAGACCTAATGGGACGGATCAAAAGACTCAGCTGTTGTATAACCACTCTAATATGGATGAAATAAATACAAAATCCAAGTGTGGGTGAAAACAAATCTTAAACATGATATGTGTATCTGACTGTTGGTGATAATTGTTGAGTTTGAAACTAGCTTAGATAGATATAGAAGATTATTGTGGGACCTGGTGAATAATACTGGAACACATTTGTCAAATCTCCATCAAGATGATATAACTGGGCAGCCAGTATGTTCGAAGAAAGCCTCAGACAAGCCTAATGGTGTTAGTCTATTACATAAACAAGGAGTTGATCGTAGAGAATTTCATTACTTCTAGATAGACAATTGAGGATGTGAGCACGAATTTGAAGTCTGTGACAAGTAAGCCAGGGAATAAGGCTGCGCAATTGCAGTATCAATATGGTAGCATGCACGAGGAGATGAAGTGCTGGGGGTCTTTCGTCATGGGATACACACACACACACACACACACACACACACACACACACACACACAATTTATACATCTGATTTCCAGAGAAGGTACACAAAGGAGATTCGGTAATTGAGTGTGATCTGGGTAGTGTAGGTACTGTCTTCGATCTTCACTGAGCGATGTAGTGATTTGTGGGTTTTCTTTGAGCTGGTTTTCATGGTCATATACGACTCCATGAAACCAGTGTTCACAATGACGTGTGATATGCAGTTTTTCTGTTTGCATTATGCAGATGGATGAATTTGGGGAGGAGTAGTTGTGGGCTCCTCACTGTAACTGGAGTAAGCACTGGAAATATTGATTTTTAAACTGGAAATAACGAATAATATTGTGGAATGACATATATTGCTTTGTTTGGCGAAGGAACGCGGAAACTGACCACTGAGGTTTATCGTGATGGGGTATTTTCGGCGTCCGGTTTGAGTTCACAAGATGGATCACATGATGGTTGCAGACACAAGGTGACACAACGTTTAGTTTGCTATTTAAACGTCAGTTCTATTTATATATGACTGGTAGTGATTGGGTGGTTTAGAGTTTGTGATTATCACATTGGAGGTCAGAGATTCGAGTCACGCTACCGCCGGTCACTTTGGTGGTACAGAGTAATCCGCTGTCGTCCGGCTCGTAATCAAACAAGTGCCATTTCGAAGTGGTATGCAAAACTTGAGTACAAAATTTCAGCGTTATTGGTCGAATGCACTGAAATTATATCTCGATGCTGTCATACTTTAGTTAATATTGATCAGGAACAGCAGTTATTGTTCTGGTTCCTCATAGTTTGTCCACCGAAACGTCGGCATGTTTCCGTGATATCCGTTTGCCAAGCCATGACTCACGATCACTCTTCAAAAATCAAGATTGACACGTTTTTGAGTAATCAAAGCATATCGTTCAGTTTCACGAAAGGTGCCCGCATTCATCGCAGTTCTCGCAGCAATGTTCAAACTTCGTTCCATCAACCTGTTTGGGCCTATCGAAAATTTCATCCCGTTTTTCATCTTTTTGATTTCAAAAGCTTGCTCATCGACCTGTTCTCTGGAAAATTCTTTAAGCTTGTTTGCATCCTGCTGCTGCACGAAATGCACATTTGTCCCACACTTGAATACGGCAATTTTATGGGGCGGGAGCTGTTTGAGTTTGTTTCTAGCTTTCTCATTCTCTGAATTTCCCATCAACCGCATCGTGGGCAAGCGGTCAGTCACTTATCAGGTTTCAGTGTGTCAAACCTTAACATTTCAATTTGACTTAGTCGCAAAACGACAAAATCGTGAACATCATCCCCTTTGAAAGCAGGGATCAGGAACAGTTTGTTTCGTGACTTTTAGTGCAACACCCTCAATGTCACGATCGATCTTTGAATCGCAAAGTTGAGCCAACCCAGTCCTGCAGTAGCGTTTTACAAACCGAAGGTTCAAAACACATCCCAAACATCACTGCACTGTTGTTTAGGCTATCATTTCCCTTGTTTATCATAGCTACTGTATTATTTTTTCTATCCAAGCCACCGGTTATGTTGTTCATAGGTTATTGACACACGTTTTAGTGGGATCAACAAAGTACCATGTGGATTTTTGAAACGAACTTCGGAATCTCTAATGAAATTCAGACGGCTTCGTTTTGTGAATTTCGACTGCACAGCCCGATCTCGATCGAAAAAACGTTCCTAAGCGGAGGCGTAGTTATTGTACTTTTATACTGTTAAGATAGATTCCATGACGGTATTACGCGAATAAAGTAACAGGATTGTGATAATGCAGTTGTGAAACTGTTTGCAAATGGACTTTGATGACATGACCAGATTACTTTGTTTTTAACATTCCGACTGCTAACTGAACGAAGTCAATCGAAATCGTTCTGTGGATCAAACTGCGCATTCATTTTAGTTAGCTGTATTGAAATACGCTTCGGTTATGACATAACATGCCCCACACACATGACTCCATTCAGTTGCTGTGATCCAAACGCGTAAACAGGCTTTTAAAGTCCGGGTTTGTGGATTCCACTTCATCCATTTCCACGTCCAAGTGATATTTTGATCCATTCTAACGGCTGCAAACAATTGATGTCGAGCTAATATTTTGTCACAGGGGTCATATTTTGAGAGAAAAACACATTTTCATCTACGTGAATTTGTCCACTTTTCATCGGAAACTTTCCGTCTCATCGAAGAAGAACATTTGAAAACTATTGAACTGAACTCATAAATAGATTCGAGAATGTGGTAACACGAATCATTTACTTGACGGCTATGCCATTGGATTGCTGACTGTATCCGGGCCTCTAAAATAGTGCCCACAGTATTCACTGCATGCTTATGGGTATTGGTTTTGAGATGCCAGTCGGGTATATATTATAAATCTCGTGAAATTTCCAAAATCGTTATGAAATATGGTAAGCAAATTTGACAGACGGATGGAAGCCACCCAAGCTTTTGTACCTGACGTGTTCTACTAACTGAGCTACGAGGCTACGTTCGATAGACTTAAATTTTCGCTTGTGTGTCATTCAGTTTACCCAGCTAAATCACGTTAGCATATGGTGCTAGGAACCGTTTCACTAACTCCGATGAGAAGATTATTCTGCCTTCGAATCATCTCGATTTATCAGTACAAAACGACAGTTTATTACGGTCGATGGTGGTCATAACCAAATTTTGGATCGCACAATTGTTGGTTCACCTGGTATTCTCGGTCAGCTCTTCTGAGATGTTAGTCTGGGAACAAATTCAGTTGGTTTGTTCGGTTCAGACGACGTCTGATATTTGATTGACTCTTTGGTTCAATGCGTTTGCTCCAATATTGTCCTCGATTCAGTACAGGTGATGAAGTGCTGGCTGTTCGCCAAACCATAGAGCTGTCAATTGAACGAACCAAGCCTTCTGTCGGCAATGTGCGAGCTCATTCCCTCATACGTGGCATCCGACTCAGTGAACTAACTTCTCATACGACTACCTACGGTAGAATTCTCCTATCACAGATTGTCATGGCCAAATGCTAATATAATTTAAGTAGCTGATCATTACGACTCATTTTTTGAAGTGTCCAGGGCCCTTTGGCTTGGTCTTACAGTTCACCTTGCAGGACACTGTAATATAGAGCATGGGTACAGTCAGCACGAGCATTTAAGGTTCGCTGAGGTCAACGCATTTTTTGATATTTATGAAGACGGTATTTTTACTATCAGTTGTATTATTTGTGCTTTTGAGTATTTCAAAAGCAATCTAAGGGTAAACAGTTTGTGATGGGAAGATGAAAATTATTATCAACTAATTCTCCATATAGCAACTGTTCATAGCTCAAAACAGAAGACCAATAAAATGAGAGCTAACTATACAATGGGGTCGTCCTTGTTGAAGATAATCAGATGTAGCGCATATTCGCTGGGTTTCAATTGGGACTGGAATTCAATGGACAGATGGCAGGATGGTGGGTTCGTGTACTAATCAATATACTTGAACTGATGAAACGTACTGAACTGGCTCGGACAACGTCGCAGCAGTGATTATTTAAGTGCTTCAGTGTAAGTAATCCTGGGGAAGGAGTCAATTCACTACTTCCTATCGATACAAGTATTTTGATTCATAAACGAACTGGCCATCACGCATGCCAATTGAATTCTGGCAACTGTTGGAACTCTCGGCTAAAGTGCATTGCATCTGATGACTACACCAAACAGTATATAAGCGCATCTCCTGGAAAACCACTGGTTAACCAATCACAGCTGGCTTCTAGCTGGTCGAGGGAGCAAGATTGTGCCGGACTAAGTCACGTGAACTGCATACCGAAGTATCACAACCCTCATTCCTCAAGAATTTCGTCATCTATAAAGCTCATCTATTTTACTGATTTTGGAACTGAACTTGGCGGTGGTAGATGGGACTCGTAGGTAGCTACCTCTGTTCGCAGAACTGGTGGACTATCAACCCCAACACCACCTACTTCGGTATCCTCGTTCACCACTGTTAAGTGAATCTGACAGAGATGGTTTCGACGTACAAATAAATCATTCAGATCTGCATTTTAAACTATAGATTAAACGAGTTGTCTGGTAATGATTCCACGAGGTGGTCGAAGTTCAGTGCCACGGAAATAGGTGAAACCACTGAGATCGAGGCAATTGAGCAGTCACCTTTGTCTCCTTGACTTGAATGAAATGGCCAACCCTCCTTCGTAGACAAATGCAATGTGCTCCGATATTGCAAAATGGGTATACCCGGGAATGTATCCAAATCAGACAACGTTTTCGGGCTGGCTATTTTCTGAGTATTTCCCAAAGTGCATACCTTATTATCCGTTGCATCATTGGAATACGGATTTCGAAGTGCTATACGGAGATGTTGACGTCCGATTTCGTCAAACCAATTTATAAGCTCGGTTGTGCAAAACTGCGATCACTTATCAGTGACGAACAATTGCGGAATCCCCTCATGGAAGTAGCATTTTCGAATCACTTGAATTACAAACGAATTGGTTGGTGCACTCGTCGTGATTACTACGTGGTACATCGTCGAGACTTTTTCACGTAATCGTAATGAATTTGTCACACTCGGTTCTCTTCTGAAAAGACATCCACCGTGGTAGATGATCTCATCTCTGCTGGTGAAATGTTCATGTCAAAAGCCATTATCGGATGAATGCTATATCATTTAGTATTGACGTAATACAAACCGTCGATTGTCGGTTGTAAAATAACTAATGATTAATTCGTGGAACTACAAACGAAAGGAGTTTTACGTTGTGGTGACTAACTTGTCATTCCACTCCCACTGTGTAAGATGATTCTGTAGTTAGTTGGTTGTGGATAAGATGCAATGACTGGCTCGATGTATGTGTTGATGACCGGAATTGGACACACGACGACATACAACTGCGATGCGTGCTTGCAAAATGTCAAATTGAGATCAAAACACTGGAACTCATGACCTGAGAGCTACACCCTGTGGTAGCGTGTTTATACTGACTTCTGTGGCCCGTTGTTGAGCAGATACGACAATTGGCGATTCGCTTCCTTACTCAGTCTGTCGGATAATACATGCGGACTGAACGATGTCTGCATTTCACGAGTTTCGCTCCTAGAAAATATAGGGTCGGTCTCATTCGAACGTGGCTTCATTGAGCACGTAAAATACACACAGATGACACATCAGTTGAGGAATATGAAAAGCCGTATACACAGGCACAACCGAGTAATCGATAAATAGTCCATTTACAGTGACGATGTTATCAGCGCTAACCGGGAGCAATCAGACCATCAGTTGCAACATCGATTAGGCGAAAGCCTTGTGTGACTCCAAACAACTCACGTAATATCACACGGTTTCAGTTTATTCAATCATTAACTTGGCACTTCTATGCTCTGGTTTCGGTTGCTACCTTACAGCATCGTCGAGCAAATGGCAAAAAGAACAGAAGCATAAAGTGTAAGATCCAAAAAACAAGGTAATAATTGGAAAATCAAGAGGACAACGAGAGAGTTCGAATGCATCTACGCCACTGACAGTGACATCTAGCCATATCACTCAATGTCTCCAACCATTTGGTAGGTAGGTCACTTGGACCCTAACCTAGAAGTCTAACACGTCCTACTCAGCCTAGTCCACTGGTTAGGGATTTCATGCCTTTATGCCATGTCATGAACTGATCACTTCGACTTACCTTCCAATCACAACCTGCCTCAGAGAACAGCGTACGTCGATGAAATCTGTCGGTTGGCATGCGGAACACATGTCCAGACCACCATAACCTGCTTAGATTTAGTACTTGATCCAGAGACTGACCTCTCATTCCAAAAACATTACGTCCAACCTCAGCACTGCTGATACGGTGTTCCCACCATACTCAGACAATGCTACGGAGACATCGATGCTCGAACACTGACAGTCTTTCTCTATTTTCTTTACTTAACGGCCATGTTTCTGAGCCGTGTAGAAGAGCGGACCTAACAGTCGCATCGTATACTCGACCCATACCAGACAATCGGGTGTCATGATGGAGGTTGCAAAAGTCAAACGAGCCCTCTGGGTGCATTGTTGTGTAGGCTATCCAAAGGAGTTTGAAAGTTATCTGGATCTTCACTCAGAAGAACAATATCGTCCGCATATTCCATGTCAGACAGTTTACTGCCCGAGCAAAGATCAATACCACAATTCTCACACGAGGGTAGGGCTATCACAAGAATCAGTTCAATTGCAAAACTGGAGAGGAAGGGCGAAAGAGGACAACCCTGACAAACACCACTCTCCGTGGTGAATTTGGGTGAACGGTCGCCATAAGCACGAACTCAGGTTCAGCTTTTCGTATACAAGCATTAGAAGAGAGGAATGAAATTCTCTGGCACACCCTTCAATGAGAGTCAGCACCAGAGAACTGCGCGGTCGACTGAATCGAACGGCGTCTTCAGATCAAGAAAAAGATAGATTGTGAACCTGCGGGAGATATTTCCGTGCTCTAAGATTTGCCGAAGCGTTAATATGTGATCGATACAACTCCTGTCGGGTGTGAACCGGTTTGATTCTCACGCGTAAACACTTCACGCGAGCTGGATAATCAGTGGAAAATAAGCTCGGTAAGCAGCTTGGAAGCTATATTTACCAAGCTAATTTCTCTGTGGTTTTCACAAGAGGACCTGTCACCCTTCTTGTAAATCGGCACAATCATCGATTCACACCATTCCCTGAGAATCTGCTCATTATCCCGGATTATCATATACAGCATTACACAAAGGGATTGCTCCGATATGTTGAGATCTTGGTCATTCTCAGTTTTAAGGGTGAATTGTTCAAAGATCACGGATGGCTTATCAGTTCGGGGCCACATTTTCAACCTAAAATCTGGTCTTATTTTCACTGGTTATTTTACTGATTGTGTAAAATCACGTTGAACGCAATAATCGCGCGTGCAGTTGCAGCAAAAATGCCCAGCATAAAATGTGCAAACCCATGCTTCTGACTTCGCTTTTCTAATTGTAGCTTGTGAAAAATCCACCAACTATCCCCAGTACCGAGATTTCTCCTCAAGTCCTTCACGTACCCCCTACACGTTCCGAGTTTGAACTGATCCGCTCTCTGTCTTGTGACTTGTTTATCGTGTTTTGGTTTATAAGGTAAAAGCTGTACAGGAACAACAGGAACAACACCCATGGGTGAATAGGCCAGTTTTGAAAATTGAAGTCGAAAATACAGACCGCATTATGTATCCTGAACCATTTCGTTGCTTCTTTACAAAGTGCATGCTACTGATCAAAGTGATTATGCTTTCTGACAAAATACATGGACAGAGTGTTCAGAACCAAAGCTCAAATCACATGACATACGTCTGTTTATCATATTAGTACAGAACAGTTAGCACCATTCGTTACCTTATCAATGATAAATTGATCACAAGCTCGCTCTTTCTGCACAGTTCAAAGGTACGTGTAAGGATTGGCAAAGCCTCCACATATCCTAATATTTTGGTATTCGTGATGGGATGGATCGCTTTGAACTCCTGAGTTGTGATGATTCAGTGCTTGGTCTTATAAAGATATGAAACAATTGTTGTTCTGACTGACCTTAGCTCGGTTGATAATGCAGCTGTGGTGAATTTGCTGGTACTTTCTTCTGAAGCCACACTGGAATATGTTCCGCCATTTGATAACGGGATTGCATTTCCATTCTGCCGATAAAGGTGGCTGAGCCCTCAGTTGAATTTGTATATGCAGTTAGATTTGGCGTGGATAGGCAATGATTTTCTTATCGATGGCATAGTTGACCGATTGGTTATGAATGCATTTACCGGACCGGCTGCATGGTAGGTGCGGCTGACAGCAAACCACAAATCTTTTCCAACAAACTCACCTCAACATATTGCAAGGGAGCTTCAGATATACTTTTATCTACTGTGGTGGAGTGATCCATCTGTGGCTTCAGGTGGTGATATTTTGCCAGGAGTCATGTTGGATGTCCATTTGCTATCAGAGTTCTGATTATCGGATTATTGTCCTCCTTCAATATATCCGGCGTGTAAATCGTCTGTACCCTGAGAAACAGTATTTTCAATATATTTGTCACGTACCCTACTGGAAGAGGCTGCTGAATTGGAAATATGATCCCAATGAAGTGTTTTTCGATGGAAGGATCTTCTAATTGAGCGATCTCGGCAAACGGTCTCCGTCTAAAATGTTTACGGTAACATTATCCTCATTGTGGATTGTCCGTTTTATATGTGGATGTTTATTCCTTGTTATAACAAGGATATCATCTATATGAAGACTTGGGAGCATCGCAATGAATGTCTTACTCCTAATCTAGTTTTCAAGGCGAGTAACAAAAATGTCTGCAAGAATAGGGTCCAATGGACTGACCATAGCAACTCAATCAGTTTGTAGATTCTATTCGCCAGGGATGAGGACTTTTGTGCTTGACGTACATAATAACAACAGACGTGCCAATTCCGCATTCAATAGTCCGATATGAATAATGTGTTGGTATGCTAATGTCGTGACTAGCTGTAGTCTCTTCTTAACCCTTGCTGTTGTTCATAATGTATTTTTACCTCATCGTTATCAGCCTTTTCGAATGATCATTATACTCTGCGCAATAATAAGTTACAAAGATCTGACTCCATTCAGTACTGCAGAGTGAAGGTAAGCAGTGATCTTCTCATTTGGATAACTGAATATGTGAGATGCGTTGCCTGGTCTTTCGTGTTCGATAGCTCGGGCATCCGGGTACAGCAAAACTGTATGTTACCAGGCTTATCTCCTGGTCGCGGATGGGGTGGCAGTCAACCCAGTGGTTACCCACGAATAAGGCATACTCACTATGGAGGCTGTCGTGGACAATCAGTAATAGTGCCCGAGGATGTGGTGGGATTTTTGCTTGACTAGCATTTTCAACTCTAATAGGCCACAAATCTGCTGAAGGTATTGTGATGTGATAAGAGTGACCCACCACTAAATAAGGCCAAAGTTACTTGTCATGTTCCACTTATCTGAAAGGGTTTGCCCCAAGAAGCGACCGAGCCATAAAATTGGCCACGATCTTATAGGAACGAAAGCTGTTGCCGTGCACGAAACGCTAGATCGTGCAAAAGCTAGAGGAGTATCCTCGAATAAAAAGGCCTACTCTGGACTGGGTGATGGAGTAGTATGACAGCACAAAACGCAAAGAACCACCGAGTATGTCACTAATACAATGACTGACCGTCCTCCTAAGCGCACGCTTTATTTCTTTCTTACACCGTAAACGGGAACTACATCTTCAATTCCTTTCCAAATTCTTTCCTTATATGACATTCCACGGGAACTTCGGTCAGTCGATTATAGTGCCACGGGTGGGAATCTAGACTGTGTTCTCTCCCTTCCTTCTTCAACTAGCTTCCGAGTCTCACCGAAACCACCACCACCGACCAATCCCTTGTGTCATCTTCGATTCCCATTCAAAAACTAGTCACGTTCAACTCGGGAACCCTGAAATATATAGCAAAGCAGGATCGTACCCATTACTCCCTTGTCATCGATGCTGCATTCAAGAGACTCGCACTCAAGAATTCAGTTCCATCACTCGATAGATGCGTCCATGAAATTCGTCTTCGAAGTTTTACTACATCTTTCTGGAAACCCTAAGTCAGCTGCTTTTGGTCTTGATGGCGTTGGTATTACTGTCAGTGAATGGGCTGAAGTGGATCAGCTAGACTGGATCCCAGCTGACAGTCGATTGTGCGCATTGAGATTCAGGGGTTCGTGTAGAGTGAGCAGTCGTCGCTCTGATAGATGCAATCTGTTTGTAGTTATGGCGTATGCAACCACCGATTGTAGTCCAGATGCAATCAAAGATACCTTCTACCAAAAACTACACTTTCCCCTAAGCAGGCTGTCATTTTGGTTTTGGAGACATGAATGCCAGATGTCGTGTTTCCTGATGGATCACAATTTCCAAGAACACAATCACTTGGTTTCAACGGTGAGCGTCGAAAGCAGTAATAGTAACACAGAACTCATCCTCGACACGCGGTTGTGGATCCCGGACCGTAATTGCACGACGTTTGAGCAACAAACCGGGGCATAATCAGGTGCAAGAGAATCGAAGCTAGATTTCCGACTAGTTTAAGAAAGACGGCCATCAACATACGATCGTCTTATGCCAGCGGCTCAGTCGGACACAAACAAAAGTAGTCGTCCAAGCAAAGAGCTACACTGACCGTTTAGTGCTAATCGCTCGGGGGATAACTCGTCTCGTAAGTTGATGCGAAACTAAAAAACCAACTAATCAAGATAACGGCATTAGAGTGAAAAGTTTGAATTAGCAAAATATGAAAATACTGGTAAATTGAACTTCTTTTAGGAAAAATATTGGAAGTCTTTCGGAACATGGAAAGGAAGGTCCAAGTCAATGGATAAATTTGTAGATGTCGTTATATTGACCCATTTATTGTTCTGTAAGCATAACCTCCTCGATTATCAAAGTATATTAGGGGATACAGCGATCCTCAGCTAGGTATTATATAAACCCACGATTAGTAAGAATGGACAACTCTGTTATTTCAGCCTCTCACGCAGGAAATAGTCCTTGCTCATGGCACGCCATATCGATAACTCCCGAAAACGACTACTCCCAACAGACTATCATTAGTCTAGCTTTACTCAATCTTCAATCTACTTGGCATGATATCATGCATTCATTCAGCTTCCCAGGTGAAACAGTATGTCGTTCTCTGTTTGTCTGTGCCAAATCCGTAAAGGCAGATGTTCTAAGACCAAGCCCATATTAGCTAGTCGCCCATCCCAAAGTACTTTTCCTCTATTCAATGTTCACCCAACCTTATTCTGGTTATACACACTCATGCTCTGCAGAGCATTAAAGTCTCCAATAGCTGGCGTGGAAGTGTTTTGTATGTGTCGTCCATCAATGTTTTCTCCAAATCTTAATCTACTCTTTCCTGGTCTATTTAAGAAAGCTTTTATCTCACTCCACGCTGCCGGTCTATCATCAGTTGTGTTTCTTTGATTTCTATATGATCTCTGACGTATGCTATTTACACTTTATTACGGAAAATTCACCATGAAGATTCATGCGGAACCCATGAATCACCTGTACCATGACTTATCCACAAGCCGTTCACACCTTCTACAAGTTCCGCACATAGACTTATCTTTTCTCACATTAACATCTATCACATCTCTATAGTGCCTTATTTAGCTCTTGTTCTAGTTGAGAAAATTGAAGTTCCGAAGGAGCTTCGCGTGAACTTTGATGGGAGGGGGCAATTATTTTCTGCCTTATTTTTTCTTTTTCCTACTATTTTCGATAGGGACAATAATCAATTTTCCTTCCTTTTGGCCTACTGGAATCTATCTCGATCGATAATTGTTGTCTCTCAGAGACTAGACTGCAAGACGCAAACTCCACAGTCTGACGAACGTTCCCAATCAATCCTAACACCAAGTTTCATCTTATCCTGTCTGGAGACCTGGACACTGCAGAAGCCAGCCAGGCCGCTGTTGGTTTTGTGCTGAGCCGTAGAGCTGAAGCGGAGATGTCAGATTGGATTCCTATCAATAGCCGACTTTGTGCAGTCCTACTGCGAGGTTCTTGCTGAGCAGCTAGACATCGAGATCACACCCGCGACTTATCTGACATTCCCTCATATGCCCCAACAGACTGCAGTCCAGAGGCTAACAAAGATGAATCCTACCAATCCTACCAGCTTCACATGCTCCTACTTGCAGCCCACCGGACAGATATCGTGTTCCTCACCGGAGTTCTTAACGCGCGCGTCGGTCGCCTGGCAGCGAGAGAAACTCATTTAGAAGGGCAGTTTGGCCTCAACACTAGTTGTTCGGAAAACGGGGAAAGATTGCCGACAATATGTGCTCATCACCAGCTCCTTCTAGCAAACACACTTTTGCAACCCCAAATGATTCACCTCCACCTGGGGTCCTCCTTCCCAAACACAGGAATGGTCTCAAATCGATCACGCAGTGTCCAGCTACGGCTGCTTTGCTGTTTGATTGTCACTCTTATTTCCCAACCTGCCTCTATCCTGATCACGCATCAGTCTGCGCTACGACCTGCTTGCTGTTTGAGGGTTCGAAGAACGCGAATCATGCTCTCCTGAGTATAGACAAGCTGAACGGCCCTCTACTGCTAGAATCTTTCCAGAATACACTGGCCCAGGCACTGAAATCGACCACCCTGCCTGATGTCCACGAGCACTGGGATCGACTGAAAGAAGCCTTATTGAATGCCGGCCTCACCAGTTGTATTACGTTCAGGCATACCCAGACAAGTTGGATTTCTTCCAACTCCTCATTACTGTTTGAGAGCCGTCAACATATCTGTGCTGACAGAAGACACAAAGAAACACTCCGTGAACTCTGTCCTCATTTGAAGAACCCTTTGCTTGCTAACCGTGAGACGTGGTGGTCAGAGTGTGCCCTCGAGATGGAAGCAGCTTCTGCTTCTGGCAACTCCAAGAAGCTCTTACAACTCATTCGAGCCACCGGACCGTGAACAACCGTTCGTGAAACCGATGGGACACCAATCACGAACCTGTCGAGCAGACTAAACCGATGGGCAGAACTCTTTCGTTCCCAATTTAGTTGGCCGCCAGCTGATTCTACTTCACTTGAAACTCCAACACTTTGGGCGTGGTCTATTCCAGACATTGCCCCGACAGAAGCGGAAATTCGAAATGAACTACAAATCCACAAGCGCCACAGAACACGTGGATCAGATCGTATTCCTCCTGCGTTTTTCAAAGATGGGGAGATGGTTCTGGTGCGAAGAGTGACAACCCTGTTCTAGAAGGTTTGGAAGGAAGAAAAACGTTCCTACGTCCTTGGGTGAATCGACGATTGTGCCCATCTTTATAAAGGGTAGCCGTACCTAGTGTTCTAATTATCGGAGGAATCAGCCTGATCTCTGTCACTTCAAAACTCCTAGTGTCCATCATCCTCCGCCGAATTTCTTCTTTGCGCGAAGCCCATTGTCGTGAAGAACAAGCTGGGTTCCGTCCCGGCCGCGGTTGCACGGACCAAATCTCAACTCTTCGCCCCCTACTTGAACACCGTCACGTATATCAGAGGTCAACTATCGTTGTGTTTCTGGACATCAGGGCAGCCTTTGACTCTATCGATAAACCCGCCTATGGGCTTTTCTTCTGAGGATCGCGTGTCCGATAAATACGTTTCCATTCCGAAAGCTCTCTATGGGCAAACCTAGTGGAGAGTAAGAGTCTATGGGCAATTATTCAAGTCCTTCGTCGTCTCAAGTGGCGTTCGGGAAGGATGCCATATTTTCCCGTTCCTCTTCAACTTCATAATGGACAATCTGCTCTAAAGAGCCTCTACCGGTATTGCAAACAGTAGTGCGGAACTTCTACCGAGCACCAGATTTGTTGATTTGGATTATGTGGACGACGTCGCCTTGTTGGGAGACGACCCTCAATTCGTCCAAGATGCCTCAAACCTTTTGGCTATCAAAGTCAGCTGGTATGGCATGCACTTTGCTTCGTCCAAATGCAAAATGCTTCTCCAAGACTGACAAGAAGATTCTCCTGCACTCACTCTTAGTTGGGAACATTTGGAAACTGTTATCAGTTTTGTGTACCTGGGAATTTGTATTCCCACTGGGGGAGGTATTGGAGATGAGATCCCGCTGAGCATCTCCAAGGCCCATTCAACTTTTGTCAATCTAAGGCACCTGTGGCGTCGTCACGACATCAGGCTTTCCCTAAAGTGTATAGTCTATAAAGCCGCAGTTCGCTCGGTGCTACTTTACGAACGCGAAATCTGGCCAGTCCGAGAAGATCTGCTCCAACTGACTGTATTCGACCACCGGTGTCTACGGACAATCACACGAGTATGGTGGCAGCATTACCTCAGTAAAGGCGAAGTGCGGAGGAGAGTATTATGGGTGGACTGTTCATCATTCAGGATAATCATTTCTTTTCGTCGGATGCTGTGGTTTGGTCATATCTTGTGGATGCCCGCCCAGAGTTTACCTTGCCGCGCTTTATTCGAGCTCGCTTGACAGGATTGGAAACAGCAGCGTGGTAGACAACCGATGACCTGGAGGAGAAGTTTAAAAAATCTGATTTCTCGTTTAGCCTCAGTGAAGTCCTGTCGTCTTCTAGGTTGGAGCAAGAATGATGACGAAAACAGTTGGCTTGGTACGCTGGAGTATATGGCCCGAAACAGACGTCAGTGGCGTCAGTGCTGTTTGGAATGCTGTGCTGCCTCCACATCCTTCCCCTCCCATATATGGAAACCATGAATATTAGAAATAAAAAATAATCAATTCTCAGGATGCTTGTATATGGGGAGCACAGAAACACTACTTATGGAACACATAAACTAGAGCATATTGCACGTTATTTATGTACATATATTAAACATGATTCATGCTAGGATACTGCTCAGGCTGAAAATTAAAGAACCTAACCAGCTGTCAGTCAACAAAGCGGAGTGCCAAGCCAGTAAAACAACTTACATATTTTCATCTGTGCGTCATGTCGATGAATCGAATACTAATGTTGTTCACAGACCTGTGGCACAACTCCATCGACTAGATAATGAGAATGTTCTCGCTAGCCCGAATGCGTCTAATCAAATACGCCATCGTTTCTATTATTAGTAGGTTGAGGACAGTTTGGTTCTCTGGCTCAGATCGCATGACCCCACTGATCCATCAAATCGACGTCCGTTGCAGAGCCGGCCAAGTCATGCAACTACGGTCTGAGCCACTTTTGCACGGAAACGGCGTGGGAAGACAAGTGATTCCAAAGTCCAGTCGTAGACCAGAGGGGCTTGTGAGCAGCTGGCTAATGTATTATTGCACATTATCGATGCGACAACGAATCATTACGTCCTGTTCTCAAAGTAAACTGGTAGTTTTCCCCATATGTGTGATAATTTTGCATATAAGTGTGATAGTTTCTCACATCAGTCCTAAAATGGTATAATTATATGTCCGATCACGATTCATGGGTGCTTGGGAATTCTACTGCCGTGGTGTAAAAGATGCAGTAATTGTATAAAGTGAACCCAGCTGCCCACTTTTGAAACATTTTTGGACGTTATGCTTCAATGATTAACAGTAAAAGTCACTGTGTTTTATAACCAACCACTTGTTTTAGTACTGGTCTAGTGGTGGGTTTGAATGTATTTTGCACCCTGTCAGGTACATTTTTCGGGATAAATCGAGTGGTCTGTTTCCTGCTTGAACTCCATGTGTATAGTAGTGGACGGACAAACGAGCATACGGGATATGGTTTTGCTTAAAATAATCTGAAGAGAAACGTGGTGGAACTATTAAAATTTCGTGTACTGTAAAATGTGAAGATGAAGATAAATTGTGATAAAACCAATGGTCTGGCCAAATAGCTACTAACTTGGCTAACTGAGTTTGCTCTCGCTTCATCCGCAAAGTTAACATAATTACGCAATCAACTTCTATTCTGTAATAATATCAGGGATTATGTGAGCGTGACATCCATTACGCTGGTCGAAAAGAAGGGAGTAATCGAATTATAATGTATATGGTGCAAGTCAACTGCAAGACAATACCTAAAAGACTCTGAAATTGATCATTTTAACTGCGGTACGAAGTGGGAAGCTGCTCGATTGAAACAATACAGAAGTAGTTGGTGAATGTAGAACTCACATGAGAGCAAAAAGCAGATGAAGCAATTGGGAATAACGGAACAACATAACGGAAATCATTTTGTAGCTTGAGCTTTCTATAGCATTTTAATACTGTGCATACTGTAGACGAAAACAGCAGTGGACGTTTTTGGTGATTCAGCAGCCGTCACACGTGAAATTGCCAAATACAGCATCGTAGCTACGCATGCTGAGGAGCTTCAACCAACCAGAATCGCTGAGGACAGGTGCAGCACAAGCTCGCCGTGATTGATCAACTTGCAGCGTGCCAATTATTTCCTTTGATCCAACATTTATAGAAACTTGTTTTGCAATACAGTTGACGTGCGGTTTCGCAGCCTTGTCTTTCTTCCTACTTTGGTTCACGTAGTTCTGGGTTGGAGTGGTTTCAATAGTCCTATCAGTCCGGGTATTGCAAATATTACTGGTTCCCATATGAAAAGGGTTATGATCATAAGATTGCGAGTACGAAGACTTTTCCACAGTACACATATTGTCATATGACACGAGAAGTTTGCGAACTTGTCACTGCTTCATCAAGGCCTTGTTGAAAATACTGATATTCTTATTTTCTTTGTTCGTCGATCGTTGTCCTCCGATACAGTTGGGTCAGTGTTTAGAGGTTTTCAGGGACTTTAGTTTGGGCTGTGTTTCGAAACCCGATAACGCATTAGGCCCTCTGTTCAGCTCATTTCGATTACTCCACACACACACACACACACACACACACACACACACACACACACACACACACACACACACAAACGAACGAACAGACAAAGAAACACACACACACAGGTTTGAACGGCATGGGTTGAAACATTATTCAAGCGGTATTGTCGTACACTGGAAGACTTTTGGGCGAGGATACGGCTGCTCCAGCTCTCAAACATCATTCGAATAAATAAGCGAATTTCGAACAGATACCCAATCGTGACATACCATCCGTTGTAGATTTGGAGTATTGGGTTGAACAGAAAGACAACTACTGGGTCAAACTGATAACAAAATACGCCGTTTTCTGTGAGTTTTGGGTGGACATTCCAAACTGTTTACTATGTCCATCTCAGCAACTATGATAGACGAGTTGATCAATGGGATCGATCACATTCAACTCAGTCTTGTTCAGTTCGGACAACCATGCGTCAGATGCCGTGACTTTTGTTGTTATCTCCCTGCGACAGCCTTTATGAGAAACGATGAGAAAGGATAGGAATAATAAGGGGGGAAGTGAAAGAACTACAAATGTTGGTATCAAGTCGATGAAGAATGTTCGTAAATGCAAGAGCACCACTGATTGCGGCATCTAGCCATATCCCCCAACGTATCTAACCATTGAGTGGGAGGATCTCTTGGACCCTTACCTCGAAGTCTGACACGCCTCACATGGCCAAGTCCACTAGTTAGGCTTTTCATACCTCTGTTCCATACCGTGGACTGTACACCCTCATTCATCTTCCAACTGTTACCAGCCTCAGCAAATATAGCTTACCCAAGAATCCTGTCAGGTGACATACGTAACACGTACCATCATAACCTGATGATTTTTGCTGCTTCATATAATGACTTGGTTCGTGAACCCAACACTTTCCACAGAACCGTAGCATTGCTTGTACGGTGTTTCCACCAGATCCGAACAATGCTACGGAGACAGCGGTGTTCAAATACCGACAATCATCTTATATTACCCCATCACAGTGGCTACGCTTCTGAACTATACAGAAGCACGGACTTGACTCCTGTAGAGTACACTAGACCCTTGGTGGATATATGGATGCCATGTTGACACCACAAACGACTCGGATTGGAAAGTGCCAAACGAGCCTTCTGTATCCGCAGAGGCACTTCACTTCATCCGATATCCGAATTCTGGAGGCAATGCTGCTGCCAATATAACGGAACGACAGCATTAGAAAATTTTATCTCATCAAAAAGCATGAACTCAGATATGGCCACTCTCAAAGTCTTCTCCGGTTGTATGATATAGTCCTGCTCTGTTAGGTTCCAGTGGTTGATCCATCGTAGGTGATTTCTAGGTTCGATAGAGTCTACCTCAATGTTTTTACCCTAGTCATTTACTCCACTATTACCACACACGCAATACCGACTACCTGACCATAAGTTATACAAAAGGGGTCAGTAAGTTAACATTAATCTTCTAAAACCGCGAATCTTCACAAAAAATGAACCCAAATGATTAACAGTCCTTTTTATTGCACTGACTCAATTATGGTCGTTGAGTCGTTGTAGCAAACCGTAGACATCTCAGGTGGCTGGTACAAGTCAGTGCTTTCTGTCACAGCCATTTGGGTATGTATTCTGACACTCGTTGAGTCAAGCAACGATCCGTCCTGCCAATATAAACAACACTGCAACTGCAAGTGAACTGATAGACAATATGTGAGATATTGGGATCAGCAAGACTGTTTGAATGATTTTGAAAACGTAACCTTTTGGTCGTCTGCAGCAAATGCAACTGCGCCGCTGTGTATGTGTGCCTTAGAGCTGACTTGAGATTACAATTTATTTGATTGAATAAATGATCTCCTTTGAAAGGCAAAGTGATAAAAACTTGCTTCTTCTCCACATTCATTGTTTTCGCGCGCACAAGTCTCGACCTCTGATGTTTTCTGATAAAGTTCTCCGGATAACCGTCAGCCAGCAGCGTTCTTTTAATGAACTCCTCTTCGTTTTGTATTTGATCTTCTGTACAGATTTTCTGGGCTCTGTTGAAGAGAGTTCTGACCAATCCACGTTTGTAAGCCACTGGGGCCAAGCTGGAGAATTGTAAATAACGTCCACCCCACGTTGCTTTTCGGTGGATTCTGCACTGTAGAGTCCCATCTTGACGCCTGGTTAATTGAATATCTAGAAAGGACAAACTGTTATCGCGTTCTTCTTCGTGAGATACACTGAGGTTCGGGTGAATAGAGTTAAGAACGTTACCAAAAGGGATAAATCGTTCTTCAGTCGTAGAAATTAAAATATCATCCACGTATCGTCTGTAAAATAGAAATTGGGAAATATTATCACAGAGCTGTTTTTCGATCGTACCCAAAAATACATCTGCCAAGGTTGGGCCCAGAGGGCTTCCCATAGCCACACCATCCGTTTGTTTGTAAGCTTTACCTTCAAAATTGAACCGAATGTTTTCTGTGCATAAAAGAATGAGTTCTTTAGGGTATTCAGCAGGAATAGACAAGTGAAAATCAAGCGAAGAAATAAAATCACATGGATAATCTACTGTTTCACGAAGAGGAACCTTTGTAAAAAGTGACTCAACATCGACGGAATACATTTTATCCGAACTCACTGCAAAACTGTTTAGCAAAATCGCGAGTTCAAATGAGTCTTGTAGACAAAATGGTGTTATATGTTTCCGAACGGGGGTAAGAATCTTGACGAGCCACCGGGCAAGTATGTGATAAGCCGAGTTTTGCATGCATAATGTCGGCCTCAAAGGGACTCCAGGCTTGTGTACTTTGGGAGGTCCTCTCAAGTAGGGCGTCTGTGTTCCAAGTGGTATAGCAAATTCGCGAGTTCAAATGAGTCTCGCTTGCATCTCGCGACTTATGTCTTCTCTCTCTTCTCATGAACTGTATAAGGGGGACCCAATGTTTCAAATCAATGAGAGGTGGAATCACGTGATTCGTGTTTACTGGAACACGTGAGGCACCCTAGTGATCTGGGTAACGGTCATTAAAATCGGTTCAACGGATACCCCTTATAGAACTCACGGCGAATTCCGTCTGCGCAATGCCACACGGAAATAAACTAACGGATTTCTAAAGTGGCAACGACTTAAACGCAGACATTGTGGAGTCATTCATTCTGGGCCTGTTTCATTGACAACCTACAAATTATACGAACAGCTCCATTACACGAAGCGCAGGCCTTCGTCATAATAATCGAAATTTTACGCCTTCATTTTGTGCTTCATTTTAGGTGGTAAGTTTTTGGGTATGAATCATCGCTTGGTACGATGAGCGAGCAACAGAGTCCGTTTGAGTTCACAAGTTCTGCCACATGATGGTTTCAGACAAAGATGACACATGCAAATGTCGCTGTCAGTGGCTTACTTGCATTTATTCTGGTGAGTCATTTTCAACCGCAAGGCACTATTCTGTCGTGAATGCCCCAGCGAGATGAACAAAGCACAATGTAAAACGAAATACACGAATTGTTTGGAATAATAAGTAAGTCACAATGGGTGCCAACTAAATAGTCACTTCACAACACGCTAGCAGATAGCACGTCAGGACATATCCAGAATCCACGTCAAGGCTTGAGCCAACGGATTCGAGATCGATATTACGGTTGATCGATGAGACTAGAAAAGATTCCCGTCAAATGGTGGTTGGTCGTATCACCAATCAACCAATCGGATGAGAGGTTACCGAATGCAAGTTTGAACCAATTGATCGGTGTTGCAAAGATTGGTGACAGTGATTCCTCCTCCTATATAAACAGCGTTTTCTGAGCTAATCGAATGAGATGATTTGAAGACAATAAAGATTTCCCATTAGACCTAATGGGACGGATCAAAAGACTCAGCTGTTGTATAACCACTCTAATATGGATGAAATAAATACAAAATCCAAGTGTGGGTGAAAACAAATCTTAGACATGATATGTGTATCTGACTGTTGATGACAACTGTTGAGTTTGAAACTAGCTTAGATAAATATAGAAGATTATTGTGGGACCTGGTGAATAATACTGGAACACATTTGTCAAATCTCGATCAAGATGGTATAACTGGGCAGTCGGTATGTTCGACGAAAGCCTCAGACAAGCCTAATGGTGTTAGTCTATTACATAAACAAGGAGTTGATCGTAGAGAATTTCATTACTTCTGGATAGATAATTGAGCATGTGAGCACGACTTTGAAGTTTGCGACAAGTAAGCCAAGGAATAAGGCTGCGCAATTGCAGTATCAATATGGTAGCATGCACGAGGAGATGAAGTGCTGGGGGTCTTTCGTCATGGGATACACACACACACGCACACACACACACACACACAATTTATACATCTGATTTCCAGAGAAGTTACTGAAAGGAGATTCGGTAATTGAGTGTGATCTGGGTAGTGTAGGTACTGTCTTCGATCTTCACCGAGCGATGTAGTGATTTGTGGGTTTTCTTTGAGCTGGTTTTCATGGTCATATACGACTCCATGAAACCAGTGTTCACAATGACGTGTGATATGCAGTTTTTCTGTTTGCATTATGCAGATGGATGAATTTGGGGAGGAGTAGTTGTGGGCTCCTCACTGTAACTGGAGTAAGCACTGGAAATATTGATTTTTAAACTGGAAATAACGAATAATATTGTGGAATGACATATATTGCTTTGTTTGGCGAAGGAACGCGGAAACTGACCACTGAGGTTTATCGTGATGGGGTATTTTCGGCGTCCGGTTTGAGTTCACAAGATGGATCACATGATGGTTGCAGACACAAGGTGACACAACGTTTAGTTTGCTATTTAAACGTCAGTTTTATTAATGTCTGACTGGTAGTGATTATCACATCGGGGGCCAGAGATTCGAGTCACGCTACCGCCGGTCACTTTTGGTGGTAGAGAGTAATCCGCTGTCGTCCGGCTCGTAATCAAACAAGTGCCATTTCGAAGTGGTATCCAAAACTTGAGTACTAAATTTCAGCGTTATTGGTCGAATGCACTGAAATTATATCTCGATGCTGTCATACTTCAGTTATTATTGATCAGGAACAGCAGTTATTGTTCTGATTCCTCATAGTTTGTCCACCGAAGCATCGGCATGTTTCCGTGATATCCGTTTGCCAAGCCATGAAGTGCTATACGGAGATGTTGACGTCCGATTTCGTCAAACCAATTTATAAGCTCGGTTGTGCAAAACTGCGATCACTTATCAGTGACGAACAATTGCGGAATCCCCTCATGGAAGTAGCATTTTCGAATCACTTGAATTACAAACGAATTGGTTGGTGCACTCGTCGTGATTACTACGTGGTACATCGTCGAGACTTTTTCACGTAATCGTAATGAATTTGTCACACTCGGTTCTCTTCTGAAAAGACATCCACCGTGGTAGATGATCTCATCTCTGCTGGTGAAATGTTCATGTCAAAAGCCATTATCGGATGAATGCTATATCATTTAGTATTGACGTAATACAAACCGTCGATTGTCGGTTGTAAAATAACTAATGATTAATTCGTGGAACTACAAACGAAAGGAGTTTTACGTTGTGGTGACTAACTTGTCATTCCACTCCCACTGTGTAAGATGATTCTGTAGTTAGTTGGTTGTGGATAAGATGCAATGACTGGCTCGATGTATGTGTTGATGACCGGAATTGGACACACGACGACATACAACTGCGATGCGTGCTTGCAAAATGTCAAATTGAGATCAAAACACTGGAACTCATGACCTGAGAGCTACACCCTGTGGTAGCGTGTTTATACTGACTTCTGTGGCCCGTTGTTGAGCAGATACGACAATTGGCGATTCGCTTCCTTACTCAGTCTGTCGGATAATACATGCGGACTGAACGATGTCTGCATTTCACGAGTTTCGCTCCTAGAAAATATAGGGTCGGTCTCATTCGAACGTGGCTTCATTGAGCACGTAAAATACACACAGATGACACATCAGTTGAGGAATATGAAAAGCCGTATACACAGGCACAACCGAGTAATCGATAAATAGTCCATTTACAGTGACGATGTTATCAGCGCTAACCGGGAGCAATCAGACCATCAGTTGCAACATCGATTAGGCGAAAGCCTTGTGTGACTCCAAACAACTCACGTAATATCACACGGTTTCAGTTTATTCAATCATTAACTTGGCACTTCTATGCTCTGGTTTCGGTTGCTACCTTACAGCATCGTCGAGCAAATGGCAAAAAGAACAGAAGCATAAAGTGTAAGATCCAAAAAACAAGGTAATAATTGGAAAATCAAGAGGACAACGAGAGAGTTCGAATGCATCTACGCCACTGACAGTGACATCTAGCCATATCACTCAATGTCTCCAACCATTTGGTAGGTAGGTCACTTGGACCCTAACCTAGAAGTCTAACACGTCCTACTCAGCCTAGTCCACTGGTTAGGGATTTCATGCCTTTATGCCATGTCATGAACTGATCACTTCGACTTACCTTCCAATCACAACCTGCCTCAGAGAACAGCGTACGTCGATGAAATCTGTCGGTTGGCATGCGGAACACATGTCCAGACCACCATAACCTGCTTAGATTTAGTACTTGATCCAGAGACTGACCTCTCATTCCAAAAACATTACGTCCAACCTCAGCACTGCTGATACGGTGTTCCCACCATACTCAGACAATGCTACGGAGACATCGATGCTCGAACACTGACAGTCTTTCTCTATTTTCTTTACTTAACGGCCATGTTTCTGAGCCGTGTAGAAGAGCGGACCTAACAGTCGCATCGTATACTCGACCCATACCAGACAATCGGGTGTCATGATGGAGGTTGCAAAAGTCAAACGAGCCCTCTGGGTGCATTGTTGTGTAGGCTATCCAAAGGAGTTTGAAAGTTATCTGGATCTTCACTCAGAAGAACAATATCGTCCGCATATTCCATGTCAGACAGTTTACTGCCCGAGCAAAGATCAATACCACAATTCTCACACGAGGGTAGGGCTATCACAAGAATCAGTTCAATTGCAAAACTGGAGAGGAAGGGCGAAAGAGGACAACCCTGACAAACACCACTCTCCGTGGTGAATTTGGGTGAACGGTCGCCATAAGCACGAACTCAGGTTCAGCTTTTCGTATACAAGCATTAGAAGAGAGGAATGAAATTCTCTGGCACACCCTTCAATGAGAGTCAGCACCAGAGAACTGCGCGGTCGACTGAATCGAACGGCGTCTTCAGATCAAGAAAAAGATAGATTGTGAACCTGCGGGAGATATTTCCGTGCTCTAAGATTTGCCGAAGCGTTAATATGTGATCGATACAACTCCTGTCGGGTGTGAACCGGTTTGATTCTCACGCGTAAACACTTCACGCGAGCTGGATAATCAGTGGAAAATAAGCTCGGTAAGCAGCTTGGAAGCTATATTTACCAAGCTAATTTCTCTGTGGTTTTCACAAGAGGACCTGTCACCCTTCTTGTAAATCGGCACAATCATCGATTCACACCATTCCCTGAGAATCTGCTCATTATCCCGGATTATCATATACAGCATTACACAAAGGGATTGCTCCGATATGTTGAGATCTTGGTCATTCTCAGTTTTAAGGGTGAATTGTTCAAAGATCACGGATGGCTTATCAGTTCGGGGCCACATTTTCAACCTAAAATCTGGTCTTATTTTCACTGGTTATTTTACTGATTGTGTAAAATCACGTTGAACGCAATAATCGCGCGTGCAGTTGCAGCAAAAATGCCCAGCATAAAATGTGCAAACCCATGCTTCTGACTTCGCTTTTCTAATTGTAGCTTGTGAAAAATCCACCAACTATCCCCAGTACCGAGATTTCTCCTCAAGTCCTTCACGTACCCCCTACACGTTCCGAGTTTGAACTGATCCGCTCTCTGTCTTGTGACTTGTTTATCGTGTTTTGGTTTATAAGGTAAAAGCTGTACAGGAACAACAGGAACAACACCCATGGGTGAATAGGCCAGTTTTGAAAATTGAAGTCGAAAATACAGACCGCATTATGTATCCTGAACCATTTCGTTGCTTCTTTACAAAGTGCATGCTACTGATCAAAGTGATTATGCTTTCTGACAAAATACATGGACAGAGTGTTCAGAACCAAAGCTCAAATCACATGACATACGTCTGTTTATCATATTAGTACAGAACAGTTAGCACCATTCGTTACCTTATCAATGATAAATTGATCACAAGCTCGCTCTTTCTGCACAGTTCAAAGGTACGTGTAAGGATTGGCAAAGCCTCCACATATCCTAATATTTTGGTATTCGTGATGGGATGGATCGCTTTGAACTCCTGAGTTGTGATGATTCAGTGCTTGGTCTTATAAAGATATGAAACAATTGTTGTTCTGACTGACCTTAGCTCGGTTGATAATGCAGCTGTGGTGAATTTGCTGGTACTTTCTTCTGAAGCCACACTGGAATATGTTCCGCCATTTGATAACGGGATTGCATTTCCATTCTGCCGATAAAGGTGGCTGAGCCCTCAGTTGAATTTGTATATGCAGTTAGATTTGGCGTGGATAGGCAATGATTTTCTTATCGATGGCATAGTTGACCGATTGGTTATGAATGCATTTACCGGACCGGCTGCATGGTAGGTGCGGCTGACAGCAAACCACAAATCTTTTCCAACAAACTCACCTCAACATATTGCAAGGGAGCTTCAGATATACTTTTATCTACTGTGGTGGAGTGATCCATCTGTGGCTTCAGGTGGTGATATTTTGCCAGGAGTCATGTTGAATATCCATTTGCTATCAGAGTTCTGATTATCGGATTATTGTCCTCCTTCAATATATCCGGCGTGTAAATCGTCTGTACCCTGAGAAACAGTATTTTCAATATATTTGTCAGTACCCTACTGGAAGAGGCTGCTGAATTGGAGATATGCCCCCTGATGAAGTGCCTTTTCGATGGAAGGATCTTCTAATTGAGCGATCTCGGCAAACGGTCTCCGTCTAAAATGTTTACGGTAACATTACCTCATTGTGGATTGTCCGCTTTATATGTGGATGTTTATTCCTTGTTATAACAAGGATATCATCTATATGAAGACTTGGGAGCATCGCAATGAATGTCTTACTCCTAATCTAGTTTTCTAGGCGAGCAACAAAAATGTCTGCGAGAATAGGGTCCAATGGACTGACCATAGCAACTCAATCAGTTTGTAGATTCTATTCGCCAGGGATGAGGACTTTTGTGCTTGACGTACATAATAACAACAGACGTGCCAATTCCGCATTCAATAGTCCGATATGAATAATGTGTTGGTATGCTAATGTCGTGACTAGCTGTAGTCTCTTCTTAACCCTTGCTGTTGTTCATAATGTATTTTTACCTCATCGTTATCAGCCTTTTCGAATGATCATTATACTCTGCGCAATAATAAGTTACAAAGATCTGACTCCATTCAGTACTGCAGAGTGAAGGTAAGCAGTGATCTTCTCATTTGGCCAACTGAATATGTGAGATGCGTTGCCTGGTCTTTTGTGTCCGATAACTCGGGCATTCGGGTACAGCAAAACTGTATGTTACCAGGCTTATCTCCTGGTCGCGGATGGGGTGGCAGTCAACCCAGTGGTTACCCACGAATAAGGCATACTCACTATGGAGGCTGTCGTGGACAATCAGTAATAGTGCCCGAGGATGTGGTGGGATTTTTGCTTGACTAGCATTTTCAACTCTAATAGGCCACAAATCTGCTGAAGGTATTGTGATGTGATAAGAGTGACCCACCACTAAATAAGGCCAAAGTTACTTGTCATGTTCCACTTATCTGAAAAGGTTTGCCCCAAGAAGCGAACGAGCCATAAAATTGGCCACGAGCTTATATGAACGAAAGCTGTTGCCGTGCACGAAACGCTAGATCGTGAAAAAGCTAGAGGAGCATCCTCGAATAAAAAGGCCTACTCTGGACTGGGTGATGGAGTAGTACGACAGCACACAACACAAAGAACCACCGAGTACGTCACTAATACAATGACTGACAGTCCTTTCAAGCGCACGCTTTATTTCTTTCTCACACCGTAAACGGGAACTTCATCTTCAATTCCTCTCCAAATTCTTTTCTTTTATGACATTCTACAGGAACTTCGGTCAGTCCACTATAGTGCCACGGGTGGGAATCCTGACTGTGTTCTCTCCCTTCCTTCTTCAACTAGCTTCCGAGTCTCACCGAAACCACCACCACCGACCAATCCCTTGTGTCATCTTCGATTCCCATTCAAAAACTAGTCACGTTCAACTTGGGAACCCTGAAATATATAGCAAAGCAGGATCGTACCCATTAGTCCCTTGTCATCGATGTTGCATTCAAGAGACTCGCACTCAAGAATTCAGTTCCATCACTCGATAGATGCGTCCATGAAACTCGTCTTCGAAGTTTTACTACATCTTTCTGGAAACCCTAAGTCAGCTGCTTTTGGTCTTGATGGCGTTGGTATTACTGTCAGTGAATGGGCTGAATTGGCTCAGCTAGACTGGATCCCAGCTGACAGTCGATTATGTGCATTGAAATTCAGGGGTTCGTGTAGAGTGAGTAGTCACCGCTCTGATAGATGCAATCTGTTTGTGGTTATGGCGTATGCCCCCACCGATTGTAGTCCAGATGCAATCAAAGATACCTTCTACCAAAAACTACACTTTCCCCTAAGCAGGCTGTCATTTTGGTTTTGGAGACATGAATGCCAGATGTCGTGTTTCCTGATGGATCACAATTTCCAAGAACACAATCACTTGGTTTCAACGGTGAGCGTCGAAAGCAGTAATAGTAACACAGAACTCATCCTCGACACGCGGTTGTGGATCCCGGACCGTAATTGCACGACGTTTGAGCAACAAACCGGGGCATAATCAGGTTCAAGAGAATCGAAGCTAGATTTCCGACTAGCTTAAGAAAGACGGCCATCAACATACGATCGTCGTATGCCAGCGGCTCAGTCGGACACAAACAAAAGTAGTCGTCCAAGCAAAGAGCTACACTGACCGTTTAGTGCTAATCGCTCGGGGGATAACTCGTCTCGTAAGTTGATGCGAAACTAAAAAACCAACTAATCAAGATAACGGCATTAGAGTGAAAAGTTTGAATTAGCAAAATATGAAAATACTGGTAAATTGAACCTCTTTTAGGAAAAATATTGGAAGTCTTTCGGAACATGGAAAGGAAGGTCGAAGTCAATGGATAAATTTGTAGATGTCGTTATATTGACCCATTTATTGTTCTGTAATCGTAACCTCCTCGATTATCAAAATATATTAGGAGATACAGCCATCCTCAGCTAGGTATTATATAAACCCACGATAAGTAAGAATGGACAACTCTTTTTTTTCAGCCTCTCACGCAGAAAATAGTCCTTGCTCATGACACGCCATATCGATAACTCCCGAAAACGACTACTCCCAACAGACTATAATTAGCCTAGCTTTACTCAATCTTCAATCTACTTGGCATGATATCATGCATTCATTCAGCTGCCCTAAGTGAACCAGTATGTCGTTCCCTGTTTGTCTGTGCCAAATCCGTAAAGGCAGATGTTCTAAGACCATGCCCATATTAGCTAGTCGCCCAGCCCAAAGTACTTTTCCTGTATTCAATGTTCACCCAACTTTCTCGTCTATGTTGGCAATGCGGTCGTGTTAGTCAATGCTAGGTCAGATTACCTCTTCGCGTTTAGGTGAAGAATAGTTTTTTCTGGTTATACACACTCGCGCTGTGCAGAGCATTGAAGTCTCCAATAGCTGGCGTGGAAGTGTTTTGTATGTGTCGTCCATCAATGTTTTCTCCAAATCTTAATCTACTCTTTCCTGGTCTATTTAAGAAAGCTTTTATCTCACTCCACGCTGCCGGTCTATCATCAGTTGTGTTTCTTTGATTTCTATATGATCTCTGACGTATGCTATTTACACTTTATTACGGAAAATTCACCATGAAGATTCATGCGGAACCCATGAATCACCTGTACCATGACTTATCCACAAGCCGTTCACACCCTCTACAAGTTCCGCACATAGACTTATCTTTTCTCACATTACCATCTATCACATCTCTATAGTACCTTATTTAGCTCTTGTTCTAGTTGACAAAATTGAAGTTCCGAAGGAGCTTCGCATGAACTTCGATGGAGGGGGGGGGGGTGGCAGTTATTTTCTGCCTTATTTTTTTCCTTTTCCTACTATTTTTGAAGGGACAATAATCAATTCCCCTTCTTTTTGACCTACTGGAATCTATCTCGATCGATAATTGTTGTCTCTCAGAGACTAGACTGCAAGACGCCAGCTACACAGTCAGACGAACGTTCCCAATCAATCCTAACACTAAGTTTCATCTTATCCTGTCTGGAGACCTGGACGCTGCAGCAGCCAGCCAGGCCGCTGTTGGTGTTGCGCTGAGCCGTAGAGCTGAAGCAGAAATGTCAGATTGGATTCCTATCAATAGCCGACTTTGTGCTGCCTACTGCGAGGTTCTTGCTGAGCAACTAGACATCGAGATCACACCCGCGACTTATTCGACATTCCCTCATATGCCCCGACAGACTGCAGTCCGGAGTCTAACAAAGATGAATCCTACCAACAGCTTCACATGTTCCTGCTTGCAGCCCACCGGACAGATATTGTGTTCCTCACCGGAGTTCTTAACGCGCGCGTCGGTCGCCTGGAAGCGAGAAAAATTCATCTAGGAGGGTAGCTTGGCCTCAACACTAGTCGTTCGGAAAACGGGGAAAGATTGCCGACAATATGTGCTGATCACCAGCTTTTTCTAGCAAACACATACTTTTGCAAACCCAAAAGATTCACCTACACCTGGGGTCCTCCTTCCCGAACATGCAGTGACTAGCTACCGCTGCTTTGCTGTTTGATTGTCACTCTTACTTCCCAACCTGCCTCTATCCTGATCACGCTTTAGTCTGCGCTACGACCTGCTTGCTGTTTGAGGGCTCGAAGAACTCGAATCGTGCTCTCCCGAGTATAGACAAGCTGAACGGCCCTCTACTGCTAGAATCTTTTCAGACTAAACTGGCCCAGGCACTGAAATCCACCACCCTGCCTGATGTCCACGAGCACTGGGAGCGACTGAAATAAGCCTTATTGAATGCCGGCCTCACCAGTTGTATTACGTTCAGGCATACCCAGACAAGTTGGATTTCTTCCAACTCCTTATTACTGTTTGAGAGCCGTCAACATATCTGTGCTGACAGAAGACACAAAGGAACACTCTGTGAACTCCTTCTACATTTGAAGAACACTTTGCTTGCTGATCGTAAAACGTGGTGGTCAGAGCGTGCCCTCGAGATGCAAGCAGCTTCTGCTTCTGACAACTCCAAGAAGCTCTTACAACTCATTCAAGCCACCGGACCATGAACAACAGTTCGTGAAACCGATGAGACACCAATCACGAACCTGTCGAGCAGACTAGACCGATGGGCAGAACTCTTTCGCTCCCAATTTAGTTGGCCACCAGTTGATTCTACTTCACTTGAAACTCCAATACTTTGGGCGTGGTCTATTCCAGACATTGCCCCGACAGAAGCGGAAATTCGAAATGAACTACAAATCCACAAGCGCCACAGAACACGCGGATCAGATCGTATTCCTCCTGCGTTTTTCAAAGATGGGGAGATGGTTCTGGTGAGAAGAGTGACAACCCTGTTCTAGAAGGTTTGGAAGGAAGAAAAACGTTCCTACGTCCTTGGGTGAATCGACGATTGTGCCCATTTTTATAAAGGGTAGCCGTACCTAGTGTTCTAATTATCGGAGGAATCAGCCTGATCTCTGTCGCTTCAAAACTCCTAGTGTCCATTATCCTCCGCCGAATCTCTTCTTTGCGCGAAGCCCATTGTCGTGAAGAACAAGCTGGGTTCCGTCCCGGCCGCGGTTGCACGGACCATATCTCAACTCTTCGTCCCCTACTTGAACACCGTCACGTGTATCAGAGGTCAACTATCGTTGTGTTTCTGGACATCAGGGCAGCCTTTGACTCTATCGATAAACCCGCCTATGGGCTTTCCTTCTGAGGAACTCGTGTCCGAGAAATACGTTTCCATTCCGAAAGCTCTCTATGGGCAAACCTAGAGAAGAGTAAGCGTCTATGGGCAATTATTCAAGTGCTTTGTCGTCTCAAGTGGCGTTCGGGAGGGGTGGCCTATTTTCCCGTTCCTCTTCAACTTCATAATGGACAATCTGCTCCAAAGAGCCTCTACCGGTTTTGCAAACAGTGGTGTGGAACTTCTACCGGGCACCAGATTTGTTGATTTGGATTATGTGGACGACGTCGCCTTGTTGGGAGACAACCCTCAATTCGTCCAAGATGCCTCAAACCTTTTGGCTATCGAAGTCACCCAGTATGGCATGCACTCTGCTTTGTCCAAATGCAAAATGCTTCTCCAAGGCTGACAAGGAGATTCTTCTGCACTCACTCTTAGTTGGGAATATTTGGAAACTGTTAGCAGTTTTGTGTACCTGGGAATTTGTATTTCCACTGGGGGGGGGGGGGTATTGAAGATGAGATCCCGCTGAGCATCTCCAAGGCCCATTCAACTTTTGTCAATCTAAGGCACCTGTGGCGTCGTCACGCCATCAGGCTTTCCCTAAAGTGTAGAGTCTATAAAGCCGCAGTTCGCTCGGTGCTACTTTACGAACGCGAAATCTGGCCAGTCCGAGAAGAAGATCTGCTCCAACTGACTGTATTCGACCACCGGTGTCTACAGACAATCACACGAGTATGGTAGCAGAATTACCTCAGTAAAGGCGAACTGCGCAGGAGAGTATAATGGGTGGACTGTTCATCACTCAGTGTAATCATTTCTTTTCGTCGGATGCTGTGGTTTGGTCATATCTTGTGGATGCCCGCCCAGCGTTTACCTTGCCGCGCTTTATTAGCGCTCGCTGGACAGGATTGGAAACAGCAGCGTAGTAGACAACCGATGACCTGAAGGAGAAGTTTAAAAAAGTTGATTTCTCGTTCAGCCTCAGTGAAGTCCTGTCGTCTTCTAGGTTGGAGCAAGAATGATGACAAAAACAGTTGGCTTGGTACGCTGGAGTATATGGCCCAAAACAGACGTCAGTGGTGTCAATGCAGTTTGGAATGCTGTGCTGCCTCCACATCCTTCCCCTCCCATATATGAAAACCATAAATTTTACGAACAAATATAATCAATTCTCAGGATGCTTGTATATGGGGAGCACAGAAACACTACTTATGGAACACATAAACTAGAGCATATTGCACGTTATTTATGTACATATATTAAACATGATTCATGCTAGGATACTGCTCAGGCTGAAAATTAAAGAACCTAACCAGCTGTCAGTCAACAAAGCGGAGTGCCAAGCCAGTAAAACAACTTACATATTTTCATCTGTGCGTCATGTCGATGAATCGAATACTAATGTTGTTCACAGACCTGTGGCACAACTCCATCGACTAGATAATGAGAATGTTCTCGCTAGCCCGAATGCGTCTAATCAAATACGCCATCGTTTCTATTATTAGTAGGTTGAGGACAGTTTGGTTCTCTGGCTCAGATCGCATGACCCCACTGATCCATCAAATCGACGTCCGTTGTAGAGCCGGCCAAGTCATACAACTATGGTCTGAGCCACTTTTGCACGGAAACGGCGTGGGAAGACAAGCGATTCCAAAGTCCAGTCGTAGACCATAGGGGCTTGTGAGCAGCTGGCTAATGTATTGCACATTATCGATGCGACAACGAATCATTACGTCCTGTTCTCAAAGTAAACTGGTAGTTTTCCCCATATGTGTGATAATTTTGCATATAATTGTGATAGTTTCTCACATCAGTCCTAAAATGATATAATTGTATGTCACATCACGATTCATGGGTGCTTGGGAATTCTACTGCCGTGGTGTAAAAGATGCGGTAATTGTATAAAGTGAACCCAGCTGGCTTGTTAGCTGTGAGAACAACTGCTAAAAGTATATTTGCAATAGCTATCACCACAGGTATCGATGAAAGTTACAAACAACAGAGCCTGCAGAGCAAAGCACAGTATTCGCGGAATTCCCAAATATTCATTCCTAGTGTTTGTCAAATATTTCCAACGACTTTCCGTGAACTACTTGAGGGGCCTACGACGATCACACATATCAAGTGCAACTTTTGACGCTTGTTACAGCATAATGGCTTACGAACTTTCTTTTGTGCAGGATCAATTGGTCTTTTCCATCTGTGTTTACGCACGCAACCCGCAGGCCCTGCTCACTTTTGAGAGCTTTCAGTGGTTCAGCCCGTCAGGACTGGGACAGTGCGTTCGCACAGAGAGAGAGAGAGAGAGACCGCTATTCGGGAGTGCGCTCTGAGGAGAGCAGTGTATTCAAGTCAGATAGATAAGTGATCTTGATAATGATGCGAATTAAAGAATTTGACTGATATTCAACCTAGATCAAAAGCCCATTGTTAGGTACTAACTTTAAACGAAGACTGTATGAGTGACTAATTTATTCGAATTGTATGGGGAGCTAATGAAGATAAAGTGTGATAAAACCAATGGTCTGGCCAAATAGCTACTAACTTGGCTAACTGAGTTTGCTCTCGCTTCATCCGCAAAGTTAACATAATTACGCAATCAACTTCTATTCTATAATAATATCAGGGATTATGTGAGCGTGACATCCATTACGCTGGTCGAAAAGAAGGGAGTAATCGAATTATAATGTATATGGTGCAAGTCAACTGCAAGACGATACTTAAAAGACTCTAAAATTGGTCATTTTAACTGCGGTACGAAGTGGGAAGCTGCTCGATTGAAACAATACAGAAGTAGTTGGTGAGTGTAGAACTCACATGAGAGCAAAAAGCAGATGAAGCAATTGGGAATAACGGAACAACATAACGGAAATCATTTTGTAGCTCGAGCTTTCTATAGCACTTCAATACTGTGCATACTGTAGACGAAAACAGCAGTGGAGTTTTTTGGTGATTCAGCAGCCGTCACACGTGAAATTGCCAAATACAGCATCGTAGCTACGCACGCTGAGGAGCTTCAACCAATCAGAATCGCTGAGGACAGGTGCAGCACAAGCTCGCCGTGATTGATCAACTTGCAGCGTGCCAATTATTTCCTTTGATCTAACATTTATAGAAACCTGTTTTGCAATACAGTTGACGTGCGGTTTCGCAGCCTTGTCTTTCTTCCTACTTTGGTTCACGTAGTTCTGGGTTGGAGTGGTTTCAATAGTCCTATCAGTCCGGGTATTGCAAATATTACTGGTTCCCATATGAAAAGGGTTATGATCATAAGATTGCGAGTACGAAGACT
This sequence comes from Fasciola hepatica, assembly GCA_948099385.1. NCBI lineage: Eukaryota > Metazoa > Platyhelminthes > Trematoda > Plagiorchiida > Fasciolidae > Fasciola > Fasciola hepatica. The sequence goes on from CANUEZ040000167.1 coordinate 2,515,614, forward strand.
TTTCCACAGTACACATATTGTCATATGACACGAGAAGTTTGCGAACTTGTCACTGCTTCATCAAGGCCTTGTTGAAAATACTGATATTCTTATTTTCTTTGTTCGTCGATCGTTGTCCTCCGATACAGTTGGGTCAGTGTTTAGAGGTTTTCAGGGAATTTAATTTGGGCTGTGTTTCTAAACCCGATAACGCATTAGGCCCTCTGTTCAGCTCATTTCGATTATTGCCCACACACACACACACACACACACACACACACACACAAGTTGGAACGGCATGGGTTGAGACATTATTCAAGCGGTATTGTCGTGCACTGGAAGACTTTTGGGCGAGGATACGGCTGCTCCAGTTCTCAAACATCATTCGAATAAATAAGCGAATTTCGAACAGAAACCCAATCGTGACATACAATCCGTTGTAGATTTGGAGTATTGGGTTGGACAGAAAGACAACTACTTGGTCAAACTGATAACAAAATACGCCGTTTTCTGTGAGTTTTGGGTGGACATTCCAAACTGTTTACTATGTCCATCTCAGCAACTATGATAGACGAGTTGATCAATGGGATCGATCACATTCAACTCAGTCTTGTTCAGTTCGGACAACCATGCGTCAGATGCCGTGACTTTTGTTGTTATCTCCCTGCGACAGCCTTTATGAGAAACGATGAGAAAGGATAGGAATAATAAGGGGGTAGTGAAAGAACTACAAATGTTGGTATCAAGTCGATGAAGAATGTTTGTAAATGCAAGAGCACCACTGATTGCGGCATCTAGCCATATCCCCCAACGTATCTAACCATTGAGTGGGAGGATCTCTTGGACCCTTACCTCGAAGTCTAACACGCCTCACATGGCCAAGTCCACTAGTTAGGCTTTTCATACCTCTGTTCCATACCGTGGACTGTACACCCTCACTCATCTTCCAACTGTTACCAGCCTCAGCAAATATAGCTCTTCCAGGAATCCTGTTAGGTGACATACGCAACACGTACCATCATAACCTGGTGATTTTTGCTGCTTCATATAGTGACTTGGTTCGTGAACCCAACACTTTCCACAGAACCGCAGCATTGCTTGTACGGTGTTCCTACCAGATTCGAACAACACTACGGAGACAGCAGTGTTCAAATACCGACAATCATCTTATATTACCCAATCACAGTGGCTACGCTTCTGAATTATACAGAAGCACGGACTTGACTCCTGTAGATTACACTAGGCCCTTGGTGGATATATGAATGCCATGTTGACACCACAAACGACTCAGATTGGAAAGTGCCAAACGAGCCTTCTGTATCCGCAGAGACACTTCACTTCATCCGATGTCCGAATTCTGGAGGCAATGCTGCTGCCAATATAACGGAACGACAGCATTAGAAAATTTTATCTCGTCAAAAAGCATGAACTCAGATATGGCCACTCTCAAAGTCTTCTCCGGTTGTATGATATAGTCCTGCTCTGTTAGGTTCCAGCGGTTGATCCATCGTCGGTGATTTCTAGGTTCGATAGAGTCTACCTCAATGTTTTTACCCCAGTCATTCGCTCCACTATTACCACGTACGCAATACCGACTACCTGACCATAAGTTATACAAAAGGGGTCTGTAAGTTAACATTAATCTTCTAAAACCGCGAATCTTCACAAAAAATGAACCCAAATGATTAACAGTCCTTTTTATTGCAATGACTCAATTATGGTCGTTGAGTCGTTACTCACTGACAAAATTTGACATTAGTAAGCTTTGTAGCAAACCGTAGAAATCTCGGGTGGCTGGTACAAGTCAGTGCTTTCTGTCACGTGAATAACTTTAAACTGAAGTCGCCAATGACTCTCCGGCTAACGATTTCGTTCCTCTTGGCTGTCATTAGGTATTCATCTGCTCAGTCAACAGTTCCATTCAGTTAGACCTAAGCATCAGACCGAGACCTCAAATGTGAGTAAGAATTTCTCTGTATATATCAGTGTAATTGGTGTTTTGTATTTAGAGCTTCGCTGCGAAAAACAAAACTGTATTTACGTATCATCAGTTGAAATGGCGAGTAAAATTGTGGTGGTCTTTTTTAGCACATAACAAAACAAGTATCCACATTGAGACCAATCATTCTATGAGATGGTATGATCTTGTGATATAACATTCTCCTCAGAATGGTACGGAATCAAAATACGAAAAAATCGCACTGTGCAAAGTAGGTTTTTATATTCGGTCCAAGTAGATATAATATTGTGGCATGTAAATACAAAGTATCGGATGAGACTCACGGGTATAGTCAATCATGATTACCCACCTTTCGATAATTTTCGTCATTTTAAATGCCCGGCATTTACTAGTATCATTATTTTTGTTCTCATTGGTGGACACACAGTTACGGAATTGTACAACTCATGAGTAATATGGACTTCTTCCAGTTAGTTGTTGCCAGAAGCTACCTCCCACTTATTTCGTCTCCGTGAAAACTTATCAAAATGGCACTGCTAATGAGTTGACCGTAGGAGGCTAAGAAACACCAGTTGGGATTAGCAATGACCATTGCGATTTATTCACATGCACAGACTAGCCACCCGCATTGCTCATCTTGTCTTCCTTTGAATAACAAACAAAAGAATGACTAAACCTGAATCCTACTGTGTCACCTTCCAAGACCGTTTGGAAATTAATTCCTAGTTCCATCTTTCATGTTTGAATTTCTATTTTGGCTACTGAAAACATGCGTAGTAGCTAGCTGTGGAGAGACAAGAGTCAAGGACACCACTGTTTGCCAATTACAATTTCAAAAGTGCAAAGAATGCTGAGAAGTGCTGACATATTCCGATAGAGCTGTTAGTGACTCGTCAATGTTTTCTAAGCTCACCTTCTGCTTGAGTACAACAAGCGATAGCACAGAAGCTTGTTTTCGGTGCTTCATGGTTGTCTAAAGACGACACGTTTCGTAGGCATTGGTGTTACGATGACAAAACAACAAGAAAATGGTCATAACGATGCAGACAATTGAAAAATACGTGTTCAAAAAGTTATTGTGTCACAAGTGGTAACATGAATTGTTAATTGTGATGTGGTGAAAAACCACCTAGAGGTATCTGCAAATGCGTTTGTCAGAAAATTGAACATTCAAACATGTAAGCGAAAGGAGCGTATGTGCGTGTATGCGTGCAAGTCGAATCAGCTGACCACAGTTCGATGTGCGTACAAAGCAGACATCCATGGATGACTCAGCAGTGATGAGGTAAAATTCAAAATAATCAAATATTCGGACTGAGGTGGTTCTGCACAGCTTCAAAATCAACACACGCCTAGAGGGGTGTTTATACGCTGCTCGACGAAAGTATTGGACTCCCTCATTTTTACGGTTTTGAATTCTCTAACGAATTCGTATCTAGTCAGAATGACCGAAGGCACAATATTACACGGTATACCAAGTTACAGAGTGATACTGCACACTATGTGCTAACTAGAGCAGAAAACGTTTCAAACAAGGGTGGTAAAAGTATAGGAATCTAGTGCCGGGCGCTGTCCCATGGAATACTTCACAGAACCAAACCTGCCATGGTGCCCCACATTAGGTTGATCAGTTGGGTTTGTGGGTCTTGTGACTGACAAATCTATGAGAGGCGGAATCACGTGATTCGTGTTTACTGGAACACGTGAGGCACCCTAGTGATCTAGGTAACCATCATTAAAATCGGTTGAACGGATACCCCTTATAGAACTCACACCGAATTCCGTCTGCGCAATGCCACACGGAAATAAACTAACGGATTTCTAAAGTGGCAAAATATCCGCATTCTACCAAACGGGACATCGTTGGCATGAGATCTACAGTCAATGCAACAGGTCGAGAAAAGTCGTGCGCCAGTTTCTGGGATGTATCAGAATGACCATGGAACATGACTGGTATTTTACAGAGTGCTAACTTATTCCGTTTTAGTAAAACTGCATCTCGGATACAACGTTGCAGGGAAGAATCAGACCTTCCGAACATAGCAATCAATAGCATTAGACTGCACGATGTTTTCCGAACCATTTCGCTGCATCTTCACTAGTGCATACTGCTATTGACTTCTATGTTCAAATTTGTGTGGGAAAAGTGATGTTTTCAATTCCGAATATACTTGCCAAAAATCAGAATGTCATTTGCCACTCAAAGTAGCCCAATCAAATCATCTACTGCTTGCAAAATTCTCTCCTGGAAATTTCACCGGACACTTTTAAACCAAACGGTAATCACCTCCAACTGTAACGACAATACGGCGCGCCAAAATTCGTCAAGGGAGTCGAGACTTCATCCAGCTGTAAGTGCCAAAACGCTGAATCCAGATGAACTATGGTAAAATACGACGCATTAGATGGCTTTGGTAAAATGTCATCAGAGACGGGTAATGTAAGGTGCTCTCTCATGAGTGCGTTGATTAGTGGTTTTGGATCAATATAAATCGGCGGATTCCGTGATGCTTTCATTACTGTTGTAATTATCCGGCCGGAGTGTCGAATCCCGCAATCAGGGCGTCCTTGGCTGCGGCCCACTCCATCATTTTCAGGCCTCCGCGCCGCATCCACGTCCGCCGTCGCTCTGCCCTTCAGAAGCGCATGAAGGGGTGCCAACTTAGCCTGGTCCGACCGAATCGCCGAGAGCCCCACTAGCTCCTCGGGTTCCAGCGGATACCTTTTTTACATACCGGTTACGGCATTCTCTGTAATTGTCTGTAACCAGCTCGTTCGAACATCGACGAAAATAACCAAAAGTGACAAACGGACTTTTTTACAAAGTTGCTGTCTAGTCCACTTGAAGACAGTCACCATTCAGACTGGGGAGCAGTCGCGTGGTTTGCCTGCGGTTGTTTATTTCATTGCTTTTATTCCCTTTGAGATTGCGGCGTTTGATGTCCACAGTTGCTTTTCAGCAATCAACTACTTACCAAGTAGTATATACACTCCCTCCTGACGAGAAAAACGATCCATGTTCTGTGGGTTCTCTCCAGATCTTCCTCCATTCTGTATTTCCTTTCTCCAATCTGCTTCGTGGAGTTTTCCTCATGAAGACAAACACGGTTACCGCTGATAACATCGTCACTGTAAATGGACTATTCATCGATTACTCGGTTATGCCTGTGTATACGGCTTTTCATATTCCTCAACTAGTGTGTCATCTGTGTGTATTTTACGTGCTCAATGAAGCCACGTTCGAATGAGACCGACCCTATATTTTCTAGGAGCGAAACTCGTGAAATGCAGACATCGTTCAGTCCGCATGTATTATCCGACAGACTGAGTAAGGAAGCGAATCGCCAATTGTCGTATCTGCTCAACAACGGGCCACAGAAGTCAGTATAAACACGCTACCACAGGGTGTAGCTCTCCGGTTATGAGTTCCAGTGTTTTGATCTCAATTTGACATTTTGCAAGCACGCATCGCAGTTGTATGTCGTCGTGTGTCCAATTCCGGTCATCAACACATACATCGAGCCAGTCATTGCATCTTATCCACAACCAACTAACTACAGAACCATCTTACACGGTGGGAATGGAATGACAAGTTAGTCACCACAACTTAGTACCCCGTTCGTTTGTAGTTCCACGAATAATCATTAGTTATTTTACAACCGACAATCGACGGTTTGTATTACGTCAATGCTAAATGATATAGCATTCATCCGATAATGGCTTTTGACATGAACATTTCACCAGCAGAGATGAGATCATCTACCACGGTGGATGTCTTTTCAGAAGAGAACCGAGTGTGACAAATTCATTACAATTACGTGAAAAAGTCTCGATGATGTACCACTTAGTAATCACATAAAACAAACCATCGAGATCCATCTCGTATGGACTACTGGGAATAGTGTTGTGATCATATTCCCGCACTCTTTGTTCGAGTTCCACTGAGGTTCGGTTGATATGGAACGCGAATAGTTTTTAAAGGAGAGTGGATTACCTGGCTACGGTTTGCATCCAGGAAAAGGAAAATGTATTTTACATATCATGATTCATCAAACTGTCCTCTGTAAAAAAAACCGTCAAACGATATACATTTTTGAGGTTGCATGGTCTACCAACTAAAGAGGACAGGGAACAAGTGTCACCAAATATTCCAATGGCAACAATAAACTGCGTGATTTGTACATGCTTTGTCTTATTGAGGATATGATAACACTGAGTTGGGTGACTGAAAATGATTCACCAAAACTCATTGGAATTTTCACACTTCCAGTTGAACCCCTTCTTTATTTGTTCGATTTGCCATGAGAACCAAGAACGTTTATCCCGTTCATGCAGTAAGCGAGTTAATGGAGGGAGATCAACCGATTGATCGCCAAACCCACCGAGCAAATAGGACCAACTCAACTATCTTTCGATATTCACACAGCATCAACATTTTACCATAGATTCTTATCTAACATGAATAAAATGTGAATATTGTTCACGAAATAAACTCAGTGTGTAAACTTCAATTGACTGTTTTCAATCACTACACTCGCTTCAATCAAACACTTTCGACTGATTATTTGAAAGCATTTTTGATTTCATTACCTCCTGAAGTGGTCGTGAAATCGTTCGGACACGTTTCTTCCCACGAGGATTGCTGACCATTCACAGACTGTTGTATCGAATACACTCGTGCACTTTTGAGTGATTAGGAATTCTATGGACGACATTGATGTTTATGCATTTCCAGCAATCACCCCATGCCAGAAGTGCACTGTCCATGCTCAACAGAAATCCATTTCTCAAAGTCAGGTTTGTAAAAGGATCTCAGTTCTACGCTGTATTTGAAGTTTATTTCCAAATAGAATTACCAATTGGGCTCGATTTAATTGTTTAGATCAGTACAAATGATTTATTACTAACACACTGGAGTCTTCTGGACGAATTAATGATCGATACTCCCACTTCGTATGGAAATGAATACAGGCCCACATAATTATGAATTCTGTGCTGATGGTTGATACTTACTTAGAATGAGCTGAAGAAAATTCCTGTCTCCACGGTCTTCACAGTTTATACGTAGGATTCAGAAGTGCGAGACATGCTGTTGTCCACTATGGAGGTCGTGGTGAGCATGCTGCATGAATCAATGATTCACACACAACAATCGATTCATTGTTACGATGTACACTCCTAGAAAGCCTAATATTTTCGATAGTGGACATATTTATGTTTTGTAAAGTGAATCAGTCTGCATAGGTGGCAGGGTCTCATGAAGATCACCATTGGACTGCATTATTGAAAGTGGTATACATTTTTACAGTCCAATAATTTGCAGTCACACACTCTTCCATATAATTTTTTTCTTCCAAAACAAGATCAACAAACTGTTCGTAATCTGTCGCATTCATTTACCTGATTTGGCTATGGGGTTTTGCCCATTTACTGTAAACCATGCTCATTCGTCTGATAAAATATTGGCCCAGTTGATACTCTGAGTGAATTTCACATCTGACTCTTGACTTCATTTGTCATTGAGTTATTTAGTGATGTCATCTGAGACATGCACAACGGGCTGTGATCAAGTCAGTTTTATGAATGGAAGTCATCTAAACATTTGTGAGTAATGAACGATCAAGCACGATTTTCTTAGGCTTCCCTTGATGTCAACTTCCCAGATCTGCCCTTCTGCTTCACACGTTATTCCCGTTGGCTTTTCAATCAGCATATACCACCGTATCAATTTCTCATTACCCACAAAATATATATAACAGCCGAAGGGGTAAACTTTGCGATTCAAAGATCGATCGTGACACCGAGAGTGTTGCACTAAAAGTCACAAAACAAGTTGTTCCTGATCCCTGCTTTCAAAAGGGATGATGTTCACGATTTTGTCGTTTTGAGACTAAGTCAAATTGAAATGTTAAGGTTTGACACACTGAAACCTGATTAGTGACTGATCACTTGCCCACGATGTGGTTGATGGGAAATTCAGAGAATGAGAAAGCTAGAAACAAACTCAAACAGCTCCCGCCCCATAAAATCGCAGTATTCAAGTGTGGGACAAATGTGCATTTCGTGCAGCAGCAGGATGCAAACAAGCTTAAAGAATTTTCCAGAGAACAGGTCGATGAGCAAGCTTTTCAAATCAAAAGGATGAAAATTGGGGTGAAATTTTCGATAGGCCCAAACAGGTTGATGGAACGAAGTGGGACTAAAACAGAATCCACTTGAAGAGAAAATGGTTGGTGAGTCATGGGTGGGGATGGCTGAAGGGGACGTTTTGGCACAACGAAAGAGAGCATCACTGGTTTGTCAGAGTGATGTACACCGTAAAAACGGAACTTTGGGGTAGAAGAACAGGTCCGATGGGATTGTTTCAGTGGTAATGACCACAGAGAAGTTTGAACATTGCTGCGAGAACTGCGATGAATGCGGGCACCTTTCGTGAAACTGAACGATATGCTTTGATTACTCAAAAACGTGTCAATCTTGATTTTTGAAGAGTGATCGTGAGTCATGGCTTGGCAAACGGATATCACGGAAACATGCCGACGCTTCGGTGGACAAACTATGAGGAACCAGAACAATAACTGCTGTTCCTGATCAATATTACCTGAAGTATGACAGCATCGAGATATAATTTCAGTGCATTCGACCAATAACGCTGAAATTTTGTACTCAAGTTTTGGATACCACTTCGAAATGGCACTTGTTTGATTACGAGCCGGACGACAGTGGATTACTCTCTACCACCAAAAGTGACCGGCGGTAGCGTGACTCGAATCTCTGGCCCCCGATGTGATAATCACAAACTCTCAACCACCCAATCACTACCGGTCAGATATAAATAAAACTGACATTTAAATAGCAAACTAAACGTTGTGTCACCTTGTGTCTGCAACCATCATGTGATCCATCTTGTGAACTCAAACCGGACGCTGAAAATACCTCATCACGATAAACCTCAGTGGTCAGTTTCCGCGTCCCTTCGCCAAACAAAGCAATATATATCATTCAACAATATTATTCGTTATTTCCAGTTTAAAAATCAATATTTCCAGTGCTTACTTCAGTTACAGTGAGGAGCCCACAACTAATCCTCCCCAAATTCATCCATCTGCATAATGCAAACAGAAAAACTGCATATCACACGTCATTGTGAACACTGGTTTCATGGAATCGTATATGACCATGAAAAGCAGCTCAAGGGAAACCCACAAATCACTACATCGCTCAGTGAAGATCGAAGACAGTACATACACTACCCAGATCACACTCAATTACCGAATCTCCTTTCAGTAACTTCTCTAGAAATCAGATGTATAAATTGTGTGTGTGTGTGTGTGTGTGTGTGTGTGTGTGTGTGTGTGTGTGTGTATGTTGGTGTGTGTATCCCATGACGAAAGACCCCCAGCACATCATCTCCTCCTGCATGCTACCATATTGATACTGCAATTGCGCAGCCTCATTCCCTGGCTTACTTGTCACGGACTCCAAATTCGTGCTCACATCCTCAATTATCTATCTAGAAGTAGTGAAATTCTCTACGATCAACTCCTTGGTTATGTAATAGACTAACACCATTAGGATTGTCTGAGGCTTTCTTCGAACATACTGGCTGCCCAGTTATATCATCTTGATGGAGATTTGACAAATGTGTTCCAGTATTATTCACCAGGTCCCACAATAATCTTCTATATTTATCTAAGATAGTTTCAAACTCAACAATTGTCACCAACAGTCAGATACACATATCATGTCTAAGATTTGTTTTCACCCACGCTTGGATTTTGTATTTATTTCATCCATATTAGAGTGGTTATAAAACAGCTGAGTGTTTTGACCCGTTCCATTAGCTCTAATGGGAAGTCTTTATTGTCTTCAAGTCATCTCATTCTATTAGCTCAGAAAACGCTGTTTATATAGGAGGAGGAATCACTGTCACCAATCTTTGCAACACCGATCAATTGGTTCAAACCTGCATTCGGTAACCTCTCATCCGATTGGTTGATTGGTGATACGATTAGCCACCATTTGACGGCAATCTTTTATAGTCCCATCGATCAACCGTAATGTCGATCGCGAATCCGTTGGCTCAAGCCTTGACGTGGATTTTGGATATGTCCTGACGTGCTATCTGCCGGCGTGTTGTGAGGGGACTATTTAGTTGGCACCCATTGTGATTCACTTATTATTCCAAATAGTTCGTGGATTTCGTTTTACATTGTGCTTTGTTTATCTCGCTGGGGCATTCACAACAAAATAGTGCGGTGGGGTTGAAAATGAGTCACCAGACTAAATGCAAGTAAGCCACTGACAGCGACATTTGGATGTGTCATCTTTGTCTGAAGCCATCATGTGGCAGAACTTGTGAACTCAAACGGACACTGTTGCACGCTCATCGTACCAAGCAATGATTCATACCCAAAAACTTACCACCTAAAATGAAGCACAAAATGAAGGCGTAAAATTTCGATAATTATAACGAAGGCCTGCGCTTTGTGTAATGGAGCTGTTCGTATAATTTGTAGGTTGTCAATGAAACAGATCCAAAATGAATGACTCCACAATGTCTGCGTTTAAGTCGCTGCCGCTGACAAAATGATTCAGTCAAATAGTCATAGTGTGGAGGAGTGTAAATACTAAATAATTAGTTGGTTGCTGAAACTCATCTATGGGCAGATATGGATCATCACATGCCGCAATTTCGAAGGGAATAAAAGCAATAAAGTAAACGACCACAGGCAAACCACGCGACCGCCTCTCAATCTGAATGGTGACGTGTCGTTCTACGGAGATGATGTCGTGATCTACAGTCGGATGGTAAATAACCATTTTGTACATTTGGAGAACTTCTTGAGGCGCGTGAAGGAAGCGGGGCTGAGAATAAACGGACCAGAGTCCCAGATAAGAAGACCGATGGTCACTTTTCTGGGCCACAAGGTTAGCAGCGGACAACTACGACCTGTTCCCGAGAAACTTCTCAACCTGAAGGAATTTCCAGTACCGACCTCTAAAAGATCAGTGAGACGGTTCCTGGGTTGTACTGCACACTACAGTCGACTTGTCAGAAACTTCATGTCTATCGTGGAGCCTTTGTATGCCCTTATCAAGAAGGAGCACAAATTTAAATGGAGCCCGGAGGCGAATCAGGCTTTCTGTCAAATTCAACGTACCTTGTCAAACAAACATCTCACGTTGCAGCTGCCGGTCGTTGGTGAGCCGTTCACGGTCAGTACAGATGTCAGCGACGTAGATATCGGAGCAGTGCTAAAGCAGATGAGTGGTGTGGTGGAATACGCAGGCCCAGTGCCCGCGCCAGCGGAGAGAAAATATTCTACATTTGCAAAGGAATGTTTGGCTATCGTGTGGGCGTTGGACAAATGGCGATGGTATCTGCCAGGTCAACGGTTTCATATTGAGATTCATCACAAACCGTTGGAGTGGATCAAGACAACAAAGGATCCTCGAGGAAAACTGGCCCGATGGACACTTCATCTCCAGGATTTTGATCTTACCATTGACCATGTTGCTGGCCCAAACAATCACATGGCCGATGTTCTGTCCCATCCTGAGGAAACAAATCCTGATTATAAGATACCTACTGGAGTCAACATGCTGCAACTGGAGCAAGATCCCCAGAGACTGATAGATCAAAACTGACAAGATCATCATCATCATCATCATCATCATCATCATCATCATCATCATCATCATCATCATCATCATCATCATCATCATCATCATCATCATCATCATCATCATCATCATCATCATCATCATCATCATCATCATCATCATCATCATCATCATCATCATCATCATCATCATCATCGTACAGTGTTAGACTGCAGGGCAAGCCCCACTAACCACTGCCTTTCTCACTATGTTGCACGTTGAATTAGAAAGTGTGAATATACAAGATGGAAAGGGAGTGGACCTACAGGGGTCGGAAAAGGAAAGAATGCCCTAGTAGCCAACACACGGAATACACAGTCTTACTGTACAAACGCACACTGATCAATCATTCTGATTCGACAGAAGGTGACAACACGATCACCACTGTTCACGGTTCACTGCCATATCCTTCAGTGTCTCCAGCCAACTGGTTGAGGGATCTTTTGTACCCCAACTACGAAGACATGAAGCATCTACTATTCCTGAGTTTGCTGTACATTTTCTCATTTCACGCTACCATGTCATCTGTTGACCTCCACGTGGTTTCTTCCACTCCTGAGGAGGAACGGAGAATAGGACACGGTACGGTAGATTTGTGTTTGCCATACGTAACACATGCCCCAACCAACGAAGTCTACTAGGTTGGATACGCTGTGACAAAACGTTCTCCGAACTAGTACCCAATACTCGATTTCTGACCTCAGCATTGCCTACTCGGCTACTCCACCCAATCTTAGCGAAACCACGTAAACATCGGTGGTCGAAAACCTCAAGAAGATGAATATCTTCAGCACACAGACTCCAAGTCTCCCAACCATACAACAAAACTGAACGCACTGCGGCACAGTAAACACGACCTTTCAACTTCAGTGAAATATCACATCGACGCCACAAGTGCTTCAGTCCAGCGTACGCCGCTCGAGCCCTGGATATAAGAGTGCTCACCTCTGCTACAGTGCTCCCCTCTGTTGTCACGCTGCTGCCGAGGTAGGTAAAATGGTTGACAACTTCCAGCACGTTCCATTAAACACCAAGCTCGGAATTGTTGACGTCCAGTCTTGTAACATCACTTGAAACTTTGAAGGTGCAAAGCGCATGCCGAATGGAGCTACAACTCTTGAGAGTCTATCTAGTGCAGGTTGTACATGTTCCGCGGATTCAAACAAGCAGACAACATCGTCCGCGTAATCTAAATCACATAGCTTCCTACTGTTTCCTAGTTCGACGCTTACATCCTGAAGATTTTGCAACGGACTCTCCATTATTTCGTCCATGAAGAAGTTGAACAGGATTGGAGACATAGGACATCCCTCTCAAACACCACTGGTCCTTTCCAACCGACCGGATAGTTCACCATGAACTCCAACGCTGCCAGAAGTATGAGAATACAATGATCTCAGCGGGTTCACGAACTTCTGGGGCATATCTTTTCGATGAAGAGCACTGAAAAGCGCTGCTCGATCAACTGAATCGAAGGCGCCTTTCAAGTCTAAGAATATCATTATTGTCGGTCGGCGATGCGTGTGACGCGTTTCAAGTAGTCCGCGAAGAGTAAAAATCTGGTCGATGCATCCTCGACCTGGGCGGAATCCAGCCTGCTGTTCGCGGACATTCCTCTCGCGAGCCGGTGTAAGACGATGCAGCAAAATCGAAGCTAATACTTTGGTGACTATCGGAATTAAGCTAATCCCACGATGATTACTGAAGTCATTGCGTATTCCCTTCTTGAAGATGGGAACAATCAATGATTCACTCCATATTAACGGAATACGCTCCTTGTTCCAAATGTCACGGAGCAATGTGGTAAGTGATTTTATCAAAACATTTCCACCCAGTTTGAAAAGAACTGGGGGAAGTTCATCGGGACCGGCCACTTTCCCTGCCTTAGTAATCGAATGCATGAATCTACTTCTACTTCTGATGGGGGCTCAAGTGATACCACCCAAGGAGTCACAGTTGTAGAAATGGGAGTAACTACACTAGAGTGCCGCCAGCTAAACTGTTCCTTGGAGTACTCAGCCCAACGGTCAAGACTTTACCGTTTACCATGAACGGGTGTTCCATTTCCATCGCAAATCGTTTCACTGACCTGGATGCGCCGTCCACCGGTGTCACGAATAAGTTTGAACAGTCTCTGACTGTTACCTGAAGCAGCTGCTATTTCTATTACTTTGGCTACCTTGACCCACGAATTTTCGCGACCATTCTTAAGGCTTTTCGTCACTTGTCTTTGCAGCTTTCTCCGCATCTTATTCATATCCTTACAATTCGAGAGCTGACGCTTTTGCTCCATTATACTCAGAGACTCTTGCGAGATCCAGTGTCCTTGATGGACAACGGATCTAGGACCACCGGCAGAACCTACTGCAACGTGCATCGCCTGTTTGATATGAGCCAAGTGCTCTTCTATATTACTGCTCGTCGTAGGTCCCAGCTCATGTGCTAACTTCTGTTTATGACGGGTGCGGACTTCTGGATCAGACAAACGCTGCATAGATAACCGGGTTTGCGGTTTGCGACGATGACCATGGAGCTGGAGCGATAATCGCGTTAAAACTAATGCATGGTTCGACTCTACGTACGTGGACCAGTAAGATCTGCAGTTCTGAACAGAACTGTGCTACCGGTAGCTCACGGCGACATGATCAGTCTGGATTCGAGTGCCTGTAGAGTTAGAGCGCCATGTCGCTGTGCGACGCGAGCTGTGTCGGAAATTTGTACTAGACAAGAACAATCGATTGTCTGCACAAAACTGGAGAAGTCTATCCCCGTTATCTGTACGCTCAGCGGGTAAAGCACAACGCCCACCTAAACAAGCTTCTGACACACTAAGTTTGCCAACTTGTGCATTGAAGTCACCAGCTAGCACTACAATGTCAGAACCTTTACCGTTGCGAACGAGGGTGGCGAGTTCATCATAGAACTCATCCTTCTGAGCGTCTGAACTGCTGTCCGTTGGGGCATACACCAAAATCACAAACAAATTGCGCTCAACACAACTATCCTTTCGAACGCCAACTGACCCCTGGAGTCTCATAGCACACAAACCACTATTAACAGGGATCCAGTCTAAGATGGCAGCCTCAGCCTTGTCAGTCAAGACTATTCCTACACCACGTTGACCCGCAGATCGAGCTATTTCGTCTCCTGAAGTGCGCATAAAATACCTCGATGAGATACCAGGAGCAGTTAGTTGAATCACACGGCTCGACTTCTGTATACGCGTTTCACTTAGGCAGCTGACATCAATCTTCAGGGCTAGGCACGCCTGTTGATCGGCCTGCATGACTGTACGCACGTTGAAGGAGCAGAGATTCAGAAGCTGACGAGGCCTGAGAAAATGTGAGTTACCAGACAGAGGATTGTTCCCGACACTATTTGACAGTGAATCGTTGTGAGTATCGACCGTGTTGTCAGTGGGAGCGTTTTGGGTGGATAGATGGGGCAAAGGGAGGTGGTTGGGGACAGAAGACAAAGGTTGAATAAAAGAGAGGGAACTCTGAGCAGTAGCACACTTATCACTACCCACCCGATACACTCGATGCAATGGGCAGCGCGGTTCTGATTATCCTGCGCGACGACTGATGCAGTATGGAATTCTTTGTATTCGTGCAGTTCATGGGAGACGTTGGATGGGTACTGCTAGGGTGTCCAACCACAAAACAGGAGAACGATTAGAATTCTCATCCAAAGCCTTTAGTTCTAACAAGAACCTATCTGCAAGAAAGCGGGATGACTTAGTGGAAGCTTATTTGATTGGAACAATTATTCTTCCACTGATTTTGTGGACTGGGTTGCCAGCTCAAATCGACCGCCAACCTGGAGGACCAGGAGACTGAACTTTGTCTGACCTCTACCCATTGACCTTTCAGGTATGATTGCATCTCCGGCTTGAAGAAGCCATCCTGTATAGCTCTTTGGGGTATAGAGGCACGCAAACCATCACACCACGCCAAGGTGCAGTCTCGTCGTGACGGCACTCTCGTCGTGACGACAAGAACGGTAACTGAAGAAAGTAATGCACGCACTGGCAAGTGGTGAGACACTTCTACCAAACGATGAACAGAGCCTTTGGCGACCAACCTGGAAGCACCTCCATCTGAGCGCCTCAGGTGTGCTCATGAGGCGACGGTCCGGGTCAAAAGGGTCGGTGGTAGTCGTGCCTGAAAACATGTGCAACCAACTAATCAGAGAGTGTCACGAGTTGGCCCACACCGGCCACAGTCGAACATATTACTCACTTCAGCAAAGAGCATATTGGCCAAATATGCGAGACGATATGATGAACCAGATCTCGGCCTGCGAGCGATGCCAACTTTTCAAGTCTGATTCGAGCGCAACTCAGTGTCCCACACAGTCGATTCCAGTTTCAGAGATAGGAGAACTGTAGTCCATCGATCTGATGGGGCCATTTCCGAAGTTGCATCGAGGCAATCAATACATAGTGGTTATGACCGAATATTTCACGCACTAAATCGAGGCCGTCGGCGTTCCTGATCAACGCGCTAATACTGTCAGTACGGTCGTGAATGAACGTATCGTAGCCAGTCATGGGGTTCCGCAATCGATCATCACCGACCAAGGTCCGTGTTTTGAGAACGATGAATTCTGAGCATGTCTGGAGAAACTTGGAATCCGAAGGATTCGCACAACTTCGTATCATCCCCAGACCAATGGTCTTACGCACTATCAAGGAATGGTTGGCGACAAAAGGTGGACAATGGGAGCGTACACTACCGCTACTGTCGCTATCACATTGCGACTCTAACCAACCCAGCACGAAATATTCCCCGTTTCAATTGATGTATGGCAGGATAGCGAGATTGCCCATTGATCTCGAAGTGGGCATATGGCCCTCTTTTCAGATGGAACCACTCGAACTCCATCAAGCAAGAACAGAAGCACAGCAGAACCTGAAGTAAACTCAACACTCAATACAAGCCTCGCGTACGCAAATTATCACAGAACCAGCATCGTTTGCGGTGGACACTCGGATAAAATACAAGCAGCGCTTCGGGGTACTGAATAGTGGCCCTGGATCACGGAATCTGCTTTCTAAGTGGAGAGGGTCGTGTTCGATCTTAGAAGCCCGCCATCCACCCTATAAGATAGGGCGCGCCCACGAAGAACTGTATGTGCACCCGTATGAGCTACATCGCTGGCATGAAGACCCCCAACAAAGAACGCCACGATCAGTGTTCGTCTTCATGAGGAAAACTCCACGAAGCAGATTGGAGAAAGGAAATACAGAATGGAGGAAGATCTGGAGAGAACCCACAGAACATGGATCGTTTTTCTCGTCAGGAGGGAGTGTATATACTACTTTGTAAGTAGTTGATTGCTGAAAAGCAACTATGGACATCAAACGCCGCAATCTCAAAGGGAATAAAAGCAATGAAGTAAACAACCGCAGGCAAACCACGCGACTGCTCCTCAGTCTGAATGGTGACTGTCTTCAAGTGGACTAGACAGCGACTTTGTAAAAAAGTTCGTTTGTCACTTTTGGTTATTTTCGTCGATGTTCGAACGAGCTGGTTACAGACAATTACAGATAATGCCGTAACCGGTATGAAAAAAAGGTATCCGCTGGAACCCGAGGAGCTGGTGGGGCTCTCGGCGATTCGGTCGGACCAGGCTAAGTTGGCACCCCTTCATGCGCTTCTGAAGGGCAGAGCGACGGCGGACGTGGATGCGGCGCTGAGGCCTGAAAATGAGGGAGTGGGCCGCAGCCAAGGACGCCCTGATTGCGGGATTCGACACTCCGGCCGGATAATTACAACAGTAATGAAAGCATCACGGAATCCGCCGATTTATATTGATCCAAAACCACTAATCAACGCACTCATGAGAGAGCACCTCACATTACCCGTCTCTGATGACATTCTACCAAAGCCATCTAATGCGTCGTATTTTACCATAGTTCATCTGGATTCAGCGTTTTGGCACTTACAGCTGGATGAAGTCTCGACTCCCTTGACGAATTTTGGCGCGCCGTATTGTCGTTACAGTTGGAGGTGATTACCGTTTGGTTTAAAAGTGTCCGGTGAAATTTCCAGGAGAGAATTTTGCAAGCAGTAGATGATTTGATTGGGCTACTTTGAGTGGCAAATGACATTCTGATTTTTGGCAAGTATATTCGGAATTGAAAACATCACTTTTCCCACACAAATTTGAACAAAGAAGTCAATAGCAGTATGCACTAGTGAAGATGCAGCCAAATGGTTCGGAAAACATCGTGCAGTCTAATGCTATTGATTGCTATGTTCGGAAGGTCTGATTCTTCCCTGCAACGTTGTATCCGAGATGCAGTTTTACTAAAACGGAATAAGTTAGCACTCTGTAAAATACCAGTCATGTTCCATGGTCATTCTGATACATCCCAGATACCGGCGTACGACTTTTCTCGACCTATTGCATTGACTGTAGATCTCATGCCAACGAATTCCCGTTCGGTAGAATGCGGATATTTTGCCACTTTAGAAATCCGTTAGTTTATTTCCGTGTGGCATTGCGCAGACGGAATTCGGTGTGAGTTCTATAAGGGGTATCCGTTCAGTCGATTTTAATGATGGTTACCTAGATCACTAGGGTGCCTCACGTGTTCCAGTAAACACGAATCACGTGATTCCGCCTCTCATAGATTTGTCAGTCACAAGATCCACAAACCTAACTGATCAACTTAATGTCGGGCACTATGGCAGGTTTTGTTCTGTGAAATTTTCCATGGGACAGCGCCCGGCACTAGAGTTCTACATTTTTATCGCCCTTGTTTTAAACGTTTTCTGTTCTAATTCTAATCAAATAATGAAATCAGATGTATAAACTGTGTGTCCTACGACCAAAGCCCCCCAGCAATTCATTTTTCTTGGTTTGAAGTTTCATCTCCTCGTGCACGCTACCATATTGATTCTAAGATTGCGCAGTCTTGTTCCCTGGCTCACTTGTCACGGACTCCAAATTCGTGCTCACATCCTCAATTATCTATCTAGAAGTAGTGAAATTCTCTACGATCAACTCCTTGGTTATGTAATAGACTAACACCATTAGGATTGTCTGAGGCTTTCTTCGAACATACTGGCTGCCCAGTTATATCATCTTGATGGAGATTTGACAAATGTGTTCCAGTATTATTCACCAGGTCCCACAATAATCTTCTATATTTATCTAAGATAGTTTCAAACTCAACAATTGTCACCAACAGTCAGATACACATATCATGTCTAAGATTTGTTTTCACCCACGCTTGGATTTTGTATTTATTTCATCCATATTAGAGTGGTTATAAAACAGCTGAGTGTTTTGACCCGTCCCATTAGCTCTAATGGGAAGTCTTTATTGTCTTCAAGTCATCTCATTCTATTAGCTCAGAAAACGCTGTTTATATAGGAGGAGGAATCACTGTCACCAATCTTTGCAACACCGATCAATTGGTTCAAACCTGCATTCGGTAACCTCTCATCCGATTGGTTGATTGGTGATACGATTAGCCACCATTTGACGGCAATCTTTTATAGTCCCATCGATCAACCGTAATGTCGATCGCGAATCCGTTGGCTCAAGCCTTGACGTGGATTCTGGATATGTCCTGGCGTGCTATCTGCTAGGGTAACTAGGCGGGTAACACAACGATGCGTCAGACCACACCCTCATCTTAAATATTCACCCATGAGTACATGAAGTCTCGACTGTTACAACCAAATATATTGCATCCATAAAAGCATGATAAACACCGGTGAAATCCTGGTAAGGTTGTAGAACTTAAGATATTCATCACGGGCAACGGAAAAAATGCTACCGTCCCCCAGTATGTAAAGCGAATACAGGACAGAGTTATACATGTTATGCTCTTGAAAAATAAAATCATATGTGCCAAAAAAGGGGCTCGCACATTAGGCTTATCTGAGAATGAATCACGAGAATAAATCGAATTGGAGAAATATTATTCTGGTCCTCAAGGGACGTAAAATCAGGAATATTCGATAAGCGACGTTTGGAGACATAATGTGAACTCTTATCCTAATCTATCACAAATGACGCTGATACCACCCAATCCCCGAGTTGGCTAAGAACGCGGAGTGCAGTTTCGATTGATTCAGATCCTACTGTTCAAACAAACTCGGCAACTAATAGCCTATCGGGATCACTTTATCTGAATAATATTCTGTTGAAATCATGAGTCACTCGTTGGCTCCTAACACGTGACCCCCTGCCCCAAACGCACCGAATTACCATAAAATACGCGGTAATGGTGAGATTCTATAAGACGAATTCCATACAGCTTATGTGTCTCTGCCTGACTGAAACGAGTCGTACGCGGGGAAAAGTGAATCATATGATGAAATTCAAAACGAAGGAAATTTCATGAGTGAAGTTTTACTAGAAAAATAATAAAATGCGGTATTGTATGGGATCAGTAAGATTAGTAAGGACTAAAGCCATGATAAAAATATCAGTCCACTTTTTCTACTGAGCTGAAGATGTCTCGTCGGTCAGTGAGTGATAAGCAGTCATGAAAAAACCAGTGTCAATAAGAGTTACATAAAATAGAAAATCATATAACAAAAGCCACTGATAAAAACAACCATGCGTTTGTGCTAATTCAGATGATCAGTGTGAAACTAACACCGCACTGTTCTGTGCCAAACGGAAGAAGTTATTTTATGGGAATGCAAACAGGTAAGATGACGAAAACCAAAAATAAAGGGGGTAAATCAGACCCGAAGCAGCTTTCTTGGCTATTCTTCTGGAGCTTCCGTGGTGCCCGTATTCACCGCGGTGGTCAATTTCTCGGGCAAGGAGCAAACTTTGTCTTCTTCAAACGTCCCAGGCATACAGGAACCCAGACGACTGAGGACTGTGTCCAGAGGAGCAAATGTGGCTCCTGGAAATTCTTTTGTCGGTGGTTGAACTGGACCACCTAATGGCCAAGCCACTGTCTGGCCGTTAACCAAGGGTTCAACAAAGAACCCGGACCAAGGATCATCCACGCCGATAGAAACTGAAAATAGATGAAATTATCAATACTGATCGTTGTATATACAAATTAGTTCTAACGTATTCAGCAAATCCAAACGCCACCATACGTCTCATAGTTAGTTCATAATTCCTACGGGACATCAGTGTCCCTTGAATGAACTTGGTCGAAACAGAAATCAAAACCGAAGAAATCCACGGTTTACTCACTTAATTAGTCTTTTGCAAACGGCGTACAAAAGAACATGCATATTATATTCTTCACACTTGTCTACACCACCTACAATTTTGTATTTGTTGCTTTACGAGAACATAGTCGCCGAATTTCCTGACGTTTCGCAAAGGACAAACGACTCACACCGTTTTTGTTCGACTCTTGAAAAGTTTTGCTAACTAATTCGATCGTCATTAAAAAATAAGAGCATTGGTGAATAAATATCCTCTGTGGAAATTAACCGACGAAGATGTTGTCAGTTCATTATAAAGATCGAATGTCAGTGAAGGGTCTTGAATTAGCGTAGTACCGAAAACGAAAAATATGAGTACCAGGGTGAAATTTGTGGAAGCCAAAAAATACCTTGAGTGTCGTGAAATGTTGTACTACTTGGTCGTTAGGTCTAGAGTAAAACGGT
Source organism: Fasciola hepatica (assembly GCA_948099385.1). Taxonomy (NCBI): domain Eukaryota; kingdom Metazoa; phylum Platyhelminthes; class Trematoda; order Plagiorchiida; family Fasciolidae; genus Fasciola; species Fasciola hepatica. Next base: position 2,536,824 of record CANUEZ040000167.1, read on the forward strand.
GGCTAAAAGAACTTCATACAGGACTATGCTGTTTGAGCGTGTACCTATACACCTTCGACAAACAAGAGCAACCTATAAGGCAGCGTGGTTCTAGGGAGTTTGATTTCGCTTTGTACTGCGGGACTGAAGTCCAACCGATCAGGAATTTCGTGACGGTGTCGCCTTCGTGGCCACTAGATTTGGGTATGAATCTCCTCCGTCCATTCCACTGAAGTTGGAACCATGAAGTCGAACAGCACTGTCTTACAGATAGACAGCAATATCTCTGACACACGCGAGGATACGCTCTAGAACCTGTCGCAGAACAAGAGCATTCGCGACTGTATGGCACGAGTAAAAAAATCAAACAAAACTTCCGCAGGATTTTTCGAGCACTGCGAATTTCTCAGATATGCCATAAAATCACGAAGCTGAGTTAGTTAATTTATTTTACGCATCCCGGAACGCGAAGGCACGAAGTATTATTGTATATCATGATCTCATCAAACCTCTACCTATTTCGCTATTTCGTCGATCGGTTTACCACAATATGACCGTTTCTCCCAAGAGCAGCCGCTTGGAAACAGATGCGCCGTTCATCTTAAACAACCAGTAGCCATGCACTGGGGTGCATCAGCTTTGTTTGATATCTAACATCAGGAACTTAAACATGAAGTCAAAAATCAAGAGAATGAAAAGACCAGAACTGCAAATAGTGGTATCCAGTCGATGAAGGAAGTGTGAAGAGCGCCACTGTTGGCTACGCCTAGCCACTTCCCTAGTGCGATTAACCATTGCATGGGAAATTTCTTGCACCTAAACAGGAAGTTCAACACGCACTACATAGCCAAATCCACCGGTTAGGTTTTCCATAACTCATGTTATGCATCGACCACCCTTAATCATCTTCCAAACATTACTTGCCTCCGCGAACATTGCACGTCCTACACCGCCTCCGATGGCCGGGACATTTTTCGTATGCCTGCCCATCGTCTACCTTTTTCCGTGCTCTATTCGCACGTGCTGGGCGAGGCTGGAAGAAAATGACGCGGCGGTCAGGACATGACTTGGAGTGGAAATATGAAGAAGCTAGCATCAACATTGGCTTCGGTTGGTGCTCCCAACCTTCCAGGTTGGGGACCAAATGATGATGACTGTCGTTGGTTAGAGACGTTGAGGGATACGGGTTAGAATGAAGTCAGTAGCGCGAATGCTGTTGACTTCCCGTTCCACGTAGGTACGGAAAACCAAAAAAATTCAAAACGTGTACGGTAAAAAAAACCTGTTTTCTTTTTTTAAAAACAACTCGCTCGATCCTGCTTACTCTACCTCATACTTTTCGTTGTTTTATTTTGCTTCTGCTAACGTTGCTGCGTTGGCAGCAAACTTGATCTCTCTCTCTCTCTCTCTCTCTCTCTATATATATATATATATATATATATATATATATATATATATATATATATATATATATATATATATATATATATATATATATATATATATATATATATATATATATATATATATATATATATATATATATATATATATATATATATATATATATATATATATAATCAACATGTTCGGTATGATGGATAGCTAAAAAACAGCAGAGCTACAATCTACAGCTGATCAGTGGTGACTGGGATCGAAACCATATACTCAAATCTCATATATAATGTTTTGCAGTGTGTGAACATCCATCATCCTTGTCCCAATAGTATTAATAAAACAAGCATGAAAATATCGTTGAAAGTCTTTGGGCCAGTTATCAGTGCTGACCTTTCCAGTCTGTGCACTCTCATAGCCAGACAAACAACTGTACCCACCTGCATTCGGACAGTGATACAGTTGTAAAGCCAGATTTCCAGCGAACGGAGCAATATGACCGCTGCGGAACATGGTTGGTGGAGACGGATTCATACGTCGTTTTGCTTGCCAATGATCAAATCCATCCGCCGTAAGATGTTGCAATTCAGAAGCGCCCACGGAATCGTTGAACAAGCCCAAAGCGGCCACCACCGGTAGAAGGGTTTCTGCATGACCAAACCAAAAAGTGGCCTGTGGAACTCTACGAGCCGATCTGCTTCAATCAAGGTTGACCAGATATCGATGATGTGGATATGTATCAGAACATCAGGTAGTATTCAAGACTCAGTATGTTAAATCAATCGAGCTAGCACCCTGTCATTCAGGTATCGGGTAGAAAAGAATAGCTAAAAGAAGCAGTTTTTATTGCCATGTTGTTCTGATCGCTGAGCTTGGCGTTTAGATTGCAGACGTTTCATCACCGGTCGAGGTGACACATTCACTCGACTGGTGATGAACCCTTCGCGATCTAAATGCCAAGCTCAGCGATCAGAACATCATAGCAACCGAAAACCTGAGCTAGAAACCAACACAAATATTTAAAACTACTGAGATGTAGTTTTGAAGTTTTACTTTCAGTCACAATCTATGAAGAGAAAAAGCATAGTTAAATGCTACCAAGCGTGTCTCCAGGTCATAAATACATGAAAAACAGCTCGCTGAATAAGCAGTTACGGACGGCCAGTGGCGTTATAAGAGGGTGCAGCGAGTTTTTGTCTGGCAACGAACTCGTAAAACCACAGAAGCCTATAGGCAGCAACATGAAGTGCGCGAACGTGACCCATTGCCAAAAAGAGCCATCGAATTTCACCCAGCTATTCTCAGTGCGGTAAGATTCACTAAGACGCGTTGGACATCCTGACTAACAAACCGCCCGGTATATTGGACACCCGATGGACCATCGGTTTCCAACACATGAACTATCAGTTTCTCGAAACGCAGCCCTTGGTTGTGCACGAACTATATTATGTAGTGTATATCCTCAACAAACCGTTGAAAGCCAGCCCGGATAGCCTGGAGGTTGGGTGTTCAATTCACAATCGTTCATCACCCAGGGTCGAGTTCCAGTGGGGGCTCGATGGATGTGCAGTATTGATGATTTCTAACAAGGATGAAACAGTTGTACAGTGCTTCCTTAGTGTTCCATGGTGAGTTGAGTGTTCCTACTGTACGACGAATCATATTATGATACATTATATATATATATATATATATATATATATATATATATATATATATATATATATATATATATATATATATATATATGCAGCTTTCAACACAACAAAGAAATTCGTGAAAGCATTGTACACAAGTGTTACATTCTTCGTCGGATTCATTAACACAGAGTCTTTATGGACGCTAGTGAAAGACTAAAACAGAAGGGTGCCTAGTGGAGTCATACGTTATCACAAGGTTATTCGGGATAGTTGTCAACGGCTCTGGCCGTGTGAACGCCGAATGTTGTGGCGCCCAACCATCCCTGGCTTTGGATGTCACTAACTGATCTTCCATACAGCGGTGGACTCTTTTGGTGAACATCTTCTCCGTAGGGTCGTAATTTTGATGGTTTCAAAGACCACCTAAGGAATTTGGTTATTTGCTTAAATCAGTAACACTTATTTGTATTTTGATACATTTTAGTGCCGGTCAGGTCTTTCTGAACACCCAAGTATGAGATGAAAACGGACTTATCCTTGAACTTCAACAAACCACTGACTAATGCGGTTTTAGTCGACATCGAAGCATGAAACCTTCATATACAGTTATATCGTGGTCCGAAAACTGAACATGTGAGAACCTGGGACGAGATATGAGATATATGGTGTCCTCAGAAAACAAAGTTTATCACACTTTTTACGCGTGGACAACGATCAGGATGTGTCAGTCACGTCGAGTAAACGAGTATATTTCACAGTCGGTCAAAAAAACACCATACGAATGTAGCTAATGAATGTTACTGTCGGACGCACCGTTAACTCGCTCTCAAGTTTGTCAATCATACGGTCTCTGTTACTAACGACGAGTAGATGAACAGAAACAATCTTCCAATGAACCAAAACGATTCGCTTCACGTCTGAGAAACGGATGGTCATACCATGAAGTATTGTGTTGTCTCTTCGTTGTTACACGGCAGGAACAATTAAGATAAACAAAGATACAAGATGGCAACACAAATTACGAACAAGGGAGAAAGTATAACCAGGAGGGCACGAAAGAATAATCCTGAGGATCCACATCTCCGTGTTAGACAATGGACTGATCTTTTCTGGTTCTCGTTTCAAACGTTGCTGGATCGAAAAAGCATTTCAAAAATGCGATCAAAGGTGATTGCACGAGTATCCAGCCATTTTATTACTTAGTACGTGTTCAACTAGAATGAAAGTCCAACGTGCAGTTTTTGCGTTGCAAAGTGTCAAAGCACAAAACAAATTTCTTTTCTTGAACGGGGTTACACATCACCGCTGTATCGCAGACTAAATTAGTTAGGTCTGCGGGAAACGCGGTTCAAGACAAGACAAGAAAAGACAAGAACATGCTCCATACACTCCTGGAGGGTTCACATTCAGCTTTTACACAATCAAAGAACACATTGTCAAAATGAAAAAAAAAACAATCACTGTAAAACGTATTGGGTAACGACGAGCTTCGAATTCAATCATACTTTAAGGTACGTTGTTCGTTTCAGGGTTGTTCGAAAAAAATTGCCAGTCGTAAGCTCCGTTAAGTGTATGAGTGTTGATAGTTGGAAAGTATGACAGCAGGGGAAAATTTCTAATTAAATATCCGTGAATAGGGTGAGTAGAATCAATCAGTATTTTGTGAAACGTTTTGTCGTACTTATGCTAATGGAAAAATGCAATCCTTTATAAAAATGCTTGAGAATGCGGAATAAGCCCATCGTAGTAATCAGAACACGAGTTGCAGGTGAACATATGTTTTCGGTGATTTCATTCTCAAGCCATTACAATCACATTTATGTGAAAACGAATTATTAAGAAGAGTTGGAAAAAGTCTCACTAAGTCAGTACGGAGAATTAAGGGTGAAGAAGGGCGGGAGCCCGTGTGAATGACCAGATTATGTAACCGGTGGTAATTAGCTTACGTCACCGCTACGCCCGGCTGTGTAACACAGTTGAGTTGGCCATGGGAGTTGTAGTGCTTGGACTAATTTTCGCTGCAAACGAAGCTCAGGCTTCGAGAGGCGGATGATAATTGCCTCGGCAGTTGCTAGTATCCGGAGCCTAATTGCTCTTGACACGTGTTGTGGGACCCGGTAGACGACTTTGAAGGCGGACTGGATGTCGATTGAATGCCCAGTTTCTAACGCGTGCGCGACGATGGACGTGAAAAACATGCATCTGATCTTGGCGGCGTTGAAGGTGGACTTAACCGTGGCACTCAAAATTTTACAGACTCAATCGACTGCTACATCTCCCTTGAAGGGGAGTCGAATGAATAATGCTTTCTTTTCTGCCTGTGTGATTCTCACTGGTTTTATCCGTTCAGTCCAGTTTCTATGGGTAAATTTCTCAGGATAACCGTTGCTAAGTAGCGTCTTCCTTATGTGCGATAGCCCGGCCTCCAGAGTATCTGCAGTACAGATATGTTTCGCCCTGTGTTGAATACAGCGTATCGGATTACGTTTGTAACCAAGTGGCGCAAAACTGTGAAAGTCTGTGCACTGGCCACTCAAGGTCGCTTTCCGATACACCTATCTCTGGATCGAGCCATCAGGTCGTCTGGTTAAGTGTACATCAAGAGACGGTAGGCAATTTTTCTTCTTCCATCTCGGTGGTGAACCTGATTGTGGAGTGCGTAGTGTTGAATTCGCGTGATATATCCTCTAAATTGGGTTGCGCATCTGTTATGCAAAATATATCATCCACATATCGGTAGTAGTAGTCCAATCGACTTATTCTTCTGCGTAATGCTTGAGTTTCCAGTTTTGCCACGAAAACGTCAGCAACAAGTGGTCCTAGAGGTGTGCCCATAGCAATCCCATCCTTCTGGCGATAATAAATGTTGTTGAATACAAACTACACATTCAAAGTGCATTGAATAATTAATGCGTCACGAGTGAACTTACTGATCACACGAGAGATCTAACACCTTGGTCGCGTATGAGGCCCGGTCCATCACAACAATGCCGGCTCCCTTGTCAGGTCTGCTTAGGAGAATTTGACAGTTTCGTTGTAGATCCCTAAGTGCATCAATGTTTTTTTGTTAAAGGACCTTGAATACGGACATGATATCGCCGATACTGGTAGCATGTCGTGAATAATCACGACTTGAAACGTTCCAAATCTTCTGCCGACTTTGGTTTGAGGTCAGCAGTTTGTCCTACTAAGTTCTCGAAAGGTATTTCAAAGTCTACCTGGCTTTCTTTTCGACGTGGGTAACAAAACTTCGATCAGAACACGGTGAAGTTGCAAACTGGAGAAATTACGTACACACCGTTCGGGTTCACTTGGGAACTGAGCTTGAGGTATCATTTGGCTCGGTGTGCTCTTCAGTGACAACAATTTCTTTTCATAGCGGTTGTTTATAATCTTTTGAACGTATCCCAGGAACTAGCGGGAACTAAATCAGTTTCTGAAGTTTTCCACCAGACTTTGTGAGGCTAACTGTGCCGGACTTATCCTAACAGTAGGGTAATAAAACGTCATGTTCTTAATCAACTGGATACTTTTAAACATCGATAATTGTGATCGAAAATAATGTTTCCCAAAGCCAACCGCACACAGAAGTAGTAGGAGAAAATGACAAACGCCAATTAATGTGTAGTTTGTATTCAACAACACTTATTATCGCCAGAAGGATGGGATTGCTATGGGCACACCTCTAGGACCACTTGTTGCTGACGTTTTCGTGGCAAAACTGGAAACTCAAGCATTACGCAGAAGAATAAGTCGATTGGACTACTACTACCGATATGTGGATGATATATTTTGCATAACAGATGCGCAACCCAATTTAGAGGATATATCACGCGAATTCAACACTACGCACTCCACAATCAGGTTCACCACCGAGATGGAAGAAGAAAAATTGCCTACCGTCTCTTGATGTACACTTAACCAGACGACCTGATGGCTCGATCCAGAGATAGGTGTATCGGAAAGCGACCTTGAGTGGCCAGTGCACAGACTTTCACAGTTTTGCGCCACTTGGTTACAAACGTAATCCGATACGCTGTATTCAACACAGGGCGAAACATATCTGTACTGTAGATACTCTGGAGGCCGGGCTATCGCACATAAGGAAGACGCTACTTAGCAACGGTTATCCTGAGAAATTTACCCATAGAAACTGGACTGAACGGATAAAACCAGTGAGAATCACACAGGCAGAAAAGAAAGCATTATTCATTCGACTCCCCTTCAAGGGAGATGTAGCAGTCGATTGAGTCTGTAAAATTTTGAGTGCCACGGTTAAGTCCACCTTCAACGCCGCCAAGATCAGATGCATGTTTTTCACGTCCATCGTCGCGCACGCGTTAGAAACTGGGCATTCAATCGACATCCAGTCCGCCTTCAAAGTCGTCTACCGGGTCCCACAACACGTGTCAAGAGCAATTAGGCTCCGGATACTAGCAACTGCCGAGGCAATTATCATCCGCCTCTCGAAGCCTGAGCTTCGTTTGCAGCGAAAATTAGTCCAAGCACTACAACTCCCATGGCCAACTCAACTGTGTTACACAGCCGGGCGTAGCGGTGACGTAAGCTAATTACCACCGGTTACATAATCTGGTCATTCACACGGGCTCCCGCCCTTCTTCACCCTTAATTCTCCGTACTGACTTAGTGAGACTTTTTCCAACTCTTCTTAATAATTCGTTTTCACATAAGGTGATTGTAATGGCTTGAGAATGAAATCACCGAAAACATATGTTCACCTGCAACTCGTGTTCTGAGCTTTATAAAGTGCTCATCATGCGCAAGCATCTGAGAAACGAATTGGAGCTGTATAAAAAGGAGCATGAGTACGTCGAAGGAGGTGGCTGCGTCGATATGCTGAAATCACGAATTACTGAATGAATTCGTTGTTGGTCTGACAGAAAACCAGAAAGAAAGTACTTGTATATTGTGCTGTATTATACTCCTTCGTTGCGCAATGCACCGCATCAAAGAGCCAGTCCGTGCAACACAGTATAAAATATTACTAAAAGTAGTTTCGCAAACTCATACAATCTATATCCCACCCCCTCAGTCTGAGTTCGTCAGACGGAAAAAACAGATCAGCAAGCAGAACAACAAAAAAGAGACACGTCTTTCCAGTAAAGAAAGCAAGCATATATCGCTCTCGTCCACGTCGATGGCAGAACAAAAGTGTGCCACGCCGGGGCAGGGAGTCAACTGTAACAGAACCCAAATGTGACTTACTCCTCGCTTCTGGAAGTTTTATAAAGATACGCAGCTTGTCGAATCTGACTCAGCATTTCCCCCACCAGTGGACATGACTGAACGTAGTTCAATTCATAACCGTACGACTTGAGCCAGTAGTGCTACGATGGAGGCCGTGTCGAGGTTCGTAGACGGTGGAGAAAATGAGACAAGGTTAACAAAGCTATTTCTTCGCATTAGCGCTATTTGATGCTTTGGGACTTATTGTGCATCAATAACGAAACATACACGGGCGTTGGATGAGTGAGAGTGTGATGACGGGGAGAGATGGTTTCTCGTTAATAAAAAAAATTTCCCAGCCGAAGTTCACATTATTGGTCAGAATACGGACTTGGTATGTACAATGATTATGATACGACTGGATGACTGATCACTGAGAGTAGCGCGTCAGAATGTGTAGAACGGTCTTATCACCGATTTTTATATGACAAAAACACGACAACAGGAAAGCGGGTAACTTCAGAAAAACAATACAAAGTGCTAAACACAAATTTCGATTGATTGAGATGTACGCACGGAATCACATGATGGTGGAGTTCACGCTAAAGCCATACAAAATAAGACTACCCACGCAAAACACAGCAATTATCTGAACCTGGTCCCAGGCACACAATCTTTGGGGGAAGGTTTGATATCTCGAAGTTAGTCTACCTAATTCGAACCCAATAACTCATTGTCAAACTGTAACACTGGTGGTAGACACCAATCCGCTTTCTCCTGGCTCGTTACCGCACTTGTTCTATTGGGACCTTACGTGGTTCACCACTCTATGTCTGAAAGCCATGGTAGCCAGTTATCCCTAATAGTGCAGTGGATCTTTGAGGTTATGAAGTAAGAACCTTCCACTGCACTCATGCACAGACATGAATTAGAACATACCAGTCAGCATGTAACAGGCGGAACGCCAACCACAAGACTCTGTTTTCAACCGGCCAGCTACCACGTGTGACCTATAAGGACTTCGTATGACTTTCTGTTGCTAGTCGCAAATTCATGACAGTCGGGTACGGATATGTCTCTTCCGCCGCACTTAGGCTGCGAAAAAGCATTGCAACAAATTATTGAAACAATGATTCAGTGTAGCTACACCAAACACGACTGAACAATATCCGTTTCCAGTGCAGCCATGGTGATAGAGTCCGAAAACTAATAAAGTCATTACGGGTAGCAATAGTGACCATCGTCCATGCTGGTGCATTTTACGTTTGTGACTAAAGGAATTATAGCATTCAGAAATCCATTTTCATTTTACTTTTGATCAGCCGGAGAAAAGAAAGGCGGATCATGGAAATGACAGACTACTGACTCCAAATAGTATGCTCACCTTTAAATCAGCCATGTACTCATAAATGGGGAGTTCACTGGGTCGGAAAAAATCGCACCAGGGTGAACGTTGTTTGAACGGATTCGTTTCCGCAGCCACTTCGAATGAGCAAACCGAGTACATCAAATGTACATCACCTGATAAAAAGTATTTCAAACAGACGAGATTTAAAACAGTCTACATCAACTATGAGAAAGGAAAAAGACGTGACTGTCCTCATGCTTCTTAGTCTTTCTAAACAGCTCAATGGATGGACGATTTTAGTTCAGTCTAGTTCAGATAATCATTAACTTTGCAGCAATCACCATATAGCCGTTTTTCAGCAAAACATGGCAGAAGAATAAGGAGATGAGGGCCTCTAGTGGATAGAACGTCTCAGAAAAGTCAACGTCTCAAGCAGAAATATGACATAGACATTGTGGATATGGTATTAGCTTGTGGTGCTACTACGAATAGCAGTAAGAAGGTAGAGTTCAGTTCAGTTCAGACAACCATTACCCATGCACCGGGTGCGGTAGCTTTGTTGCTATCTCCTAGCGGCGCCCTCAAAAGGAAACAATGAAGGAGAAAAGGGTATGAAAGGAGTAAAAGGAGAACTACATTGATGGAATTAAGTCGATGAAGAAAGTTTGTGAATGCAAGAGCACCACTGATCGCGGCATCTAGCCGTATCCCCCAACGTATCTAACCATTGAGTGAGAGGATCCCATGGACCCTTACCTGGAAGTCAAACACGTCCTACATGGCCCAGTCCAATAGTTAGGCTTTTCATACCTTTCTGCCACGTCATGGACTGAATACCTTTAGTCATCTTCCAACTGGTACCCACCTCAGCAAACAGCACGCTGTGGGATCCTGTCACGGGACATGCGTAACACACGTCCCAACCATCTTAGCCCGCTGAGCTTAAGTGTTTCATCTAATGATTTGATCCTTGAACCTAAGACACTCCGCCTAACTTCAGCATCGCATATACGGTGTTCCCATCAGATTTGAGCAATACTACGAAGACATCGGTGTTCAAATACCGACAATCTTCGTATTTCCTCCACCAGCAGTGGCCATGTCTCCGAACCACACAGAAGCACGGGCCTGACTGCTGCAGCGTACACTCGACCCTTAATAGGTAGACGGATGTCATGTCGACGCCACAGATGACTCAGGTTGATAAAGGCCAAGTGAGTCTTCTGTACAGACAGACACTTTATCCGATATCCGACCTCCAGGTGAAATGCAGTTCCTCAGGTATTAGAACTTGCCTACCACGTTTATAGTCTCTGAAAGGTTTGGCGTTGGACCAACCCAGTCCCGAAACAGCATCTTGCACTTTGAAGATGCAAAATGCATACCGAACATTCCCAAGTTACGGGAACGATTTTTTCTGACACACTCTTCAGCAAGAGGCAGGGCCAGAGAACTGTACGGTCGATTGAGTCGAAGGCCATTTTAAGATCAAGAAAAACAGAGATGGTGGGCCTACAGAAGGTGTGTCTATGTTCTAAAATTTGTCGAAGTGAAGATGTGATCAATACAACCTGGACCAGGTCTAAACCCAACTTGATTTTCACGCGAGCACTGTTCGCGAGCGTTAGATAAGCGGTGGAGAATAATACCAGCGAGCAGTTTGGATGCAATGCTAACCAGACTTATTCCCCTGTGGTTTTCACAGGAGGACCTGTCGCCTTTATTATAAATCGGTACGATCACCGATTCACACCAACTCTTTGGAACTTGTTTCTTCTCCCATAGGACGATAAACTTTCTTTCTGCCATTGGTCAGCAGAAAATCGATGGAGTAACGAACAGAGAAACACGGCCTCCGTCCAGTTCTAACCAAAGTCGTGATTGTCGCGTGGCAAATTTAGCCTGCATTAAGACTAACGACGGGAAAAGGCTTGAAAAACTGTGCATGAACCTCAGCGATTGTATATTTTTCTTTGAAATCCTGTCTAATTTCTAAATTTACAAGTTAGTGAGTTTTTTTCATCGAAATGCAGCTGTTTAAAATTAAGGCAAATCAAAATACAGCTAAATCATCGTACAATTCAACATAAATTTGCCTCTTTGTACACGGAGTGAATATAATCCGCTTACTTTCATTGAATTCCGTTGGGGTCAATAAGTGACGTGACATTACACCGCGGGCGACGCGTCGAACTTCCGGTCCATCACGAAACCGTTTGTACTCCCGGACACTGGACTTATTGTTTTCAATGTCCTCCTTGTAACGTTTACAATGATCAAAAAACCGTAGCAGTCTGTCGGATTCTTGAATGGACTTGTAGCGCTCGGCTTTAATTTGTGGTGGTGGACAATTGGCTGGTTCCCCATTCGAATCACAATCATTCGAAGCGTAGTTGGAACTTAGTGGTGGCATGCCGAAAAACTGTATTTCATCAACGACAACGGGAAGAATAGGATGGAAATAGACAGAAAGAGAAAATAAAGCCTGCAGAAGAGAAGTACTTCACTATGCATCTTTGTTTGAAACTAGTAACAAGTCACAAAAGTGTCGAATTCGAAAGTGGTCATACTTCATGGTGCTCTGAGACGCATATCGCCAAAACTATCCACCGTACTGGAAATATTCATTATGGGCGCATAAAAAACTTTTCATCCGCAGAAGTGATTTCGACCTTCAGAGGAGCACAATGGGGTTTCAACTTTATCAGTGAATCTCTGAGATCGCACCCGTGTTTTGTTGGCATTCAAGGAGATATCACTGGCGACCTTGCCCTTCACACGTATTGAGGTGTTTGTAAAAATCGCCATGTTACTGAACGTCTCCTCCAATTTGTTCAAAATTCAGAACCCTTCACTCATGAATATCCACACACAGGAAAAAGCGCTATTCCCAATTGAGTTCGCCTATATGCAAAGTGTAACCACGCAGTAAATGATCTTTATTATCGCCTCCATCGTAAGCTTATGTGCATTCTTCCATTCGCTTTCCTTTCCACTATTTTTTGTATCGCTTCTTTATTATCCGTGGATCCCTCCGTAGCTTTTGCAAACGCCGAAAGTGTACTCTTCCTTGGGTGTATAAAAATATTGACTGACTTGACTTTGGTGTGACGTGGCGAGTGTGGCCCGCCACCAAATAAGGCCATGACTCCTTGCCCTGTTCTACTTATCCGACAAGGTTTCTAAAAAGGAGCGAACGAACCATATAGTTGGCTACCGGCTCATCTGAACCAACGTTGCTGCCTTGCAAAGCGCACTTGGCCACGCAAAGGCTAGAGGTGCATCCTCGAATAAAAGTCCCACTCTAGAGTGGGCGACCGGGTAGTAAAACAGCCAACATCACCTCGAACGACCCACACGGACATAACTTCCTGCCTTCAGTTACTTGCTTCACGAACTCTTTCGAACATTCATGCCGCATACAACCCACCTTGCATCTACCTCTACCCCTCATTGTTCAATTCATTCAACAACTAACCTCGCCCTTCTGTGCCCTGGTTTTGGTTCCTACCTCGCAGCTTCGTTGAGTCAAGGGGAAAAATAAAAGCACCAAGTGAGGAACAGCAGAAAGCAAGGTAAGAAGCGGAAATCAGGAAGACAACGACAGAGTTCTAATGCAACTACGCCATTGGCCGCGACACCTAGTAATATCAATAATTGTTTCCAACAATTTGGTAGGCGGGTTTTGTGGATTCCAACCCGGGAACCTAACGCGTCCTACTCGGTTAAGTCCACCGGTCAGTTTTCCATACCTTTCTGCCATGTCATGAACTGATCATCTCGGCCTACCTTCCAACCCCTACCGTTCTCGAACAGCGTACGCCCAGGAAATCTGTTGGTGAGTGTACAGGATTGTCGTCCCGTAACTGGGCGACTCGCAGATAAGCGAACCCCAGGTCCTAAGGCGGAGAACACAGACTCGCTTTACTGCGTGTACTATACGACAAATTATCAAACAATAACAATACCATACCTCAAGTTGTGAGTAAACCGACCACAGAATCAAGACATTCAACAAAGGCTTTAAAACGCCCAGGCAACAACAGACAGGAAACGCTCGAGATGGCGATTCAGGTGCGGGTCAAGTCACAAAGAATGTTCTTATTTGTGGGGGGCATTTTGACCGATCAGCCGTTAGAACAGAATCGCCTGAGGGAACACATACAAACGTGGTGAAAAAACGGACTAGCGCGGCTATGAGAAAATGTATGATCACAGCAGGATGGTCAAGTTTAGTCGTTCACATAGATAAGGCAGGTAGAGGGAGAAAGATAATTACGTTCAAACGTTTGGGTCTTGTCAAGTAACCCGGGGGGCAATTATGACATAATAACAGAACGGGTCGTGGATACCAGTGAGTCGGGGCCAGATTCCAAAACGCGGAAAAAAGGTTACGTAAGCGATCAAATCTGTTCAGAATCACAGTTCACTACGAAGAGATAAGATCAACAGGTAGACAAGTGACAACAAAGGTCAATCGACAACTGTCATAGAAACAAGGCTAAAATTGCATGAAGCAATGGGGCTGAACAAACAAATTATCACGAGTGCGTGAAAGCGAGAAGATGGTGGTCGGCATGGAATTTAGTGATCAAGGTACATGAAAAACAAATGAACTGTTTGATAAATACAAGAGAAAATTATGGTAGATAACATGGGATCTGGACTAAACCAGTTTAACGGAGTTTCTCGATATGGCGAGCTGAGTTTCCATGCCCAATTTCAATAAATCTATACAGTGGGCATGTGTAATACTTCCCAGCCATCTTAATCTGTTTAGATTCAGTGCTTGTTCCAATATGTGACCACTGATTCCCAACAGCCTATACATGAAGGATGCTGGAGGTTTCTGGATGAATCATACTCCGTGGGTGTCCACAACGCAGAAGGGTTTTTTTCTTTAGAGACCCTAGCCGGAGACTTTGACTCAAAAGTCTGACCCACAAGGTAGTGGAGCACCCCTCAATGTACTGTTCCTCTTCAATGTCTTGCAAACATCAGTAACAACGGCAACAACAAAAAACAGTGTTATGTTTACCTTCCTTTCTTTGCTACCCTTTTTTGAATCTGCTTTTTCATTACGTGCTTGCGCATGAGTGCAGTGAGTGAGTGCCCTCGAATGTCTCAGAATGGTCGGCGATGGGTGGCTCCGAGATAGCTACTCGTCTTGAAAGCCTCTCGAAATGCTTCCTAATGACCTTGCTTGCCAAACAGCTTCTTTCGAGGAAGTCCTACTCTCTGCCCTCTCGTGGCGGTGCTCCCACTAAACTGAGAGGACGAAAGCGAATGCCTGGCGTTCTCCACCGGGTTGACTGACTGATAGTCAGTCTACGGGAAATGGCTAAACCCTGAATCCAAACCAACCGCGGATGGCATATGAGGTGTCCAACATTATGCTCACCGGCATCTGTGGCGGAGGATGGTACCGGGCACCCAGGATGTCTGGTCTCAACCGAAGAGTGTACGAACTGAACAATCAGTACGGGCTCCCAGAGGGCTACGAGACCCTCATATCGTCTTGCTGCCTTGGAGTTTAGACGTTCTGGTCAAATGCTCGGGCTGGGGCTTGGTAAGTCAACCCCTGCTTCGGTCTGAAGTAGCACTGAGCCCATATGCCCGCTTGAAATGGAAAATGATAACGTGGAGGCCAAACCATGACATGGCACCGTGTCTATCAAGGTGCTAGCTCGAAGTCGTGCTCCGTGGTGGTTATGTTGTGGCAAATTGTGTTCTAACTTCGGACAGATTTCCCTTGTGAATAATTCACGCTTATTTTCCTGTTCCGCGTTTTTGCATGGCATCACGCTTCTGTGAATCGTACCGGGTTAACGGTGAATATATATATATATATATATATATATATATATATATATATATATATATATATATATATATATATATATATAATGCGATCCGAACCATTAGGGTTTGAGAATAGAAATTTCACACGAAGCGCCTGGTGAGTAGCATCCACGACAGAGGACTTCGATAATCGCAGCATGGGCATTGTACTGTGCTTTAGTTTGTAACAACGTTGGGCCACGTTCAATACAAGAACTAACTGGTTGTTATGCTGGGACTAAGGAATAACAGTGAGCAAAAACTAATTGCACAACATCATAGTCACCATTTCACCCATCAAGAAGCGGGCTGTATAAAGTGGGAAGAAATGTGTGTATGATACAGAGGCTATGTGGGAGGCATTGTACAAAGCTAGCTTGTCTGGAAGAAAGATTATGACATGCACATAAGTCAAAGTGACAGGGATGGATGAGTTCTCCGAAAAATTGTTGGCCAATTTTCAAAGTGCATCTACGTGACGGCAAGGGTCACGGGGACAATAGTGAACTTCAACAAAAGAAGTCCTTGTCTGGTGCGTTGGTATAAAGAAATTAGAAAACATAATCATAGAACGGCAAAGTTCAGTTTCAGTTTATTCAACCATTATCCTCGCACTTCTGTGCTCTAGTTTTGGTTGCTACCTTCTAACACCCCTCCAGTAAAGTGAGGCAGGAGAACGTGTATGCCAACGAGAGAGGACATAGCCATTTAATAAGCATCTAACTGTTCTAATATTAGGGTTTAAAACGACAGACAGTACGGTTCTAGAACACATCACAAAATATGAAGAGTTAAACATTGATGTAGTCACCAAAGGCGTTTCTATCCAGGTTGTGAGAGTTAAGATTAACTCCATTGATGATTGACTGGTTGTAATAAAAGGGAAACATGAAACTTAACTACAGACAGCTATTAAGAGAGAAACAACTGTTTGGTTTGTACTGAGTTTCTCGTACCCAAATAAGTAAAGCCCCATGTTTAGTCAGTAGGATATTGGTCTAATTTGTGTTTTCTTAGGGAGACGGCTTCTTGGCAAGCTCCCTGATAAGGGAAAAAGGGTTAACAGGTGAATATGGAGCAGCACATACAGCAAGGCGAAGCACTATACTGCTTACCCATATAAATGTCGGCACATAAACAGATGAGCCAACTAGAAGACACACACACACACACACATAAAGAAAGACTCACACCGTGGTAAAATGAGCGACCACTGTCTATAGCTCGTTGAATTGAACTGGTGTAGAATTGCACATTGGACATGTCCACTTTCATATGGTGATCCATGCGAGATCGGAATAACTGCCCCAAAAGATGATGTTCCTCAAAACCTCGCGGAAGTAAACCCTTGTCAGTGTGGTTTTCAAACGGCACTGGCTGGTCGCGGAATCCCTTTGGCAGTTTTATGTCACCACTGACAGAAATTAAGGGGTTGAAATGAACCAGATTATGAACAGAAGGGGGGGGGGATTCCCGGATTACATGACCAGAGTTACAACAACTGTGACCTCACTGACAGTGGTGATCAGTGGCACGCAAATGTGGAACCATCTTGTTTCCCCGACTTTTAATTAACCTGTGTATTTCGAATTATGACTTTCGATGGAGTGGAGTAGAGATATAGGAACCAGAAAAAAATGTACGTGCTAATTTAATGGCTAATTTAGCCGAAGTATAGTGGTTGCCAAAGTTAGTGGTTTTTTCTTTGTTCCATTTCTGGCTCCTATCAAAATGGATACGAGTATCTTGATAACGCGAGAAATTAAAACGCAGTCACAGATATTTTTTGGAGCTCATGTCATAATGAATAAAACTGAAGCGAAATCTGAGGCAAAGTCTATTCAGACGCGAAACCTAGTCTATACGAGTTGATAGGAAGATAGCATAAGCCAGTGAATGATAATTCGCGACCGCTAACGGCTCAAAAGGGGTTTCACATCGGAAACGCTAACCAGTAACTTTTGCTCAGCATCTGCAACGGTGATGATGAGAATTTTAATCAGTAGATTTTTCTGTAGGGACCGGAGCCTTCGACTCAGTAGTTTGACTCACAGTGCAGTTGGGCAGCAAGGGAAGGTGGTTGAAACAGTCTTGCAGGAGTTTCCCCTGCTCTGTCACGTGATCTTGGTTGTGTCATCTAATCTGAGTTGAATGCTTCAGTAATTGTCGATCCCATTTTGGAACTCTGCCCTTAACATGAACCCAATGGGCCAAGCAAAACATGGACGGCGAAGTGTCCTTTGAGCTAAGGACTCCCCTGATTCCGAGGGGGGTGGTTGCTCAATGGAATGTGATGACTTCTCGCACTGTCAGATCGATTTCAGGCTCCCCGCGCCTACGTTCATACGGTGAAGGATCTTGACCGACAAACTAATCAACTTCGGGTCTATTTGCCCCAGTGTCCTCTTCAGGGACATTGTGGCTGGTGGTGAAGAACCAACCACGTTCTATCAACTAGTTTAAAGAGACTGAACTTCTGGCCTTCAATCATTGACTTGTCTCTCAGGATTGTCTCCACGGCTTAAGGGAGTGTCATGATGACCCGGTTAGAATAACAGTGGCTGACACCCTTTCCCGCAACATTTGGGTAACAATCTGTCACCGGGATGCTGCGAGAATTTCATAATTCCGCATCACCTAGGTATCACGAGGACAGTCCATTTCGTTCGGTCAAAAAATTTACCATTTTCTGTTGAGGATGTCCGGAGCGTTACCTCATCTTGTTAAATCTGTTCTGGGCTTAAATCAAAATTTTGTAACAATCCCCTATACGTGACAGAGCGGCATATAAGCTCACTTGGCGTTTCAGCCGATCGAACCGATAACGGTGACCCACTCATTCAGCTATGTTCCGATTATGGACTATTCCTAGCGGGTACCAATTCCTCGCACAAAATGTGGCACCGACTAACCTGGAGTCCTCCTGCGCCTTCACAGCATTTGACCCATACCGACCACATTGCTATTGGTTACCGCTCGCGTTGCTCAACCAAAGACTGTCGATCATTTTGGTCCATGTCTGTAGACACTAATCACGCTCTTTTCCGTGCGTGTTTTAGCCTACGTCTCGTCAGTGGCCGAAATAAAGCCAAAACCGACCACGCTGCTACTGGAAGATAACCATTGATTAGCTTTCTAAATAAAATTACCCGCCAGGTTATCGACGCAGTCGAATTCCCAGGATCCAGAAGAGCGATGGACGGAGATCAAGCAGGTCGTATGTGAAGCTGCTAACGTTGTTCAGGATCCAACAGCCAGATACACAGTAACGATGGATATCTGCATCCTCAGCTGCACCGTTAAATGCGCGCAAGTCGATTCCTCTGGATTCCAGATACCATAAAGCACAGAGACGCCTTAAACACCAGCATTTTCGGAGCCTAGGGAACGACCGTGAGCAGTGGTGTATTGTGAAGGGTAGGGAAATGGAAAAGGCTGCGGCGATCGGCAACAACCGCAACCTTTTCTATTCATTTAGAAACACTGGCCCCTTAAAGGCCAGTTTTATCCATCTGATCAATGGTGCAAACGGCTCATTAAATCAAACTCAAGAGCGTCGTCAAGATCGCTGGGCAGAGCATTTCGATAAACAGCCTAATTGGCTTTCATTCACAGCACGTGTATTATGTAGCACGATGGTTACAGTTATGGGTATAGGTATCAATCTTCCGTCAGAAGCGGAGGTTCTTCTTAAGATAAGTTACGTTGAACGACATCAGGCTTGTCGACCGTACGGATTGCCTCCGACTACTTTCAAAGATAGTGCCTCATCAGTCATTGGTTTTCATAAAACTAATCCGTTTTAGACTGGAGAAAAAACAAGATCCAAGGTGTCGGTGTAAATTGGTGATCGTACCGACAGTGGAGATCCAGGTGAGTTACACGTGTTTTTAGACAGCCTGAGCAACTGCGTAGCAGTGTTCGGTATGCGTTCTGCACCTTCAAACTGCACGATCCCGTTGCAGTACTGGGCTGGTCCAACATCACACTTTTCGGTATCTGGGGAGACTACAGACCAAATAGATAAGTTGTTATCTAGGCAGCTAAAAATCACCCAGAAATGGGAGATCAGTTAAGCGTCTTCGCGTATACAGGAGGCACGTTTGGTATTCACCAACCTCCGTCACTTATGGCATCGACGTGAGGTCCATATATCCATCAATGGTCGAGTGTACGCTGCAGCCGTCAGGCAGTGTTTCTTTATGGTTCAGAAACATGGCTACTGCGAGCGGAGGATGAACGGAGATTATCGTAACTCGAATGCCGATGACTTCGCTGTATTGCTCGAACTGAACTGAATATTAATACCCGTTTCTTCATGCTCCTATGCCAGGTCATAACCTGATAGCCGCTTCACTTCGTCAAGCCTTGACCAGCCCTTGCAAATAAGACACGGAAGGGTAGACGATGGACGGGCATATACTAAACATGTTCAAGTTATCGGAGACGGTGCAGAGCGATCACTTCAATCAGAGGATAACTATCCGCGCTCAACACATGATGATGTTCCCATCACACGCGAGCAATGCTTCGGAGATATTGTTAGTCAAATACGGAAAACCACCGAACATTCTCAACGTGGATTTGCTAGGCCCTCTGACCGTAAATCAAAATATTACGAACCACGGTGTTGTACGCCCGTCCTCTAAGGGAGAGCCGCACGTCACGGCAGTACTACAAGTGTCGCCGGGTACATTAAGCCGCTCTGTCTGTCACCTTTCTTGGTATGATCTCCCCAACACCACCTCCAACCGGTACCAGGCTCTCGAGGTACTTTATGTTGCCCACTAACTCTAGCTTATCCCCACAAAGAGCGAATGCAGGCACAGGCTCCTACCAATCTTGCAAAAGCACTTTGTACTTGGAAGGCGCAAAGTGCATACCATATCGGCAAACCAAAATCGCCAAGCGGTTCAAGGCGTGCTGTATTGCCTGTGTATTATCACTAAGCAAGGCGATGTCATTGGTATATAACAAGTCGAAAACTTTCTTCCCTGGGAGCGGTTCAACTCCATCGACCATAAAGGACATCACCTAGAACATCCTCTGTGGCAAAATTAAGAAATGCGGATACGGTTCAGCCTTGCCGTACTCCACTAGAGACGACAAGAGAGAGCGAAAGGTCGTCACAGTCCCTTATCCGACAAGAGGTAAGGCGGTAAAAATCATTGAGGGCTCATACATCTCGCAGATACTTCATTTCGCAACAAACAGTACCATAGGGCAGTTCTATCGACAGAGTCGGAGGCCGCGCAAATGTCCAGGAACACGATGACCGCTGGTCTTTGGAAGGTACAACGATGCTCTAGCAGCTGCCGAAGAGTGAGGACTTGATCAATGCACTCAAGACTAGCACGAAATTCAGCCTGCCTCACGAGTCTGCTCCCCACGGATTTGGTACAACTCGAGAAGTATGACAGACGCAAGCAGCTTCGACGCTTTTGGGATAACTGATACCCCTATGGTTAGCGCAGTCACTGCGCCCCAGGATCATCATCACCATCATCATCGTAAAGTGTTAAACAGTAGGGCAAGCCCCACTAACCACTGCCTTTCTCACCATCTTGCACGTTGAATTAGAAAGTGTGAATACACAAGATGGACAGGGAGTGGACCTACACGGGTGCGAAAAGGAAAGAATGCCCTAGTAGCCAACACACGGAATACACAGTCTTACTGTACAAACGCACAATAATAAATCATTCTGATTCCACAGAAAATGACAACACGATCGCCACTGTTCACGGTTCACTGCCATATCCTTCAGTGCTTCCAGCCAACTGATTGAGGGATCTTTTGAACCCCAACTACGAAGACATGAAGCATCTACTATTCCTAAGTTCGCTGTACATCTTCTCATTCCTCGCTGCCAAGTCATCTGTTGACCTCCACGTGGTTTCTTCCACTCCTGAGGAGGAACGGAGAATAGGACACGGTACGGTAGACGTGTGTTTGCCATGCGTAACACATGCCCCAACCAACGAAGTCTACTAGGTTGGATACGCTGTGACAAAACGTTTTCCGAATTAGTACCCAATACTCGTTTTCTGACCTCATCATTACTTACTCGGCTATTCCACCCAATCTTAGCGATACTACGTAAACATCGATGGTCGAAAACCTCAAGACGACGAATATCTTCAGCATGCAGACTCCAAGTCTCCCAACCATACAACAAAACTGAACGCACTGCGGCACAGTAAACACGACCTTTCAACTTCAGTGAAATATCAGATCGACGCCACAGGTGCTTCAGTCCAGCGTACGCCGCTTGAGCCCTGGATATACGCGCGCTGACCTCTGCTGTTGTGCTCCCATCTGTTGTCACGCTGCTGCCGAGGTAAGTGAAGTGGTCGACAACTGCTGGCACCTCCCCTTCGAGCATCAAGCTCGGATTCGTCGACGTCCAGTCTTGTAACATCTCTTTACACTTTTAGGGTGCAACGCACATGCCAAATGGAGCTACAGCTCTTGCAAGTCTATCTAGTGCATGTTGCGCATGTCCCATGCACTTGAGCAGGCAGGCCGGTGGTGGTCGAGTGGGTTAGAGTGTTTGATTACCACCTCGGAGGTCCGAGGTTCGAGTCCCCGCCGCCACCGGTCATTTTGGTGGTAGACAGCATTTCACTGTCGTCCAGATCGTTACCACACCTGGTCTATTGGGGCCTTATGTGGTTCTCCACTCCAGGTCTCCGGGTCTGGTTGCTGGTTATACCTGACAGTGCAGTGGGCCTTCGTGGCTGTGGGTTATATACCCCTTCCACAAACATGTAATAAAAAAGACAAGGTCGTCAGCGTAATCTAGGCCACACAGCTTCTCGCTGTTTCCTAGTTCGGCACCCATATCCTGGAGATCTGC
Organism: Fasciola hepatica; assembly: GCA_948099385.1. Classification (NCBI taxonomy): domain Eukaryota; kingdom Metazoa; phylum Platyhelminthes; class Trematoda; order Plagiorchiida; family Fasciolidae; genus Fasciola; species Fasciola hepatica. The sequence continues at coordinate 2,559,073 of CANUEZ040000167.1, forward strand.
CAAGGCATTCTCCATTATTTCGTCCACGACGAAGTTAAACAAGAATGAAGCAATTGGACATCCCTGTTGAACACCGCTCGTCGTTCCGAACTGACTGGATAGTTAGCCGTAAATCCTTGCGCGGCCGGAAGTATGAGAGTACAACAACCTCAGTAGATTCACGAACTTCTGCGGCATACCTTTCCGGTGAAGAATAAGATATGGGAACTTGCTCTGAATTCCAAGACTCTCAGAATAAAACATGTAGTTCTCTAATAAGTTGTATTCCACCATACTTAAACTGGGCTGGGGTAAGGCTAACGGATCTCGGCGCTTTGTGGTATCCTGGCTTGGATTTTCCTGTGAATCTCCGCCTCTGAAGGCGGTTATGTCGGGACAGATCATGAAACATGTGCAGGAAGAGCAATAGGAGGGGCTGATACTGAGGCCAGCCAAACTGAGTCTTGAGTTGTTACACCCAGCACTCGAGACGCCGCTGCTATCTGTTATTATTTTATTACGTTTTTTATTACATGCTTGTGCGTCAGTGCAATGTAAAGGGCATTTACGCCATGGCAACGAAGGCCCGCTGAACTACTGGGGATAACCAGCAACCAGACCAGAGACTTGGAGTGGCGAAGAACAACATAAGGTCTCAATACGTCAGGTGTGGTAACGATCCGGACAACAGTGGATTACTGTCTACCACCAACGTGAGTTACAGCAGAAGGGATAAATCCCATTGTATAAACACCTACTGTACACGTTTAGGAACAGTTATATAAAAATCAGCTTGTAGATTATGTGGCTAAAAGAGCGGAGATCACAAGAAGGAGAAAATACAAAGGAGGGTGAGTTGTGCCCTAATTTTGCAACTATTGGGTGAAAACGAAGAGTTAAAACTAATAGTGTAGCAGTTTTGATTCGTCGCTTTTCATCACGTACTGGAGCATGAGTGCAGTGGGAGGAGCACATGCTATAGCCCCAAAACTAATAGTGCAGCAGTTTTGATTCGTCGTTTTTCATCACATACTGGAGCATGAGTGCAGTGGAAGGAGCACATGCTATAGCCACAAAAGCCCACTGCTTCACATTATATATATATATATATATATATATATATATATATATATATATATATATAATCACCAGCTTGAAACTAAACATGGTACCAATGCGACAACAACAATCATGAAAATAGGGGAGGGAGAGTGGAATACAATAAAAGAACTTAGTAAAAAGACAACCCGCATACTACATCACAGCCAATCATTGCGGCCACTGGTGTTTTATTGTGAAATATTTTGTGTACAGAAAAGCACACAAGTTTCCTTCCATTTAAATGCACCGATGGCTACCTTTTTTGTTTGTAACCCTGTGTACTTCAATTTATCGTTTCTGATGGGGTTTTGATGAGCTTGAAGTTGGGGACAAGCCAGTCACGTGTGGACGGGATAAAACAAGGTATGAGCGTGTCAGTTAAACAATGTAATTACGCAGAGTTAGTTCGCTATTGCATGGAGTTTCTAATCTCCAAGTATTTTCTAACTCGGTTGCGAATGCAGTCATGTTGGACCAGTTGTGAAAACGGGGGTACCATCGACCAAACTCTTTTGATTCCAAGCTCCATAATAAGAAAGAACTCACTTGGACAACAATCGTTCGAACAGACTTTTGTATTTTTTCGCATCCTTTCGCGAAGGAGAACGCGTGCCGTGTCGGAATAAAGCGTTTACGTGAATCATTTTACAAGAGGCGAGACTCTGTACTGGTCGCATGTATAACGGATCTTTGTACGGTCTCAATGAGCAGTGTCGATAAGCTGTCTTGGTGGAGAACTGTGACCAAGGTACGTCGTTTTCCGAAAGAGGATTGAAAACATAGACATAAATGAACGCGAAAACAAACGCGGCCAAGGAACCCAACGACTGCGACATGAGAAAGATGCGATTGGACACCTGCTGAAAGATGAATAGAAAAATCAACACATGTCTAGAACAGCATCGTAAACTCATCGGGACGTGAAGAATCCACTCAACGCGTGAACGTTGCTTAGAAGACTCCGAAAGCGTTAGGCTGTTTGACTATGGTCATCGTGGCACGACCATCAACGAATGAAGTCTCGTATAGTTCACCACTCTTGGCGCTCAGGTAAGGCTGCTGGGTGTTTTATAATGAGTCAAAGATAACCGCGAACCATACTGGGAACTACTTAATTCATCATGATAAATCCTCTGTATTTTGGTCAGGCATAATCCCGAATTACGTGACTTGAACTGCGATACTGGTTTTGCATAAAAAAGAGCGCTTTCGCCATTATATACTGCCACATGAAAAACAAACTGTTTGACTGAAAATCAATCGATCCCTTTGGATGCACTCATATGGTCTTTGTAAATCGAGCTGCGGGCTTTCGTGGTTCGCGGGTAAAGGCATGACACTGTCCCAGCTTTTCTTCTTTCCGCTCGCGTGCTTTCAAGCAGTAACATCGGCATGCTTTACCTGAGGACTTGACGTACAAACCTACAAGAATTACGTTGACACAAGCAAACACCAATCTGCTTTGACTGGAAACTGAACGTACACAAGTTTTTGTTTTGCATTTTTGACCAAAACCAAAACCAATCCACGTTGAATCGCAGTTTCATACTTCGTCCATTGTCCTATCTTGTACTAAGCCGGTTTAAGTACTTATATCCACAAAGCTATGGTTATTTCCAGGATGCTGTATTTTGGTCCTAATCACGTACCCCAGCGACTTTGGCCTGAACATCGATTTTCTCCTTTAATTTGCGATATCTATCATCCCCACGGAGGCAGCGTTGTCTCAGTTCGTGACAAATGGGTTTGGGATCTTGCAGATATCTTGCCCATGAGATACGAAGCCGAATCATTTTGTGTCCGACTTTTGAGTCAATTATTTAGTCTCTGAACGAGCAATTCCGACAAGGCAAAGTGATTATGAACGTACTTCTGACTTTTACTACTTAAAAGTCTGTGTTGGCTACTTCTGTGTGTTGGCTACTAGGGCATTCTTTTCTTTTCCCACCCGTGTAGGTTCACTCCCTGTCCATCTTGTATATTCATACTTTCTAATTCAACGTGCAACATGGTGAGAAAGGCAGTGGTCAGTGGGGTTTGCCCTACTGTTTAACGCTGTACGATGTTGATGATGATGATTTTACTACTTTTTTCTTCATTTTCGAATACCGTTACTCTACCTAACAGACCCATCAGACTGTGGCGGACAGTCTGGCTTTCTGTGATTGGTAGCGGAAGTATATGGTCCGTCATCTCAGCTTTTTCCTCCATAAGTAATTCCACTGCCTAACGAACACCACAAGAAGTTTCAGGTTTGTGATTTTCCACTGGAACATACTATTACGAAGACCGGTTGTTCTACTCTTAAGTCTTCTCAACCGTCCCCCAGCTATTCTTCTTTCACTTTCATGATAACCATCTATTTTGCGAATCAGATGTTATTAAAATGGCGTCCACTGATGATAGTCCAATCATCGGATGCCACGAGAGTCCTGTATCGAGTATGACCTACGCATGTTTATTTCGGCTTATGCAACACAAATTTGCGAATTAATTTCCAGCGCATGCGCCACTTTCATCTAAGGAATTGGGTAAGCTACATGCTTTAGGTCAGGTACGCGCCGGACCCATCCACAATGTACTGGAAGTGGTATACCCACAACATAGTCACTTCTCTTTTACATCTTTTGTTCTATGAACTGATATTACTCCCAACCGTTACATCTGTCCGATCATCGGTTTTTCCAGAGACAATTTTGTTTTTAAGCTCTGGACATAAATTATTCAGATCCCAAAAGGCGGCAATCTTATGGAAGACAGTCTCTTTAGGTGCTACAGTTATCATGACATCACAAAATTCTCACGATTAGGCGACCTTCCCGATTAAAGCATTGCAGTTTGTACAAGACAGGTACTGTTAACGGCTAACTACCAGCGCAGATTAGCTCACGTAGCACATACCCCAATGTTGATGATGGGTTCTTTCTGGGTTGCTTAGTAGTCATTTTGACGAGAAGCCCGTGCAAACTGAGGTTACTTCAAAAGCCTTTGCAGCAAAACCGCTCCAAAACCGATCGGTTTTTGGCATGTTTTTGAGCGGATTTTCCTACTACGCAGATCGGTTTTTGGGTGGTTTCTGGACGCTTCCGGGGAGGTTTCCGAGCGGTTTGTGCCAATCGTTTGAAAGACGTGATATGCTGGGTTAATCTCTATCACTTTTCCCAAATTACATTTTACAGTGCATGCTCACTCCTATATCCCAAGTGATGAATTTACAAGTAACTGTTCTTTTTTCACTCATTTCGAGGGCATGAAATAGAGCCAACTATAACGAGGTACTTCAGAGCATTTCAATGAAGTAAACCAATATATCGAAATGAAACTCCAACTAAACGCTGTACATCACTATGATCGTCGATTTCCTTTGTATCAATCTATTTTTAATCCGTGTGAAATGGCTAATAGGCAAACCCATCGGAAATCGATGTTACGAACGGGAGCGTTTTAAAAAATGTGAAAGGTCAAAATGAACCGGGGAATGGACCGCTTTACATCTCATTTTGATGTACACATGTGCGCCATCACGGGCACCTAAACGGCAGTTGTGTGCTGGCAGTGCTGCTACCCGGGAGAATGTATCAGTATTCCTTTTTTACTTATACTTCTACTTCTAGTTCATCGTTATATTATCATTCATCCACTTAACGTAGGAGAGGAACATCGAAATACCGATTATTATTACATCGAAGCGAGCAACCTCAAAACATTCACGAATCTCAAGAACATACCCAACAACGAACACAACCACCATACCAATGAATTTGGTGGCCCGTTAAATACTTAGATTCACCTCATCCTTGAACATCAAGATACAACGAAAATGGTGAACTCAAACAAGCAGGCCATGCGAGTGTCAGTCCAGGTCTGGTCAGGTTGCACAGCACTGGTAGTGTTCAGTTCAGTTCAGTTCAACTTGCACATGACTTGGTGTGGCTAGAGCCAATCTTGTGTCCAGATAGTTGTGTTGTCGGTGCGTTTCCATAGCTCCCAACACTGCGTGATTTTCTTTTTCTGAAAGGCAGAAATTTTGTGCAGTATCAGCCCGGGCAGAGTAAGGTGGAAACAATAAAAAAATTGCATCTGACCCTAAAAGCTGCTTAACATATCTCGGGGTATACTGCCACCCAACGTAGGTCTACTGCTTTCTTAAAGGCCTTCACGGTTGTGGTATTTATGACCTCTTCCGGGAGCTTATTCCAATAGAGTACCACTCTATTTGAGAAGTACTTTGCCCTAATTTGGAGCCTCGAATGCTTCCTTTGTAATCTAAGGCTACGCCCCCTTGTACCTTTCTCGGGGATCAGAGAGAAAAGATCTTCTCTTCTTATTCCTGACAGTCCTTTCATTACCTTGAAGGTTTCTATCAAATCCCCACGAATGCGCCATCTTTCCATCGAGAACAGGTCTAGGGCACGGAGACGCTCTGTGTAGTTAAACCTCCTTTGCCCAGCCACCATTCTAGTGGCTAGCCCTTGCACTTTCTCCAGACAGTTGATATCTTTCTGGTAGTACGGTGCCCAGGCCTGCACTCAGTACTCCATATGCGGCCTAACTATGGCCTGATACATCGGAGCGAAAATCCCCGGATCTCTACACGACATAATGGATCTAACTCGAAAGAGGACTGACCTGTAAGTGCCGCGCGGTTTGAATTCATAGTGCTCTCGTCTTTGAGTTGAGTTTTTGAATAGTTTTGTGAATTAACCCAGTTTAATTCACAATACTGAGCGTATCATAATTGCATTTAAGGTGCGCTTTATCCGGAGAATATTTTTATTCTCCTTGTAGCACTGCCGAGTAGTGTTCGGTGTTTTTTTTTTTGAGGCGATCTTTTCTCGCTTCTAGTCTTTCTTTTTGTTTTTGCTTTTTGTGTTAGCGGGATTTACCTGCTATTGTCAGAGTGCGTATTTTGTGTTTGGGTAAAGAGCACTTGAGTTGTATTTTCCCTCGTTTTTGCGGTTTTCGGTATGACACGCGTTTCCGACCCGTGTCTAGCACCCAAGTGCGGAAAACGAGTGGTTAACGGTATAGAATGCGAGATATGCAAGAGATGGGCCCACCCAAGGTGTTCAGGGATAGCAAAGGACATTTATGTCCTTTATAAACAGAACCCATGGGCTGAATGGGTCTGTGCCCCCTGCAAGGAGGCGGCCAGTCTGGCCTTTAAACTGCAGGACCAACGTCCATCAAGTAGTACCTCGATTGTAAGCCCCAAACCACCGCAAGCAGGTTGTAGTAAGTCGTTTGCGGAAGTAGTATCAACACCCGAGAGGACGATCATCCGAGCGAATGAACCAGTTCCGAAGGCTTGCCAGGCGGTCGTTGCCTCCACTCCTTTGAAGCAGACCGACGAGGGCCAGTGGACGGAGCAGAAGCCGAGAAGGGAGAGGCAGGTCAAAAAGAAGGGAGACTGTAATAGAGCGAAAGATGGGTTGGCTAGGGTGGATGACCCTGCTCTTCTGGTATTAGAAAACAAGGTGAAGGACCTGCAGAGGCAGGTCTTGTCGATGGGCAGGGTCTCAAGCCACAGGCTTCTGATCCTAAACCAGGAAGAACCCTTTATAAGGGAATCGAAGGCCAGGAGAGACATTGACAGGAGGAGGGTCTGCGACATACTGCGAATCGCAGGTGTTCCGTACCCTCCTACTCTAAGAAGGGTGCACAGAGTGGGGACATGGAAGTCACCACTGGGGAACAAAGGCGAACTTCGTGCGAGACCAATACTGGTGGAGTTCGCTGATGAGGCTACCCGGGATAGACTGCTGGCGAGGGCAGCGGTAGTAGCTCAGATTACAAAGGGCAGATACCAGATAGTGCCGGACGAACATAGGGTAAGGCCTGGTGGTCTAGCCCCAAGAGGTATCCTTGCTCGACCAGCCAGGGCGCTGGTGAGAAATATAAAAGTTCAGCGGAATGCCGTACTCGGCTCTCAGGCCCCGACCCCGGCAATAGTAAAGAAGCCACGTGCGGGGTCGCTAATAGTTGTAATCGAAGATGCGCTGGAAGACGAAAATTGGCAGTGCTGCCCGAAGATAGATGACAGCCTGATCCCTGCCAGGCTGGATGTTGTGGCCACTCCTATAGAGATGGATTGGGAGTCGTCAGAAATTCTGGACCATCAGCCGGCTTCATGCACCCCAGTGGGGACATCCGAAGCAAAAAACGTGCCATCATCTCAGGCGTTGCGCCTGAGAAACAGTCAGGAATGAATGAAAATAGACACCTAGGCGACGGAGCAAACGCGGTGGTGTTATATACTAACGCGTGTAGTATTAGAAACAAATGGGCGGAACTTGCCAAAACCGCTGACGAACAGAAAGCATCAATAGTTGCCGTCACGGAAACGTGGCTTTCTGAAGAAGACCATGTGCCAGGCCTAATAAGTAACAGTTTTGCAGCCTACAGGCAGGATCGGGAACAAGATTGCCTTGGTGGTGGAGTAGCCATCCTCGTTAGGTCAGGTGCAAACCACCTTGAGTCCCAGACCAAGATGTGCACTCGCAATATCCAGCTATGCGCCGTTACGATCATCCTTCCAGGCAGAAGGGTTAACGTCGTCTGTGTCTACAGGGCACCAAGCACAAACCACGAAGAGGACGTTTGCTTGCTGCGGACTTTGACTGAACTAGTTAAGGACGCACAAAAGACCCTCATAGTGGGTGACTTCAATCTTCCGCACATCGACTGGGTGGCTGAGGTCTGCGTGCCGGGATCGGAGGAGCAAAGCTACTTAGAATGGCTGCATGACAATGCGTTGCATCAGCATATTAGGGAGAATACCAGATATAGGACTGGATGCGTTCCATCCCTGCTGGATCTAACTATAACGAACTTCCCCAACGATGTGGCTGGACTGCATTATTATGCACCGCTGGGAAAGAGTGACCACGTGTGTGTCAAAATAGTTCTATGCATGCGGCAACCGAAGGTACCCTCAAGGCTGATTAGGAATTTCGGTAGTATGGACATAGATAGGCTTCGTAATAGGGCGATGGGTTTGACCTGGGACGCACCAGAGGAGGCTACTGTGGAGGAGCGCTGGCAGGCCATAAAAGGATCCCTGACTGCCCTACAGGAAGAGTTCGCACCCCTAAAACGAAGGAGTGGGGAGGGCAAGCCCATGTGGTGGAAGGCTGCAATAGCCAAGGCCATCAGACGTAGAAACCGCTATTGGAACCAGTACAAAGCTTCCGGCAGCCAGCTAGCCTGGAATCGCTATACGAAGCTGAGAAACGAGACTGTAAGCCTTTTGAGAACTTCTAAACGGGAATTTGAGCTGAAATTGGCCCAGTCTGTAAGACAACAGCCGAAGAAGTTCTACAGCTATGTACAATCTAAAGGCTCAACAAGAAATGCCGTAGGTCCGCTATCCACTAGAGAATATGGTATTGTCACTGACGACCAGGGCAAAGCAGACGCCCTGGGGGAATACTTTGGTAGTGAACATAGGATAGATAGTGGGGTACTAGTAGATCTGGCGCTGATACATCCTCCCCAGTTAAACGAGCTAGATCTTTCAGAGGAATGCGTGCGTAAGTACCTACAGGAGTTAAACAGCCACAAGTCAGCGGGCCCAGATGGCATTCATCCAGCTATCATCAAGCCGTTGGCGGATATCATAGCTCCATCGGTATGCAGATTGTATAGATCCACGTTGGACCAGGGAAAGCTGCCTCAGGACTGGAAAGTCGCGGCAGTCGTGGCAATACATAAGAGTGGGCCTAAGTCGGATGTGCAGAACTACAGGCCGGTAAGCCTAACTAGCATTCTCTGTAAAGTTCTCGAGAAGATCATCCGTGCCCATATCTGCCAGCACTTACTGCAGCACTCCATGCTAAGCCCGGCGCAGCATGGATTCCTGAAAAATAGATCTTGCCTGACCAATCTCCTGTGCTTCTTAGATGAAGTAACTCGACGACTGGACGAAGGTAAGCATGTTGAGGTATGTTACCTCGACTCCGTTAATCATCGTCTTTTGCTATGCAAGATGGAGACTTTCGGGATAGGTGGGCCAGTATATAGGTGGCTGGAGGACTTCCTCTCCCACAGGACGCTTTATGTCAAAGTGGGGGACAGGTGCTCCAGTTTGGTGAACGTCACCAGTGGTGTACCTCAGGGATCCGTCCTAGGCCCGGTCCTATTCTTGTTATTTATTAATGACCTAGCATCCACTCTTCAATCGCCCAGCTTTATTTTTGCGGATGATGTGAAGATTGTTGGATCTAAGGGTAGGGCGGACTTGGGCAGGGAAATAGGCACCGTCCTAAACTGGGCATACAAATGGGACTTACCTCTAAACGCTCAAAAAAGCCATTTGTTGTCAAGGGCAACAGAGAGCCTAACTGTCGCTCATGATCAAGGGCTGTTCACCGTAGAGGCAGCCAGTAGGGTAAAAGACCTGGGGATCATCATGAAAAGTGACTTCAAATGGTCGGAGCAGTGCAACGCGGCTGCGCATAAGGCTCGTGGGGAGCTCTTTAGACTGCGATCGGCTTTGTCTTGCCGGAAGCCGGAGGTATTCGTACCTATTTACATGGCTATAGTACGACCTCACTTAGAAGGCAGTGTGCAGGCTTGGTCACCCTTCTACAAAAAGGATGCCGCCTGCCTAGAAAAAGTCCAACGTCTCGCCACGCGGATGGTTGAAGGGCAGAGGGGTAAGACTTACGAGCAGAGACTCTGTGACCTGAATCTCTTCTCGTTGGAAAGGAGGAGAAGTCGAGGAGATCTCATAGAAACGTTCAAGGTAATGAAGGGCTTTTCTGGCCTCAGACCAGATAGTCTATTCCAATTGGCCGTAGACTCCAGAACAAGGGGACACGAAAAGAAGTTGATAAAAGCCAGATCTAGGTTGATGGCTAGATCGCACTTCTTCAGCAACAGGGTTGTGAACAGTTGGAACGGTCTGCCTGGTGAAATGGTAGATCTGCAGACAGTCCAATCCTTCAAATGTGCCCTTGATCGCAAGTGGTACGAGATCTTTCCTTGTAGTGAGCCTTAAGAATATCAACTAGATGGATGACGGGAAGCACTGTGGTCCTTCTGAAGTATGTTTTAGCAGACTTTTTCCCTCATTGCATACTGTCTCAGTGAACGCTCACGATGCATAATGTCTCTCGCAGTTGATGTGCGATGAGGTTTTCCGTTTCCCTCTCATTTTTAGCGGGGATTCGACGAAATACACTCGGCAGTGGTGGGTGCATAACTGGTGTGCATACCATCGAAGGAATTCTGGACGCTCGATTGGCCGTGGCCATTACCTGTCCTGTGCAGACTGAACTGAACTGAACTGAACTGAGTTCTCTCCTGGCCGTATTGGCTGCTGAGGTGCACTGCTGCGACGGCTTAAAGCTGTTGTCCATTATAACGCCCTAGTCTTTGACCTGCGAGACCACTTGCAAAGAACCCACACCATTCTTACTAGCCCCTATATTTGTGATCAAGCATTGACACTTGGTGAGGTTTAGTGGAAGGTCCCATTTGCGTGCCCAGTTTTGTACTGCTAACACGTCAAGTTCTATATCTACTCCAGCTATCTTGACGTCATCGGCAAACATAAAGGTGGGGTTTGTAAGCCCACGTGCTAGGTCGTTGATGAAGATGAGGAAGAGCAGAGGGCTGAGCACCGTGCCCTGTGGCACCCCACTTGTTACACCTTCCGGTTTTGAAACCTGACTCCCCACACTAACACCAAAGGTGACCGGGGCCAGCTGAGCCCCCAGAATTCGGCCAGGTATAAGCACACAAGTCGACACCCACTGCACCGAACTTGTTAATTCCTTCCAGATTTGCAGAACGAAGTGGTTCGTTCTTTCGGTTTGGCTGGAAAAGGAAGGAGTGGAAAAACTCAGACCTATACTCACACCTGATGGCGCTTCTCATGGATCACCTTACATAGTTGAACAGGATCACAATCCCATAACCGGGGTTACTATCCATCATGATAGTTTCACCGGACCGCCGGACGGATTCCTGACATAACCCATCAACGTCTACTTCCCGTACTCCACACAAACACTTCAATCCATTCTGATTGTAGTACCGAAAATAATGACCGGAACCTGGCCCTCGCCGTTGCTTTCCGTACCTACTCTCCCTATTCCGTCAGCCTAGCCCCTTTTGACTGCTACCCTCATCACGCACTACCTGTCGCCAACAGCAACCAATGTCTTTATAAAACAAAGTACCAACCACTTGGTTATTCATTCTTTTATCACGTTTGCAGAAAATCTCACCCTTAAACTCTTTCAACTTCCAGTGTTCCTTCGGGTCTGGCCTCTCCCAGTCACAGCAGTCTTCCTTCCTCTTCATCACCTGTGCATATTTTCTTGTCTCCAACAGTGTTTCCTCGATTCCTCTTGAACTTCCCCATTCCACATCCATTCACCATTCAAGCTCCTTAAAAGCACACTGCATTCCTGGTGAAGGTTTCTAGCTTTGTGTGAATTTTCATATAATATCGAAAATACCTTTACAGAAAGGCCAATCTGATTACCCTATTCGATTCATTGGCAGTTGTATTACAGACTCCCTCCGCAACGAGTTATCCAAAGGAGGACCAATCTTCCATTTATCCCGCAGGCCTCTCAGACTGCACTTTGATAACGCCATGTTAACTCCATTTTTAACCTTCTTTTGGTAACACTCTCAACCAGTTACTCGATAATGGTTCCTCAACTATTCGGTCGGTGCCACGCGGCGTCCCTTTCTGCACTTCCCAACCCTTCTTTGAATCTCTTTCACTCCACCGCTCTCTCCCTCGCCCTCTATCTTCATCGACTGCACGCCAAATTTCGTAGATCATCTTGTTCCATTCTGGACTACCGGATCCGTTGTAGACAGTTATCGGCTCCCGTAAGACAAGTCGTGCATTATTCCTGCCTCAACACCCTGTTCATGTTACGATGTCCGACACGAGCTGCTCTGTGGGTTCTTGGAAACACTGCACCTTTAACCTTCCTCAGTGTCGCTTTTATCTGCATTCCCGAGTGTAGCCGTCTAACCACATCGTCCTCGTCCGGACTTAAAACCCATTCGCAATAGACGCGCTGACCCTCTCCGTTTCAGCTCACTTAAACATCGTCCAAGCTTATTGTTCTATTACTGCTATTGTGCGAAGCCTGAACTTCGAAATTTTGATAATCTCACATTGCTGTGAATTGCTTTACTATCCAGTCATGTCTTGTGCAAGTGTCTTGATTACGATGAAGAAATATACCATTTGATTTTAAAATAGGAGCCTTAAAATAGGCGGAAATCATAGACTCACTAGGGTTTAAAATTATCTAAGAAGAGGTGACCTCACCAACACCGATGATTTACTAGCGGCTCAGGAACGAGCAAACTACCAACAAAATTTCCAAGCGATCGGATAAAAGTAGAATGCACGAGTAGATACGTCGATGTTTTAGTGTTATCTGTACACGGATGCATGGATACAGAACCCCTACTGGAAGTGCACGAAAGTCTACGGGAGCAACGGTGGAGCGAAAAGCGAACAGCGCCAGTTCTGTGGACAAAAACCGAAAGTGTGCCAAGAGGTGGGTCGACGGAAAGCTTGAGAAGGTTAGTTCGGCTAAACGTACGCAGCGGGAAAACAATAAGGTTGAAACCAAGTTTAAAACAGGTGGTACTGAAAATAAATCCAAAGCGGAGTCCGGAAAATGTCCACTTTCTAGGACCGTCCTAAGTTGCCTCACATCATTCGATCTGTAGGAAGATCTAAATTCATAAACCTCTTCACCACAATTTATTTTGCTAAACAGTTGTTCCTGGGCACAATGGCCACCCGACCGTTGCATTCGCACGCTGCACACAGGGCAGTAGCAACCTCCGCCATTACTTTACTCTCCAGGGCTAGATTACTCCTTCCGATTGATTTCTGAGAGCTCCATAATGATGGTCGTGCTGGCGTAAAGCAAAGCCCCGCAATGACGAGAAGGCAGGCAGATTATAGTAGAAAGCACTAGCGAACGACTCCAGTGGGGAAATAAGGTGTCAATATTTATCCCAACACATAGATCCATAGATGTGGTCACCAACCGCCTCCGAATATCATTCGTCTCGTTAGGCCTGAGCGCTTAAATATCCCCAACAGTACTTTGCACCAATATATTCTCCTAGTTGACTCTGAATCCGTCAATTCTCCATCTGTCCTTTCGTCCTCCCACCCTTGTCCCCCGTAAGCTGGCTGTAATTGGATTCTTCCTCCTTTTATTTGTTCTCTTCTTGCTCCTTCTTACCCTCTCAGTATTTTTGCCCCGGCATTAATGCATGAGGTTCCACCTGCCTGGCTGTGGAAAGGTTATACCAGGTCAGGTCAGGTCAGGTTGCAAAGGGCTGGTAGTGACCGGGGCCAATCGAGCGTACAGAATACTTTCATTGGTGTGCACACAAATCGCCACCCACTACCGTGACTGTTCTAATTTATAATTACTAATAATAATAATAACAATAATAATAATAATATTCGTAATAATAATAAAATGGTGGCATATTTCTCGACCGTGGTCAAGATACATGCACAAGGCATGATCACAGAATACAGCGGTACATAACAAATTGGAGGTTTTCACAATTTTGAAATTTAAGAATAACACCGTAGCAGAAACAAAACAATAAAGCTGCGCAGTGTTTGAGTTAACTAAATTGGAGATGGGTAACGTGGAAATTGTATATCAGTTTCGAAATCGAAGAGAACGCTGTGGATGGTTGAACAAACGTGGGAATGCTGATATCAGCGATACTGGAGAATTTTAAGAGTACAGTGTTCACAAGAACCAGTAAAGCAACAGGCGTCGGACATCACAACATGGACGGAGAGTTGTAGCAGGAATAATGCACAATGAGTCTCAAGGGTGCCGGAAACTGGCTGCGACGGATCGGGGCGTCCAGAAGAAGATGCGAGGGTCCAGCAACTGAATACCCGAGGGGTTAAAAACGAGGAGCCGGGTGAAAGTGTCATCAAAAGACACGGTTAAAAATAGAGTCCACATGGGGTTATCAAGGTGCAGTCAGAGATGCCAGCGGGATACAGAAAAGATTGATCCAACACTGAATAGCTAATTGCAAAGGAAGCCTATGATATGAATGCAAGTGAGCCGGATGTGACAACGAGACCGACCTTTTTGTATAGGTAATTTAGTGCCGCATGCAAATTCACATGAAGAGAAAAACTTCACGAGGAATGCAGTGTACTTTTGAAGAGCATGAATGGTGTATGGACGCAGAACGGACTTCCAAAGAGGGGTCGTCGAGGACACAGACTATTGGCGACAAACGCTACTGATGCGACCAAGCAAATATGCAGAGACGATGAGGAGGGTGGACAGTGGTGACTGGATGAAGGCCAGACCCGAATGAACAGCAGAAGTTGGCGAGCTGTAAAGATGAGATTTTCTGTGTACGTGGGAAAGGGATTAATAAACAAGTTCTGATTGACTACGGGCGGCTAGTGCTTTTCCTTCCGTGTGGACCTTGGTTGCAGTTGACGGCAAGTGGCGAACAGTGAGGGTAGCGGGAAAAAGGGAGATAGGTTGAAGAAATGGGGAGATTAGGTTGGAGACGCAACGGTGAGGGCTGGATTTAAGCCATTGATTTCGTAAAGCAAAGCAGAATGAAGTGAACCGTTTGTATGGAGTATAGGAAGTAGATGTTGAGCGGGTGTGGGATGATCATTGGTGTCAGGAATCCACAAATGGAATTGTTCCTACAGATGGCTGAAAGAACGTAGAGTCGCGGCTCTCTTCGTCCAGGCGAGAGACAACCACGACCCTAGCCTCCCATAATACTGAGAACCTCGGGTCGTAGGCACGGACACGGGATACTGAAAAGCCTGAAGTAGACTACAATCCCCCCCCTACTCCTCAGTGTCATACTTATGTGAGTAACTCGTCCCACTTTGCATCTAGCATCTTTTTTAAATGACCCACATACCGTGCGCTAACCATTTGTTCCGGTACCATATTCCACGTTCCAACTACTCTACTGCTGAAGACGTTCACTCGCACACTTAGCCCACAGCGTGGCTTCCACAATTCTATACTGTTTCTCTCGTTCTGTGATCACTGGCCTGGTCAGGTATATCCCTTACATCTACGCCCGATGAACCCTTCAGGATCTTAGACGCTGCAACAAAAGTCCACTCTGAGTCTAAGTTTCCCAAGTGAGAGGGATCCCATATATTGCAGTCGTTTTTCATGTGATTTCCCTCGTTGTCCCTCAACCATCTGAATGGCTAGTCGCTGGACCCTTACCAGGAAGGCTGCAGCTTATTTCAAAAATGGTGCCCAAGCCGTTACACAATGTTCTAAAAGTGGCCTCAAAACTGTCTTCATACAGGCATGAACACTTACACCGATCTGCAAGAAAGTGCCGAGCGCAGCCGAAGGACCTCACCCATTTCCTGGTAAGAAGCCAGTTCGGACTGTTCGGCACACTTGAAGTCTGCGGTCATTTTGACATCCAAGTCCTTCGTTGACTGTGTCGCGTAAACTGTGAATGGCCCACTTTCTCCCGTTACCGTCACTGCCACTAAAGTTCCTGTTGTTAGGTGGATCTGGCCTACATATAGGGATAACCTATTTGCATGTCCAGCTAACCACCTGCTCCTGGTCCTTCGCTAGTTTATTGCAATCTCCTGATCTTACAAATTTTACGTCATCTGCAAAAATGAAACTCATAAGTGTTAATCCCTTTACAAAACCATTTATGTAGAGAAGAAAAAATGGTGAACCCGAAGCTGACCCTTGAGGTATTCCGCGGGCTAACCCTGCTCTATTCGATCTTCAGATTCCTACTCTAACACGAAAAGTCCATTTTGCCAGGAAGGCTGATATCCACTTGCGTATTCGCTCTTTGGTCCAAAAGGCTTTCACGTTTCTCATCAATGGGCGACGCTGAGCACAGTCAAATGACTCAGTGAAGACTGGGTGGCAAGCTTAGACCATTTTGCCACCTTCAAGCTTGTTTTTGACCTCCTCAGGGTAGTATTATACACTCCGAAAGACAACTTTTGCCCTCCAGATCTCATGCTGTGCTTAACAGAACAACTTACGGCTGAGTGGGCCTTAACTTAAATGCTCCCTCGCCAGCCGCTCTAAACACTTGCAGCTAATGCACTTAAGACTTATAGAATGGTATTCTTTCTGACAGTGACCCTCCCAACAGCCAGCTTCCTGCCAAGCGGCATTTCCCATTGGGTAAGTGTGGCACGTTGTAGACTGCAGACATATCCACTGATCACGGCAACCAATGACTGTAGGATAGCTGGCTGCATGCAATCAGGCTCGGCTTACTTGCACACTTTCTGTCTTTCTAATAATCTCTCTGCTTCCGGCTCCCCAAATCGCAGGTTGAGGAGAGTAGGTGCAACCGCTTGCTTTTTGGTCGATGTTTGTTGTCCATCATCACGTCCATATACACACTCGAAGTACAGGGTGATTCACCTGCTTTGCTCTGATCCCCACTACACATTATACCTCATCCCTCAGGAACAGGGGCCCACTTCTCTCCCAAGCAAAGCCTCTGACTGGAAACATCTATAGTGACATTTTGGGCCTTGTTTAGCTTCGCTGGCTAGTGTCAGTTCAAAAGTCCTCTTTGCTCCTCCTTGGATCTTTTCTCATGAGCTTTCATTCTCTGCACAGTAACCAGGCTCTTTCGCTACGAGTAACCCTGGAGATCTGCCCGTTTCTGTCCCTTTTTTGCCTCCTCGTTGAACTGCCGGCTTCGCCAAGCTGGCTTGTCCTGGTTTCTGCATTCCTGGAGTAGGGCAAAACGGTCCTGCAAATCCAGGGGATTTCCCTTGTTCCTGCGGCACTTTTCCCTACTCCATTTTCCTCACTCTTTATCCTTCGGTCCAGTTCTGCAGCCCTAGTTCCAAGTTCCTCAGGGTGTATCCTCCCAAAATTTCCGAGTATTTTTCCCTTGGCTTTTGTGTGCCTGGGGTAAAGTGGGGAGGAAATACCTGGGGTTTATCACCCCCCCCATTAATTCATGAGAAGGCCGGTTCTTCAGAAATAAGGGGCAAATTTTTCCCTTTTGATACACATGGTCAACATAGCAATCATCTCACAGTTATCGGAGTATTTGTAGTCGCAGCTCGGCGGAGTTCATGAGACGCTCTAGGTGCAGAAAATGGACTTAACAAGTATGCACTACCACTACCCGGCCTTTTTTGAAGGTCCGAAGGGGGAGGAAGGATTCTGGGTGAGCTGGAACCCGGGAAATGCATAAGCAAGCGTCGTCAAATGCACAGATAGGGACGGGGCTGTCGATTGATCACCTGGCAAGAAAATGACATAGGATGGTTAGACTTTCTACCACAATTGGGAAAAGTGATCTCACTACTACCGAGTTTCCCCTCTGTCTCAGGTATGAGAAATCCGTATGAGAGTTACGCAGAAATTGCAGGGGCTAAATGCAGTGAAGTTCAGATTTAGGTGTAACGACCGGTCGTGGAAAATCCCCCGAAAAACCACTGCAGTTCCATGTTTTCCTTAACATCACTCACTTACGCCATTGACTTGTTTTGCGCACTGTATGTTTTTGTGGACCAACTTTCGTTTGTTCGCGCCCGACGCGCTGCTTTGTCATATCCTTACTCTGGGTCTGCGTGACGCACGTGCTTCTCTGTCGCACGCCAAAATTCGGTTCTCGTTTTTTGGTCCCTGTGACTGCATAATTGAGGTTTGTATCTGTTTCGTGTCATTGTTTATTCAATAATCTAGTGTCGTAGGATTTCACGGATAATCGCCTTCTGATCTCGGGATCCGTTGCGAATTTGGCTACGCGTTGCTCAAAAGTGTTTTACAATACTCGGTTGATCAACTTGGAACGAGGAAGTACGCAACATGCTGAGAAGAGGGTCGAAGCATTTGGAACTTGCACAGGAAGTAATATGGCAAGTCACTGGGTAGGTTCTGGGTACTTTTCATTCTTTATTTAACCCTAGGTGGCCTAGTTCTGTCAGTGCTACCTCATGTATTACTGAGGGTGGTACTGACTGCAAGAATGTCGATCTACTTTAGCTATGGACATTAGACCTAGAACAACAACTGTTATCGGCTAGGCAATGGATCCGGGAAGCAGAAAAGAAGAGTAGACAGAAAGAGCGAATACGACCTATCTGACGGATCCGGAGAAATTAAAATAGGAGACTCTGGCCCTGTGTTGGAGGGTAGAACATTAAAGCTACCAACGATCGATCCACCAATAGTGGAACTGATAGTTTTCGACGGCTGAAAAGAGCATTACTTCAAGTTCAACAGGCATTTCGAAACTTTCGTCGGAAACAAGATAACCGGCCCTGGTCAAAGGCTCCTCTACCTGATTCATTACTGTCGAGGCCGAGCAAGGGAGGCTATCGATGGGTGCATTATGCTTGACCCGAAACAGGGCTACATAAGAACAAGGAAGACTCAGGGGAACCTGTTCGACCGGCCGTTCAAGATAGCCCGTAATCTAACAAAGGGCTTGATGGTGGAGGCCAGAAGAACCAAGGACGACGTCTACACAATGGCCGATCTAGTGACCCCAATGCAGAACTATTCAATAGCCGTCGACCACATGGGTTTCAGGGCTGACCTCGATGCAATGCACAACTTGGAGGGCATAGTCCGTCACCTCTCTCTCTCGAACTACAGGATCAGTGGGCGGAAGAAGCGGAACGTATAAGCCGAGGCTACATTGAGGCTAACTTCGGGGACTTGACCAAAAGCTCGGACGGGCAAACCAAGGTAGCCGACGGTAGGTTTGATCGACTCACCGGGACAATAGCCTAGTAAACAAATCTTGTACTAGCCAGGCCCAAACTACTGCTCGGGAATACCCGAAATTTCAGCGTTGAACCAAAGCACGCTCTATTTAACGCGAGGCTGTAGAACATCCAAGTTGCAGGTCCTGTGACGCTAGCCATGGGCTACAAGAATGACCCAAGTTCGTTATCGCCACAATAGACGAACGATGGAGGATGGCGAGGACGACAAGAGCGAGCTTTTTATGCCTCAACACCACGCATCGGGCGGCAGATTGTCGAACAAGGACCAGATGTTCCACGGGGGTTGCGCAGGCAGACACCATCGATCGTTAAACCAGGCGAGAGAAACTACACCAGAGAGGAACATCAGGTCCAGTGTGGTTTGGTCAACATCGCGGTCTAACAGCGGACCAGTATATTCGGGAGTAGTTGCCGTGGGACAGGTGACCACAGCTGGGGTGGTCAAAGCGTCGGCTTTCGTCGACAGCGGATCGGAAACGACCCTAGTGAAAGAGCGGTTCGTTGACTAAAACCGGCTCGCTGAAAGTACGAATTCGTTAGCAGTGATCACGGTGAGCGAAACAAAAGTAATGACTGACGGCCAATTGAGGTTACAGCTCGTCTCCTTGGGCACTAACAGAGCAAACGGAATCAATGAAGGCATTTACATTAGCTGATCTCCTTGTGCGAGCACCAAGGTCGGTGAACGCAATTTTGACTAGGTGGTCCCACCTGCATGACGTAAAAGTCGTAGGCTGGGAAGAAGGCGAGGTGGACCTCCCCATTGGCTGCGACGTGTCAGAGGCACATTGGGTACTTGACCAGAGAGTGGGCAACCGCCAGGGACCTTATGCCGTACTAGCAGCTCTGGGATGGATATTATATGGTCCAGCAAAGGGACGCGGTTCCCTGAATTACGCATCAGCCAAAACGGACCGCACAGGGTATCAATCGCAGCGGCTGCATGAAAAGGAGTTTCGCCACATCGGAGACCAAAGACTATGGTTGCCTCAAGAGGACCACTTAGCTTTGCAAACAGCGCGGCAAGGAACTAGAAGCCCCAAAAACAGTTTGGAGTTCTCCTCTCACGGAGCACACTAGCTGACCCTTGGGTTCATAACAGAAACTACGCTCTGCAAAGACTGCTACGACTGAAAGAGTGCTTCGTTCGAGATCAGGATCTGTGAGAACTATATGCAGAACTAATAAAGCGAAACGAAGCTCTAAGCTACTTTCAAGGGATGCCTGCTACCACCGACGGCCGGAAGGAGATCTGGGATCTACCTCATCACCCGGTCATCAACCCTAGGATACCCGAAAACCCGTGGGTGGTTTTCGACTGTGCAGCCAAGTTCATGGGCAAGTCGGTAAACGATCGCCCACTAAAGGTCCTGACTGGAACAAACCACTGATCGAAGTTTTGTGCCGTTTCAGAGTGGGTAGAGTGGCCTTGTCCGCCGACATCACGGAAGTGTTTCACTAGGTGAAAATACCGGCAGAAGAACGAAATGTGTTGCTCTTCCTGTGGTGGGTTGAGAACGACCGGGACAAAGCAGTGATGAATTAAAGAATGACTGTTCACCCCTTCGGAGCCATATCGTCACCGTTCTGTGCGGACTATGCCCTTTGAGAATCAGCGAAAAATCCTGGGGATTTGGTCCACCGGTCGGTGGCGGATAGCGTCAGCAGAAGCTTCTACTTCGAAGACTATGTGCAGTAATTCGGTGATGTTGACTCGGCCCTGGCGCATTTCAGAGGCCTAACAGGATTGCCAGAAGGGGGGGGGGCTTCAGTCTAACGAAATGGATGTCAAACACTACAGAAGTGCTCGAAATCCCTCCGTACCACGAGAGGGCCAAAACGATTATAGATTTGGACGGCTCTCCATTCCATACTGAACACACTTTAGGAATACGGTGGAACGCGGAAACGGGCGACGTTGTTTTCGAGCTAATCGCCCCCGGGCCGACAATAACCCCTTCGCGGCAAAGTATCTGTTGTCTCTAGTTTGTTCGATCCGCTCGATTTAGTCTCTCCCTGACTGTTACCCGGAAAGATCCTGCTGCAGCGGCTCTGAGGTAAGAAAGTCGATTGGATACACGGTGACATACGGATTCCACGATGTTTGCCCCCAGGTCATGGGACACGGATGGGAGAACTACATGCCTTTTCCGATACATCCGAAGTCTGTTATGGATCCGTGATGTAAGGACGATGGTGCATGGGAGATGGACAGTATACTACGAGGAACCTATTCGCCAAAGCCCGCGTTGCCCCACTGAAGTCGGTTTTGATCCCGCGCTTCGAACTCAGAGCGGCCGTGTGAGCAGTCAGGGCGGTACAAGTGGTTAAGAGATGTTTGACTTCTACATTTGGTCGGCTACTTCTTGGACGGACCCGACGATAGTACTGTACTACAAGAACAACGTCAGGAGCCGGTTCAGTACTTTCGATGCCAACCGACTCAATCATCCGCGACCAATCGGCCATGAACCAGTGGAAGCATGTCAGGTCTGGCGATAACCCGGCTGTCCTGTGCTCCCGGGGTGAGACCAACTTCCGGCAACTCGACACGTGGACGGGTGCCGAGATTTCTGCAAATGCCCAAACAGAGCTGGCTCGAATACCAACTGAAAACCCCTCTGGAATTGGAACTGATGATCAAAGGCGTAGTGATGACAGCCCCAGTGGTCGAAGCGACATTCATTTTGCCACGATGGGTCAGATTTTCTTCCTGGGTTAATACATTTCATGCACTGGTTTGGCTTGCCAGGTTCAAGAGACATTTACTAGTCATGAAAGCGATCGGCTCCTCCTGCCGGATACGAGTGGATCCGTTGAGCCCCGATGAACTACGAGCCGCAGAACACGATATATTCAAGATGATACAACGGGAAGCCTTCATTCGAGAACTCGAGAGGGCCGAAGATGTGGGGCCGGCCAACAAAAAATATCATCTCCGAGAGGCGACTTGAAGCATTGAAACCCCAAGCTCATTGATGAACTGCTACAGGTAGATGGTAGGCTAACCAAATCTTGCCTGAGCTTTGACACAAAGTACCCCATATTGCTGCCGGATCGACAATCTGTGATAGAGCAAATGATCCAACATGTCCACTCCATGGAGGGACATGCCAGGGAAAGTCACTTTACGAGTTTTATCCGAAAGCGCCTTCGGTTGCCAAGAGGAGGAAGGGCTGCAAAACGCGTAGTCCGACGTTGTGTACATTGTGGGAGACGCAAAGCCGCAGCGAACAAGCATCACAGAGCCCCGCTACCAGAATGTAGAGCGGATTCGAGCTGGCTGCCGTTCAGCGGAACCGGATTGGACCGTTTCGGGCCCGTGTGGATCAAGTGCGGGAAGAGGTTGGAAAAAGGGATATGGGTGTGTCATGACGTGCATGAACACACGCGCGATACACCTGGAAGTTGCACATTAGATGACAACCGGATTTTTCCTACGGGCCTTGCGGCGCTTTATCAACCGATGAAGTGTACCTGCAAATATAGACTACGACAATAGGTCGAACTCTGCGGGCGCTCACCGGGAACCGCAGCCTTGGCACAAAAACATGAACAGGGACGAACTGCAAAATCGAACCAAGGCCTATGGCACACGATGGCACTTCAATCCACCGCAGGCCAGTCATCGCGGCGTCGTGTGGCTACGCGGGATCCGGTCCACCAGGCGAATATTACTGTTGACCACTGAGCAACTGCTGTCCGACAACGAGAATCTGAGCATCGTCATGACTGAGGTCAAGAGAATTCTGAACAACGGCTCACTGGTCCCAGTAAACAGCGGCGACCTCACAATTCTGGCGCTCACCCCGAACGACTTACTGACGTTAAGGTCGAACGAGGGTTTCCAAGGACCTGTAAACCTTCGTGAGAGCTACCTCCAAGGATGGAAGCAGGCCAACTGTCTAGTTAAGGCTTTTGGAGGTTATGGCTGCGAGAGTACCTACCGGATCTGCAGGCTCGACAGAAGTGGCTGGCCAAAACAAGACCACTCAAGTTTGGGGATGTGGTGATGATCGCAGGTAAACACGCGCATTTCAGCACCTGGCCTTTGGGAGTGTTTACGGATGCCATGGAAAGCTCCAACGAAATGATAAGGACTGTGAAGGTGAAGACCGTCCTTGGGACACTAATCTGCATCGTACGCAGTATCAGCCTCCTTGAGGGTGAGGGCGGAGAAGCCGCTAACGGGAAAACCCAGTAGACTGTTCCTCATTCGTCTTCGAGGTGGGTAAAGGAACCCCCATGTGTGAGGCATTTACGACGCACTGATGTTTTAATCTATTATACACCCTGACACATACACACTTACATGACACAAGTTTATACTCCATAACCCCCATCAAACATGTTGCAGTGCTCACCGTTTTTCACTGACGCTACGGAATGCCTTTCTCAAATGCGGTAGTGGCTGTAATTTTATCAGACACTTGCACACACACAGCATGAGCACATACAGTCAGTGCACGAAGGCTCTCCCGAGAACAGCACTTATGTTACCCCTTCACGCCGGCCATCGATCAGCAGTTCCTATAGACGATGCAGAGTAACTTCGCGTTGGTGTGGCCACTGGATCAGGCACGATCATGAGCAGAAAGCTGAAGACCAGGTATTAGGTACACGCACTGACTGCAGGTTATGGGTAGGTGGAAAGAGTTAGTACCTTTACTCCCCACCTCTGAATCTGCTAAGATTCGGGAGGATTTTGGCGGTCGGTGTAACGACCGGTCGTGGAAAATCCCCCGAAAAACCACTGCAGTTCCGTGTTTTCCTTAACATCACTCACTTACGCCATTGACTTGTTTTGCGCACTGTATGTTTTTGTGGACCAACTTTCGTTTGTTCGCGCCCGACGCGCTGCTTTGTCATATCCTTACTCTGGGTCTGCGTGACGCACGTGCTTCTCTGTCGCACGCCAAAATTCGGTTCTCGTTTTTTGGTCCCTGTGACTGCATAATTGAGGTTTGTATCTGTTTCGTGTCATTGTTTATTCAATAATCTAGTGTCGTAGGATTTCACGGATAATCGCCTTCTGATCTCGGGATCCGTTGCGAATTCGGCTACGCATTGCTTAAACGGGTCTTATACTAGGTTTGCGGGAGTAGAACGGTGGATAGAAGACGGGAAATCTGTAGAAGTGGAAAAGTGGCAGAAGATTGGAAAGAACCTTTGGAGCTACAGGAGTGTATAAATGCAGTACTGTAACCTGGTGGACACTGGCGGTCCGAAGAGCAGGCAGAAGAAGGGACGAAAGCTGGTGGGTCTTCAAGGCTTCTGGTGGCGAGATGGGTTGGCTAAAGTGCAAAGAAAATCACTCTGCAGTAAAAATCCAACAAAAGGCACAGAGTCTTTGAACTTAAACTGGTCAAAGCGGTTAAATTGGGCCAAGAGAGCTGCCATGGGTATACCCGGTCAAAGGTTCCGCTTAAGAATTGAGTATGATGCTCCACCTTGGAGGACAAAGGTGAAATAGGTGATCATATTCAGAGCAAAGCTGATGCCTCGAGCCCATTCTTTCAGTGCGTGCTTCGATATGATAAGGGACAACAAATATCGATGGACATACAAGTGTTTGCTCGCACACTTTATAACCTGCGAGTAACGAAAGGATTGACAGAAAAATAAGTTGGAAGTACACAAAGCACATAAGTCGGGGCCTTGGTGACGTTCGCCCGGCCACCGTGCAGCTAATGAGTATCTTGACGAGTGGTCATCTGTCGCCTATGAATGGGGAATGTTTGCGTAAAACTTATTGAATCACATGCTGCTTTGTTGGGCACAGCACGGACTTTCCGAAGGCAAATCTCGTTCCTCCGACTTTAGAGTATTTTTAGATGAAATCGCTAGTCAGCTGCATGAGGAACAGATGGTCGGAGTTTGTTACCTGGACTTCAGTGGGGACTTTTATCCGGTAGACTACAGCCTGATGGTCCAGAGACTGAAGACGTAAGGGAAAGACGGGCAAATACGAAAGTCGACGTCAGCCCTCCTGACAAACAGGACATTTCACGTTAGAGTAGGAACTTGCAGGTAAAACGAAGCATAGGTAACTAGAGGAGTATTTCGAGGACCAGTTTCAAACCTGCCGATTTTTCTTCTCCACATAAATGATTTAGTAAAGGATTTGTCGACCCCAAATTCGATTGTTGCAGATGACGTAAAATTTGTAAGATCAGGAGATTGCAATAAACTAGCGAAGGACCAGGAGCAGGTGGTTAGCTGGACATGCAAATAGGTTATCCCTATATGTAGGCCAGATCCACCTAACAACAGGAACTTTAGTGGCAGTGACGGTAACGGGAGAAAGTGGGCCATTCACAGTTTACGCGACACAGTCAACGAGGGACTTGGATGTCAAAATGACCGCAGACTTCAAGTGTGCCGAACAGTCCGAACTGGCTTCTTACCAGGAAATGGGTGAGGTCCTTCGGCTGCGCTCGGCAATTTCTTGCAGATCGGTGTAAGTGTTCATGCCTGTATGAAGACAGTTTTGAGGCCACTTTTAGAACATTGTGTAACGGCTTGGGCACCATTTTTGAAATAAGCTGCAGCCTTCCTGGTAAGGGTCCAGCGACTAGCCATTCAGATGGTTGAGGGACAACGAGGGAAATCACATGAAAAACGACTGCAATATATGGGATCCCTCTCACTTGGGAAACTTAGACTCAGAGTGGACTTTTGTTGCAGCGTCTAAGATCCTGAAGGGTTCATCGGGCGTAGATGTAAGGGATATACCTGACCAGGCCAGTGATCACAGAACGAGAGAAACAGTATAGAATTGTGGAAGCCACGCTGTGGGCTAAGTGTGCGAGTGAACGTCTTCAGCAGTAGAGTAGTTGGAACGTGGAATATGGTACCGGAACAAATGGTTAGCGCACGGTATGTGGGTCATTTAAAAAAGATGCTAGATGCAAAGTGGGACGAGTTACTCACATAAGTATGACACTGAGGAGTAGGGGGGGGATTGTAGTCTACTTCAGGCTTTTCAGTATCCCGTGTCCGTGCCTACGACCCGAGGTTCTCAGTATTATGGGAGGCTAGGGTCGTGGTTGTCTCTCGCCTGGACGAAGAGAGCCGCGACTCTACGTTCTTTCAGCCATCTGTAGGAACAATTCCATTTGTGGATTCCTGACACCAATGATCATCCCACACCCGCTCAACATCTACTTCCTATACTCCATACAAACGGTTCACTTCATTCTGCTTTGCTTTACGAAATCAATGGCTTAAATCCAGCCCTCACCGTTGCGTCTCCAACCTAATCTCCCCATTTCTTCAACCTATCTCCCTTTTTCCCGCTACCTTCACTGTTCGCCACTTGCCGTCAACTGCAACCAAGGTCCACACGGAAGGAAAAGCACTAGCCGCCCGTAGTCAATCAGAACTTGTTTATTAATCCCTTTCCCACGTACACAGAAAATCTCATCTTTACAGCTCGCCAACTTCTGCTGTTCATTCGGGTCTGGCCTTCATCCAGTCACCACTGTCCACCCTCCTCATCGTCTCTGCATATTTGCTTGGTCGCATCAGTAGCGTTTGTCGCCAATAGTCTGTGTCCTCGACGACCCCTCTTTGGAAGTCCGTTCTGCGTCCATACACCATTCATGCTCTTCAAAAGTACACTGCATTCCTCGTGAAGTTTTTCTCTTCATGTGAATTTGCATGCGGCACTAAATTACCTATACAAAAAGGTCGGTCTCGTTGTCACATCCGGCTCACTTGCATTCATATCATAGGCTTCCTTTGCAATTAGCTATTCAGTGTTGGATCAATCTTTTCTGTATCCCGCTGGCATCTCTGACTGCACCTTGATAACCCCATGTGGACTCTATTTTTAACCGTGTCTTTTGATGACACTTTCACCCGGCTCCTCGTTTTTAACCCCTCGGGTATTCAGTTGCTGGACCCTCGCATCTTCTTCTGGACGCCCCGATCCGTCGCAGCCAGTTTCCGGCACCCTTGAGACTCATTGTGCATTATTCCTGCTACAACTCTCCGTCCATGTTGTGATGTCCGACGCCTGTTGCTTTACTGGTTCTTGTGAACACTGTACTCTTAAAATTCTCCAGTATCGCTGATATCAGCATTCCCACGTTTGTTCAACCATCCACAGCGTTCTCTTCGATTTCGAAACTGATATACAATTTCCACGTTACCCATCTCCAATTTAGTTAACTCAAACACTGCGCAGCTTTATTGTTTTGTTTCTGCTACGGTGTTATTCTTAAATTTCAAAATTGTGAAAACCTCCAATTTGTTATGTACCGTGGTTTAAGGAAATAGCCTGGGAATGAGGGATAGGAAATTGAGAAAAAAGCACCAAAAGACCACTGTACCCTAAACGGTAAGCTCATTACAGCTCCAGGATAAAGAGGAACTTGGAACCAATGCAGAGTAGCAGCATGTGCTTATGATAGAATCGGGAATAAATCTGAACAGAGCTGCCAGGTCATCGCGCAGACCGAACCAAGGGAACCTACCCAATCGCCAGGTTAAGGTTTGCAGCTGAAAAAACCAAACCCCAAAGCTCTCCTCCCTTTCCACCCTCGGAGACCTAATTTGAACCCAAGGAAGATTCGTTTTCTCCACATTGCTACTGAACAATTTGAAAAAATGACAGCCGAAATATACTTATTTGACCCGACAGGCTGCCCCTCTCCATCGGTTTTTCAAACTGCCCTCCTCCGGCCTAGTGATCTGTCCAAATTACCAGCAAGAACAAACATCTCAATGCACAGCCGATACTACTGATGGATAACTTGCCTTTGGCTTTATTCTCCACCGTGTCTGCACACTAGTCGGTTGAATTCTTCTGCTGGTTTTTCCATATGGACTCTTCATACACCGAACCGGTGCCTCCACGTGGTTCTATGGGTCCGGATTTTTCTTTGATCTCCAGGTGAACCGCTGTCTAAACCATTTTTGTACGTACTACATCCTTCTGATACTTTGATAGCGTTTTTACTAGCAGCTTGGCTTCCGGCAAAGCCACCGCAAAGCCCTGCTCTCGAAATCGAAACAGTCTTGTATTTCCAGGTTTAACCGTTCTCACGGAAGCTAATCTAAACTCTACCCAGCCCTGTTGTACTGGTACTGAAATGCTCGAATCCTACCCTTGAGGCTTGTGAATACTTCGTACTGCTTCGCAACGCCGTACTCCTTGATCATACCTTGCACATGTATTTTCATCCCGGTCGAGAAATATACCATTTTTATTATTGAGCAAAAAAGAAATGAGGAATGAAAAAACGGTCTCAGAGGAAGAGCTAAAAGACCGAAAAAATGAATGGCTGTAGGCTACAATTGTCGCATGTAGGACCCAGCTCACACAAAACGATCGAATGTAGGCGAATTCCCATAAAACGAGTCGTTACTTGGCGCCATAAGAAGCACGGGTGAAGCAAGAAACTTAGGGAGCACCCGGGCGTAAAACTCGAAAATGAAAGGGATTGCATAGCGGTCACCGAATGGTGACTGTTTGAAGGTATCAGATAAAGTCCACCGTGTCCAGAGGGTTTGAGAGTACTCACACCTGGCTGATGAAAAAATGGGAGAACTATTATTTTCAGATTCCCAAAACGTCTCAGAAGGACCGCCTTGACGTGTGGAGCATAGTATCCAGGCAGCGAAAACATTAATAATTGCTCGAAACTTCTGGCGCTAGCTTGTGGTTGTATAAGCCCAACTTACGACATAGGGGAAGGTGTGGTCCTGCAATATACTTATCCTTTTAAACCAGGAAAGCAGAAATGTGTCTTATGCTCCGGAGTTTTATTTCTTGCGAGGTGTACTGGCCATCGAACTGGGCGCCGGCGGGGTCATTTAATGAGGTGGCTCCTGGCCACATCGAAAACAGGGCATTTGTGGAGCACAACCACTAGCATACTAAAAGGCGGGAGGGTCAGGCTCCAGGGCAACTAAATCTAGTGGTTTCAAAGCTTTCCTCAAAGGTGAATGATTTCCAAATTGGTGCCCCTGGATAAAGAGATTACGGATCCCTCAGGTTTTGGTTCCTCGGGCACAGGGAGAATCTGCTAGAAAAGCAGCTAAAGTTCTCCAGGAAGTTGTGTGGAGGTAATCCGGTGGGAGTTGTGAGGTTATTTGTTTGGGATACGAAGGGCAAAGTGGACAGAATGTGGGTGGATATTGGGAGTAACTTATTAATTCAGGCAAAAGAGGCATCTCCACTAAGTACGGTTCGAATGGTAGACTTACCTCGGTGGTTGAAAGGAAGTTTGACTTGAGTACTGAAGCTCAAACATCAAGCAAGAACACTCCAGGAAACTGGTGGAAACGGACACTACTTCTGGTGAATGAAGCCAAGCTAGCAGGCGGTAAAACAACAAGGGGCTAAGAGACTCACGTGTGAATTAGGCATGGCCAGGGCGGCGAAACACATCAAGGATAGTTCTACAACCATGTCCGAGCGGGGGGGGGGGGGGGTCAGCCGTGATGGTCGTTGTGGGTGGGTTAAAGGTTGAAAATGTAGATCACGCAGAAAATAAAATGCCAAATATGGGGATGCTTGGGAAGAAGTTCGGGGCTGTCCACCTGGTGGACCAAGGTTGGCCGCCACTTCTAGGGTGGTCCGAGCCTATTCCGACTGAAGATCCTCAGTTATTAATGGAAGATGTTTTATTGGCTCTGGAAGCCCTAGACTAAAGAGAAAGCCAAGGACCACTGGGCATAAATTCGGCAATCCTGTAACTACCGTTCGGGACACCGACGTAGTCATAGAAGAAAACGTCCAACACACACCTCATAGAGTCAGATATGCCTGCCGGGCGTAAGACGAGAAGTCCTACCGGTAAACGGGGGTGGTAAAGAGGCGGAGTGATGAATTATCGACCGGCCGGCCTACCATCCATAGTCTCAAAAGTACCGGTGATTGTCATCAGAACTGTATTTGTGGGGCAGCCAGATAAGAATAATGTGGTTGCAGGAAAACAGCATGGCTCCGCAAAGGTTTGAGTCCTGCCTCAGGCACCTAATTAGCTTTCTTGATGAGGTGACCAGAGGACTAGAACGGTGATTTACCTCGGCCTACGTAAGGCCTTTGTTAATGCAAACGACAGGCTGTTGTTGCGAAAACCAAGGGGGCTGAATGTGTTTGCAAGTCTGGTGGGCTGACCACAAAACTCCCTGCTTGATGGTAGATTCCACCTTTAATCTGGGGAAGCTCAATCCATAAAGACGGCGTCAACCGGTGCGGTATGTATTGAATATGCTTTTGTTTTACCGAATCAGTGGCTTTTCCTGGTTCATCTGAGAGTGACGTTTGTTTGGCGTATTTGTAAATAAGACCTTTCAACCAAACGTCATCCCTGCCCCATTCACATAAACCAAGCAAGCTGATTATTATCGTCGTAATATATCACCATAACCCACAGCTGGAACCACGTCCAGACTGTAGAACCCAATTTATTTCAGGTTTGTCGTCTCCCACTATCCCAGTCGTCAAGCTATACAACCAAGGATGCCACTTTGACTCGTACCGACAGAGACCCAAGTGGAACCTTTCATAGCAACTGGGACCGCAATCAAGACACCCGGCAGAAAATGCCCTCGACTACTTATCAGTAGATCGATTAGCGTTTTCTCACGCAAAGCCTCTCCTGCCGATATTATCATAGAAGCAAACACAAATAACAGTTCACGCGGAACCTGCTACTACACCAGCCGGTAACAGTCATCGGTTTAATCCGTCACACCCCGCCGCACCCGGCTGACTGATGGACACATTTTTTACCCCGTCAGACGAAGCAGACCCATAGGATATTGTACATTACCAGTAGTGACACTGAATAACACTGAGACGCAATAAGCCAATATATATTTTTTTCGCGAAACAGCACAATAAAACTCGAGTCTACGTGGAGATTTTCCACCACAGTATCCGTGGCAACAGTTCATTATCCCCTGAAACCGTAGCCGGCTGGAAATTGACCCTTCATTTTTCCAGGATCCTCCAGTCGCACCTTCCCTTATTCGAACTGTGCAGGTTACTGATCCTGAAATTAAACCCAGCTTTTTAGTGAGTGCTGGTCTTTCCACATCCACCGATGTTCCCAAGAGCACCTTCATGAAACTGGTTTCATGCCTCCCTGTTTAAAAACTGATTTCATTTATTGAATCTCGGTAAATCCGTCATTCAGCGTTTGCATCATCTTCACGGATTGATATTCTTTTTGCACGCCTCGCTTTTCCCCGAATATACTTGTATACACCTTTTATTTTTTCTTCTTGTTCAGAACTTACTACATTCGCAGAACCGCAGTAAGTCCCCCTTTCCCTTGGCTTGCATCGTTCTCTTTTATAATGCATCTTCAAAACTATGTGTTAACGATCTTCTAGGTATCCCAGCAGTACGATATCGCCCAACGTGAACTCGAAATTAGTTCGAATTTGCCGCGCAAACCATTGCTAGTTTGGTCCATCAAAACTACTGCCGGCAATGTTTTTCGATCCCTGAAACGTTTGGCCTTTATTCTTAAAATTCTTGGGTACTTTATTTTACTGAGTAACGTGTCATACCATGATCATGCTGTTGCGCATGCTTCCCGAAAATGGCCGAGAAATATACCACTATTATTGTTATTATCACTCATACACTTTGCTTTAGTCGACCACGGTTATGCTCTCATCCTCGTATGCGAACCTGTCGAAAATCCGGAATTGGTGTCATCCACTATGATTCATTCATTCAGCATGCATCCGATAACACTGAAGGTCCCCCGTAAAATATGCCTCTGTTTTCGATGAGTAATTGGCAAAACCTCCGAGAGTGGCGGCGGCAAACGTGTATGAATTCGCGGAACCTGTGGCATTATCGAAGAGGCAAATTCTACTGCAGTTAGATCACGATTTGAACTCGAGTTGGACATTCTCATATCATAAGATTTCCTGGTTAAAGTTGAAGAACCGACAAGTTGAGTGAGGTAAATCGTGATCGTGACGAGGACATCCGAGGAACTCCTGGTTTGCATCGACCGCAAACCACTTATGAGGGCGTTCGGGCGAGAACACTTTCGTTGCTGTTTTGGGGATGTTCTTCCTGAGTTATCAAGCTTGCATTGCCCTGCGAGAGTCAATCCGGTTTCAGATTTTTCGCATGTCGATTTGGATGAAGCCTCAAGTTATATGACAACTTCTGCACACTGTATGGCCGGTTCCGTTGGAAGCCACCACCCTTCGGCACCGAGCGAAAATTCCCAGAGGAGGATTCTCCAAGCAGTGGACAACTTACCTAGGGTACTCTGCATAGCAAATGATATTATAATCTTCGGCTGAAATATAGAAGAGCAAAGCAGGAGGACTGGATCTTTTCTTCAGGGATGTATCTGTGATGGGATCAAACTAAAACGAGATAATTTGACAATTCGTCAAACCGCAGTCATGTTCTGCGATCACATTATCACTAGTGCGGAGATCCAACGGGATCCGGAAAAGATGGTCGCGATCGCAGACTTGCCGAAGCCAACCCAGAAAAAAGGCACCTCACCTGTTAACAGGAAGGATCATCTTTCTGAGCAGATTCTTGCCAGAGTAAGCGAAATCGATGAAACTCGTCCCCTGATTAATACGTAAAGGAGGAATGTGAATTTGGTCAGATGAACAGCAACCAACGCTTGATTGCACTAAGCCGCTGATCTTGAAGGTGCCAGTCCTGGCATATTATGATCACACCTTACCTCTGTGCGTGCAGTGTTATAACAGTCAACATGGCCTAGAAGCCGTTCCGTGACAGAATGGGCCCCCACTTAATTATCTTAGTAGGACGCTGACAATTTGCGAGCAGAAGTATGCGCAAATTAAAAAAGTAACATTGGCAATCTGGTACGCTCTGGAGAAGTTCAGTGATTATACGGTCGGGCGACTTACGCACGTGTATTCAGATCGAACGCCATCGATCACCATCGTGAATAAGCCGCTACACAAGGCTCCAAGAAGACTTTAACCGATGTTAATGCGTCTTTAAGGTACAAACATAAACTTCATTATCAGCAAGGAAAGCAGATGTTAGTAGCGGATTCACTGTCCAGGGCCGCGCTACCGAATATGGAGGACGAAAGTGGAAAGTAAACGGTAAAAGTTGCATTGGCGATTACAGAAGCTGAATTAGCCCAAATCCAGGACTCCACCATGGCAGACCCTTGTCCAGAACCTCTGACAGAAGTTATCACTCAAGTGTGACCGAGAGATAAAGAAACCCTTTTGGCAGAAATGTTACTTTGTTTCAGATTTCGTGATGAGCCAACAACAGAGGATGAACTGAACTTCGGAGGTGAGGATTTGGTGGCACTGCAAGTTTTTCCGAAAGACGCTCGGCATCGGTACACTGTTCGCACGCAGGTATCAATGGATGTATCATCCAAGTCGGAGAAGCATACTACTGTCCCGGTGTGGCAGAACAGATTAAGGTGGTGGCAATTTGCGAGGCATACAGAAACCTTGATGAAAGAAAAACGACGGAACGGATGGAAATGCTCTCAATACCTGACCGGCCTGGCAGGTTGTGGCGTTGGACATCTTTTACCATGGGAAGAACAGCTACCTGGTAAATGCTGATTTCTAAAGTGACATCGTCTATGTCGACCTTCTGAAAACAAAAACAACTGCAGAAATCACCGACAAACTGCGGGCCAGTTTTGCACGGCATGGAATCCCCTGACTTTGGGGGATTTCCGATAATGGCCCTCTGTTTATCAGCACGGAATTCCAACATTTCTCGGAGAAGTGCCAGTTTAGCCACCATATCGCCAGTCTCTACTACAATCGATCCGAGTGTAAGGTAGAAAGCGCTATCGAATAGACGTATACGATACTCAGGAAGTGCAATAAGAGGGCAGCCATCTGTTTATCGTTTTGCTTGAGCCTCGAAATAGGCCTTTTGCGACGATAAGGAACGTCTATCTCGAGGACGAACACAAATGATCCTGCCAGTTTGCGCCGGTTTACTGGGCCCAGATTTCGTAGCTCCTAAAATAGTCAAGCTTAAAGTGGAAAGCTTAGGGCGGTGTGAAAAAGATTTTACTATCGCGGCAGCAAACCATTGCTTCCACTTGATGTAGCTGACACTGTCTGGATTCAACCAATGAAACCGACAGAAGAGTCTTGGACAAAAAAGGCGGCATCAAGCGTAACAAAGAAATCATAACTATTACGCTCTGGAGATGGTTGGATAAGGACGAATAAGGTTTGTCTGAAAAAATCCGAAGGTGATAGTGAGGAAGAGAAAGCCAGTGGAGGCAAGGACAAAGGAGAAATCTAGAAAACCAAAAAAGACGAAGAAACTGATTGGGATAACGTCATATATTTGCCGGTCTTACAGGACCATTCACCATCTAGAACTCGGGGTGGCCAAAGTCACCAGCCGGTAGACAAGAAGAAGTTTCTCAAAAGAGGTGGGATATGTAGGATACGTTTTTGCTTTATCAGATCGATGGCTTTTTCTGATTGATCTGAGAGCGACATTTGCCTGGCTCAATGCAAACCAGGCAACCTGACTGGCACAAAAAGCTTTATAAACCACCGAATAACGAATAGTAATCGAGATTTCCTTGTTGCAAACTGTAGCAGTGTACTGACTGCCTTTTCCATATAAACGACTTTTGGCAGGGTACCTCCAGGACCAGTTTTGCAACCAGTTCTCTTCCTTGTGTATATCACTGACCTGCGGAGGGATTCCCGTTCAGAAGTTTTTCTCTACGCAGACCAATTAAATTCAGGGATCAGAATTCACCCGGTTTCGAGAAGACGTAGTTAGAATCCACATCCGGGCTGAAGCCTGCGACATATTCCTGGAGCTAAGCTAGTATAACTGGCCCTTGGTGGAGCGGCCAGTTTGCTCTCGGTATGTAAACCCGGACAATCTTTAATCAACTGCAAAGAAAGCATAAAAAGTGGAAATGGGATAGTATGTGTCAAGAAAATTTAGGCTATCGGAGCGGTGCCTGTCAGCTGCCAACAGAGAGCAGAAAAATGATTTCAAAGGGGACCCAAAAGTCATGGTAACGCCTTACACGGCGCTGATGCGATAGTGCCTAAAGAACTCAGCCACATGCTCGGGCTCTTTAGTTGGGTGAGAAAACCTACACACCGGAGGGAGTTCAAAGGAGGTCTACAAAAACGATTTCCGATCCAAGCGAACAGAGTATGAGGGTGGGTTGACATTACCAGATTTGTTCCCGCTCAGTCGCAGAAACACAACTGAATAATTGATAGAATCGACGAAAGAATTAAAAGGTTTGTCGAGAAAGAGCAAGCCGTCGTTTTTTGTGACGGAAACTCCAACTTCCGAAGCCAACAGCCGAAGCTCATCAACCCGAGGATCAACAAGAATATCAGAACTCAGTTCCTTTCAGGTAGATTAACACGACGGGAATGAGCCTCCTGCAGCTGCAGTGGCAGTAGATACTGTCATCGTTTTTGAAAAGAAGTTGGACTTGGCATGGACGCATGTTTTGCCAGATTGCCCATGAGACAACTGAGAGCTCTTAGAAAAACCCCGTCTTGACTTGCTTTTTTCTATCCCTCCCCCCGTCTGCCTCCTGTCTTTCCCCACATGTTAATGATCCTCGGTCCCTATGAGTTTCCGTTTTCAAGAGATCTGAAATCTGGTCGACTAGAGTGTTGCATTACGAGTAAACCTGCTTCAAGAATGTTGCCGAGGCACTAATATATAGAAAAGTTGCGCTTGCTGCTTTCTCTGACAATGACCCCGACATGTGTCTCGAGTTTGCAACCACCAACAGATCAAACCAGGTCAGTTTGGGTCACAGGGCTCGCGGCCTTGTCCTATTTGATGAGTCCCGGTTCTCGCATCAACGAGCTTCAGATGAAGCCAGCTGCACTGCATCAGTGAGCTTTTCGGTAGCGATCGTGTGGTTTGGTAATTGGTTCACCTGTAGCGACAGATCAAAATAATCGGGCTTGCCGTCGGCGGGAGTGACAGTTTCACGACCCGCTTGCGTGATCATAACCCTCGTGTTCCTCTCCCAGCAGATGACAATCCTAAAGTCGAACAGCTAAAAGGACAGTCATGGTGGCAGCGGTAAAAGTAGCTGGAAAAGAAAGGGGAAAAATGAAAGAATAACAACAACATTTTAACTAGGGACCAACACCAGGTCGACAAGAGAAAACGTGGAATGAAAACAGGTGAAGACTT
Source organism: Fasciola hepatica (assembly GCA_948099385.1). NCBI lineage: Eukaryota > Metazoa > Platyhelminthes > Trematoda > Plagiorchiida > Fasciolidae > Fasciola > Fasciola hepatica. Next base: position 2,595,099 of record CANUEZ040000167.1, read on the forward strand.
TACGGGTAGAAGCTAACTGGGAAGGGGGAGTATTTTATTAGGGGTGATGTTAGAAGCAATCGGAAAAGATATCTGACTAACAGCGGTTTAGGCGAGTCTTGAACATTTTTTCAGTTCAGGAGGCCACCATATCCCTGGGGGCTGATTCCTGGTTTTTTTTAATAATAATGGTATATTTCTCGACCATGGTCGAGACGCATGCGCAAGCGCATGATCATGGTGTACAATGTTACTCAAAACAATGAACTATACACGAATTTCAAGAAAGCGAGTGGAGTCGTCAGAAGCAAAACAATATAGCTAGAGATAGTTTGAGTCGACTGAAATTATAAAGGTTTGCGCGGCAAATACGGTTTGGTTTCGGATTCGACTGGTTGGTAGTGGTCCGTGAAAATACCAAATATATCATGAAAATATAGCGCTAGGGATGCGTTATAAGTCATAATAATGCAAGATGTGGGTAACTGAGGCCTATTGCGGGTTCTATGCACGGAATAAGTAATGGACATGGAGAGGTTAAAGAAATGAATGGGAGTACAACCGTGAACTTTGGTGAATATGAAGAGAGCGGCTCTCTATGGAGATGAAGTTGGCCCGGAATGATGGATATTCCCGATTCTAATAGAGGGAGTTCATCATGAAACGAGGGGACATGAGGAAACTTTGTGGAAATGGACAGGCAACGTTGATGAATGTGGAGGAAACAGCAATCCATATATAAGGTGAGTTTAGGTTCGGGATCAATAACCCTTATCATTCAGAAAAAGGCAGCGCAACTTGAAGGCCTTTAACTGGTGAAGAGTCAATTTCAAGCTGGATACCGATCGAAAGAAAAATGAAATCTTGGAAGAAAAAACGGAGCGAAAAATCTCCTTGTAGGCTCGCGCCTTATTGTTCTGTTATGCTGACAAATATATTGACTTGTTGATTCTCAGTGATCTTCGGCATCATTGTTGGGAACCAAGGATGTGAGGGACAAGTGGACTCGCGTTCGGATAACGTATCGAATTTTAATGAGAAAAAATTCCTGTGTTGCGTATTCTGGCTCTGTTATTGGATTGTTTCACATGAGACCAAGGTGATGTGCAGCATCCCGTGGGTATGGTTCATCAGGCGGGGTAAGGGACGTGTCAATCAATCAATAGAAGGTTGCTTGCGAACTGTTATTTCTGAAGCCTCCAACAGTGACATCAGTAGTAGAGGTGTTGCGTTAGGAGACGTCTATCAATCTGCTTGTAAGCATTTGGGGGTGTTTTAGGTCGTGTGGCCCGATTGCAATCCCGTTTGGTATAAAAGATGCCATTAAGGTCTCTGTCGGTACAGGTCAAAGTGTGGACATTGGTCACCGAAAGTGGTGCCCGAGAGAGTGGGCGACGACAAACCTGAAATAAATGGTGTTAGCAGTCTGGACGTGGTTCCAGCTGTTAGTTATGATAATAAATAGCGACAATTAATAATGAACTGACTGGGTCTATGTGGACTGTCAGTGTTACATTTCGTACTTTGATCTGGGTTCTAATTAGAGAGCTTAAGTAACATAGGGTTGCAGGGGGTTGATAAGTACTACCACCGGCTAGCAAGATAGCGTAAACCCGGTGGGCTGCTGCGTCTGCATTTCAGAGATTTAACTTAATTGTGAGCAGGCTGCGGTAGTGATTGTAGTTGGCAGGAGACAGTGGTTACTGTTAGGTAGGGTTGTAAACCTAAGCGTGGCTTGGATGCTAGGACATCGAGAAGACCGCTTTCTAAAAAAGATGACGGACGATAGAGGGGTATAGATGGAAAAGGTGACCGGTTTCCACTATGTTCTTATCTCTTTTTTTCCTTTTCCGGGCTTCATCGAGGTTGCCGTTATTCGTCAGGTACGTCGATACTCTGTCCAGGTCAATGGGTTGAAGGTCAGGGCTGTGGTAGCGATTGTATTTGACGTCGACGTGCATGCTAGGTGCGCTTATGGTGGGTATGGGGTGGTTGAAACTTAGAGCGGGGGATGGGAAAGCGTATGTGGAGAGTCCAGTGCGCTGTCACCCCAGTCAGTCTCGAGCGTGAAGACCAAAGCTTGTCGAGCGAACAAGGGCGATGTGGGGTTTCCCCTTTCGCAGGATCAGGTCTGAGCTGATGGGATACTTTCCCATAGATGAAGGTTGCCCAATTCCTTCACAGCCCGATGTCAGTGGTATTTGGAGATCGAATCGATCCCACGAGGTCTTTTTCGTTTCCACTGTTCTCTTTTTTCAGTTTTATTATTATTATTATTATTATTATTATTATTATTTTTGTTTGTTTCCTAACAGAGGGGTGGTTGAGCCCATATAGGAACTTTCCATAGCCCCTCCGCCCGATCGTAATTTTATGCGTATTTGTCTTTTTGCGCAACTGCTGGGGGTGGTCTGTTTTCCCCACGTTCCAACGACGCAATGGTATGGGTGCCGTTGACATCAGGGGTTTCGCTAGCATGGGCTGGGGAAATGCAGGATGGGATTATGCAACACACGGTGTAGGACAACGAACGTTTTAAAGCACAAGCTAGCATACGTGTGTCAGTCTCATACAGCGCCAGGCCATGCCTAAGACCATCAGAGTCCATTCCGGGCTAGCTGGTGCAGATGAGTTTAGCTCTGCTGATGGGAAATGGTGTGGTGCGTAAGAGAGAATATGATAGTAGTTGGTGCATGGTAGATACAGAGGTGAGACGAGAGGAAAAGCCACCAAGTGAGTACTAGCAGGTGGGCTTCTGGGATAATAGATTCTGGAATGAAGTGATTAAGAAAGGCGAATTGAGGTCGGGCATAAAACCCAGGTGAGTGGTGGTAGCCAAGATGAACGGGAGAGGAGTGAAAGGATCGAGTAAAGTGGTAGACGGCGGAACTCAGTGTCCTAGGGTCCGAAGCCACGTACTTATTTTCTGTGGAGACATCTAAGACTAAGAAACTTAGACTGGTTGGCAATAGAACAGGAACATTGTCTAAAATTAGGAGAACCGGCAAGCATTAAACTAGGTATAGTTATAAAAGTCAGCAAACTGTGGCTACAGTAGTATAGATTGTAAGCAATATAACGTAAAAGAGAATTGTTGCCCTGGCGTTTGTCATCGGGTGAGAAATGAAGTTCTAGTGCAGTAATCCTAGTAATCAAACCCGTTTTCGTAGGCCACCTCTTCGGTGACGGTCAGGCCGGTAAGAAGGATCACATTGGGAACAGTCAAGAAGTGATCCAGCGAGCCTCTGAACTGGGAAATTGAGAGACTTTCGCGGATGTTTAGTGGGAGTTTATTCCATAACTTTGAGTATTTTATAAGGAAAAAGTTAGATCTTAACGCTAGTTTTGATCTAGGAATAGAGAGCTGCAATGACCGATGGCGTAGAGCATAATTCGTGGAGGGAGTGAGACGAATGGGTTCGGTACACGAAAAGGCCGTACGGTGGTACAGCTTAAACAGGAATCACGAATTGAGCTTCATGCGACGCAACCATAGAGGGTCAAGATTGAGTAGGATGCATCGATCCTTGTAAAACAGACTGGAGGAAAAGCCTACTAATTGTTTGGTGAATTGGCGTTGCACGGACTCCAGAGAAATGCGGTCGGATTTCGTCATGTTGGTGAAGATAATGGGACAGTATTCAAGGAAAGGCCTGGCGTGAGACTTGTAAGTGAGCAGTTTGCAATCATTTAGCCGAAAAGTTCTGAAGATGAGACCAGTGGTTCTTCTGGTCTTTGCAATCTGGAGTGGAACATACTCAGAAAACCTGAAGCTACAAGAATAATGGAGACCAAGGTCTTGAACTAAAGGGCTGTACGAGATGGGTAGGTCGTGGATAAGCAGGGTTCCGGGGGTCACTTGACATCTGAATGTTGTGTAGCAGCTCTTCGAGGTCGAAAAGTCCATATTCCATGAATTGCACCAATCCCCGAGTCGCTTTAGGTCACTAGAGATATCATCCAGCATGATGTTGAGGTTTTGACGAGGAAACTCATAGACAATCTTAACGTCATCAGCAAAAATGAATGAGGTACCATGGTGCAAGGTGGGAAATATGTCGTTTATGTAGATGAGAAATAGTAAAGGACCGAGTAAACTGCCTTGTATAACTCCACTGGTGACTGGAGCAGGTTGTGAGAGACACCCATCAATGGAAACCACTTGTGAACGGTCCGATAAATAAGATGTTAACCAAGATAAAAGCGAACCGGAAAAGCCATGAGCTTTGAGTTTGGTTAGTAACAAAGCGTGAGGGACGCGGTCGAAAGCCTTTGTCATATCAAGGTATATGATGATGATAGATTTAGCGTTGTCGGCGGCCGCCGTTATGAGGTTAAAAAAGTCGTACTGACAGGTGGTGCATGAACGTGATTTTAGGAAGCCATGCTGCCCACTATGGATGATGTTATGGGACAACAGGAAGTCGGACATCCGCTGTTTGATGAGGCGTTCCATCAGCCTAGAAGCAATTGGAGTGTGGTTGATAGGGCGGTAATTTGAGGGGTCATGTATTGGTCCCTTCTTATGGATTGGGATGATGACCGCAGTCTTCCACTGTGAGGGAAATATGCCAAACTTGATGGATAGATTGTAGACCTTCAATAGTAAGGCTGCGACATCAGTTCCTCCAAGACGTAGAAGTGTCGGCGGAACACCATCATGGCCAAGGTGTGAGGACTTCCGGACACGGGTAATCTGGTTGGTCACCTCTTTTAAAGTAAATTCTAAATCAGACAGTGAGTGCTCGGTGACAGGGTCTATGCATGGGGATAAAGTAAGGGGGTTCGTAGTCATGGATGCAGCAAAGTAGGAGTTAAGCGCCTCGGCTATCGCTACAGGTGAGGTAATGTGGTCGTTATTTTCTAAGATTAGAGAGGGGATACTTACTGGTTTGCTCTGATTTCTATTCTTCATTAGGTATGCCAACTTTGAGGAAGTATCATGGCATTGCAAGGCAGATACTTCTTGTTTTTTGAGCATATCATCAGTCTTCATTCTGATTGCTGCCGAGAGACGTTGGAGCTGCAAGAATGACGAAAAGTCATTATTGGTTCGGTACACCTTCTGAAGCTTCAGGTACTTGTTTTGCATTCGGCTCAGGATTGAACTACGGACTCGGTTTGACGTGATACGAGTAGTAGTGATTTTGGACAGCAAGTATGATAGGTTAGAATATAGTAAATTAGCAGCCAGCTGAGGGTCGCTTTGCAGGAAAAAGTCATCCCAGTCTAGCGATCGAAGTGTGCAGATAAGATTGACCCAGTTGACTGCTGAAGAGTAATGATTGGGTGGGTGGGATTTGTCAAAAGATTGCGGAACCACGAAGGTGCAGGACACCATTCTGTGGTCGCTTCCAGGAAAGAGGTCGAGCGTACTGGCTGAAACATCTGATAAACCAATAGTAAACAACAAATCAAGGATGTTGTTACCTCTGGTTGGGACTGTTACATGTTGGATCCAGCGCCCAACGCGGATGCATGACATAAAATCTAGTAAGTTGTTTGGGGCGGATAGAGTATTTCAACAAATGCTCGGTGCATTGAAGTCCCCCGCTATGAGTTTGGAGGAACAGGGCAGCAATGAAAGATAGTTGAAAGCGTCAATAATCTTGGTAAGATCCATAGCTTTGGAATCGGGTGGCCTATAGATGCAACCAATATGAAGATAGGAATTAAGTAAGGGAATTGTTAACCACAGTGAATCCTGAATGGCGTCCAGAGTTGTGTGTGACAGTGGAATGGCCAGCAGAGTGTTTTTGACATAAATTAGACAGCCTCCCCCACGACAAGGCCTATTCCTTCGGAACATCTGGTAGCCAACTAGACAGACTCGATCTGACGGGACGGAATCTGTTAGCCATGTTTCAGTTACAATGATAATATCAAAGTCAGAGGGCTCAGCGATGCTGCGGATGGCTTTAGTTTTGTGCAGTAATGAACGGGCATTTACAAGTATGACTGAGAGAGATGATACAGGCCTCGGTAGTGGTGGATATGGTGGGGGGTTCGGTAGTGGTGATGAGGGTTGTAATTCCAGTGAAGTATAGGGCAAGGATGGGGGGAGGACCTCAGTTGTTCCACGGATTGGATGAGTTGAAGCCTGGAGGGGGATAGTGTGAGGGGAGAGGGATGGGGAGGTGCTGTTTGGGAGAGTAGTTTGAATGCGGGGAATATTCTCGAAGGGGGCCGGCAGGAAAAAAGCGGCCACGGATGGATGGCAGTACTGGGCCAAGAGACGTGGATGGGTCTTGTGGGAGAGGGGAGCTAGGTGAAACCAGGAAATGGTTCCCAGGGAGTGACTGGGTAGCGGTAGAGGTATAGAGTAGTTGGTGTGGCGGATAGTAATGTAATGGAGCGGTGAATGGGGGGGGGATAAGGTGGGTAAAAGTAGGGTGGAAATGAAAAGGCAGTTAGCCGAGATGGAAAACTCGGATTCCCAGCCGCATAAGGGGCTGGTAAAATTTCACGTGACTGAGTCATTACCTTATGGTTTGCATGTGCGTTACGTTGATGGGCCTTGTTCTTTTGGTGACGAGGTGTTAACTTCTGTGGGTCAATCTGCACTGACGGGCTAATTAGCGGTGGTGGCCTAGGTGGTAACCAGACACATTCTGGTTGCAAATGGGTGGGTGCAGATGGTGGGCTTAGGGGCCTGGTTGAGTTATCAAAAATTCCAGAGGTCACAGGATGCATGGGTGTAGACGGAGGTGGGTTGATGGTGCAGTGATTTTTAGGTATGGTTAAATAACCCGACATGGAGCTAGTAGAAGGAATAGGGTCATCTAGACTTGTGGAGTACATGAGCTCGCGGGTGGATGAGTTGGAGGAACCTTCATCAGTTTTGTGGACGTTGGGGCGCTTGTTCCAGTCTGGAGATTTGCTTGGGCTATTCTGGATATTGGGGCGTTTGCCAGGTGGCTCCCCTAGTGGCACATTGCCCACCGCCGAATTCCGGTAACGTGCCGGTAACCGATGGGCAGAGAAATCACTGAAATTTCAAGAAAAGAATGACGTAGTTCGTTCTAATTCGCTGTATAGATTACCAATGTCCTATTTTCATGGTTATTTGTTCCCGTTGATTGCGTTACAAATGCAGTGCCAATTGTTTTAACTGACTGGTATTTTCCCGGCGGCAGCCATTTTGGTCGTGCTTTGTTCGCTAAGGTGAGCGGTGCGCTTCTTTTCCTTTGGGTGCTGATGACCCGTGGTGGCTGTAAAGTGTTAGTGACATATCAGGTTATCATTTACCAATTAGTAAATGATAAGCTGAATAGTAAAAACTGCAATATTGTGCTATAATTGTACTTAGAGCATGATGAGAACATGATGAAGTATTTTTCGCGTAACTCTGATGATACCCAAGTAGTTTTGTAAAATTCATGAAGCTTCGAGGTTTTCGTATTGAGTGCTCTGATATCGTGTGACATCTGCAGTATGTTTTTCAATTATGCTATGCTGCCGTTTTATTTCTATTGGTTAACAACTAAGTGCATTTTAGGACCTTGTTACGTATTATTGACGGACAATGGCCGATATGACGAAACAAAAGAGATATTATCTGAAAAAGAAAGAACTTAGCTCACTGATGTGTGCTCTTTGTGATGAAGCCACCCTATGGGAACATCGGCATGGTTGCCCTAAGTGGGTTTTGCAAGGTGAGGTTATTCAGTGGCGATGTTGACGGACTGGATGACAATGTTGTCCAAGTTTCCGTAAAAACCCTTCTTTGTAAATGTTTTCGTATTTCTCTCACCAATAATGTGGATGTGTTGATACCCATATTACACACCTTCACAAAGTAAAACTTCTCTTTTAAAGCAGATGTCTTAGGTTTCTGTCGTTACTTTAACATGAGACCGAATGAACTAACTTTTTTCAGATGTACTTGGTCGTCATGTTCCATGTTGATGACACGGTCGCCATTGTTCACAGCAATTGGCTGACTGATGGGAACCGTGTGCGCTGGCCGAAGTCATCCACCTTTCAGGCCTACCAACGCCTCTTGTTGGACGGTGGATGTTTGCCGGAAACGGTTCCAGCATACGATTTTCATGAGATTTATCACTCAGGTAACACTCCCAGTTATATGCATTCTTCTCAGATAATCTCAGAGACGCAATTAAATTCGAAAGGAGTTTTCTTGCCGAATCCGGTATGTCGGCGTCAACGGATGATACGTTGCCCATGACACCATTTTCGCAGCGGTACACCGTTCGCCGCAGGTACATTGTTATACGTTATCACATTCCTTTTAGAATACCGGTACCATTGTCATCGGATGACAGTTCTGTCGAGCTACCTCCGTCGCAGAGGATTCGAAGAGAGTCTCCGATACAATTCCCCGACTCCCCCGGTGATACCATGGCTTTTGGCCATTCATTACCTAGGTAAGTCCAGTGCGAAGTCCTCGTTTCATATTAGTTATAGTCCACCAACATTGAAGTCTCAGAGGAGACCCAGCGAAGATGCCATATTGTCAAAGGTGGCCGGTCCCAGGTATGTTGCGTAAAAGTTACTAACACTCCTATACTGCAATTAGCACAACACAAGTTGTAACAACGCCCGTATCTCCACAGCCTATGCCCGCTTACGCCAGCAAGTGGCAAGGTTAGTTTCTCATTATCAGCTACTACGATTACCAGACTACTTCGAACGGATGCTGTCAAACCTAAGTGGCATTCGCAACGATATGGCGTTGATGATCGCCAAAATTGACGGCGTAATTTGTCGCCTGGATGCGACAAATACGACGGACTACGAGCCTATACAAGCAGACAATATCACAGATCTTCTGAAACTGGAAGAAGATCTTTCGGTACTGAATAACTTCACGGGCACCGTAAGTGATAGAATAATTCCACATCATATTATAAGGTCAACGCACTCAAGCGTCATCTGTGCACCGATCTTGGATCAAGTATACGCCGAATGCTTGCATCTTTGATCGGGGAGAATTTGGCACTCGCGTGCAATTGGACCGGCACAGCCGGTAAAATTGCAGTGGGAAGCTACAAGTTTCCGAAAGCCGTCATTGGTCAGTCTAATGAAATGTAATTACTGTTTATTTACAGACGCCGTTAAATCTACCAATCGTTTCCGGGAGTCGTCTGTGCTGGAGATCGAGCGTACCATGAAACGATGGTTTACCGACGCAAGAGATCGCGGCTTAGGACGCAAAACTGCCAGGTACGCTCACTGATCACGCATTTGCAGTCCCATGGTAAATTGTTTTATTTATTTGCACAAACGACGATAACGAATTTCATGCTTCACTTTACTTAACTAATTACCGTTTCGGAGTCCGTAGTATATATATCACTGCAGTATTCTATTTGTATGTATCTGATTATTCATATCTATACGTATATTTATTTTCGTCCCACAATTCATCTTATTTCTGATTCACACTTTTGTTATCCTTTCCAGATGTCGGCGCGAAACAGTGTGATGGGAAGAAGTTTGTTCCCTAGATTCACATTGTAAATATAACCAATATATAAAATTTTTACTTCGTACAATTTGTTCGTTTTGAAATGTCTAAGGTTCAGCATTTTGGAATGAGTGTCATTTGGGTTGCAATGCAAGTTGTAAGACGTTAGATTATGCCGTCCTCAAGTAAGCATCGCTGTGGGAGAGTGGAGAGTGGACAAGCTTTCGGAATGCAGTAGCAGGCAATCATAAAATTGTATGTGCAAAGTATGTGGGGATAAGACTGTTCGCGTAGGTAACTTGATCGATCAGTTAACTACTTGCGTAAATTTCGGAAAAGCTAGAATGGCATGATCGTTGGAGGGGCGTGGGCGATTTCGAAAATCGGGTTTAAATTTAAAAATGGATTGAAATCGTACTCCGATTTCGGTGTGATTCCGGTGTGCCCTTCCGGTACCGGCACCCTACCGGTAACAATACCGGCAAGCTACCGGCAACCTACCGGCAAGTTACCGGCAAGTTACCGGCAAGCTACCGGCAAGTTACCGGATCCGGTCCGGAACCGGTCCGGAACCGGTTTGCTACTAGGGTCATTGGGTGAGGAAATTGGCGTACTGTCTAAATCTACGGTTGCATTGTAATCTGCAATAGATGACAACATCGGGTGATGGCCAGTGATAGGTGCCCCGGAGTTTTGGGGTGGATTGTTGGTTGCGCTAACACCGGGGTTACTGTTCTGGGCGTGACTCTTGTGCACCTCTCTTTGCAGTGGGGTCTTGTCAGGAAATATCTTGGCGCACTTGAAGCCGGTTTTGGCTACGACTAACGCTTGCCGGCTGATAAAAATCTTGGCGACAACTTCATTTGTAAACTGGAACAGCAGTGGACAGGTGGTGCGTAGGGAGGTTTTGCGGAGTCTAATACAATGGCACAGTTGTGAGTCAAGGTTGCAAGCGCTTAAGATCATATTTTTAGCAGCTGAGAGGGGTATTCGGTCTGGAATGTTAAACACAACCGCATTGTTTGCTTTTTTTATCCGTCTGGATATTTCCGAGGCAATTGTGTCCACAAACTTCGTGGCCAGTCGTAGATTGGTTGGGGTATGGTGTGCGGCTGGATCAAGCAAGAATGCTATAGGCATCAGTTGACTGATAATTTGATCAGCGGAGTCAATGCGAGAGGAAAGACTGCTCAGATTTTTGCTCATTTCCGTAGTTTGTCTATTAGCATGTCCAAGTATATCTACCAGAGAGACTGAGCAGTTATTCAGTGAGTTTTGCAGTTTAGCAGTCTTGCGACGGCGGTTGCTGGCAGTGATTTTGGGTCGGTTGGGAGGAGATGTAGGCATATCTATGGTGGTAAGGATGTGGATGGCCAATCGGATGAGATGTGGCAATATGCGGGGGTAAGAGAGCTATACGGAAGCAAAGGATTAAGTGTAGAGTATGGCCAATATATGTGAGCCTTAGGTGGGGAAGAAAGTATTAGCCACTGGGGGTCAATATCAGTGGAACTAATTATGTATCAGTTGTTCAGCTAAAAACTGCAAGCAGTTTCTGCGGATGGTGCTGTTTGAAAAATTCCGGATGTATTACGCAAGTCAAGACGGCTTTAGTCTCTTTACTAAGGTGATTCCCTGAGTGGTGTCTTAGAGTCTGCTAGTGTAGTTTCACTGAGACTGATGTTTCGCTTAGCTCCGACCCTAAGAGCAGTTCAATGATCACTTTTGTGTGTACCTTTTACCACCGGGTGGTCCCAGGGACTAATGTTCAGAAAAAATCGCTTGCTTTTTTCTGGGTCGGACAACAGACCTTAGAGCTATAGTTTTAGGGATTATCCTAGATAGCTTAATAAAAACTATACCGATAACAGCGAGAAAGCTACGCGGTGTAACGCAACACGAAATCCGACCGCATACCACACGCATGCAAAGAACTGTGCCCTGGAAGGCCTCGCTGCTGCCTTCGACGACGATTCTGACATGAGTCTATTAATCTCCGAAGAGAGCACCTGAGAAAGGGCTTGAAAATGTAGAAGCAAATTCAGATGAGTCGACTGAGAGGTGCTAGGAAACTTGCTGCCACAGGTATCGACCATCATTGTCGTGATCTGAATTGACTGAAGTCACGTCAGAAAGTTGCACCTTTGCCAGTGTACTCGGTAACCTCCCGTCCAAAAATTTTTATAGTCGCCTACGAAGAACTGACGTTTCATTACTTTGAACACTTTGGAGAGCAAATAGCCGTTTAGTGCAAGAAGCTGAGAGGTCATGCAGACTGCATTCATGCCCTGAAAGCCTAACGAAATTTCTGCCTTTCCGATTGTGCAGCACGCTCTTCCTCTTTGATGATGACCTCAAAGCGGTTTGGGAGTTACACCATCAGAATTTGAGCACAACGCCGTCAGTAATGGATGATGATCTAAGGAAAACTGATTATTGATGAAATTCATGGCAGATAAGTTTTCGAATTCTTAAAGCTTCTGCACAAAAAATAGGTATAAAATTCATTCATTTGGAGAGTTTTTACAGCGAAAGCCACTTGCAGATGACCTATGGAAGGGTGCCTTGTGTTCCTTAAAAAGCTATGCCCGATTGTGTTGGGAAATCTTTTGTGTTTTGGCGGACGACCAGATTGTGCTGAATATCCAAGTGCCTTTAAACACCCAGTTATTTTGCCGAACAGACACCCAGTGACAGAACTCATTATCCGCCACCACCATAGTAGAGAAGGACATAGTGGCGCCGCGCAAGTGCTTTCCGCAATCCGCGGGAGATACTGGATTATCAATGAAATCGGCGCGGTCGAACGGGTAATAGGACGATGTTTCACTTGTCGTAGGCTGGATGCTGTCGCTGGTCAGCAGTTGATGGCTCCCCTTCTCTAGTGCCTTGTGGAAAGAGGGCCGTATTGCTTCAGTTAATTGGGAATAGATCACTTTGGTCCAATCCTTGTTCTTAGTGCCCGAGGGTAGGAAAAAAGACACGGCTGTCTATTCATCTGTCTGCAAACTCGAGCAACTCATTTGGAAATGACAACCAGCTTAAGCACCGGCTCGTTCATTGTGTCACTAGCCCTTTTCGTTGGTAGACGCGGAACACAGGCAAACATTTGTAGCGACAACGGGTCAAATTTCGTGAGGCCTTTACCGAGCTCAGAAGTCAGTTGCGCGCACACTTATCGTATTTTCATCTCACTTTATTCCGTCATCTGAGCTTTTTTCCCCACAATTTTATGCAAATTTCCACATTTTCATTCAGGATATCTGTCTATTCCATCACCTGTATCAACAATATCATGCACACGGCATGCTTTGGGTGTCTCCGAACTAAACAAACGTTATTATCAACAATATTAGACGGCGCATTAACGACCACTTAGCCAGTCAAGGCATAAGTTGGCACTTCAACCCATCAGCATCGAGCCACCGAGGGGAGGGGGTACGGGAAAGAATGATCCGTTCGATACTCGGGTTGCTATCAGTGCTTTATGGGGAACAGATAATGAGCGAGGAGGCGTTGTATACTTGCTGTGATGAAGTTGGGAAAGTTAAGTAACCGACGTATAATCCCTCTTTTGTCCGATGACCAGGGAAGATTGGCTCTGACTCCGGGCATTCTACTCTTGCTGAGGGGCGACTGCGGTATATTAGATAAAGCTAACATGAGAGAACAATATTGCGGACTTTGGAATCAGGTCAATCACTTCGCGAATGTTTGACTCCGATGGGTGAGAGAATATGTCACGACTGCGCAGGCCATACAGAAATGGCATCCAAATCATAGAAATCTTAGAAAAGAGGACATCATGCTAGTTGCTTCGGAGAACGTTGCGAGAGACAAGTGGCCCATGGGGATAATTGAGGACGTAGAAGTTGATGCGGATGGACTCGTACGGATGGCCGCATTAGCGAAGGGAAGCAACGGAGAGACTTGAGAAAAATTTGCTTGTTAGAAGGTGCCGACTAGAAACCGGGGTCGTAGGCTAAAAGATATGCAGGGGTACTGCTGTAAGTCCTCGTACACCCCGGGGGAACGGGGGTAGCAGGCGTACTGTTGTAGGTCCTGTGAACTCCGGTGTCTCGGGAGCGTTCTCAGATCATTTAAGATGAAACGCAGTTTGCTCCCTGAGTACCATGCAAGTCCCCACCTCGAATACTGCTGTATAATGTTCTCCAAAATTTTTAGAATAAATAGGATACGACTTAAGCGATTCCAGCGTGCAGCAACAAAATCCGGGCGAATCATTTTTATCCAATGACCCAGGGGTAGTGTTCGATCAACTGTAATCTAGTCACCATCGCTGCCCCGACAAAATTGCTGCTGCTTCATGACCCGTAATGCGCAACCAGCCAAACTCTCTGCATCGTCCGAACCATGAGCTAGCCAGACTCCAAGGAAGTATCACAAAAACGAGGGACTTCTCGTTGTATCTCCAAAAATTACGTTTATTCCATACGATAAAATTGCGTTCGGATTCCCCTAGGGTGGAACAGGAAGTGGACGCCTTAAGCCACCCAAACAAAGTGGAAACACTGGCCACGCTGATGAAGGTCGGAAACGATATATCTAGTCAAGTCAATCCATATATGAACAACAACAATACTTACTTGAATGACCCTCCATTGATTGCAGAGGCTTTCAGTACTTCCCTCTTTCTACTGTTTGACGGCGGATGACACCACATCCGTCCCTTTTTAAATCCAGCGACTACGGTACACTTCGCAACGGCAGCCCTGGTAGTAAAAACAAGACCGTCCTACAAACCGGGTCCATACGCTTTACCTCCAGCCGTTTTCGACCAAGGCGACATGGACGTTCCAATGTTGTTGATAGACACATTCAGTCTGTCGCTAAGGTGCAGCGTTTCTCCTTCGCAATGGTAGACATCCACCATCATAACTTTGCACAAAAAGGATCACGTCTAAATCCAGCTAGCTATCGACCGGTAAGCCACAATCCGGTCATGCCCAAAATCATGGAGAGAGTGATTGAGGAAAGGCTGACATGTCCCTTTCCTAACCATAATCTATTCGACGCTTGTTAGCAGGGTTTTCTAAAACAAAGGTCATTTGTGACATGCGTGACAGATTTTCTCAACCTGGTCACGGAGGCTGCAAGTACTGGTAAATCGGTGGCGGCGGTCTTTTTGACATAACCAAAGCGTTCAACCGAGCGTCCCACATCAGGCCACCGCAGAAGATCAAAACATATGGAAAAGTTGACCCGGTGTTCAGTTGATTTTCATCTTATTCTTCAGCCCGAGATCAGACAGCAATTAGAGTTGAAACGCCATCCAAACCCCGCTCCGCAACTAGTGGTGTGATACAAGACAGTGCATTGGGCCCACTGCCTTTCTTATGTACGTAAACGATACATTTAACATTTTTTAGCAGGTAGTTCCCTTCCCGTTTTCAGATGATATTCAGATTGTTTGCACTTCTGAGCCCGTGGCGTTAGCCTCCACCATAGATGACGTTACAAGGGAATCGCTTTCGCCCAGTTCTTCGAGTAATGATTTGAAAATGTGGTTCTCCGCCGAAAAATTGGTATTCTCACTTATAAGTGTTATTATCTCACCGAAACATTTAGAATAAACGATCGATTTGTACTCCGTAAGTCTCAGATATGCGGCTTAGTTATACACTATTCGTGTACGTTCGACGTTTTGGAAAACGCAGTAACCCAAGTGGCTGAAGCACGCCGTAAAACTGGGCTCATGAATCGAACCCTCATATAAAGTAGGCATTTTCAGGTCCCACGCCAGACCTCTTCTAGAGTACGGCTCAATTATTTGTTGGAACATGTGACAATGAGACCGAATAGCGCTCGAGGATATACAACGGGATTTCACGAACCAGCTTTTAGGATTTTCTTCATCTAAATAACATGGAACGTCGTGATCTGCTAAGCGCCAATCTCTTATGGCTGCGCCGCCTAAGAATTGACCTTCTATTCTCTAACAATACCTTAAAAAACCGATCGTGCGGTTCAGCATCACAGGTTAGAAGCCTTTCTAATTATTCCTCGAGTAGCAATGAGTTCTGGGTTACTATCCCTCTGTCTAAGCTTGCACTTACGTCATACTTCATCAATAAGCGCGCTACACTGTGAAACAAGCTGTTACAATGAATTGAGGCAACATCACCGACATCGGCGGCTTTCAAACAAGAAATATGCATGGCCCTAACGGCGAACAAGCTGATCAGGAAGTGCAACCCTTAGTTCTCAACAGCTCACGCCTTTGAGATAGGAATAGGGTACGAACAAAGTGGACAACCGATTTAAACACCCCAGTCCGAGTTAGACCCATTTATGGTTGACCTCCCCCAACAGCGATTTAGGAGCCCATTACACGACACAGGGACTCAGCGGTTCGTTCCCACCATCTGGGACTTCAAAAAGGTCTCAATTTTTACCATCAAATGTCTCTTCTGGGGCACAGTCAGCATGTCGGCCTACGGCATATTTGGGTTTAAGGCCTTAGATACTAGGGCCCATAAACCAAGATGTCCGACCCAAATCAACCTAACGTCTCTACCAAACCGGCCACTTCCAGCCATCCTTCGGTAATTTTGTTAAGGCTGCATGTAATGCCTCATTGTGCGAACTGGTGTTTCGGTGGACGTAAAACATTTCGAAGAATCCCAGGCTGTGTTGGGCTCTACCTCCGCCTGCATTTTGTGTCTCATATGAGTCGCCCTGGTGCTCTTGCCATTCTTTTCACACACATCGATTTTTCAGAGTGTTCTTCCACAGGATTTTTTCTCCCTTTCTCCTTGTTCAGAACTTACTCCTTCCACAGAACCCCAGTAATCCTTCCTTTTCCAGCGGCTTGCATCGTCTTCTTTTATAACTCTTCTCTGGCTCCGTGCTTCAACGATTTTTAGGTATCCCGACGGTGCTCTATTGCAAAACTCGAATCAAAAACCTGGTTGTGATTGGCACGCAAGCCATTATTAGTTTGATCTATTCAAACTATCGGTAACTATGTTTCCCCGTTGCTGACTTTCGACTCTTTTTCGTAAAGTTTGTGTATAGTTCATTGTACTGAGTGACGTTGTGTACCACCATCTTGATCTTGCGCTTGCGTCTCGACCAAGGCTGACACTATTCATAATAACTGCATCCTCTCCACCACTAAGCTGTAGAGGGAGATGCACCCCATTAAACTTGATATCTTAGGGCTTAAACGTGTTAGGTTTAACCTATATTCATATAGAGTAAATCATCGCTCTCCTTTTGCTACTACCAATTTTATACGGTTTTCCTATCTCTGCCTTACCTTGTACTTCACGGGGATTTCAGTCTAATCACCCCACAATCGGAGCTTGCAATAAGATCCAATTACTTTCTCTTCAGATACTAAGAGTTTTGAAACAAGCTTCCCCTGATTATTCGCAAAGGTGCATCGATAGCCCAGTTTGACCATATTCTAAAACCACAAATTACCTTTAGTTATCTACTGACTTTGACCAAAACCGGTATATCTGAGGATCTAGCCTAGGAAGAATGCGTCGAACTTTCAAACCCCAACTACTACCTCTACTGTGGTGTTCATATTGATTGGAAAATTCCTCCTCTGCTCACATTCCTATACTCTATGACCAATTCTGGACCGCTTTCTCTAACCTGATTCATGCTGGCACTGGTTTGTGGTCGACAATTATTCTACGCTTGGTGCACTTACTCTTACTCTCTTTGGTTGTGCTTTCTTACTGAGATTACTCTGAGGACAGTTGATACGTTAGTGAGATGTACCGATTCAACACAGTTTTGTTTTATTACTACCCGGTTAAACTTTCTCGCTCACGTCGACTAACCGTAGACGTTCAGCTCGTTTACGCTGATTTTTGGCTGTCAAGCCCAAGAAAACTGTTCTTTGGGCCTGATTAGGCGTGGAGAACTTGTTATATCTGTTTGCATTTCAGGACATGTATTTATTATTTACTCTTTTTGGCCAAATATTCCCTTTTTAAAGAATTTTTTCCTATTTTTCACTACTTTTTTGGCTGGATAGTGACTGAGGCTCACTGTCAAAGGTATGATCGTGTTTGTACTTATAAATTTACTCGCTAATAGTACCGTAGAATTTGCAGAGCAATCGTGTTCTTGATTTGGGTTCTGCATCGATTTGGGCTACGCGTTGCCTTGAGGCTCCAAGGTGCTATCCAGAACGAGTGAAGCTTATTGGTCGGTGGATCGGTAATTGAGTCGTTGGTCAAGCTTCACCCGGACAAGGACTTGAGTGTTCTTTTCGTTACACCCCCCTCCTTTCTCCTCTATTCCTCCTTTGAGAGGCTCTTGTGAGCAAGTCGTTACCGTACCTCTATTGGTCTTGCCCGAGTATCATGGAAGACCAGCTGAAGCTCTGAGTCCAAAACTGGCTCCACTGTTAGGATTATAGAGCCATATTCTAAACCTGCCACTTCCTGCATAATGATAATTGCTAGTCCGGCTTTTTTCTTGCACATATTTTCTACATGTAATCCGCATTGCAGCGGCGTACAGGTTGTTGCTTCCGGTACCTATAACTATTTAAACTCTTGCCTGTTCTCGCCACTGTAGACAACACCCACTTCCACCCGCCGCAGCTCAGCTACCACACTACCCCCCCTTATCCAATTCACCAGTCTGTCTTCACATCTACGTCCGGACAATTACTGCCCCTTCTTTATTTAGCTGCTAGGGCAGCTATTTAAAACTATTCCCTCCTAGCACAGAGCTTTAGGCTCTTGATGCCTCCCCCTGGCATCAGACAAGTCAGTGGTGCCGGATCCTAGGACATCAATTCCCGTCGTCCATTACATAACTTCGTGATTTACCGAATTTTCTTACTTTCATTCTGGCTCCTGCTTCCCTCAGCCTTCGTGCTCAGTCTAATTCCCCTTTCCAAATTATCTCGCTTCAAAGTTTCTTATCCCATACGCCCCTTCCAACAGCTTCCAGTAGGCCTTGGTTTCCTGGACTCATATTTTTTGCAACGACTGCAAGTCTGTATCGCCATGATTTCTGAATCGTTCATCCAACTATGAATACCGTTCTCTCTCCGTATTTGCCATAACACCCACCGTTAGTGCAGCCAACCCCGGTCTCACCCGAACGACCTCTGGTAGTCCCAGGCACGGTCAGTCTCCGTACGAGGCTGACACGTATATGGAGGCACTTGAATAATAACACCCGTTGTCATACCTTGTGAGTATTTTGGCCCTATAATGTAATATTCCAGACCCTGTTGGTCAAAAGTCTGATTTCAACGGCATCGTTATCGTAGCCTTATCCGGGAGCAGGGGAAAAGGTCACCCCTAGTAGCTGCTAGAAATGACAAATTAGCAGAGAATCGCCATCTAGCGGTGAGGCTGTGGAAAGTTCCTATTTGGGCTCAATCACTCATCTATTAGAAAAAGTGGAGAACAAGCAAAAACGACCTATTGAGATCAGTCTCATCTCCAAGTACTACTAATTTCGGGCTGTGAACAAAACGGGCAAAGTCCGAACATGAGTGTGTCTCCTATCAGCTCAGATCTGGCCCTGCGAAAGGGTAAACCCCAAGGCCACCATTGTTCTCTCAGCAAGCTTTTTGTTCCTACTCACAAGGCTGGCCGGGGTGATAGCGAAATGGGCTCTCCAAGTAGGCTTATCCACCTTCCGGTTAAAGTTTAAACCACCTCATGCCCCTTCACGCACTCGTGGATTGTATGTAGACGTCAGCTACATGACCGTCGTGGCTCTGATTCTTATCCTACTCATCCGGTAAACAAGCCAATGTATCAGGCGACAAACAAGCCTCATCATAGAACTGAATCAATATAGATGTATGTTTATAAATCTAAATTCGAGCTTGTTAATGAGAAAGTAGGGGAAACTGCCCGTATTTTTGGCTGCCACATCTATTTTTCCTCCTTTTCTATGGAAGCTGCTTTTCTTATGTCCTAGCATCCAACCCACTCTCCAGTTCACTGCCCTACCTATGGGCAACCCCAAGTATACTAAGACCCCAAATGCAACCTACCGCACGGAACCCGAAAGTACTCCACCGCAGGATGCGTCATACTCCCTCTAGACCTATTATACAAACTTGCAATTAGGGTTTTTAGCCTATTTTAGCTGCTTTCCCGCTTGCCCCTAAGACCCAATATCCTCCAAAGAACCTGCAGAGCCTTACTGACCCCGAAGGAGAAGTTTCCCCGGCATCCCCAGGGTCATCGTGAGCGGGTACCTTAAATGGTCGGACCGGTGCAACGCTACTGCTCGAAGGGCTCAAGGAGAGATTTGTAGACTGCGATCAGCGCTGTCATACCAGCAGCCGGAAATATTCGTACCTATTTTGATGACTTTAGTATGACCTCGCTCTGAGAGTAGCTTCCAGGCTTGGGCACTCTTCTACAAAGAATACGCCGCCTGCTTACAGAAAGTTCAGCTTCTTGCTACGCCCTTGGTGGAAGGGCGGAGGGGTAAGAGGTATACACACAGGCCACTTGAATTGGATCTTTCCTTGTGGCAAGGAAGGAAACTGCAAGGTCATCTCATAGAAAAGTTCAAGGTGATGAAGGGTTTTTCTGGCCTTGGGCTGGAAAGAATAACCCAAATTGCTTTGGATTCCAGAACAGGGGGACACTGAAAGAAGCTGACGAAAGTTCGAACTAGGTTGATGATTAGATCACACTTCTTTAGCAACAGAGTATCGAGCGGTTGGAAATATCTTCCTCGCGGCATGACTGACCTGCAGACCAGCAAGTCCTTCAAGGACGCTCTTGATTGCAAGTGGTACGAGATACTCCCTGGCGGTGAGCTTTGGGTGCGTTCGCTGGATAGATGACGGGTGGCACTACGGTCTGTCTGAGGTGTGCTTTAGTTGACGTATTAGTTTACCGCCTAAAGTATCGGTGAAAGCCCACTATGCATGATGTCTCTGGAAGTTGACGTACAGTAACGTTTCGCATTTCATCCTCAACTAAGCGGGGATTCGAAGAAATATAATTTAAAGTGGTGGGTACATAACCGTTATGCATACCATCGAAAGAATTCTGAGAGCCAGATCCGCCGTGGCTACTAACTGTCCTGTGCTAACAGAACTGAACAGAACAGAACTACACGCTCAGCTGGAACACTTCTCCGGCTGCAACCCTATCTCTTTTAATTTAAGAACCGCCCGGTTATCCTGTTGCTTGGCCGTGATATATCGTGCAGACCGTTTATCTCCTAATCCGCGCCTTTTTAACCAAGCCCATGGCCGGATGCAGCTAATACGGCCTGGTTATCAGGTTTTTCCCAAACGAATTCCTCATACTGCTGCCATTGCCCCGCTGATGTTCACTGGGCACTTCTCACTAAAAGACTATCCCCAGGTAGAAGCAATTTCAACCACTTTTCAGGGGTTCCTAATCAAATAATGAACCTTCCAGATTCGGTGATGCCCTTCCACTTTATATGATGAAAAAAGAGAACACAAAAGGCTGTAAGTCCTCGCCTGGAAGCCGAACATATACATTGAAAAGCAACAGGAAATTCAACAAAATAATATGTTTGTCATTTTCTAGCGTAACTTGGCCCGTCGCTAACTTTTTCACCTTTTTTTCTTGCCCTGTTTTATCCCTCATTGATAAGGCATTCCGCTTGTTGATTATGTCTTCTTGGAACCCTAGCCTCCTTTCATCAGCTGCGAAGTCCCAGCTTTAGATGATATTTGACACTTCTCCCGAAAATTATCTCAGCTTTCCAAGGAAAACTATTCCTTTTCATATTCGCAAATCGCTGAAAGTTGGCGCTACTCTGCACACCTCCATGTAACTCCCACCTCCCTACTCGCTTTGTCATCGATTGCCTTTTCCAGTGAATATGAATGTGCATAGCTGACCATGTTTTGCATCATCCTTGTGGGTATTGTATTTTCTGCGTCCCGAGACATTGTCCTTCCGAACATTCTCACTTTCGGCCGATTTCTTACCACTTTTGCAGCTGGCTTCATCTTGAGGCACGCTTACCACGGGTTTTGTTGTCATTTTAATTCATCTGAATTGTTCCAGCCTTATCCCTCTGCTGCTAAGACGTGCGACTCTTTCCCTAAAATTTGTGGATTTTCCATCTTTTACAGCTATATTGTGAACTCTGACCACGCTTATATGAGAACTTCTCTCCCACGGTCGATAAATAGGCCCTTATTATTATCAATACTTTCACTAAGTTTTGGGAGCAATGGAAACGCGCCGGAGGAGGTAATATTTCCTCGGGGTTAAGCAATGCTAATATAAACGGATCATAATGAGCAGCGGAGTAAGTTCGATGGGAAAAGACCCACACAAATGCTTCTGTAGAAGAACAATGAGCAGCCGTGAGGACGGGACCGTCAGCGGTTCCCGCGCGCACCTAAGTTAACATCTGAGGACCCTGTAGTCAACCCCAGCCTGATGCTACCAACTACTCGGCTGTCACCAACAACCTGTCTAAAAGCACACCGCCTTATCACAAACTTGCCTCTATGCATAACACCGCCATCTCTAGTGCCTCCATCCGATCCCTCTCAGTTTCCAGTATACCACATGCAATGCTCGCTGTACTCGCCCATTTTCTCGCCAGGTCGAATTCAGTTACCAGACCTTCCTTTAAGCCTCTCTTCCACAGCAGCCCCTCTCTGTATCCTAGCTGATTACCTACCTAGACCCAACCATGGAAAGTATACCCTCGAATTACCTTTGGAATCTAGCTCTCACCTCACCCAATCGAGCTTTGTTGCTGCCCCACGGCTACTTAATGCAGACAAAATACACCCATTCCCCCCCCCCTATCTGCCCTGGGCGAAAAGCGGACCCATACCAAACCTTTATTCTAATTGAAACGCCCCACATTTTCTTCAAGGGTGATCTAACCACCAACCTACCAACTCGTATTTCATCCACACCTGATTCTCAGTTGGCACCGGATATGGTGAATTCTAACCTATTCTCCTCTCTAAAGGTCATTTCACCTGTAACAGTTAATGTCAATTTCAGAAAGACCGATCGGCAACAAAAGATGCAGGTTTAACTTCAGAAGAAGTCTCAAGCACATGAAATGACCAAAGACCCTCCTACCTTCCTCTGTCTCAGCCACTCATCAAGTAAGCAGTTGAGCGAAAATGAGAGAAAGCTGGAAAAGCTAGGACTGCAATCTCTCAACCAGCCCATTTTTGGCCTCGATAAAACTCGGAAACCCAGCAATTCAACCAGAAAACCATATTCCTCCCTATCATGGAACATTTATATTAGCTATCCGCAATTAATTGCTGAGGCATTCAATAGTTTCTTCGCTTCTACCATCATAACGGGCCAGTATTCTTCGAACCAGTATCTCATTTACTTGACCACCCATGCCTTGTCAACCGTAGTATTCTGAGCTCATTAAGTTAGAAAGCTGTCAAAAATGCCATCCGGCCCCTGGCCCACTCTGGACGTGACGGTATCCCTTCAGTTCCTTTTCGTCTTGGCGGCCCAGACACTGGGATGTTTTGCTGAAATTATTTATTCTTTTAATGACACGAGGTGCATTCTTATAGTGGTAAACATCCGTTATCACTCCTTTTGATAAAAAAGGCTTTGCATGAACCTGTTTATTTTTATCCCACAAGACACACTGGCATTATATCTGAGATAGTAGAGCGGCTAGTAAAGGATAAGGTGACCTCATGGGTTATTAATCAGCAATTTACATGGCTTCTTAAAGTTGAAGCCGTGTTTGACCTACCACCGAGACTTCCGTTAGCTGATCACAATATCAGGCTCTGGCGAGTCATTCGTCGTTATCTTCTTCGGCATGGCAGAAGCATTTCATCACATGCTTTTTTATCTGCTAACCAAGGTCAAATCCTACCGAATAGGTGTCCCACCGCATTTTGGTTTTCATTCTATCTTAGCATGAGATCGCAGGCAGTAACCCCCAAGGGTCACCTCTCATCACCTCAGCCGATCACAAGCGGTTTTATTAAGGGTGGTTACTTGGGCCTACTTTCATTTCTACCTTACATCAATTACGTATTCAAAGTATTATACAGAGGCACCTTGCTCGTACATGCCGATGGTATCAAAAATGTATATTCACTTGAACCACAATCTTCGACCCATTCAACCCCACGGAAATTGTTAACGATCTGAAAGCTCTTGGCTTACGGTATAAGACTTAAAACAACAACCTTCTTCGCTGCTAAGAGTGCCGTCACCACGCACAATAGCCAAACTCTTGCATAACCCCTCTTTTTAAATGCCCCGTGAGTTTCTGTCATTTCGCCAGAGTGCGAGCTGGGATTTCCGTATTCCTGAGTTCTCAAATTCCAAGAATAGGCCGTCTTATTAGTAGCTAATTCCAAGAGAACGATAGCCCCTGTCTGCAGAACACTTAGATGACGCGACAGTCGGCTTCTGGTCTTTTATTCCCATGCCAGGCCACTACTTGAGTGTTGTCCTTTGGCAAACACTCAGTGGGCGTACCTTTTGGACCCGCGATCGAAAGGTTTTAGCGACCTTTCACGAAGCAGTTACTCTACTCGCCATCTCTCGTGGATTACAGAGGTGTAAGTTACTAAACCTTGAACCACTGTGACTACGGCGTGTGAAACTCAGTCTTCATTCTCCATTCTACCTTTCACATTCTAGAAGGCATAAGCCCAGAACTTCTATGTTTCGCCCAAGGCACCCTCTACCCCATACGTAAGGGAAACCATGCTACTACTAATAATAATAGTGTACTTCTAGACCGTAGTTAAGACTGTTCCGCAAGGCATGATCACGGAATACAGCCATATCCAGCAGAGTAAGGCATTTAAAAATCTGAAGTGCGGGTCCGCACGACTGAGTTAATAGTGCAATAAATCTAGGCAGTGTTTGAGTGGAAAAAAGAAGAGATGGTTACAGCGGAAATCATAAATCAGTTTCGAATTCAGAAAACGTACGTGGTGAATAGCTAGCCAAACTTGGAAATGCAGATACAATTAGTATGAAGAGAGAGAGTGTGGGGCTAAGGAGAGACCTAGAAAAGAAGTCGAGGCATGTAGAAGGATACTCGAGCGTGCACCACCCGGATATCTGAAGGATCAATACCGAGAAACTGATGGGGTGTGTTACCACGAGACATGGCTGGAAGGTAAGTCTACATGGGGTTATTAGAGTGCGATCAGGTAGGCCCGTGGCTGCAAGACTCCTTAGAGCATTAGGCAGCCCAATCCGAAACGGATCCCCAAATCAGAACTCGATTATCAGTAAATAATAAGGTGCCAGATTAGTAGATGAACAATGACATAAAGCGAACACGAGCCTCACATATGCGATCACAGGGATTTAGAAAACGATAACCCAGATGTGGCGTGCAAGAAAGGGGAACGCGCATCACCCAGGTCCAAAATATGGTGTGTTTGAATAGCGCATCCGACGCGAACCAAGGAAGGTTGGTTCATGAAAACCATTAGTGCATAAAAAACCCATATAGCGTATATGAGCGGGTAATATCAAGGAGGCATGAAGTTAAATCGTTTTGGAGGGATTTTCGACAAACGGTCGTTACATCGGCCCACACAGAAAACTGATTCCAACATTGTGTTATTAGTTGTGGAGGCCGGTGATAAGGATGCAAGCGGGAAGGACTTGATTATGCGACCGAACTTCTTGCAAAAATAGCTACCAGCGTAATGTGTGGTTTCACTGGAGGGTGGACATGAAGGCAAAACTTCGTGTGGAATTCAGTGTGCTTTTTGAAGAGCACGAATGATAAATAGAAGCCGAGCAGGGAGTTTCAGAGTGAAGTCGTTGAAGAAACTGTTTATTGGAGACAAAAGATGCCTTAGAAGCGGCCAGCAAACACTCGGAGACAAGGAGCGGGGAAGAAAACAGCAGCTAGTGAAAAAGGGTGGGCCAAAATCGACAGCAAAACCTAAATGAACGTAGGAAAGGGCTTCTATACATATGTGATAAAAGAATGAAAAACCCAGTTCTGACTGACTACAGGTGGATGGTATTTTATTTCCCGATGATCTCGGTTGCCACTGATATCAGGTAGCGGAAGGTTAAGGAAGTAGACAAAACGGGGTCATGTTTGCTCTGGTTAACGAAATGGAGAGGGCAGGTTGAGAAAGCGACGGTGAGGGCAGGACTTGCTGATTGTTCTCTGCACGGCTAAGCAAAATGAACTCAGCCTGCTCGGGGAAATACGGGAAATAGATGTTCAGGTGGAGTGAGGTCTTGATTGGTGTCAGAAGTCCGCCGGGCCTTCCGATGAAACTGTCGTGGGGCATGGTAACCCGGTTGATGGGATAGTGGCCACAGTGGCCAGCGGTGTAAAGCACTCAATATAGCTTCGGCTGGCTTGAGTATAGGTTCCAACCATGAGCATCTAAAGTGGGCAGCAGCCGAATCTTACCGAGTAAACCTTTAAACCCGTGCGGTAATCCGGGGGTAACTCCCAGTTGACTGATGGCTACCCAGGCAGCCCAGATGATCTGAAAGACATCAGAGGTGCGGCAGTCCAGAGGATGTTCAATCTGGGGTTATGATCGTCAATTTAAGAAAAATCAAACAATAGTGGTTTTTTAACTGAGGCCAATGGGTAGATCTATGAAGGATTAAATGGGGAAGACAGTGTGGTGGTTTTGTAGGGTAACTGGATAACGAAGGAGTTTCGCGGACGACGTTAGGAGCGGAATTAGCCGGAGTGAAGAATAATTAATTTGGTGGGTAGTAAAGGAAAAGAGGGGCCCATTTAGCGACCAGTGACGAGAAAGGATGGGATCTGAAAGTGTAAGGGGAAAAGGAAAACGACTGTCTGGCCGTTGTACAGACCGCGTGCGAGGACTGCAAAAGTGGTGAAAATAGAAGAAAAAACTCAGGGTTAGGATGAGGCCTTTTTATGTGCATGCAAAAGCGCTGCTTTTCAGTGGGTGTCGTGAGAAGTCAGAAGCATACCGAGGCCAGGTGAAATGGGATCCTAACATACAATGAGCACATGCGCGGATCGACCAGCAGTAATTAGTGAAGAACAGTACTCCCCGCTGTAAGGCTCGAGTTTGCCGAAGAATGAAAAAAGGGCTTTGAGACCACCGAGTTGGAGCCTGAGACAAGTTATTCAAGTAAAAGTGAGCACCTATCATCAAATGAAGGGGCCGTTTCTTAAGAGGGACTTGTGTCAGAAAGCATTTTAGTTGTGTGGTAGAGTCAGCACCGCGGCAGACAATCCACAGCTGACCCTGGCCAACATAGTTAGTGCGTAGGCTAGAGGGGAACACAGAGTGGTAGAGAAGCAGGATCGTGTCAAGGGGGACAGAAGGACATTTCTGGATGCTTCTGCCTCCTTATTGAGGATTAAAAGCTGGTTTGCCGCCATGACCGTAGTCCTGGGCGCGGAGAGCGAAGGAAAAAACACAAAACCTAGTGCAGGTTTAGGAAGAGGGGAGCCATAGGAAAATACTGGAATACATGGCGGCTCGTGGAACAGCTATGAGAACCGAACGGGAGAGAGCAAGCCAGTGCGGAGGGAGACTAGAGTGAGTAGTGAACCCCAACCCGAAAGCGTATTTTAATTGTATCCAATTGAAGCCAACCTTAGGGGTTTCACTTGGTAATGCACAGGACTAGAGGGGCGAAAAGAGTGATACGAATTGAGACAAGGCAAACATATTGCTTCACTACTTTGAGGGAAAGCACAGAAACGATAGTGGTAGAAACACGCCTATTCTCTCTCTCCGTTCAGCGGGATATGAATGCCACCCGCCTAAACTGAGGAAGATGAGGTTAGACGGGAGCCAGCTGGACTGGGACTACGTAAGACAGCACTCCCAGATGGAGGATGTCCAGCCCTGTTGAAGCCATTGGCCAACCTATTGGCCAAACCTCTTTCTTGTCCATTCAACCGGTCTCCGAGGCACTGTTAACTCGCAGAGGACAGCTCTTGGGGCATCCCGAGGGAACTTTGGGACTGAGATACCAGGGTGGCTTTGTAAAGAACGGATAATGTCAAAGATCTGGAGGTATTTATGACCGCTGATTTCAAAACTCAGGGGCAACCTCTGGAAGCTGCAAGGAGATGTAGTAATGCCCCCTCAAGTTTAATGAGAACTTTCGCCACGCGAAAGCCCTGGGCACCGTTATCGCTCTAAACCACCCGTGTAAGACCTCTTCTGAAGTAGGCCTTTCAAGCTTGGCATCAAAACCTCATTCAGGACAGGTAACTACTTGAACGTGTGCGAAAGTGATTCACAACAATTTTCACCGAGCTCCGAAACAAGCCCCATGAAGAAAGGATTAGAGAACGGAAGCTGCTCCCCCTGGAAAAGAGGAGGGTAATGTGGGATTTCATTGAGGCTTCCAGGAAGAGGAGGGGCTTCTCGGATTGGAGAGGACTTCGGTTGCTCACAAGAAAAGCAGACGATTGGCTCCGAGGACGCGAGCTGAAGCTTGTGAAATGCCGTTGCAATAATATAGTAAGGGCAAGTTAATCTCTCCACGAGTAGTAAATCAAGTCACTACTAAAGAACTCTATATGGAACATGAAGATTTTCCCTTCGCCGGCCGGATAAGAAACTCTGGAGATCACGTATAAGCAACAGCAGAAACACACACTCCGGTCCAAGTCTTTCATATCTGGAGCTGCTAAATGGCACACAGGTCAATAATCGCACTGAAAACTCGAGGCTTTGAACTCGGTTTTCTCTTGCTCTATGACTATGGACTCTGAAAGTGCTAACACTCCACCGGCTCGCCCTGCCGTATCTACTTTATCCGATATGGAACTTACCTTCCGCGAAGTGTCTGACTTATTCTTCACCGTAAAACCCTCAAACCCCCGTTTTGATAAAATCCCGCCGGTTCTGCTCAGATTTGGCGGGCCTACTGTGACAATTTTTTTCTTGAACATCTTTTATTTGTCTCTGAAGTTTGGAACTGACCCCTTCGAAGTGGAAAAAAACCCATCTTTACGCCTTGTCAAAAGACGGTATTTTTTCGATCCCTTCAACCACTGGTCTCAGCTACCTGAGCGTTTAGTTGAAAGGCACCTACCTCAGTATTCATTGTCCAATAATTGATGCACAGACATCTTTATTGTTCCTTCAAAACTCGGTCTTGCAACACTTGTAAAGTTGATTCTTCAACATGGTCACTGCAGCCGCAGACAGTCGGAAGTGCCCAAATGTCATCTCGGACTTGATTAAGGCCTTTGAACGTGTTTCTTTCTCTCGCAGCTCTTGGCCAACCTGGAGGCCTTCAGGTTTACACCCCTTATTCTCAACTGGTTCTCCTCCTATCTTTCCAACCGCGGCCAAGTTGTTCCCATTGATAATCATCTCTCACATACCTCCCCCATTACAAGTGGCGTTGTTCAAGGGAGCTTGCTAGGACCACTTCTATTGTTGATGTTTATTAATGATATCATCTCCGCGATGCATCGCCGTACTCCCTCCTACTTGCACAGGAAATAAAAACTGCACCCGACTTCTCACCTCAGGACCTTAAAGACGCTGTTTCCAATATACAGTACTACTAAGAACGCATTCAACGATGGCGTCACTCCAGGAAAATTGAATTCTCTGTTTAGGAGTGCATTTTATTGACCCTACGTTGTAAAACCTCCGAACACACTGCTCATAAACAACTCCTATATCACCCACAACCCCTCCAATACGGGATCTTGGGTAGCATTACTTGTACCTCATAGACTTCTCGAACTATCCCCAGGGCAAAGAAGTCCGTAGGATTCACACGTGAATCGCTTGTGCTGCACGACAAAAAACTGCTATCTTATCTGTTCTATATCAGACCGGGCCTAGAGTACTGCCCCATCATCTTCACAAGTATTCGTCATACTGACAGAATAACTTCAGAGAATGTACAGCGCTCCATACAGAAACAGCTGCTCCGTTATTCTACTACACTGAGCCGTGAAGAGTGCTGTGCTGTCCTCCACACAACGCATATGGCTACGGCTTATAACACTTAATCTCTGTTTTCCATAGGCTCATTCGTCGCCTGGAGTTTTCTTCCACTGACACTCCATCAGTCTAATCGACCACTCCCTATGCCCATCGTCATCAATATCTGCGTCTTTTTATCTCAAACTCTAGTCTACCCATGAGATATGATTTCTTTCTGCTAAAGTACTTCAGACTTTGGATTAAACTCCCCAATAAGATTCGTCAACGTGTTTCTCTCATCCACTTCAAAACATCGACAGCACTTTAACTCACCGTTGATAAAGCCCTGGGGTTAACTGCCACTGACAATTCTGAAGCTCGACCTTTTGAAGTAGGACCTGACTTCTATCTAACCTTAAAAACCACATCCGGTGAGCCTCTCTTTTTCGAGAAACCTCTCACACACTGGCAAGTCTTGAACCTCAAAATTCCGTCTTCATAGTAACTCTCTCCATAACCCCATCAGCTTATACCTGTCTGTCTCTACCTCCAAACATTGTCCTTACCTTTCGGTCCAAAAATGTTCCTCGTCCGTGCTTTCTGATCAATGGCATTCCTGATAAAATTGCACATATCTAGTCACACTTAGGTTTGCCCATTCCTGATTTATGTCTTGTTACTAATTCATGCTAAGGCTCGGGATAGTCCGATACTAGATCCTTGCAAACTTTCTTGTAGTTCCGTAGCTTAAGCATGAAACTTAGCCTTTACCTTTTTTAATTGCCCGGTTCTCTTCTTGCCCATTTTATCTTCCGCCCAGGATATTCCATGGCATTGTTGGCACGTCTCTCCCCAAATCCACAGTTGGGGCAAATGCCAGACTGAAGCTCTTTTCCACTTTTATTTCAAGACTTGCCGACCAAGGACCTTTTCGCCTATCCTATCCTTTGAGCACCAACTTAGCATATTTTCCTTGATGGATACAAAAAATTGGACCATTGGCAAGGTGTGACTTTCGCATTTGACTCGATTGCTCTCCAACCGGCTTTGATTTTTGGAACTCCGGCACTCCATCGGCCAGGTCATTGACTACTCCTCTCTACGCCCTGCTACAGCTCACCCTCATCCCAACGGTGCAGGGCCCGGTGAGGTCCACTGATTTGGCCGGTGCTGATCGGGCAAGCAGGACGTCTGCAACGATGTGCTGGCACAACTAGGTTGGTGGATCATACCTCCTGTCACCAAAAACGGTTTTCAGGTTAGGTGTCCAGAGCAAGGTCAGTCCAGCACACTAACTACACTTGTGTAATAATAATAATAATAATAATGGTTTATTTCGGAAGCGCCCGAAGCATGCCATGTGCATGATCATGTAGATACAGGTGATGGAACGGACAGATATAACTCATGGAAATATGGAGACTCTCATTAAAATATTGGGTAAAAAGGCTCAGAAGGGTGAATAAGGTAGGATGAAAATAGTATAAACGTATGCACACCATAGAGATTGTGTGGAGTTTAAATGAGCTCAAGAGCGGATTTGAATGGACGCCCGGTGAATTTGAAATTCAAGGTCAGGTGGACTGAATGGCTGGTACCGGGAAATTACATATGGAGGTACTATCCTACTTCTGCCGCAAACATGCCTTTGCCCTGTCATTTCCAACGACTGTTCTTCCATCGAGCCCGCCCTCAATCGTGGGATTGCAACTTAACTGTTCTGGCCCGGCAGATCTTCCACTTCAGTTACGTGCTAAGTGGCGTGTAACGTTCACTTCCCCCCCACCAACAACCCTCGATCCTTGGCACACCGTAAATGCCTACGTAATCAATAGTTGTTGTTGGCAAGCTCCTCAATGCCCGCATTCCCTGTAGCTCACATATGACTGCTCCCCAGTCCCTTCTGTAAAACTACTTGTTTACCATTTCAAAACTAGCGGCAACTATCCACTTGCTGGCACCTTTACTGTCACGGTTCATTTCCCCGCCAAAATCGACAAATGATGATCGTCTCAGAAATATAGTTCGTAGTTCCCCCGAGGTCAGAACTGTGATCAGCTATTATTTGCTCTCTCGTTCGGTCCGAATGCTGGTTTCCACAGTGCCCATCAACCTCTCTCCTGATCTCGTTGAGCCACTTGACCCCCTCACATCTTCATGTCTCGGATGTATTTATCATGTAGCCGTACCAGTGTTATTACCTCAAGGCACCTATCAGAATGGTCATCAAGTAGTATACTTACCGCCCGCCGGCAATAACAACACCTTTGCCTGCAATCACTTTTCAACGTATCCAAGATTGGTTCATCACTCAGTTACCAATTTCATGCTGATAAATCATTATCCACCCGTTTTAAAATATAAACAGCTGAATTCCTACCCGTCCTCCGTTGGATCCTCTTTCAACACTTTGTCAGTCGCCCTCTCCCATAAGATGTGCCACTTGTCCGAATCATTTAACCCATTTCATCTGACTTAAAATGTACAATTCCGTAGGAAGCCAGCATCCATACCCTCTGTTACGACATTCCAGTCTTCTCAGTTAGTGTCACGCAGCTTCAGCTACGCGTCATTATGACGTAGTACACCAATTTCAGTGTTCAGTAGAAGAAGTATACTTGCCTTTTGTCCATTTCATCTGCTCCTCGGCTAGATACACATCTTTGAAGTTGCTTCAAATTACCGCACTCCACATTGATTTAACTTTTATCTTCACATCGTCATTTCTAGACCAACACAACACACGCAAACAAGACACTGCCCACTACCTGTAACCCGCCGGCCCTCCCTTCAACGTCACTTTCGTTGTCTCTCTATACCTCCGGAGTTGTCGCTTGTTAGCTATACAACTGATTCCACCGGTATCAAACCTCCACCTTCTACCGCCTCATTAGCCGATTGTTTTTATTTTTTTCCAAATCTTTTGTTTCAGTCCCGTTCTCATATCTAAACCACTGGTTCCTTAGCACTCTTCACTGTCATGGTATCCTCCGTTATTTGAAACGGTCACCCGGACAGTTATCTACTCTCAACTTCAATACCGCCTCTTCACCCTATCAGCCTCCGCCACCACACTTCACATCGATTCACAACCACTGTTCCATCTTCTTGTTGTTACTTTACCACCCACCTAATATAATGCAACTAATCCACCCAGAGCCCACCTGTTTACCTCCCGCTACTTCTCCCATCAGCGTTCTTGAGATCGCACCCCCTCTCATCGGATACGTTGTACGCGGTTCTTGTTATGGCCTCCTTTGTCATCCCGCCATCGAGTTTTTACTGCCACTTGGCCGACTGAACCATTGCAATTTAACCCCGAAGATCCATCCTTGTACATCTCCCAGTTTTCTACCTTTAGACCTTTTATACTCTGCAGCGCCCGATGACTCATCGAACCTCCTCTGATAAACTCTTCTTTCTAGGAAAGCTTAGCAAAAATTCGCCGATTTCGTTCGCTTTCCCGGTGTTTGTGTTCACCTCCGGTATTATTACATAGATATTCCCCTTGTAAATCAATTTTAACGGCCTCAAGCTGAGCTGACCATTTGACCATGACCTTCAAATTTGAGGGGCATTGTCTCTGCTTTCGTCCACGTAAACAACCTCCCCAAACCCTCTGTATACGTAGTTTTCGCTGTCTTAAAACTCCCATTCTGGCGTCACCTGGGTCATTCAGTCGTGCATTGTAGCTTGCTTCGGGCTCATCAGAAATATATTGCTATTATAAATCGATGGAATAACCTTCCATTCCATCGGCGGAGCCCCGGACAGTTGCTGATTTCAAGAGAAAAATAAGATGCCCACTGAGACAGCTCGGTTGGAGACGCAGTGTCGAATGAAAGACCACCTCATTACCCCTGAGTGACAGGACTCGCAGTGCTTGAAGCTACTGCAAAACATTTGAACTCAAGAAACAAAAGATCTGGGCCGTGCAATGGCTCTGATGGTGTGATCCGACTTCTCTCGCTAACCTTAAAAATAAATTGAAACCCAGTTTCTTGGGCTAGCCGGAAAAAACTGAGCACACCTGCTGTTACAAACGTTTTCCACACCTTTTCACTATGCCTCTACGGACTAACGCGCCTACAGCCGCGCACACAGCCCAGTCGCCGCGACATGTGAGGCACGACCATATGGGGAGGGATTGGTAAGAATCGAAACACAAATCAGCTAAACGCCACCCCTAGTGCCTTCCCCGGAATCAGTAACTATGAAGCAGCGGTGATTCTCGGCCTGACAGAAGGTTCTTACAAAGCCAAAAAACAAAGGTTGATGTAATGTACTCCCCGGTTGGCCTTGATCCTAAATACTTGCTGCCAGAAAGTGCTGTGAAGAGGGGAACCGCCGAGCCTCAACCACGGAAGCCGACAAAAAAGTGAGGTACGATACTAGAATGCCGAAAATGTTTGTGATTTTAAGAAAGTACCGGAAGACATTAAAGAAGCCCTAAAGCCTAAAAATCAAAGGTCAGAAAATGAAGAATGTGATGTGAGCTCCTCGTGGAAGGGTTGCAGGGTTCTACCCCCTGCCACCACAAAAGAAGACGCAACATATAACCCATCACTCAACGTACAACTGGTCCTCAACCTGTTGTGGGATCAAACTGAATATGTAGCAGAGATTGGCTTGCGTCACACTGCAGTTGAGCCCTAGTCCGGCGATGCCTCATACATATGACATCTTAAGTTAACACATCTTCACTCTCACCGAAGCCAGCGTCGCTGCCACCTCCAACCTATTTCCAAACCTTTGAACTTCTCTTCCCCGTGTTCCTCTTTTTCCACGTGTTATTAATATGTTCTTCGTTATCATTATGTTTTTTTGTGTTCCTTTTTCTTCCTTTTTGGTCTTCCAAATTCACGGCCACACCTCCATTCATGCTTGTAGAACCAGTAGGAATGTAGAAAGCCTGCAGTATTATCCAAGCAAGCCCCACCCTGGCCGTCTAGAGAGAGAACCAAAAAATATGAGCATCAAGGTCTCATCTTCGACGGAGACTGCTTGTGGTGCCACGGTGTCTCATGGCTCAGCGGGGTCCGAGTCGCTTGTACTTCCATCTGGGTTCTCCTGTTTATGGGAACCATAAATGGATGGTCACAAATCTAACAACCTGCCGCCTTTTCTCGACCATGGGAACGAATGCTGTTTTCATTCTTCTGTAGCAGCAGGTGGGTTTCTCTGAAACCTAGGGTGCAGGAAGCTGGATGCAGGTTTGGCTCAAGCCTCCATATCCCGTGATGTGATCTGATGTGATTTGTAAGTTGTGGGTGGTAAATTATAAGAGCGCAATTATGATTATACTCCTCTTTTGGACAACCAATATAAGTGAGGTTTGGCCCGTAGCCGTGAACCCAAAGCTCATGACTGCCTGGGATTCCTAAAGGCAGGGGCCACAGGAAATAGCTCCGAAAACCCTGGATTAAGCGTCGACGTACTTGCTAGGGCTTTTAAAGCTTGGAAAGGCCCGGTCTGCAAGCTCATGTGAAGAGCTCGAATGGCGTGCCGCCACCTTTCATAGGTTTAGAAAAAAGACATAAAGACTAGCTTAAAAGCTTGGGGTTTCCCTCCTGCATGGTCAGGTCCGGGTGTTATTAGTTCCACATTCCAGGACAAAATTGAGAGCGAGTTTCTTCATCACTGCATATTCCCGGGTATGGAACAGAGTGCCCGATGACATTTTGGGCTTGCCAAACACTAAACCGGTTCAAACATGCCCTTACAAAAACTTCTAGATGTCACTAAAGTTTTAAAACTATCTCCTACAGGCGCAACTTTGGAAACAGTTTGTGAGGGTGACCAAGGTTTTTGATTGGGCGAAAAATGCACGATCCCGGTAATAGCCTTTACAACAGACACAGCACCTACCCCGTACGTCCTCTTCGTCGTAAGTACATTAATATCCCTTGTAAAGGTTTACGTCACTTACACAGCCCTTGACAGATTCTCTCTAGTTTACCTGCCCTAACCACCCCCATCTACCCGGCCAGCACAAAATACCACCTTCCATTTGGTAGATTCACCACATAAATGCCACTTCTGTTTTTCTCTAGGATGAGTGCTGTTTTCGCTAAAATAGCCAAATTGATTCTTTGCATAGCATAGCAACTCGTCGTTGTGCAAAGAAATTTCGATAAAAAGAGTATTACGAAAACTAGTTGACTTTGATTTGTTTTAATGCGCTACGAGTTTTTGGCGTGTACCTGCCAGTTCTCCCTGCTGAGTGATCAGGTATTGTTTTGCGCTAATTTCTCGTTCGTGATTCTCTCATCGGGTGACGATATTTTTCGCCAGGTTCAGGACAGATCTCTAAATTTGATTATTTTTAATATAACTCACTTTATTTCGGACCGTTTTTTCAGTGTAGTGCTTGGATTAGTGAGCTTTTGTCCCAGGGCAGCGATCTATCCGCTCAGTTTCATAATATTATCGAAAACCGTGAAACATAGGGAAGTTCGTTGATGGTCTTCTCTTTTCAGCCTCTCTTCCTAAATTATGCAGACTTAACTATTTTAACAACACCTGGAAGAACATTTTCCCACTCTGGTTCTTCAAAATCCGCTAAAAAACGAAGACTGCGTCAACTGATCCGAGCATCAGACAGGTCAACAGCAGAACCATCTACATCGGATTTAGCCGAGACGTCTGTCTGCCTGAGTCCGGCTGGTAAGACTTGGTTACCTACAGTGTTCACTTATATCTTGGACAATGCGGAACACGTGAATACTTCTTCATTTGGCAGTCATATTGCTGCTTCGGAATTCAGGAGTGTGACTGATGCGAACACATGGATAAGCACTGGAAATATATTGGACGATATCCGTCTTTTGTACAGCCAATGCAACATGTCACTAACGGATTTACGACGATAGTTACAAATGTTAGGTTCTCATTTTATCCAAGTACCTCGGGATCCACGGACGATTCTTGGTACGCCTCGCACATGCGAATCACGTGTCATTCACGGTGGTTTTTATGTGCATTTGGGCTTACATGCAGCAATACTCCGTGAAGCTGTTCATATGGATCCCATTCCTACCTGCATCTCCATTCAGCTACATTTCGACGGCATGTGTTGCTTCAAGGACTCCACAAAACATCTGTGGCCCATACAATTCCGTATCGTGAAACCAGTTCTCACGTGCTTCTTTGTTGTTGGGGTTTTCTATGGTGACAGCAAACCTTTGGACGTGGTTGAATATCTAACGGACTTGATTTCGGAATTAAAGCAGGTTATAAGTAATGGAAGTGCTTCTCCCGGAAGGCCTTCTAAACTTGACGTCAATCTGCAAGCCGTTTTGTGTGACGCCCCTGCCCGAGCTTTTATAGAGCAGATCAAGGGACTTGCTGGATACCACGGATGTGATAGGTGTGTTTGCAAAGATGTTTATGTCGCGGGTCGTATGACATTTCCCAATGTGTGCAGTTCCCTTCGCACAGAAGCTTCATTTCGCATGTGTTTGCATCCGGGTCACCACCAATCGACGCACTCACCTTTTGAAGAATTGCCTATTGACATGATAGCTGCATTTCCTTGTGAACCTATGCATCTGATATTCTTAGGCTTAGTTCGCAAGATCATTTTGAGGCTGAAGAACAATATAAACTATAAAATACGACTTTGTGATGCCGATCGCCTATCGGATCTAATCCTAAAGTGCGGTAAATGGACTCCATGTGACTTTGCGCGAAAATGTAGGTAGCTATGTCATCTGGAAAGGTGGAAGGCCACCGGACTACGGCTGTTTTTTTAGATTACCGTATCTAAACTTTCTAACCCTGTCCATTATTTTGTCCATATTTTTTAGTGATTATTTCTCTGCATATTTTCCATTAGCAGATAACCTGTTAAAATGTTTGCTTCTCAACTTTAGCATCTGTATTCACCATCGCAATTATCATACATCATACATTGGCGCACTTAGGGTTAGATGTGAAACGGTTTGGGAACGCAAACCTATTTTCAGCCTTTGCCTATGAGTCATTCATGTGAAAACTAAAGCGAATCATCGGGAGACCTAATAGACCCCATATACAGATTTTCAGGCGAAATTCTGAGGCTTACAACATAGGCCAACGAATGCAGCCGCCAGATGAGTCCGATGATGTAGGTTGTCATCGATTCCGCGTACCCCGAGGAATCAAGCAAATCAAATGACAAAGTACCGTTCTCACTACAGAAGGTGCAGACTGTTTTGTGAACGTACAAATGAATCCTGGTAAAGTCGTGGATGTTGTAGATGAAGTCATTTTTTACCAGCGGTTCAAAGAACCAGCAGATGTTTTCACTCACGAAATACCATCTTCTCTTCCGGTAATTTTCCGTGTAAGTGTACTTTTGCCGGAGAAACTGTGTGCGAATCTTACGGAAATACTTTGTAAATATTTTTACATACAAGTTGACGACACTGGGATTGTGGTCCCTGTTTTGCATGCACTACGGTGATAAAGTTATTTTTAAGCAGTGTTCATCTTCTTACCTAGCTTTGACTGCGGTACTTTGCTGGTCATCTTTCTATGTAAAAGGAAATATACAGAAATTCCTTTTCCTCCTGCACTCTTAGATGTTCCTTATAGTGAAAGTCATGGGACTGGGAGTTACGAAAATAGTCCCACAACAGTGGGTGGTAAATGGTAGGTACTCGCGCTGGCCTCAGACTGCAGAGGAAGAAGTGTACAATCGTTGCCGGAACAATTAAGACGAATTCAATATCCTTTACATTTGCAATAAGTCCTAAAAATTCATTTATTTCACTTTATTTACAGATGATATACAGGAAGCGAGAAGGTTGAGAAGTGGTTCTGCTAATAGCGATGATGAAAACTAGGGTTTCCACGAAGGACATGTGCGCCCGAGGCGCCTAATGTAATGAGAACATGTTTTGATAGGGAAATTTTGCAGTAAACGACCACATCGATTCTTGACCGCCGAATCAAGCTCTGATGAATCGGATAACTCGCCTGAAATGGAGGACTGCCGAAAACATTCCGAAAAGGAAAACGTTCCACCAATGTTTCAGTCTTATCCGACACCGCCAAGCACACTGAAATTGAGTTATGAGCATATTTTCACCTGCCTTGTGCTCAGGGAAGAAATTCCATCAACATCAATGGCACCAAGACGAGTACCTATGAGTAAAATGTCCAACTCGAAGGACTGCTTTTGCGTGGAACCGATTAATTCCTACTTTTACAGTCCACTAAGGGCTTCAAGTGGTGCAGTGAAGCAACGGCTCCGGAAGATGCAACACGACATTGAACTTATGAAGGGTAAGTCTTCAGTCATTACTTGAATGTTCTCTGTAGGAGATCTAGTTCAATTGCGGGAAATGTGTTGCAGAATTTTCGCCGCAAATCAGCGAGAAGAGATCCACATTTCGACGGTGGGCACAGCTGGATTTATGGCCAAGGAGGATTTTCATCTACCACTGGAAAGTGTTGATGATCTTATGAAGGTTGAACAGCAGTTAACTAACAAACACAGCCGAAAAAGCTTGGCAGGTTTACGTATTTGAATTTATTTATTTTTTCAGTTCACCCTACTGTCCTCCGTAGGTAGGCGAACATTTGGTGAGACAGTTTGGACCCTACTGCTGAAAGTGTTGCATGCCAACCTCGTGAAAGAATGCAGCCTCAGGAAAAAACCCAAAAAATTGCGCTTGATGATAAACTCTTATTTGGAGTGATGCAAGGTACTTCCTTTCAATTACTTATGAGTCTGTGATATTCATCAAGCCAGCAAAGGGTTTATCTATTAGTTTAAGCCTATTTTCACCTTATTTTCCAGATGCTGCTAAATCACACACTATTTTCGCGAATTATCCTTATTTAGAGTTCCGATTTCTTGTTCGCATGTGGCTGCACAACAGGAGGTCTCGGAAAAGCATTAGGTCAAACCGGGATTGCCAAGTAAATTCCGTAGATTTTCAGACTGCACGGCACCTGGAATCGGAGGAGCAGGAGAGTGCTGCTTGAGCTTGTAAAAAGTCATAATATATTGTTCCAGTTATTATTTGTTTTTTCATCAAGCCACACTGTCGAATTGAGTACTAAGAAGAAATGTGAGATATTTCCGGGATATTCGCGGTAACCATTAAGATTAGGTCGTTTATGTACGTATTATTGGTCTGTTAATGAAATGTTGCCAATAAATATACCATACCAAGATAATTTTATTCGATTCCTGCTGGCTCCAATCCAGTTCTGTTATATTGCCCCAGCATTTCAATCTAAGATTAAACTCCGGTGGTCGGCATTCACCTCCAAATCAACTTCATTCTTTTTTCTAGATTTCGATATAACTTTTAAATTCCAACCAAATCTCAATTACTCGTAGCCCTTATTGTTCCCAAAGTAGTCTCAGCGTCTACGATTCTAGTTTCTTCTTTTTACCGGTGATCATTTAGCCGCAGCTAGGAGAAGCTCGGATTGCGTTTCCGTATTTCCATGTCTTCAGACACCAACTGTCGCGCCTGAAGAAGGCGATACTGAAATAAAACGGGTAATACTGGTCACATATTCCACAGCAACCGGGAGCCTAACGGTAAAACTGAGTCATTCCGCCGAGTGGGTTAAACTGTTTGGAGCCGTAGTCCGGTGGACGAGATACAAGATACTGTTAAACGCTTTTAAAGGCATGTGAACAAAAAACAGGGTAATATGATAGCGATAATGCCAGAGGAGTTGAACCAAGCCAAAATCGACGTTATGCGCTTGCCACAAGTGCACGCATCCCAGTTTCGAGACCAGTGAACTGTCTTGCTCGGATGATAACACCGTGATAAACGGGCCACTGCATACTGGCATACAAAGACTGAACCTGCGGGAGCCAGAGGGCAGTCGACGAATTGAGATAACGGAACAAAATATCCCATAATAGTTCCTGGTAACCATTATATCATGAAATGTTTGATAGATCTTGTGCATCTGGAAGAGGGACATGCAGGACTGAACCATCTACTGAATAATATCCGTTGACCATCTCGGATTACCAAGGGGCCAGCGACAGTCAAGCCAGTCGGCGGCAACTGCACCACTTGTCGCAGTCTAGTGGCGGAAGCAGGCAAACAAACAACGGCCCTCCTTCCAGCTGCATGAGTTCGATCAGGAAGGTGCCCATTCGGGGAAATCAGGGGAGTTTCTATTTTATCTAAATAACCAAAGGCAGCGGTGAAGGTCGGAAACAGTATATCTAGTCAAGCCAGTCCATATCTGAACTACAACAATACTTACTTGAATGACCCTCCATTGATTGCAGAGGCTTTCAGTACTTCCCTCTTTCTACTGTTTGACGGCGGATGACACCACATCCGTCCCTTTTTAAATCCAGCGACTACGGTAAACTTCGCAACGGCAGCCCTGGTAGTAAAAACAAGACCGTCCTACAAACCGGGTCCATACGCTTTACCTCCAGCCGTTTTCGACCAAGGCGACATGGACGTTCCAATGTTGTTGATAGACACATTCAGTCTGTCGCTAAGGTGCAGCGTTTCTCCTTCGCAATGGAAGACATCCACCATCATAACTTTGCACAAAAAGGATCACGTCTAAATCCAGCTAGCTATCGACCGGTAAGCCACAATCCGGTCATGCCCAAAATCATGGAGAGAGTGATTGAGGAAAGGCTGACATGTCCCTTTCCTAACCATAATCTATTCGACGCTTGTTAGCAGGGTTTTCTAAAACAAAGGTCATTTGTGACATGCGTGACAGATTTTCTCAACCTGGTCACGGAGGCTGCAAGTACTGGTAAATCGGTGGCGGCGGTCTTTTTGACATAACCAAAGCGTTCAACCGAGCGTCCCACATCAGGCCACCGCAGAAGATCAAAACATATGGAAAAGTTGACCCGGTGTTCAGTTGATTCTCATCTTATTCTTCAGCCCGAGATCAGACAGCAATTAGAGTTGAAACGCCATCCAAACCCCGCTCCGCAACTAGTGGTGTGATACAAGACAGTGCATTGGGCCCACTGCCTTTCTTATGTACGTAAACGATACATTTAACATTTTTTAGCAGGTAGTTCCCTTCCCGTTTTCAGATGATATTCAGATTGTTTGCACTTCTGAGCCCGTGGCGTTAGCCTCCACCATAGATGACGTTACAAGGGAATCGCTTTCGCCCAGTTCTTCGAGTAATGATTTGAAAATGTGGTTCTCCGCCGAAAAATTGGTATTCTCACTTATAAGTGTTATTATCTCACCGAAACATTTAGAATAAACGATCGATTTGTACTCCGTAAGTCTCAGATATGCGGCTTAGTTATACACTATTCGTGTACGTTCGACGTTTTGGAAAACGCAGTAACCCAAGTGGCTGAAGCACGCCGTAAAACTGGGCTCATGAATCGAACCCTCATATAAAGTAGGCATTTTCAGGTCCCACGCCAGACCTCTTCTAGAGTACGGCTCAATTATTTGTTGGAACATGTGACAATGAGACCGAATAGCGCTCGAGGATATACAACGGGATTTCACGAACCAGCTTTTAGGATTTTCTTCATCTAAATAACATGGAACGTCGTGATCTGCTAAGCGCCAATCTCTTATGGCTGCGCCGCCTAAGAATTGACCTTCTATTCTCTAACAATACCTTAAAAAACCGATCGTGCGGTTCAGCATCACAGGTTAGAAGCCTTTCTAATTATTCCTCGAGTAGCAATGAGTTCTGGGTTACTATCCCTCTGTCTAAGCTTGCACTTACGTCATACTTCATCAATAAGCGCGCTACACTGTGAAACAAGCTGTTACAATGAATTGAGGCAATATCACCGACATCGGCGGCTTTCAAACAAGAAATATGCATGGCCCTAACGGCGAACAAGCTGATCAGGAAGTGCAACCCTTAGTTCTCAACAGCTCACGCCTTTGAGATAGGAATAGGGTACGAACAAAGTGGACAACCGATTTAAACACCCCAGTCCGAGTTAGACCCATTTATGGTTGACCTCCCCCAACAGCGATTTAGGAGCCCATTACACGACACAGGGACTCAGCGGTTCGTTCCCACCATCTGGGACTTCAAAAAGGTCTCAATTTTTACCATCAAATGTCTCTTCTGGGGCACAGTCAGCATGGCGGCCTACGGCATATTTGGGTTTAAGGCCTTAGATACTAGGGCCCATAAACCAAGATGTCCGACCCAAATCAACCTAACGTCTCTACCAAACCGGCCACTTCCAGCCATCCTTCGGTAATTTTGTTAAGGCTGCATGTAATGCCTCATTGTGCGAACTGGTGTTTCGGTAGACGTAAAACATTTCGAAGAATCCCAGGCTGTGTTGGGCTCTACCTCCGCCTGCATTTTGTGTTCCATATGAGTTGCCTTGGTGCTCTTGACTTCACGGATATGGCGAGTGTTACCGCGGCATATCTGTGAACATATCCAGCTGCGATCGTCTCCCAGCGCAGATATAACCACCAAAGAGATGACATGAACACCCTAAAGTAAGAAGTTGGGATAAAATATGGAGAAAAATTCCCCCCTGTTTGGTCTTCCAGGCATACCAGTCTTGTCAAGTGACCCATGTCTCCGGACTATAGTGTTGCTACGGATCGACCGGCTTGGTTTGTCTATTTCCAGCGCGGCTTGTTTCATGCGGTTCGTGTTTCGGCCGGGGCTTGTGAGCTGTGGTCACTCACCGTGAGCAGCTCAGCCTTCTCTGACGGCCAGATAAGTAAAAGTAGATCAATCTTGACGCAGCCACATTCTGGAAGCCAATGGATGTGTATCATGCTACTTCCCCATCTGAAGCAGTCTCTATTGCCACCTACCGCAAGCACTGAATGGGAACCCTTAGAGTTTGATTCCCTTAAGAAAACTCAGCCCTACTCAGTTCCCGCCTCTCAATATTTCCGAACCAGTCCTCACAAGGTTTTATCCTGCTCTGCAGTATGCTAACGACGACAGAGATGTCACGGTAAGTAAGCAATCACCACTACATCGGACTTCGTATCTCACACTCAAGTAAGATCTCAGTACTCTAGCACCATAGAGTCGGAGCACAGGTGAACTCAGGTCTACGTTTCTCTGCACGGGACCACTTTTCTCCGACGCATCATCACCAAAGCCCTTATTGATTTCCTCTACAACCTTGCTTTATTGTTCGTCATAAGGTGTTAGGTACGAAATAGACACCAAACCAGAAGAGAGGGTGACAAACATGGTGCTATGCTAGCAAAGCCTCAGTCCCTTTCACTCATATACTGTTCTTCCAAACATATCTTACCACCTCGTTGCTGACCTGCATCTTGCTTAAGCAAACGGTATTGAGAGTTACTATTTTATCCTTCTCAACTGTAAAGCCTTAGGATTTTCCTAGTGTCCAAGATATGCCACGCCAAAGTGCGGACTATCACTACTTTGGAAAGCACACGCGGCTCCCTACTCGGTGTACTCAACTTTGCCAGCCCGTGTCAGTATAGCTCGATCCTCCGCGAGCCTACTTCACCCAGGATGTAGAGTAGGTGCCAGTGACCACCTAAAAGGAACTTCATCCTTGCCCCGTTCATATTAACCAAACCATTTCATTATTAATGTCGTAATATATTACCATAACCCACAGCTGAAACCACGTCCAGACTGTAGAACCCAATTTATTTCAGGTTTGTCGTCTCCCACTATCTCAGTCGCCAAGCTATACAACCAAGGATGCCACTTTGACTCGTACCGACAGAGACCCAAGTGGAACCTATCATAGCAACTGGGACCGCAATCAAGACACCCGGCAGAAAATGCCCTCGACTACTTATCAGTAGATCGATTAGCGTTTTCTCACGCAAAGCCTCTCCTGCCGATATTACCATAGAAGCAAACACAAATAACAGTTCACGCGGAACCTGCTACTACACCAGCCGGTAACAGTCATCGGTTTAATCCGTCACACCCCGCCGCACCCGGCTGACTGATGGACACATTTTTTACCCCGTCAGACGAAGCAGACCCATAGGATGTTGTACATTACCAGTAGTGACACTGAATAACACTGAGACGCAATAAGCCAATATATATTTTTTTCGCGAAACAGCACAATAAAACTCGAGTCTACGTGGAGATTTTCCACCGTAGTATCCGTTGCGAGGGTTTATTTTTCCCTTGAACCGTATCCGGCCAAAAACTGAGTCCTCACTACTCCAGGATCCTCCAGTTGAGCTTTCTCATTTCTGAATGGTACCCGTTATTGATCCCGAAATTAAACTCACCTTTCTGTAGACTGCTTTTCCTTTCACATTTATCAGTTGTCCCAGGGACACTTCCATATATTGGTTTCATGTCTCCCTCTTTCAAAACTCACCCCATTTATTGAACCCCGGTGAATCCGCCATTCAGGGTTTGCATCAACTTTACGGATTTCTATTCTCCACGCATTCATCGAGTTTCCGGGGTATACCTCCATATTATTTTTTCTTCCATTTCTCCCTGTTCACAACTTACTTT
The DNA here is from genome assembly GCA_948099385.1 of Fasciola hepatica. NCBI lineage: Eukaryota > Metazoa > Platyhelminthes > Trematoda > Plagiorchiida > Fasciolidae > Fasciola > Fasciola hepatica. Next base: position 2,639,804 of record CANUEZ040000167.1, read on the forward strand.
TTTAACGGAACCCCAGTAAGGCTGCTTTTTCATAATCCATCTTTAGCAATACATATTGACGGTCTTCTCGGTATCCCTAAGAGGATTCACCGCCCAACTCCAACTCGAGTCCGGTTTATATCAGTAGAGCTAACCATTATTATTGTGGTCCATTCAAATGTTGCTAACTAAGTTTTTTTGTCATTGACAATTTTCACTCCCAATCGCAAACTTTTTAAATAGTTCATCTTATTGAGTAAGGTCGTCTACCATGATCATGCGCTTGAGCGTGCTTCTCGACCACGGCCAAGAAATACGTCATTAGTATTACTGTTATTTCACCACGTAGTTTTCCTTCTGGCTGGCAGGGATGAGTTCCTTGTTCACAGGGAACCGTTTCCTTTTTTGCGTACAATAGCTGACCCTCCCAATCCATAACTCTCATTCTACAAACATCAACATCTTCAAACTCATCGCGATTATAAATACATCAGTTTTCGCTGACAGAACTAGGGGACGGAGCGTTGTTTAGAGAAATAATGATGGCCTTATCGTCCCCAGAAACCTATCTAGTAAATTCTCACTATTTTATATGGTCCTTGTTTCCTCGGCGGGGTAATTCCAATGAGTTTTCTTGTTGATGTTCCATCTGAACACTGTGCGTCAGAAGAATTGCAGTTCGAGCGGGGCCTAACAAAGGCACACGAATCTAAAAACCAGAACAAAACTGATTCGTACTCACAAAAAGTACAAGAATACAAAACCTGAAGTATGCGGCCAAATAGACCTAATATCAAAACTCAAAGGTTCACCGTCCCGTGGTCTAGGCATGAAAGTCGGAAACGGATCAAGGCCAAGTTCAAATACCTTGCACAAATAAACACACGTGTGAAAATGTTGTGCTTGAGCCAGTTTGTCAATGTGATATCATATTAGCACCCCTCATAATGATTTATTTCACTAAATCCGCCCTAGACAACTTCTCTATAATGACCTTGTTCTGACATCCCTGATACATCTCCCTCAAAATTGATTCCCCCTACCCAGTCCGAACTGGCCCCATTCCTCTCCTTTATTTTGTCCTGGCACTTCAACCCCAAAATCCGATTCAGGAGACCACCATTCATCTCCAAGACATCAACATCCTTACTCCAATATTTCCTCATTATTTTTGTTTTTCTACCCACTCCCAACAATTTTGAATTCCCGACCACTCTCAATAGCTCGCAGCTCTCATTCTACCCAAAGAAGTCCCAGGCTCAACATTACTAGGTTCTCCTCTTTGCCACTGACCGTTTGTCCTCGGCTGAAGGCATCCCAGACTATTTCTCTCTATTTTTATGCTTACAGACACCAACTGGAACGCCTCTCCCCTTTGATGTCTTACAGCGATCCGGAGCTAATACCGACAATCTATCTGGTCCAAACTTCCGGCCATAAATTCGATGCTCTCTCATTGGCGCTCCTTTCCGGGATCCCTTGTGACCTGGCCTCAGGCTCCTGGACTGCTCGATCTCTAGGGTCATGTAATCTTACTAATATGACCCGCGCAAATTTCGTCGTTAAGGAGCACGGCCGTATCCACCACTTTGGCTGGTAGTCATCGGGCGTGCAGGACGCCTGCAACGGTGTGCGGGCGCAGCTAGGTTGGTAGATCATACCTCCTGCCTACAGCAAAGGATTTCAGGTTAGGTGTCCACAGCACGGTCAGCCCCATCCACCAGCACCGGTTACGGAATAGAAAACACCATTCATATACTCATAGTGATGCAAGCATTCCGCTGTCTCCTGCAGGTAACATAAACTTTACGTCGTGCTCGCTTCCAACTTCGCCACCACAACTTACCGTTTTTCACGCCCGGCGAAGTTTACGTTCCTGAGCGCATAATTACCGCTTGTTCAAAAACCCATCAAAGTTCTTGGCTCGTCATTCACAATCCACTTTCCCAAGGTTCCATGCCAAACTGCCCACCAGTCCCATTCGTAAACTGAACCATTCTCCAAAATAAAACTCGCTTCTTTTACTAAGTTTGCTGCTATGTTCAAAAACTGACACATTCCTTGTCGCCATTTTCTTCGACACAATCTTTAAACTGTATACTCCCCCGCGAAAATTGTCTCTGTAGTTCACGAATAGTCGATGATTTTGTGATTGTTTGCCTTGTCTGTCAGTCCCAGTGGTCGCCCACTTGGGGCTGTTGCATCGTAATGGCCTCATATTGCAAATTATCATGTCCCAAATATGCACTTATATCGCGGAGTCCTGTTCCGTCGCCATCACTTGGTCCGCCTCTTATAAACAACATCAATGGACAGTCTTCCATCGGTAACTTACCTTATAACTTGTGCCAGCTGCATCTCTGCTACCATCGTTGCTACGTACCCCATATCGACCTAGGGCCAGTTCCTGTTTTCATATCAATGCTTTATAGCTCCCTCATCTGAAAGTAAACAATCCGTCCAAAGTTTACATTTTTATATCCGGCCAATTCTTTCACCATTATTTCGGCATTCTCTCCCCCGATGTTTGGTCCATCTGATTAATCAGACACTCCGCCCACACCCAGCCTCCAAACTTCACAAACGTATCCATCAGTGGATTCATGCATTTCCTGTTCGGTGTTCTGTTCCGATAGATCGTCTCAGGCACTTTCAATCTTTGCAACACTCTAGCCACCACGTGTAGTATTCGGACAGGTCACATCAGTATGTAAGTACTTATCTGTCACTTAACTGATCGTCTCTTTTGGAAGCTGTGCCTCTGCTACAGTTGTAGCAGCGTACCACATATCGACTTATCTTCCAGGTCACATTTCCACCTTGATGTATTACATTCCACTCTTCTGGAAATAAACCATCTGTGTCCATCCGGCCACTTCTTGTACCATCTCTTTGAAAACCTCTATATGTGTGTTGTCCGTTTGGTGTATAACTAACTCAACCGATACACGGTCGATGGACATCACAAGTGAAATCTTTGACCGATTTTCCTCGACCCATACACGTAATGTCACTCATGATTGTCTAATTGTCAATTCTGATCCGCTTTCAAAATTCAGAAGAGCTTTTGCTTGTTTACATCTCCTTCGGGTAGTTTTATTTTTTATTTTTTTCACGGTAACCCAATGCCCGTCGATTCAGTCTGTTTCTCCAGTAGGACAGTCTTCTTTTCGTAAGATTCGTGAGCCTTCTTAGGATTCCCATTCAACTGCACTAGATTCGGCCGGCTGGGCAAACTGAGTTTTAATTTGCCCGGAGCCACCATGAAGACTGACTCGAATGCTTCCTCCTCAACTAAATCGTATGCACGTAGTTTCACAATCATCCTGAAAACTTGGATTCGCTTTCAATTGTACTTTCTGATCTTGCCTCGCAGCATACTTTGGGGTCATCCTAAATAAATTGGTAATAATAAAAATAGATGTTGTCACCCTCGCAAAACGCGTAGAACATTCGGAAGGATTTTCAATATGCTTCCTTTATACGCGTAACCTTGAATGGTAAAGAAAGCCCTGAATTCTGAAAATCGAGCCAACTCACTTCCCAAGTAAGACGATACTTGATTGAAACAAGATCCCGAGGGAGGCCACAAATACCACAACACTTAGGGCTTTTAGGAAAGCAGCAGACCAACGTTGGGTGGCAGCTTACCCCGATTTATTCCACGCAACCTCACGGTCAGAAACTACTTACTCGTTGTTGTTGTGTTCACAAATCCGATGACAGAAGGGAGGGGCACTTGTACGGGTGAACGTGTATGCGGTACAAGCGTACCGGAGGCACAAGTACAGGCAAGAACGTGAAAAAGCAATAGGGGCGGCAAGCGTGTGAGTCAAGGCCACATGCAATCGAAAGAACAAGACAAATGTGTAATCAGGTTAAGCTGCACAAGGTCGTGCAACATGTGACAATCTGATAGGTCGATAATGTGCATCGACAGGCACGACAAACGTCAGCTGTGTACGTCCATGTGCGTGCGTGCGAGATTGCCTGTCTAAGCACATGCCTGTTAGGGCCGAACACAACAGTTGTCTTTCCCTTTCTCTGTCAGGGTTGACGTAGCACAACATTTCTGCTCCCATAAAAAGAAAAATTCGCCCAGATCTATGAGCTACTGAAGCTGCTGCTGCTCCTAAAATGCAAATGTCTGGGCACACGACTACCTCCAAGCACACAAACATACTAGCCAATAGGACTGAAAAGGAGACGACTACCTGGACATACGACAGTCTCCAGACACATGAATCCCGCCCGAAACTGCAGAATAAACCAAAAGTCACTTCTACATGATCCAAGAGGTGGGGGTGACTGCAGGGCTGGTGCGGTGGGTGAAAACTCACGTAACTGGCCTCCATTTCTGCGTCGAAATTGAGGGCTTGAAGTCCTAGCGAGACTCCTCGGGGATCTGTAGTCGGTTCCGTACAGTTCCTGATTTATATGAACGACCCACCGCGTATCATAAGGTTGCTCTGCTTGTTATTCGTAGATGATATAAAGGATCTGGGGCACCCAGAATCTAATCATTTTCAGCTGGACCTAGACGCTCCTTACCAATGGCCCCTAGAATGGGACTTGCCTCCGAATAAGGGGAAAGTGCTCGCGTCTCACAGCCAAGAGATCCACTGGATGTGCTTCTGAGCATTTGGAAAACCAGGAACCTTTAGCCCAGAATTGTGAGGCCAAGACTTGGGCATGATCTTTTCGAGCGATTTTAAACCCTAGGTACGATGCCTCTAGGCTGCTGATAAGGGAAAGGAGCCGTGTACCAGCTGGGCAGGAAGACCATATCAGGAGACCTTAGGGTGCTTTGGCCGCTAGACACGGCCCTCTTCTCACCGCACTTAGGTAATGTGGTCGAAGCCTGGGCTACGTAGTTATTGGGAGACACATTATCTCTGAATAAGGTTAGGAGGGTGTTCTCGAGAAACGATATTAGATGTACAAGGGCTGCAGTAGGAGAACAAGCCAGCCTAGCTAGTGCTGTTCTCCTTAAAGTGTAGAAGATCTAGGGGGAGAGAATGGACCGAGACTCAGCGGCAATAAATCGGTTGTCAGCGAAAAAGGGCCAGTGTATGCCCTTGATGGAAACTCGGCACTTCGTGGACACAGGTTGAAACTAGGGAAGACAGTGGTCAAAATGGACAATCAGAGCCCAGTCGTTTGCTTGCAGGGTGGTAAGTAGGTGGAATAAACATCCTGAGACGGTGGTATGAGCTAACACCCTGACCGTGTTCAAGGGGAAACTGGACGGAGGGTGAGCACAAAACTTCCCGGACTGCTTGAGTGACGGCTGCATGAGCCCAGCTGCAGTACTTAAATTCGCTTCAGTTTTATCTCATGTTCCTCTTCTCCTTTCTCTATTTCTCAGGTTTTAATCTACCTACGCATCTGAAAAACACTTTTTGGTTTTCCTAGATTGTTTGCCGGTTAAAGAGATATGGGGTTTAGAGTTGTTGGCTTCTGCTAGAGGAGTAAACCCACTGGTCGCCGAGAACTGATCTATTGAATTATTGCCCCCTGCTATTCTCTCGGATGGCCATCTCGATGTGCCGTGCTCCCATTATGGGGGGACACACTCCCTCAGCTTCTTCCACCCTATTCGTCGGGGAAGTCAACGGGAACAGACGGTGGAGTGCCAAGTGCGCGTACTCCCACTGGGCCTGGGTACAGAGATATCCCCCTGGCTTGTTCAGAGGGAGTGCAGGGAGTAGCGCTAGTTGCTGCTGCGCGCGAAACGTACGCTTAAGCAACTGATACTTGGAAGGTGATCGGCTGATCACAATACCAGCTACTGAAAGACAGAGGATTTCAGAAATTCAAAGCACGACTGTACCCGGACGGTCGCATTTGTGGGAAAGTGGGCTGTAATTGACACTGACCACCGATCGTGTGCTATGATCTGATCTGATATGAGACGGAACTGAATTGAGATTGAGGAAACAGACCTTGAAGCTGCCGTTGCATAAGATCTGAGGACTCGGGCGCACACTGGTAGAGCTTGAGCCTCATCATGGAGGATCCTTGACTCAGTTTGCTCTCCATTCTGGTCTATAACCCTAGACAACTTTCGATTGCAGCATGCCTCGCGTGTAAATCTTCGCATGGAATATGGCGGTCTGGCTATCTGCTACCACAAAACAGGGCAGGTAGCCAAACTGGACCGAGTGTAACAGGCCGCCACGCAGCCGGTGACCGGAATACGTGGGGTCAGATAAAAGAAATTTTCAACTATGCCGGATTGCTTCCCATTGCCTTTAGGCACCCTTGAGGTGCCCCCACTTACGCTAGACAAATCGTCCGTGGTGGGTTTGGCCCGGACCTGCAGTCGGAATTCCCACTCAGGGAAGATGAATGTATCTGAGGGATCACTGGCTCTCCGTAACGCGCGTTCCACCGACTTGCCGGCCAAATATCGATTATCGAGGATAGTGACCAATCGCTGGAAATCCCTGCCGACTGAGGTGGTGGAGCAAGAAAAAGAGAATGTTCAAAAGGAAAATAAACCATATCATATCATGCAGACAGAGCACTGACATCTAGGCGACTCAGTAGAGTGCAGTGTGATGGGGCTGATACGGAATGAATATGAACTGCTTTCTACCTGAAGACTAAAGACTGTCGCTGGAAGGCAGAGTTTCAAGAACTAGCAGTACCAACAAGGAGTGAGATATGGAGCCCCTGGTAATTTTTCAAATGTCCGCGAATCGGATACTGCTGAGCAACTTCTCTCTTTCAGACCAAACATCCAAGTCAAGTCGAATCGGGTCGCAGGGGGGAAGACGGCGAGGTGCCCAGTTTTCCCAGGTTCTTATACAGTGAGCTACCCGGATCACTCTGTGCCGCAACAAATGGGAGAAACATCGTCTTCTTTAAGGATTTAGTGAGGATAAACTGAAGAGGTGACCCTCCACCGCTGTATCCCACACTGAGGAGCCTCACCGGTTCATTGTTCCTTGGTGAATTCCAGCTAGAGCCTCATCTACCTCAAGGACAGAAGCTATGAAGGTGGAAGGTCATAGGTGGTAGACGTGAGGTGGTGCTGGCCGCAGGGCAGTAGCGTAACGACCAAAGTGCCCAATTCCTAGTCCGGGTGAAACCTGGCCAACGGTTCAATGCTCCATTTACCGACCAATAGGCTTCACTTGTTCTGCATAGCACATTGGAGCCCCAAAGCACAGAGTAGCTCGAATCGATGTGGAATCAAGAAGCAGAACAAGGCTGCTCCGCAAATTCTACGGTACTGTTTGTAAGTTGAAATATAAGTGTACGACAACCATACATTCGACAGTGAGCCTCAGTCGATATTCAGCCCAAACAGCAAAAATTGGGGAAAATGCGTACAAAGAGAACAGCTGACCGAAAAGAATAAACAGAAGAACCCATCCTGCAGTCCAAGTAAGCAGAATCAATTTTTCAAGCCAGAGAACAATTTCCTGAAGGTAGAGCCGAAAAATCCAACGGGCACTTGCTTAACTTTTGCGGTCCATCAAGGTGAGCGAGGAAGTGAAGCCAAACCGCATTAGGACAAACTGCCTTGAGTCACCGGGAACAATTACAATACTGAGTGTCCACAAAGTTATCCCACAGATAAAGTACGACCAAGGAAGAAAAAAGCAAATGCCTCAGTGATAGAACGGATAACGACCATAAGCAATATCAGCAAGAGCAAGGCGGGAAAAAGTAGTCCGAAATCCGTAAAGAAAATACATCAAGATAACAGATGAAGAATTTTCAACCATTCGCGATTTTACTTGTAGGCAACCGGAAATAGAAGATGTGGTAAAATTTGAAGGCAGAAATTTGAGAACGAAAGAAAGATGAGACCGAGGACAAAAGCTGACTCTCAAAATGGGGTGGATGTTTTGCTCATTTCTGCGATTGAATTCGCATGCAAGGGCCCAACAATCAGGGGTTTCCTACACTTTGGGCGGACCCAACCCAGACCCTTGCGTCTGCAGTAAATGCTGTATGGGTTTGACTTTGGGTCAGCATATGCATCGTGGAACCAAGTGCTGAAAAAGTCACTCGATCCTCAGGTCTAACTTATCCCTTGCACACTTGGGACTACCACAGTGGTGGCTAGTCGCAGAAATTTCCATATGCGTGTCACTGCTCCCTTCACTTCCAGCCATCACAAGTGCAAGTGGGCAAAAGAGCGAAAAATGGATCTAGCTAGTATTGGAGAGCGAGTTGTAGGGAGAACCATGTGCAGCTCTGTCCAAGCAGGTTGAAGGTAGACCAGTGGGTCACAGGCAATTTAGCTCAGCCCAAACTTCCTATCTTCAATACGGGGCACCGAGCTTCAGATATTCCCGACTCCGGATTCCCATCCCATAGAAACCACCTCCAGCTTTTCGGACTCTCTACCTGGACTGAGATTTGTTCCGTTCCAAATTTGTTGTCGCCCTCTTCGGGTAACTAACGTGCTAAGCATTGATATCCAGCTGAAAACCTTTACGAAGAGGCGATTTCCTCTCCACTTTCGATTATCAAGCAGGACCACATCACGGAGTAGCGCAAGTTCAAGAATAGATCTGCCAACCGATAGGTCAAACCGAGACTCTGAAGCTTTCAGTGAGCAGGGCTGGGACCCAGGGAAACTCGCCAACAACAGGAAGATCTGTGTGCACTATCGGTCTCGCTCACTTTTGTCCCGCGCAGGCTGAACTGAAGTGAAGTGAACTGAACTGACTGCTCGGCGAGATCAGGTATAGAGAATATTCCAGTGCTTCGGGAGTTTAATGTAGGTAAGCAATAGGTGTTACACGAACTCGCATCCTTTTGCAAGCGCGAGGCAGCAGGATCGGGTGGAATATGTCCGGCGATTGTTCAGCCCCTCTCCGATATCTTATCAGGGGATACCACCCAGCTGTGAAAAATCGTCACTAAGGCAGAGTGAAGTGTCAGATAATTAGCGTAAGGTCATTGTAATAACAATATGTAAGACAGAATTCAGGCAGAAGGCGGAGAGTTACTGACTTGTCAGCCTGACAACAGGGTTTTATAGGTGCTCCAAACGTATAATCAGGTAACAGTTGTGCCTACATCCGGTAACAAGCGGCCCGCTGACACCAGCGCAACGTTGGTTCGCCATAATGATCGTGTTTGGCAAGTCCACTGATGTTCCTAGACGGGGCTACAAGAAGAATGGATAGAGGTATGGCGGTGGGGGTTTGTTGTTTGGGATTCAGTAGGGCTTTTGACTCTGTGAGTCATCACCTTGTGGACTATAAATTGCAAACCTTTGGGATAATTGGGAGAGTAACTGATTGGGTAACACACGTTCTAGGAAATCCCAGTTTCCGTGCCAAGGTGGGTGATAATCTATTGAGGTCGGAGAAGGTAACTAGTGGTGTGCCACAGATTTCAGTGCTGGGACCTTTGCTCTCCCTCTTGTACATAAATGACCCAGCGACATAATTGAGCAACCCGTGTTTCGTCTATGCAGGTGATGTGAAGATAGAGGGCAGCGATTTAACACAGGATATGCAAGCTATCCTCGGAAGGGTTGAAAGATGGGAATTACCAATGAATCTTTCCGAAAGCAAAATTTTGACCACCAACATGGACGAAACCATTAGGTTTCGGTTTCAAAGGGTGTCGGAGGTAGACGATCTCGGTGTAGTAGTCACAATGGACTTTAGGCCTTCAGGGCAGTGCCAAGGCGCTGCAAATATGACCAGAGGGGAAGTGACTAGGTTATGCAAAGCTATCACGTGCAAAAACCAGAATTCCTTATCTCATTTCACAAGGTATTTGTGCGACCTCTTCCATGGTATTTTCTGCAGGCACGGAGCTCTCTGTTGTTGCAAGGATAAGAGATAATTGGTGGGGGTGCAAGGATTTGCAACTGGAATGATCTCCGGTCAGATGGAAACATCATAAGCCCGGTATCTGGATGATATTATTCTCCCTTCCCTTCACTGAGTAGTAAGTGCCGAGGAGACCCAAAAGAGGCGTTCAAACTTATAAATGGTCTGTGTAACGGTTGTTCCCATTGTGGATAACGAGTAACCAAACTAACGTATCTCAAAGTAAGAACAAGATTGATTCGCTGATTCTACGGTGCTGGATTAACAAATTATTCGCACTCAAAATCGTTCAATAATTGGTTCAACCCCGCGTGTGCCTCCTCTCGATTTTCATGGTCCATCAGGCTTCTAGTTATGTAATGACCACCAGGAACTATTGTGGGGTATTTTGTCTTGCATTCTAGATTTGAATTCGTCAGCCCCCCTCCAACTCTCAGTACTCCGTTGGCCCGCGTAGGGTTTCGTCTTCGGATACTTCTGTACAACAGCCCGCTTCCTTTGGTGTTATCATCTATCCTGGCTAGCTCGCGGGCCTCGAAGGGGAAGGCGTCTGTTGTATTAGGCGTAGAACCTCCAGTTTGGCTTGGTTCAGCTCGCCCGGTAGTATGGTTCCCATGTTTACCGCGTTCTGTGGCCACGTGCCTTTCAAAATCATCAGGAGTACTTTGTATCGCGTCCACCAAACCACGGCTTTTAACGTTTTTATCTAGTCGGGGAAGTGGCACAGATTTTTTATTAGACTTACTCTTATCGTGGAGTTTGTAGCCAGTTTCAGTCTTTTGATCTTGATATCCCTACCATTAGGCTTAAGTATTAGTAGCGTTGGCCATTTTAGATGCACTTTGGATGCAGTCAGGAAGTCCGGTCCCATTGTCCACATTCGCAGCCTTTCTAGTGTTTCTATGCCCCTTGAGCAGAAGTCGACCGGGTTACTGGCGGACCGTATATAGTGCCACTGACCGGCCTTAATCGACTCATGAATCATAGTAAGTCTGTTGGCCACGAAGGTGGTAAAGCGAGTGCTAATGTTGTTTTTGCAATGCGGAACCGTGGCTGAGCCCGTCCGAAAATTTGGTCCCTATTTTATCCGATCGAAGCGTCTTCTAATCGGTGTCGCTGCTTTCACTGCCAGTACTGCAACAGTCAGTTCCAGCCTCCGCATGGATACCGTCTTCGATAAGCCTCTCTCTTCTTTGAGAGTACTACCTGACTGAGCCGCCCACCATTTTTGTCTACCTAGCAGCCGTAAGCCGCTATCCCGTAGCCTACTTCGGATGCGTCTGAAAACAAATGGAGTTGGGCATCGTTTGCACACTTGATTCCTGTCAAGCGTCCTGGTATCCTGATCTCGCCAAGTTGATCTAGGCTGTGCAACCAGTTGCGCCATCGTCCGCCATCGACAACCCCGGTAACAACCATGCCCAAGCAAAACCTAGGAGATCATAGAGGCTTGAGGTTGATGGTAGGATTCCTCTCCGTGCGGCTTGTTGTTTGTGCAAGTCTAGGGCGAATATGAATTCGTCACCTTCGGGCTTCCACTAAACTCCAAGCGAGCACTCCAATTGTGAAGGGGATCCCAAAAGCTCTCTCGCGCACTCCACTTTCCCTGACTTCAGGATAACGTTGAGCACCTCCTGATTGTCTGAAGTCCATTTAGTGAGACTGAATCCTCCGGCCTTCAGAGTGGCGGTCAGTTCGGCTATAGACAGAATAGCGGTATTTGGTTCGTCAAGAGAACACAGAAAATCGTCCACGTAAAAGTGGTCCACTGCTCTTCCTAACAGATTGCTGGTGCAGCCGATAGGCTTAAGGGTTTCCCGGGGGGCAAAATCAGCATACTAGGGGGATAATACCGTCCCAAGTGGATGAACGGTCCGTCTGTACTCGTCAGGTTCGTGATTCGCGTCGTCTTCTGGCCACCGGGGAAGACGAAAGGCATCCCTATCTTCAACGGGCATCTTCACTTGTAGAAACACTTTACGTATGTCCGCAGAGATGGCCAATTTTTCTAGCCGAAAAAAACATAAAACCTCGGCTAGTGGTGTTTTCCAGTCTGGGCTTCGTAGCATATGGTCGTTGAGTTACACTTCCTGACAATTCGAGGCACAGTTGAAAACCGCCCTGACATTCCCTGGTTTCATTGGGTTCACAATCGGGTGATGAGGTGGGTATCACCTGAAATTTGCGCTGACTAAGGCTGTGTCTACCCTTTCTATATAACGCAAGTCCTTGTTATGTTGCATGGCTCGCGTGTATTCTATCCATTATTGAGGTTCTCGAATTAGCCTGATTTTGAGGAAGCGTAATATTTTCAGAGCCATTTCTCGACTGTTTGTCATTGGTTTCATGTTGGGTCTGCACGGGACGGGAACCTCGAAACGATCTATTACAAATTACGCTTTCTCGGTTACCATTTTCAGAGCCGACCTACTTTCTCGCGATGGAGCATCTCAATAAATGGCCAGGCCGGCAAATTCGGCGTTATACAGTTTTTGAATGCCTGTTCAAAGTTCGCCTTTTCCGTCGAAGTGCGGTTGATTCGGATTTGTTTGCCGCATCTTTCATCAGCACTGCCATATAAAGTCCAGCCGAATATAGTGCCTTCTGCATAGGGTGATTTGCGGCTTCTTATTCTTTGATCCGGGACCCAGTGCACCTCCGGTACATCACAACCGACAAGCACATCAATTTCGTTGTTCTGCAACCCCCGATCGTAATCCCGTCAAGGTGCAGCCACGGAGTCCGAATAGGCTGCACTGACTGAGGTGCCTTCATCGGCAAATCTTTTATGGTGAATGTTTCTCAACTTTCTGTTCTATTGTTGCCGACCAGGGAATCGAGTTGTGGGTGCCATTTGGTCGACTGGACGATCTGGGTGCCACTCACTGTGCTCACCGCTAATGAAGATTGAGCCCCTCTTATTCCATATTTCTCTGCAAACTCCCCCCCCCAACAGAGTGATAGTCGAGCCACTATCTACGAGGGCCAATGCTCTTATAACCCCAACGGGGTTTCTACCCCGGGCTGCTTGTACTCCCAGGTGAATGGGCTTGTTAGTAGAGCGAAACACTGGGCAGACCACACTTGGCATCGGGGTTACTTTGGCATCTAAATTCTGGCCTTTGTGAAGTAGGTAAGGTGCATCCCATGGCATCCATCCTGACTACAATTGGGTTTCTTTCGGCACATCGCTGATCGATGTGAATTGTTGGGACAGACGAAGCATGCGCCCAGTTTCTTAGCCATTTCCCATTTTTCGTCGACGTCTACTTTGAGGAGGCGAGGGCATTCCACTAGGCGATGAGGCGCCCCAAAACCCTACACACCGGCAAATTTTCACCTTCGCGGGATAGTGCGTGCGTGTTTGCCCATGGCTGGCCTCTACTTGGTTCCCTGGTCCAGCTTTGCATCGTTGCAATCCCAGGCAGCTTGCTCGTCTCGCACACAAGTTGACCCAAATGACTATTTGCTATTCGGGCATGAAGGTCTATAAACTGCGTCAGGTCTTCAGACGTAGTTTCTCGTCCAAATCTACTGATCGCCTCGCATTCCTCTGCCTACCTACTCGGTAGTTCTGTGGGTAAACCGCACACTATGTCTACAATGTCTGAAGTGCTTTTAGGTCCGATCGATAATCCGGGTGACTCAAAGCGATGCTGAAGTTCTGCATTTTTTTCACTGGACTGACTAGAGAACCCGACTCGCCCTTGGAACATCTTGCCTCTGATAGTACACCATCGATCAACTTCTGAGTGACCTTAAATGGTTGCTCAAACAGGTCTTTCAGTATTTCCCTTTCCCGAGTGTAACCCTCTGCAGGACCCAGCGTCGAGCACCTATCTATCGCTTCCCTAGTTCTTCCACGACAGTAATGTAGCAGATACTGGAACCTCTGCCTTGGATCGGATACTCTCCCTTCTACAAAGTTCTCGTATTGTTTAATGAACTTGCAGTACCTTTGGTAGATCAATAGTGTGTGTTACGCTAGCACAAGTCAGATTCAATTGTTCCACGGAGTTGCTAGGCTAAATGGCCGCATCCTCCGTGGTCTCCAAGACCACCTCTTGCCTCTTCCCTACCCTGCCTAAGCTGGGTTTCTAATTCTAGTATTCTCGGTTTGTAGATATTATCACGTTTAAATTCTATATCGTTGGCTGAAGTGCATGAATTTGCACTGACAGAGCTGGCGGACCTAGCAATATCTAAGGAGCCACCATCACTCAAAAATACGCCAGGGAATTGCCGGATTACTTCTCGTCCAATCTCGGTTTGCCTTTGTCCCCTCCCCGGCATTTCTGGTCGATTTCCTTGTGAAGATCCCAAGTTGAGTACCGTAGCCGAATTAAAAAACCCAAAGTCAGAGCAAGATTGATTGGCTCATTCTACTGTGCTGGATTAACAAACTATACTCGTATAAATATGTGAAAATCTCAACTGTAGGGCCAAAACATCTAGCAACGAGGACCAGAGTTCAACGAAAAATCAATGTCGGGTACCATCGTCACAGCAGTCCAAGTTCGAGTCAAAAATTACGCCCTGACACGTGAGCAAGATATAAATAAATGTTGAAGTGTAGTGACTGATGCCTGCCGTACTTGTTCGAAGGTCAGTAAGACAAAAGAGCATAGTCTCAACAAAACAAGTATGTGATAACGGCCAGAGAGGATTACCACACATGTTCGTTACAGACTTTCGGGTATAGAATTGGGTGGTATTCTTGTTTCTGCACCGAGTGGGGCACCAGGGAACATAATCTCAAGCTATAGAAGGCAAGCTTAGGGCAGTTAATACGAGCTAAGCTTGACGAACAGGGTAGTATCTATGTGGAATAGACTGTCAGCTGGTGTTGTTAGATGCGGCGACGGTCCAACTTTCAAGTAGGCCCTAGATTCGCGCCGGAACACAGAGTTCCCATAGCTAGAAGTGCAAAAGAGGGGTGGGTTAATTAGCCTCTGGTATTTTTGCCAACGAACCTAGGTCTGTAAAGACGATGCTGCCCCACAAGTTCAGCGTTTCAGACAAAACATATATGGGAGCCAAAGAAACTCACCGACAGCACAACGATTCAGAAGCCCTGTTGGTCTCGACCATTTTGGCCCCGTGAAAACTTTATTGAACTGAACTTTGATGTGGTAGGAATAACGAGATTTTATAGGGTCGGCTTATGGAAGCAACCGCGGCCGGCATTACACATAGGACCAGCGAGACCAATCCTAGTTTATTTCGTAAATCCGAACATCAGGGACCAGCTACCAGCAAGAGCGGGGCAAGTTTATCACAGCACAGTGGGAAGATATATCTATCGTACCTGGTACTCCAAGAAAGGCGTAGGAGCAAGATGAAATGCCAACCTAGGAGAAAGGCAGGTACAACCATCCCCTCAAGGCAGGCTTTCGCTGGGAATAAGTCTGGTAATGCAAACCGGGAAGTATACCCGGCGCAGAAAACCAAATTATTGTTGCCAGGCGGTGGTTGTAATTGAAGACGTACTGGAAGGGGAGTCCTGGGACGCCTCAGTGGAAGACGAAAGCGGTTCCAGGTCTCACATCACAGGAACTTCCAGGTCGACGAAAACAGAAGTTGATACTTAATCGCTCTTGAAGGGTTCTCACCATTCAAACTAGAGGGAACAAACTGTGGTGGAGGAAAACCAGCGAACTACGACGCCAAGCACATTAGAGGCAAAAAACTTTGCAGTCACCCGGGTGCCCGGCCCGAGGCAAGATGTAAAATCAAAGAGAATGCCAAATCGACAGTAGGGCCACGGTAGTACTGTACACCAATGCCTACAGCATTAGAAAAAAATGGGCGGAAAGGGCCACTGCAGCCGCTTATTGCAATACTGAAATAGACGCAGTGTCAGAGGCGTGACTGTCCCAAAAAGACCACATCCCACTTGGAGTGCAAGACCATAACCTCGTTCAATAAAAGACAGGGGAAAAGACGCAGCCGGTGGCGGAGTAGCCTTTCTGGTAGGAGAGGGACTAGTACACATCGAATCAGAAGTGAGTTTGGGCACAGAAAACACTCAAATGTGTACCATCATCGTAAGATTTTGCACCAGAAAGACAGCTATTGCATGCGTACACAGAAGCCCAACTTCAACATCAGACAAGGATAAAAGATTGCCGGATGCACTACGGCGGCTTCAGGCATCAGCAAGCGGACTTCTAATGATGGGAGACTTTTACTTGCCTGGAGCGCATTGGACGACCGATAGCTGTATCTCGGGCAAGGCGAAAGACGACTTCGTAGACGGGAATTATAGCAGCTCCCTTGCCCAGCAAATTAGAGAGAACACAAATCACAGAGCTGGGCAGTAGCCTTCGCTTCTTGACCCAGCGGTCACAAGGCACGAAAGCACCAAGAAAGGGCTCCATTTGCTGACATCTTCGGGCGAAGAGAAAATGTCGCCATCACGTTTTCACTTTGTCACAGGCATGCGAGAGCCATGTAGAAATGACGTAAAAATTTCAGGAGAAAAATAACCTAAGGGACGCAGAACTGGGGCTACGGAACCAGACTGGGGGATTGGGGGTGAGGAAGCTGGAGTAGAGGAAATATGTCAGAGGATCAAGGGAAGTCTCCCGAAGCTGCAAGGCAAGCCGGCTCGGCGGACGCCGGTGGTTCGAAGAGGAGGCAAAAAAGGATAGAAACTGGCAGATCCTCGAGGCCACCGGCAGCGACGTAGCCTAGTTACGGTGCAAGGGGGATGGAAACTCAGCGGTTAAAATCCAAGGAGGGGCAAAGAGGACTTTTAAACTGATACCGGCCAGGGGAGTTGAACAAAACCCAAATTATTGCCGTAGATATTTTCATTCAAAGGCTCTCCCTGGGGATGAGGCGGGACCTTCGGTCTTGAGGGATGGGGCGAAATATGTAACGAGGATCAGGGCAAAGCAGGTGCCTTAGGCCTATACTTCAGGGGTGCATATGGGCATGATGAAGGACGACAAACATCGACCGAAAAGCAAGTGGTTGCTCACACCCTCTCCAACCTGTGACTTGGGGAACGGGAGGCGGAGAAATTTTTAGAAAACTTAAAGTACGCAAGTAAGCAGAGCCTGACAGTATACACTCAGCTGTCCTACAACCATTAGCTGCCATGGTCAGTGGACTTATCTTCCGTCTATACTGTGCCGCACTCAGCCAAACGGTTTCACCTTTGGAGTGGAGGTTGGCTACAGTTTTGGCTGGTGAATATCACGGCCAGATAAACAAAATTACCGCCCTTAGGCCTCACATGCATTCTTCGAGAGGGCTTAGGGCAACTGGTAAGAGAAAGTACGTGTAAACACCTGTTGAACCACAAGCTGCTCCGTAAAGCTGTAGTAGACGTCATGAACTGAACTAATAGTCCGCTTTGAAATTGCCCCAACCCAGAACTACGAGAACTGAAGCAATAAGAAGATCAAGACCGCGAAACTGCACGTTAGTTGTACTGCAGAGTGGGTTTGTATAAATAAGTTAGAGAATATAATTGGGAGACTCGACGGTGACCAATCACAGGCGGCGTTTATCGGACCTGTACTCGGGGATCCCGATTGGTGGGGGCTCTTCCGTGTACTTGATTACGAAGCTGCACCTGGCAGTATCACGTGCTACAGCTGCTGAATCACCACGAAGGCACAGCACGGGATTCGAAGAGCAAATCCTATCTTTTGGAAGTTAGAATACTCTCAGACAAAGTCACAAACCAGCTTAACGAGGGCGAGATAGTGTAAGTTTGCTACGCAGACTCAGCTAGGATTTTGATTCAGACAACCACCTTCTATTGATGGCGAAGCTGAAGGCTTTTGGGACGGAAGAGCAAATACACAAATGAGTATGAGCCTTTCCGACAAACACGAAGTTTCATGTTAGAGTAGGAACCCGAAGGTTAAATACAGCAGAGGTAACCAGCGGAGTACCTCGAGGGTCAGTTTCAGGTCCACCAGTTCTTTTTTTCTACATAAATGACTTAGATTAAGGGTTAACACTGCCATGTTTCATTTGTGCAGGCGGTGTAAAATTTGTGAGATCAGGAGATCGCGATGTGCTAGCAAGGGACCTGAGGCAGGTGGTTACCTGGGTAAACAAACGTGTTACGCCATTAATGAAAACAAGAGTCATCTGCCAGCTACTGCTTCAGTGGGAGTCACGGTCACGGGCGAATTTGGACCGTCCACAGTTTTTAGGCGACACAGTCAACGAGGGGCTTGGGTGTCAAAATGGCCGGGGACTTCAAGTTTGCTGAACAGTTCACACTAGCTTCTTATCAGGGGATGGGTGAGGTCCTTCGGCTACGCACAGCACTTTCTTACAGATCAATGGAAAAGTTCAAATCTACTTGGAGGCAGTAATGAGACCACTTTTAGAATATTGAGCAACGGCTTGGGCATCATTTTCACAAGGAAAGCAGCCTGCTTAGTAAAGGTCCAGTGGCTAGCCACTCGTATGGATGAAAGACAACAGAGGGAGCCATATGAACAGGGACTGTAGGATATAAGACTCTTCCCACTTTGGAAACCAAAACTCAGAATAGACTTTAGCGCGGCTTTTGAGATTCTAAAAAGGCTCATCGGGCATGGGTGCAGGGGATTTATTTGAGCAGGCTCGTAACTACAGAAAGAGAGGAAGCAGTACAAAATTGTGGAAGCCAAGCTCTAGGCTTGATGCGCGAGCAAACTTTTTCGGCAATAGAATGGTGGGAAGGTGGAATAAACTGACGAAGAATATAGTTAGCGCACAATGTGTACAGCATTTTAAAAAGGTGCTGGATGCAAAGTGGGACGAGTTATTCACAGAAGTAGAATAACGAGGAGTAGGGAGAAATGTTAGTTTACTCCAGGCTTTTCAGCGTCCAGTGTTTGTGCCTGTTACGAACGTTTGAGCAATGCGTAGCCAAATTCGCAACGGATCCCGAAATCAGAAGGCGATTATCCGTGATAATTCTACGATACTAGATTATTAAAATAGACAATGACGTAAACAATATACAAACCTCAATAATACGATCACAAAGTCTCAACAACGAGAAACCGAATAGCAGCGTGTGAGCAGACAGCACGTGCGTCACGCAGGTCCTGAACAAGGATGTGCCAAAATAGCGCTCTGGGCGCGAACAAACAACAATTGGTCCAGAAAAACAACCAGTTCGTAAAGACAAGTCAATAGTGTATGGAAATGAGTGGTGTTGGGAAAAAACACTGAATCGCGAGGGAAAAAGGGGGATTTTCCACGACCGGCTGTTACACCGCCCACCAAAATCCTCCTGGATCCTTAGCAGAGTCAAAGGTTCGGTATAAAGGTACTGATTCTTCCTACCTGCCTAGGCCCTGCTGTCAGTGCGCGCGTCTAATGCTCGTCGTCGACGTTCTACTACTGGTCGCACCTAACCCATTGGCTACGTAGACGTGAGGCTAGTCTACATCTTCCATAAGACCAAATGACCGATGGCGGGCGTGAAGGGTCACATAGACGTTGTCCTCGTAAGGGGCCGTCCGGTCCTGGATGTACGCGCTTGAGTGTGTGTGTGTGTGTGTGTGTGTGCGTGCGTGCGTGTGTGTGTGTGCCGGGGTTACAATGAAATCACAGTTATGACTACACATCAAAGGAGGACTTTCTGCAATGTCAACAAAAGACCGCGTGGCAAGAAAACGAGTAAATGTAGCATGTATGTGTGACCTGAGCTCCGCTACTTCCACTTGTGCAAGGGGCATTCGGTAGCGTCAACAAAAGGCGAACAAAGAACACTGTCACATGTATGATGGGTTTACGGGATGTAGAGTGCGTCGTGCATGCGTGTATGTATCGGGATGTATAATGGAATCGCATTCATCACCACATATCGGAAAGAACCTTCTGTAATGTCAACGAAGGGACCGCGAGCACCTTAACGTGTTTGACGGAGATTGTGTGGTATATATGGTGTTTCTTTATCCACCTCGATTACTGGTGTGAAAAAGGTTTACTAGGCCACAGGGTTATCAGCTCCTCCGTCTTCGCTCTCGAGTAGGTTAATACTGCGTATGTCACGAATGAGCACTCCGTTAGCTGTCTTCACCTTCACCGTTCTTATCATTCCGTCAGTGCTTTTGATGGTTGCCGTAACCACTCCCAAAGACCAAGTGCTGAAATGTGCGCGTTCGTCGGCGATCATAACCACGTCCCCAACTTTGAATGGTCTTGTTTTGGCCAGCCACTTCTGTCGAGTCTGCAAAGCCGGTAGGTACTCCCGTAGCCATCGCCTCCAGAAGACCTTGGCCAGATAGTTCGCTTGCTTCCACCCGTGGAGGTAGCTCCCACGAAGGTTTACCGGCCCTTGGAAACCCTCGTTCGACCTTAACGTCAATAAGTCGTTTGGGGTGAGCGCCAGGTGGGTGGGGTCGCCGTTCAATACTGGAACCAGGGGGCGGTTGTTCAGGATTCGCTCCACCTCAGTCATGACGGTGTTCAGGGTCTCGTCGTCGGGCGGCTGCTGCTCCATGATTGACAGCAATATCCGTCTGGCGGACCGGATCATGCGTTCCCATATGCCGCCTCGGTGACTGGCCTGTGGGGGGTTGAAATGCCAGCGTATGCCGTAGGCCACGGTTCGATTCTGCAGTTCGTCCCTGTTTATGTTCTTGTGCCAACGCTGCAATTCCCGTTGAGCGCCCACAAAGTTCGATCCATTATCTGAGTATATATCGGCCGGTACGCCTCTTCGGTTGATAAATCTTTGCAAGGCCCGTAGAAACGAATCGGTCGTCATCGAATGTGCGACTTCTAGGTGTACCGCACGTGATTTCATGCACGTCATGATACATCCGTATCGCTTTTCTAATCTTTTCCCGCACTTGATCCACAAGGGCCCGAAATAGTCCAACCCGGTGTCACTGAACGGCCACCAGCCCGTAGTTACCCTGCATTCTGGTAGCGGGGCCATGAGTTGTTTGCCTGCTGTGGCATTGCGTCTCCTGCATTGCACACACCGTCGGATCACGCGTTTTACAGTCTCTCGTCCTCTCAACAACCAAAGACGCTTTCGGATGACGCTCGTCACGTGACTTTCCCCGGCATGTCCCTCCACGGCGTGGACGTGTTGAATCATTAGATCTACTACAGGTTGTCTCGCAGGCAGCAGTATAGGATACTTTGTGTCGAAGTTCAGGTGGGCGTTGGTCAGCCTAACATCCACCCGCAGCAGTCCGTTGATGATTTTGGGGTTTAAACGCTTCAGCTCGCCTCTTGGAGATGGCATGTCTTCATTGGTCAGCCCCACTTCTTCCGCCCTCTTGAGTTCTCGGGCGAAAGCCTCGCGTTGTATCATTCTGAAAATATCGTACTCTGCCGCTCGTAGCTCATCGGGACCTATCGGGCCGACCGGTATCCGACCTGAGGGCCGTAGCCCTTTCATGACTAGTAAACTTATCTTGAACCTGGTTAACCAAACTAGCGAACGAAGCGTCTTCATCCAGGAAGAAAACCTGACCAGTCGCGATAAAATGGGCGACGCTTCGACGACGTTGGTTGCTATCACTACGCCTTTGATCTCCAGTTCCAATTCCGTAGGGGGTTTTAATTCGAACACGGGCCAGTCCTGTTTGGGCAATTGCAGGAAGTTCGGCCCTCTCGTCCACGTGTCCAGTTGCCTGAAGTTGTTCGCACCTCGGGAGCACAGGTCGGCCGGATTATCGCCAGACCTGACATGACTCCACTGGTGCGTGGCCGATTCATCGTGGATAATCGTGAGCCGGTTAGCAACGAAAGTACTAAACCGGCTCCGTACGTTGTTAATGTAGTAAAGTACTATCGTTGAATCCGTCCAGAAGCTCACCGACCAAATGTAGAGATCGAAACATC
The DNA here is from genome assembly GCA_948099385.1 of Fasciola hepatica. Lineage (NCBI taxonomy): Eukaryota > Metazoa > Platyhelminthes > Trematoda > Plagiorchiida > Fasciolidae > Fasciola > Fasciola hepatica. The sequence continues at coordinate 2,661,421 of CANUEZ040000167.1, forward strand.
TCTTCACAGCTTGCCCCACCCTGACTGCCAACACGGCTGCGCTGAGTTCAAGGCGTGGGATTGAGACCGACTTCAGTGGAGCAACGCGGGCTTTGGCGAACAGGATCCTCGTGGTATATTGTCCATCTCCTGCGCACCATCGTCCGTACACCACAGCTCCATAACCGACTTCGGATGCATCGGAAAAGGCATGTAGTTCTCCAGTCCGTGTCGTATGGCCAGGGGTCAAACATCGTGGTATTCTTATGTCCCCTAATTTCTTCAAGGTGTTCAAAAATTCCTCCCAGTCCAGCCGGTCCCCTCGGTCCAGTGACTGGTCCCAATCAACTTTCTTACGGCACAGCCGCTGCAGCAAGATCTTTCCGGGTAGCAGCCATGGTGAGACGAAACCGAGCGGGTCGAACAAACTTGAGACGGCAGATAGTATGCCACGACGGGTTATTGGCAGCTCGGGAACGTTCAGTTCGAAAACAAAATCGTCCGTTTCCGCGTCCCATTGTATCCCTAAAGTGCGCTCTATAGGAAGTGAGGAGCCGTCCAAATCTCTTACCCTTTCGACCTTTTCGTGATACGGGATGACCTTCAGCACTTCCGAAGCGTTCGACATCCATTTAGTTAGATGGAAGCCACCCTCTTCCAGCAATCTCGTCAGACCCCTGAACTGCTCTAGAGCTGATTCCACATCATCGAATGACCCAAGGTAGTCGTCGACGTAGAAGTTCCTGCTGACGCTTTCTACCACCGTCCGATGTACCAGATCGCCATGTTTGTTCGCTGATTCTCGGAGGGCGTAGTTGGCACAAAATGGTGACGATATGGCTCCGAAGGGGTGGACGGTCATCCTATAATTCACCACTGCGTTGTCCCGGTCGCTCCCTTCCCACCACAGGAAACGCAAAGCATCTCGTTCTCCTACCGGAATCTTCACCTGATGGAACATTTCCCTAATGTCAGCAGACAAAGCCACTTTACCCACTCTGAAACGGCACAAAAAGTCGATCAGTGGTGTGGTCCAGTCAGGCCCCTGTAGTAGGCGATCGTTTAACGACTTGCCCTGGAACTTGGCCGCACAGTCGAAAACCACCCGCAGTTTATTGGGTTTCTTGGGGTTGATAACCGGATGGTGAGGCAGATACCAGATACCCCTTTTGCTGTCGGTGTTAACAGGCACCCTTTCAACGTAACCGAGGGCCTCGTTTCGCTTCATCAAATCCGCGTATCGTTCCCACAGATTCTGCTCTCGAATGAAGCGTTCTTTTAGTCGTAGTAATCGTTGGAGAACATAATTTCTGTTGTCAGTCCACGGGTCGACCGCTGTGCGCCATGGGAGGGGAACCTCGAACTGCTTTTTGAGGCCTCTAGAGCCTTGCCGCACCGTTTGTAGAGCGAAGTGATCCTCTTGAGACAACGTCGGTCTTTCGTCCCCAATGTCATGAAACTCCTTTTCATAAAGCCGTTGCAGATGATACTCTATGCGGTCCGTTTCGGCGGATAAGTAATTCACGGAACCGCGTACCCCTACTGGACCGTATAACATCCATCCCAGAGCCGTGCGTACGGCATAAGGTGCCTGGCGGTCGCCCACTCTTTGGTCAAGCACCCAATGCGCCTCTGGCACGTCGCATCCGATGAGGAGATCCACCTCATCATCTTCCCAGTCTACAACGGTTACATCCTGCAGGTGGGGCCATCGAGTCAAGATTGCGTTCACCGACCTTGGTGCTCGCATGGGAAGATCCGCTAACGTGAATGCCTCCGTTGGTTCAATTTCCTCGTTAGTGTCTAGAGAGATGAGTTGCAGCCTTAATCTACCGGCAGTCATTACCTGTGTTCCGCCCACCGTGCTCACTGCTAACGACGTCGCACCTTTAGCCAGTTGGTGTTTGTCGGCAAACCGCTCTTTCACTAAAGTGGTGTCGGATCCACTATCAACGAAAGCCAACGCCTTGACTATCCCAGTCGGAGTCACTACTCCCACGGCCACTACGCCTAAACGTACCGGTTTACTGGCAGATTGTGAAGTTGAACAAATCACGCTGGGCTTGGCACTCGCCTCGGATATGGTTATTCTCGCCTGATGCAGCAGCCGATGGTGTCTGCCCGTGCAGCCCTCGTAACCACATCGATTCCTTGTTCTACAGGCTTCTGCCCGGTGCGTGGTGTTGAGACAGATGAAACATGCTCCTGCCATCCTCGCCATTCCCCACCGTTCGTCTATTGTGGCGTTGCCGAACTTGGGGCATTCTGGTAGGCCATGGCTAGTACCACAGGATCTGCAATTTGGTTTCGCCGTAGCATCTCGTGAAATGACGTGTGTGTTGGTCCAAGGCTGGTACTTTGGATGTTCCCGTACAGGGTTTTGGACTTGGCTAGTACCGGGCTTGTTTGCTCGGTTGCTGTCCCGGATGAGTCGGCCGAATCTGCTGTCAGCTATCTTCATTTGCCTGTCTAAGTATTCAGTCAGGTCTTCGAAGTTGGCTTCTCTGTCGCCTCGGCTTATCCGTTCAGCTTCTTCCGCCCACCGACCCTGTAGTTCGGGAGAGAGGTGACGGACTATGCCTTCCAAAGTGTGCATGGCGTCTAGGTCAGCTCTGTAACCTAAATGGTCGAGGGCTATTGAGCAGTTCTGCATCTTGATCACCAGGTCGGCCATGGTGTAGACGTCGCCCTTGGTTTTCTTTGCCTCTGCCATCACGCCCTCTATTAGGTTACGGGCTACTTTGAAAGGTTGGCCAAACAAGTCCCTCAGAATCTTTCTTGCCCTTGTGTAGCCTTGTTCTGGATCGAGCATGGTGCATCCGTCGATAGCTTCTCGCGCTCGGCCTCGGCAGTAGTGAGTAAGGTAAAGAAGCCTTTGCCCAGGGTCGGTTACCTTGTTTTCAACGAACGTCTCGAACTGTTTGACAAACTTGCAATATTGCTCAGCTCGCCCGTCGAAAACCGTTAACTCCACTCTAGGCAGATCGATCGATGGTGGTTTGTATTTTGCGACCTGCGTGGGGTTCCCTACCTTATTGCACTCTAACCTATCGGAAGTGTCGAAGTCACTGGTCCTATACTCTCGCTGTTTCTGTGTACACTTCTCTGCTTCATGCGCCTGCAGTCTAGCCGAAAGTAACTGTTGCTCTAGTTCTATTATTCTCAGCTTATATAAATCAACATCCTTACGATCAATATTGCTTTCAATAACACATGAGCTAGCACTGACAGGACTAGGCGACCTAGCATTAACTAAAGAATCATATGTACCCAAAACCTCCCCAGAGACTTGCCGTATTACTTCCTGTCCGGGTTCGACTGCTTTTGCTCCTTTTCTTGGCATTTTGCGTGAATTTTCCTCGTTCCAAATAGATCTATTGAGTATTGTTACGAACGTTTGAGCAATGCGTAGCCAAATTCGCAACGGATCCCGAAATCAGAAGGCGATTATCCGTGATAATTCTACGATACTAGATTATTAAAATAGACAATGACGTAAACAATATACAAACCTCAATAATACGATCACAAAGTCTCAACAACGAGAAACCGAATAGCAGCGTGTGAGCAGACAGCACGTGCGTCACGCAGGTCCTGAACAAGGATGTGCCAAAATAGCGCTCTGGGCGCGAACAAACAACAATTGGTCCAGAAAAACAACCAGTTCGTAAAGACAAGTCAATAGTGTATGGAAATGAGTGGTGTTGGGAAAAAACACTGAATCGCGAGGGAAAAAGGGGGATTTTCCGCGACCGGCTGTTACAGTGCCTACCATATGAGGGGCCAGGCGTGATGGAACGCTAGCGTCATCGTTAACTCTAGCCTGGAAGGTGAGGAAAGCACTTCTTGTACTTCTTCTTTCCAGCTAACTGAAGGAGCTAATCTATTCGTGCAAAAAAAGTGGAAGGAATTAGCAAGGCCTCAGTATTGGGTGCCGATTTGTGTGCACAACACTGAAAGAATTCTGGACGCTCCATTGGTCCCGGCCACTATCAGTCCTGCACAAAATTTCTGCCTCTCAGAAAAAGAGGATCGTGCAGTGTTGGGAGCTGCCTAAGCACTTCGAAAACACAACTGTCTGGACAAACGATTTGATATAGCCGCACAAAGTCCTGTGCAAACTGAACTGAACTGAACTGAACCTGACCTGATATGGCCTGACTTGACCTAGCCTAACCTGACCCGGGCACCGAGCTTAGTGAAGGACAAGAAGGTGTTGGAGGACTTTCAGCGGAGGTTTACTCGGATGACAAATAATATGCAAGGAAAGTCGTACCAGGAAAGACTGAAAGTCCCAAATCTATTCTCCCTGGATCGTCGTAGGCAAAGGGAGGATCAGATAGAGTGCTATAAGTCATATAAAGGAATCACTACGACCGACAAAACATTACTGACTCGTTGTCACGATGTTGCACTCGGGGTGTAAGGTTGATTAGACCTTACTTCGCGGTTTCCTTAGTAAACGCGTGCTTCGGTCCTTTGTACTGCGTGGACCACCTGCACGTTACTCTAATGTGCGGCACTGCACAAATATGTTAACCAGAACAGTATTCTCCACGACCCGTGAGAACGAGAAGGCGATTGGGAGAGATAGTGGTTAGCGTGTATTTGGGAGCGTGCGTGAGAGCGTGCGCAAGAGCAACGGTCAAATGGCCACCGCGCTTGGCAGTCAGCGTTCAGTTAAACAATAAACGTGGTAAAAGTATGAACGAAGATGGCAACCGCTACAGGGGCCTCCTCCTAGAAGTCCGACGGAGTTGGGCTTCGATCGTGATGGTAAGCCGGAATTATTGGTTGTCCAGGAACTCCTCATAGCTTCTCCGTTATATTGTTGTTGACGTCGAACGACTGCTGATGAGTTTACCGGTGCCTGCACTCTCGAGGTCCGATGTGCGTGGGTGCAACTGTGTTTTGGCGCCCGCGGGTCTCATACGAATGCAAGCCGGAAAATGCCTCGTCAGGTCCATCCAAAAAGGCGTCCAGTTGCCGTCTCCAGTGCCAGGCTGACCAATCGTCCCGTTGTCCAGTGAGCGGTTGGCTCCTTGAACGTGCACGGGAGTCAGCCAGGCTACGGATGAAGCCAATGTGACTTGTTAGATCCGTCTGAGAGAGGGTAAGGTAAACTGGAACAAAATAGCGCCTGAGGGCGCCGGCGGATGTTGGACCGTAATAACAACACACAAACGATGTTCGGTGTTGTTGTAGTCGCTAGGAGACCAGAAGAAAATGAAATCATAACTACCGATTGTAATTTCCCGGGTCTGTTGTTTGGTAAATCCGTGGCGAACTTCCCAACTTATTGCTAACAGTCGGTTGTAAAAATCGTCACGAAATCGGCGAAGCGGACGGGATTTCGTAGTTGGCGACCGCGACGGCTACTTCGCGTTGCGGGTACGGTTGGAGAATCTGATGGACTGGCTGCCGAGTCCTCACTAGGCGTAATTGGGGGTGGTTCGAGTGGTAACTCGCTCGATGCAGGTGACTGAGCGACTTGAGTGGGTGTAAATTGGCCGAGCGGCTTGCACTCAATGACGGCAGGCTTGAGACGGTCGATAGATACGGTGTCGTGTCGTCCGTTGATATCTATGACAAATGTTTTTGCCCTACGTTTTATCACCCGAAACGGGCCAGTGTATGGCGCTTGTAGTGGTGATCGAACGCCATCGACGCGAAGGAATACATGAGTAGCGGTTCCTAACGCAGTTGGGACATAACTTGTAGACTGTTGTTCACGCGGCGGACTGGCCTTGAGCACTCGCATGTGCTGCGTAAGGCGCTGAGCATAGTCACCGTAGTCGAAAGTCACGGTTGATGAGGGGGCTACCAACTCCCCAGGCAGACGAAGTGGACAGCCATATACTAGTACGGCCGGTGTTGTGCGTAACTCCTCCTTAACGGTACTACGCAGGCTTAAGAGTGCTAATGGTAGTGTTTCACTCCAAAGGGGGTTACCGTTTGCTCGAAGAGCGGCTTTTAATTGTCGGTGGAAACGCTCAACCATACCATTGGCCTGAGGGTGGTAAGCTGTCGTCTTAACGTGTTGGCAACCGAGCGTAGCGAGTAGGCTGCCGAAAGCGCCGTCAAAGTGTGGACCGCGATCGGTGGTTACTATTGCCGGACAACCGAAATGACTAACCCAACCGGTCAGAAAAGCTTTCGCGGCCTCTTCCGAGGTGGGACGAGGGATAGGGATGGCCTGCGGCCAGCGAGTAAAACGATCCACGCATGTGAGTATGTAAACGTACCCAAGCGAAGGTGGGAGTGGTCCTACGAGGTCGACGTGCACATGATGAAAACGTGTTTCAGGTTCTGGGAACCTGGCTAACGCTGCCTTAGTGTGCCTATGGGTCTTAACACGTTGACACTGCAGACAAGCACGAGCCCATTGACGGACATCGCGTTTGACATTGTACCAAACAAAACGCTCAGTTATCAGTTTCACCGAGGCAGTCACACCCGGATGAGCCAGATTATGGAGTGTCATGAACGTAGGATAACGGTGGGCAGCAGGAACTACTGGCCTAGGGCGACCTTGCGACACATCGCACACGATGGTATTCTGGGAAGCTGGGATAGGCACTGTGGTTAAACTCAAAGAACCGTTTTGTCTGAGTTGTTCGATGTCAGGGTCCATAGTTTGAGCCTGTGCCATTGCGTCTAAGTTGATGTTAGGCGTTTGTGCCAGACTTAGTTGATATACGCGCGATAAGGCGTCTGCGACGGGATTAAGTACCCCAGAGACGTGTCGTATGTCCACAGTAAACTGTGAGACAAAGTCTAAGTGGCGAATCTCGCGTGGTGAGTATCGATCGGAAGCTGACTTCAGTGCGTAAACCAAAGGCTTGTGGTCTGTAAACACCGTGAACGAACGGCCTTCGAGTGCATGTCGAAAATGACGAATTCCCAAGTAGATGGCTAATAACTCTCTACCGAACGTGCTGTACCTTGATTCCGCGGGTTGTAGGCGCTTGGAGAAGAATGCTAAAGGTTGCCAAGAGTCATCTACGAACTGTTGCAGTACTGCTCCAACCGCTGTGTCCGAGGCATCCGTCACTACCGAAATAGGAGCCAAAGGGTCGGGGTGTGTAAGGAGTGCTGTGTTGGCGACAGCATCTTTGACCAAGGCGAATGCAGCTTGTGCTGTGTCGGGAAACACGAACTTCCGCTTACCTCCGCGCAACAGGTCGGTGAGGGGTTGCATCATTTCCGCACAGTGAGGAATAAATCGGCGGTAGAAATTCACCAGACCGGCAAACTGACGCAACTGGCGAAAAGATTGGGGTTCAGGGTAGTCGCGAATAGCGGAAACTTTATCTGACAGAGGGCGGATACCCGAGGATGAAATAGAATGTCCTATGAAAGTGATATCAGACCGGCCTAATTCGCATTTCGCGATATTGATCGTAACGCCGTGCTGGCTAAGGCGTTCGAAAAGTGCTCGTAAGTGCGTAGCGTGCTCTTGCTCTGAAGAACTCGCCACCAAAATATCATCCAAGTATACGTGGACATTTTCCAAACCACGAGTTGCCTCGTGCATGAACCGTTGAAAGGTCTGGGCTGCATTGCTGAGTCCAAACGGCATTCGCAGAAACTCGAACAGCCCGAAAGGTGTAGTGACGGCAGTTTTAGGGATATCGGCCTCTGCTACCGGGATCTGGTTGTACGCCCGAACCAAATCGATACGGCTGAAGATGGAGCAACCTGATAAAGACGAAGTAAGATCCTGTATATGGGGAATCGGGTATCGGTCCGGGACGGTGACTTTGTTAAGCGCTCTGTAATCACCACAGGGTCGCCAGTCGCCACTAGCCTTAGGAACCATATGAAGGGGGGAAGCCCAAGGGCTACTAGAAGGGCGTATTATACCCAGTTCTAGCATATGTTCGAATTCGGCCTGTGCAATACGAAGCTTGTCTGGTGCTAACCGACGCGGCCTACTGAACACTGGGGGTCCCTTAGTATCGATATGGTGAGTGACACTGGTGGTCACTGCTGGGAGAGGCCAGGCCTGCCGAAACATGGCCGGGTAGGCGGCGATGAGTTCGCCATAAGGTTGGTGTGCCGGTGGTTGAACGTAAAAGGGCGTGACGTGATTCACTCGCGAATTATGACCCGCAACAGCGAAAGTGGTCTGACGATCCACCACTCTGCGGCGCCGTGCATCAACTAACAAGTCAAAGTGCTGCAGGAAGTCAATGCCCAGAATTGGGTACGGGACGTCGGCGATGATGAATACCCAACGAAAATTACGCTTTAAACCCAAGTTTAAGGTGAGCGACCGCTGGCCAAACGTTGGGATGGCCGTGCCATTGGCAGCGCGTAGTGTTTGGGCCTGCGGTGTGCTATTGTCGTCTTTCGCTCGGGGGACGACGCTCACTTCGGCACCGGTATCTACAAGGAATAGATTATTTGAAATGATGTCCCTTACGTTCAAAAGACGACTATTGGTGTGATACCCGGCTTCGTGGGTCGCCACCACGGGCCGGGGGTTTAGTTTCCCTGATGAGCACCGGGAAACGTACACCCTCGTTCGCATCGTTTGGCTCCCTCACCGAAGCGACTGTGGTACTTACAATATCCTTCTTTTGAAGGACCGACGAAACGGCGTCGCAATGACGGACTATGGAGCCCAGGTGAGCGTGCGCGGTGCCGCTCCTGTGACCCACTTCTAACTGCTAGGCGTTGCAGGCTCGCGTCAATTCTAGACAAAACTGATGCGAGTTCGTTAGATGTTGGCAAGGCAGGCACCGTTGCGACGGACGGCCTGGTTACTCCAGCTACAGCGGGGTTGTATCGTGACATAATGTCATCAGCTATCGCTGCAGTTTCCTCTAGCGAGCATTTGCGCGCGGCACTTAGTAAAACTGGAATGTTATGCGGCAAACGCTGCAGCCAAAGTTCCCTCAAGAGCGGGTCCTCACCTATTGTCGGTCCTCTCAAGCGCTGCATCTCACGCAGCAGTTCGGAGGGCTTCCTACTTCCAAGCTCAACGTTTTGAAGTTGTTGCATACGTTGGTCTTGCGTTGGGGTCGTGCGGGCAATGACAGCCTCCTTTAAAGCCTCATAGCTTCGGGAAGAGATTATTACGTCCCTTACTTGCATTGTGACCTCTGGCGGGAGGCGGCCTGCTACCCACCTGAAACGGCTGGCGTCGCTGGTTATACGGCAGTTTTCGAATTCTAACTCAACCAGCGTGAACCAGAGTTCTGGATCAGCAGGTGTGAATGCCGGTATGTGCAACGTGATGGCCCCAACGGTGGGGTCTGAGCAGGATTTCCGTTCGGCAGACATAGCGATTACTTTATGGAATACAGACGGGAAAATAAATCAACGACCAATGGGGCACTACAGTCTTCGCGAAAAAAAAAATTACGACGAATTAGACACAAAATATGTATGGACGAGAAAAAAAATTATTTGGTAAACCAACCAAAAAAAATCAAGATACGGAAACAATAAAACACACAAAAACGTACGCAGACGGGACCTTGAACAGTAGAAAACAAGGAAACTCACGTGACCTGAGGATCACGTCGGGCTCACCAATTGTAAGGTTGATTAGACCTTACTTCGCGGTTTCCTTAGTAAACGCGTGCTTCGGTCCTTTGTACTGCGTGGACCACCTGCACGTTACTCTAATGTGCGGCACTGCACAAATATGTTAACCAGAACAGTATTCTCCACGACCCGTGAGAACGAGAAGGCGATTGGGAGAGATAGTGGTTAGCGTGTATTTGGGAGCGTGCGTGAGAGCGTGCGCAAGAGCAACGGTCAAATGGCCACCGCGCTTGGCAGTCAGCGTTCAGTTAAACAATAAACGTGGTAAAAGTATGAACGAAGATGGCAACCGCTACAGGGGGACACGAGCATAAATTGGACTAACCAGGGGCAAAGGAGGGCATAAGGGCATGTTTCTTTTCCCACCGTGTCATAAACATGAGGAATAAGTTGCTTCCACGCATAGTGACGGCGAACACAGTCTTTGCCTTTAAGCACAAACCGGATGCAGGCTGGGCAGAGGTATTCCCAGACTGTTACCTACAGTCCTAGGAAGCTTTTCTCTTTTCTTTTTTTATCCTTCCTTTCGCCCCTCCCGACTAACTATCTTACACTGCATCTCACCACTCTGGTGTTTCCTAACTGCACCTATCTCCACCATGGCCTTCATGCCACCCTACTCGCCGTCATTCCTTAATAACACCTCTATATTGTTCGAGGACTCGGGGTATGTCTTACATGGGGACAGCAGTGAGTCGAGGAGCCGAACCTATATTAGTGTGAGGTGGCTGCTCCCGAGGGCGAGTCTGCCTGTTGTATAACAGATGACAAATATGATATGATAATTAAATAAAAATAACAAACTTATGTGAAAGGACCCATGTGAAAAAAAGTGAACTCATATATAACATCATAAATGCATATGTAAATCGTAGAAGTGTCAACAACAGAGAAGGACAACAGTCATCGCAGCAGCCATATGTTGCACCGCACGTCATACGGGCAGCCTAAGCCTATGTACAGGGATATCTATGATTTTACACAAGCACGCGGTGACCTCTCCAGATCTCCTGGGCCATCCTCCCCCTAGAAGAGAACAACTTTGGATACCCTTAGATCTAAGTGAGGGTGTACCGTGCGCCAGCCACCCTTGTCCAAACGAATTTCAGGTGACACCGGTCATCTAGGGAACCATGTAGCGATATCACCACCCACCCGTGCGGCCGGTGGAGGAGAACCATGCACACGGGACTTGGCGATATCCTAGTCGACCCTCACCTAGGTGTCTGTATTCCGTGGTCGTTGTAAACGTACTTCATCTGAAATGGAAGAAAAAGTTTGTCGTTAGTGGCAGTTGATTACGAATGTCGCTGTTGTACGTTGGGGTTCTTCACTTCGAAACGTACCTCCATTTTGATAAACAATGGACGCATACATAATCCTCCTGGTTGTCGTAGTTTGCGCACTGGTAGTGCGTCCATCGGCCACATGCACAGCATGGGACCCAATTTGTATTCTCGTCAAGATCAACCGGTGGATCCTCCGTGCGACAAAAGCTGCAGACGTCCCCTCTGGCGGGTGAATCCGCCACTTCCAGACGTCTTTTTTCCTTGTTCTTGTACACGGCAGACTTCATGGTTCGGAATCTGCGGAACTGTACTAGTTGCATTTTGTACCCTATGATTTCCGTGTCGTTCTCATCGGTATTCCTAGTATTAATGGCAGCCTTCCGTTTTGAAGACGGGGGCTTCATCAATTTGTTTGACGCGCTGGGGACGGGTTGTGAAATTTGGGCTGCAGGCAGTATCCTGCGTTCAGCGAGGCGTTTGCCCACATACTGGGACGGTATATTGCCGTTTGACAAATCCAAGGTGGTTCCGGAAGATCCATCGTGGCAACGAAAGTCGATATCCCTACCGGAACCAATTAGGGCAGCAAGAATTCTTAACTGCCGCAAAAGCTCCATGAACTTGCTGTACCCCAAACTTCTTAAAGCCGTGGCAATATCCTTCGAAAAGTCATCGCATAAAGCTATTTTCTTACTAGGGCTTATAGCGGGTGCTTCCTGAACCACTCCCGGCTCTATCGCCGGAGGCGGTATGCTTTCCCATGGGCTTTCATCCGGCAGAGCCCAACAACCCGCAGGTAGCCTACGTGTGTCGTAATTGATTACTTCGCATACCTTCCGGATATGCCCACAGACGAGTAGCCACTGTTGGCTGAAGCTACACAAACACTGCGGGTTAGCACCCATTTTAACCCTAGCCGTGTGCGACCGACTGCAATGAACAACCCAGAAACCGCCCCCAGCATCAACTGCTGTGATCACACGTGTACGCACATGCTCCTCAACGGCAGAACGCGCGTACGCATTAGGTCGACTAAGGAAACCTTTATACTTCTCCATCGACTCACTAGCCTGAAAAGAACCCGCCATCAGCTTACCCAGTCGACGGCGCCCGCCCTCGTCCAAATTTTCCGTCCGCTTTATAATACGAGCGAACGCATCAACCAACAACGATCTCCTAGATAATCCCAGCTTCAAATACCTATTTTCTATCTCAACCCGATTAGTAGTCAATACGCCCAGATTGACGACAGATCTAACGGCGTAACCTGCCCACATATTCTCAAAGGGTAACCATGCCCGATCGAGATGGTGCTTCTCAGCAATACATCGACCAGCTATGGCCACCTTAAACCTATCAAACTGTTCCTTTGTAGATGAGTAAACTAGATATCTCACCCAACGATACAGAACCCGTTTGTCATATAATGGCAAACCACTGAACTGAAAACAATGCCGTCTCATGTCTTGCAGAACATGAAATCGGCAAAGGACTACTGCACAGTTAGGATAATGCTCCCTGAAGGCATTATACTGCGCCAAACTCCTATCTACGATTATCGTCTTAGCATTTAGAGGGCCGGGTAAGCGGTCCCTCATTTCCCTGAAGGCATGCTGATAACTTACGCCACTCTCGTTCGGGAGAATGGCATAAAAAATAGACCTACCTAACCCGCTTTCGCCTATAATCATTGCGTGCCACAAAAGGTAGCCTCCACAATTCAGCTGATGGGTCGCATCAGCCAACAAAACTTCGCTAAATTTATCCACCAACGGAACAACCGTTCGTGGAATAAAAATGCGTATCTGACTAATGATTCCCGGTACACAAGTTGGAGGAAACCCCTGCCACTAAGTAACTGCTTCACCTGCAGAGCATCTGTTCGGCTGTCCAAGTTGGCAGCCTTGTTTCTGACGGACTGCAGGTCTGTAAAGGTAAACAATCTGTTATAATTACCACCAATATAAGAACAAATTTCCTGTGACTTGTGAAACTTCTTCATTAACTCGCCCATGTGAGACTCCTGATCAGGAGTCAGACGTCTATTCCTAAAGTACCACTGGTCGGTAAACAAGTGAAACCTATGATTATGTCTCAAACAATGGGACACAACCTTGTACTGGGTTCCGACAGCCCGAACCATAACAAACGCCGGACAATGAATGTTCTTGTATCTGAAATGTCAGTTAGCAATTCAACAACAACACTTACCTCGTGGCGGACCGCTGAGGACGTCTGTTGTGCACGCAGCAATACTTCACTCGATAATACGGAAACGACTTCGGGAATGCGGCAGGGTGGGTGCGAACCCAATTCTCCGCACTAACACTTGCATAAATATAGAAGGACGTCAAACTACTCCTTTGAAATAGTAGAAAATCCTCCTCAAACGTTTTGAAACACGTGTAGGTTGTCCGAACAGTCCGACAGAAACGTTCCGTATCATCGACCATCGCAGCAGAACCAGTGGAGGCAGCCGTTACAACAAGCCAGGAAGAATGGCTCTAACCTTGATCACAGTCACTTGTGTACTGCTTTGGGCCTGACTCAAACAAAAATCCAACTAACATTATACATACACTTCTCAATTTTTACGCGACAGCAACAATCTGTTAAACCAGTTTCCCAAGGTATGCATCCATAACGACACAATGACAACATTTAAGGGTGGACCATACATGACTGACGTTTACTGGCCCAAGCCGCAAGTCCTGTGACCTGACGTGACCTTACCTGTCCTGTGCAAACTGAACTGAACTGAACTGAACTGAACTGAACTGAACTGACTGCTTGAATTGAGCGCGGGTTGTTAAATTGATCGCTACCGCTGGCGCTTGTGGGTCGTGGCACGCGGGTAGGATTTGTCTGTAGTCCATTTTTAACCTTAGTACTTTTGTCATATAGATGGCGGTCTGTCTGATATATGGAAGTTTTCCCCACCAGTCTTTATGCAGACTCATGGGATATATATATAATTTACTCTAGATGGGGTCGCTCCAGTAGAATCCCATAGTCAGTTCTTTTTGGAGTTGTCTCACTTGGGTTTCATTAATACAACCCAATGGGTTATTTTGGCAGTCCACTGAAATATGGCCACGTCAGCATCTGCGTGCCTGTGGACAACGTTTATGACGTCAGCGTAGCGAGTTGCTCAGCTGTTTTATTGGTGTAGATCAAAAAGGAGCTCATTTTTTCGGCTTCTTTTATGGTCGTCCTTGCTAGTATGCGTTATTCCATTTACTTATTGAGTGCCATCACGACGAAACTCCATCACGGACTGCACTTGACGTAGTGTGATCGCTTGCCTGCTTCTATGACCGAAGGAGCTATACCGGATGACTTACTCAAGCCGGAGGTGCAATCGTGCCTGACAGGTCAATAGGTAGGTACCAGAAAAAGTCCGGTGTCATGGTCCTCTAGGTTGAGGATCGATCTGACCGAGCAACTCGGTGAAATCAGTGGGAGAACAATTGATCCAAGCAAATGGGCTTCCGCTCAGCCACCCCGCTGCCATACGAATAGGTTCTTCCTAAAACTAAAAGCTTTGGTTGAGAACCCTAGTCGTTCTCGTGCTTTGTGGTTGGACACCCTAGCAGAACCCGTTCAACATCTTTCATAAACTGCACGACTACAAAGAAATTCATACTGCATCGGTCGTCGCGCAGGATAATCAGGACCGTGCTGCCCATCGCGTCGGGCGGGGTGGGTGGTGACAAGTGGGCCACTGCTCAGGGTCCCCTCTGTTACTCAACATTTGTCTTCTGTCCCGAACCACCTCTCTTGCCCTCTCTACACACCTATAATGGTCCCACTGATAAAACGCCCAATACTCGAAACAGTTTATTGTCAAACAGGTTGTGAATAATCCTCTATCTTGCAACTCACATTTTCTGAAGCCTCGTCAACCTCTGAATCTCGGCTCTCTTAACGTCTGTACTCATACAGACCGGTCAGCAGGCGTGCCTAACGCTCACAATAGATTCGCTGAAGATTGATGTCTGCTGCGTAAGTGAAACACATAGCCAGCATTCGAGCAGTGCGATTCAACCAACTGCTCTTGGTGTCTCAAGATATTTCTTGCGCACTTCAGGAGACAAAACAACTCGGGCTGGGGGTCGACATGATGTAGAAGTCGTCTTGACAGACACGGCTGAAACTAGTCTTCTGGACTGGATACCGGTAATGGTCCTTTATATGCTGTGAGTGAGTTGGCGTTCTAAAGCATAGGTTTGTTAGGCTTAGTTTGTTTTTGGTTTCGACATACCCTCCAACAGACTCCAGTTGTGACACACAGAAGTCTGAGTTTTATGATGAACTCACCACTTTCGTTTGCGGGATCAAAGGCTCTGACATTGTAGTGCTTGGTGGTGATTTTAATGCACAAGTTGGCAAACTTAGTTCATCGGAAGCGTGTTTAGGAGGGTGTTGCACCTTACCCGCTCTGCGCATAGATAATGGGAATAGGCTTCTCCAGTTTTTTGCGGGCAAGCGGTTATTCCTATCTGGTACAAATTTCTGACACAGCTCGTGTCGCACGGCGAAATGGCGCTGTAACGTTACGAGTACTCTGAGCCGGATCGATCATATCACAGTAAGCTGCCGGTGGCGCAGTTCTGTTCGGAACCATAGATCCTACTGGTCCACGTGCGTATAGTCGGACCATGCATTAGTTTTAATGCAGTTATCGCTCTAGCTCCTCGGTCATAGATGCAAGCCGCGAGCCCGGTTGGTTGTACAGTGTTAATCTGATCCAGAAGTTCGCTCCAGTTATGAACAGAGCTAGGATCTACGATAAACAGCAATGTAGATGAGCATTTGGCCAATATCCTACCTCCATATGTCTCATTATGGTCAGAAGTGGGTGTCTCAGGCTCTAAGATGGCTACTGGTCCGGAAAGCCTCTCAAAATGCTCCCAAGTGATCGTGCGCCTAACGCAGCCTTTGCTGAGGAAATCCTACTCAGTGGCTTCTCGTGGCGGAGGTGTTCTCACTAAAATGAGAGGACAAAAGCGAATGCTGGGAGCTCTCCACGGGGTTGGCCGACTGAAAGTCAGCCTGGGGGAGATTGCTAAAACCTGATTCCAAGCCAACCATGAGTGGCGTATGACGCGTACAACGGTATGCCTACCGGCATCTGTTGCGGAGAGGTGCACTGGACACCCGGGATGTCTAGCCTCATCCGAAGGGCGTATGAAGTAAGCATTCGGTCACCGGCCCCCAGTGGGTTACCGACCCCACGTTTTTTTCCGCCACCTTGTGGGTTAAGCTTTGAATAACTAAAGGCTATGGTTGTGGATCCCTAAGAAAACCACCTGCTTTGGCTAAGGCAACCTGGCAGTATCGCGCCCACAAACAAATCACGGTCTCGGACTATCCACCTCTTCCTCCCCGATTGTACCGTTTTGTGTGGCACAGTCTGGAATTAGACGGGTATGAACTACACGTGAATTTTACAATGCACATGGCAGCAGGTTTCGCCTGTGATCCTAGATCCGATGTCCATCAAAGACACTGGATTTCTCAACAGTCGGTGAGTCCAGTGGAACAGAAGCGTTAGCGCTCGAACTTTAGGAAGACGAATGAGATACTAAGAAATCTACACAAGCAAAGGACGAAGAGCCTTTAGAATGATAGACAAAATTGATGGGTCAAAGTGGCCGAAGAAATGGAAGTAACAGCTGCTTTAGATAATAGTCAAAGACTGGTCAAACTTATTCGTGTCACTGGTGGACGGCGAACCCCCTGTCAGTGAAACGATTCGCGATAGAAATGGAGAGTCCATCCATGGCAAACAGCAAAGACTCGACCGTTGAGCCGAATACTTCAGAGAGCAGTTTGGCTGGCCGCGCTCTAATGTAGTTACTCTTGTGTCAACAACTGCTATTCCTTGTGTGGTATCACTTGAGCCTCCATCGAAAGTGGAAGTGGAGTTATGTATTCGATTACTAAAGTGAGGGAAAGCAGCCGGTCCGACTAACTTCCCCCAGTTCCTTTCAAGCTGGGTGGAAATGTTTTGATAAAATCACTTACCATCTTGCTCCGTAACATATGGAGCGGGGAGAGTATTCCGCTAATATGGAGCGAGTCATTGATTGTTCCGATCTTCAAGAAGGGAATACGCAATGACTGTAGTAACCATCGTGGGATTAGCTTAATTCCGATAGTCACTAAAGTATTAGCTTCGATTTTGTTGCGCCATCTTACACCCGCTGGCGAGAGGAACACCTGCGAACAATAGGCCGGATTCCGCCCAGGTCGAGGATGCATCGACCAGATTTTTACTCTTTGCCGACTACTTGAAACGCGTCACACGCACCGCCGACCGACAATAATGGTTTTCTTAGACTTGAAAGGTGCCTTCGATTCAGTTGATCGAACCGCACTTTTCAGTGTTCTTTACCGAAAAGATATGTCACAGAAGTTCGTGAACCTACTGAGATCATTGTATTCTCTAACTTCTGGCCGCATAAGAGTTTACGGTGAACTATCTGGTCGGTTCGAAACGACCAGTGGTGTTCGACAAGGATGTCCCATGTCTCCATTCCTGTTCAACTTCTTCATGGACGAAATAATGGAGAGTGCGTTGCAAAATCTTCAAGATGTGGGTGTCGAACAAGGAGATGGTGAAAAGTCGTGTTACCTAGATTACACGGACGACATTGTCTGCTTGTTTGAATCCACGGAACATGCTCAACGTGCAATAGATAGACTCACAAGAGTTGTAGTTCCATCCGGCATGCGCTTTGCGCCTTCAAAGTGTAAAGTGATGTTGCAGGAAGGTGCTGGCAGTTGTCGACCGCTTCACTTACCTCAGCAGCAGAGCGACGACTGATGGGAGCACGGTAGTAGAGGTGAGTAGGCTCGAGTGGCTTACGCCGGACTGAAGCACTTGTGGCGGCGTCCTGATATTTCACTGAAGTCTAAGGATCTTGTGTGCTGTGAGGCAGTGTGTTCAGTTTTGTTGTACAGTTAGAGATTTGGAATCTGTCTGCGGCATTTGTTCGTCGCCTTGAGGTTTTGAACCACCGATGTTTGCGTAGTATAGTTAAGATTGGGTGGGATGACTGCGTGAACAATGCTGAAGTCATAAATCGCGTATTGGGTACTAGTTCAAAAGATATTCTACTACAGCGTATCCAGCTTAGTAGGCTTTGTTGGTTGGGGCAGATGTTGCTTATGGCAAACACGTCTATCATACCTTCTCCCGTTTTCCGTTCTTCCTCGGGAGGGGAGGTCAACAGTTGATGTGGCAGCGGGAAATGAGAAGATGTATAGCAAACTTAGGAAGAGTAGGTACCTCAAGCTTTCGTGGTTGATGTCCAAAAGATCCGTCCACCAGTTGGCTGGAGACACTGAGGGATATGGTCGTGGACCTTAAACAGTAGCGATCGTGTTGTCATTTTCTGTCGGATCGGAATGATTGATCGATGTGCGTTTGTACAGTCAGACTGTATTCCGTATGTTTGATACTAGGGCGTTGTTTTCTTTTCCCGTCCCTGTAGGTTCACTTCCTGTCCATATTGTATATTCATTCTTTCTGCTGCGTACAACGTAGTGAGAAAGGTAGTGGTCAGTGGGGCTCGCCCTGCTGTTTAGCGCTGTACAGTGATGCTAATAATGCTGATTTTGTTGTACAACTATCGCGCACCAAACTCGCACGACTGTCTGCTCAAGATATTGCTCTCTGTTGTTCCGCTTACCCTATCGTGTGATACAGAACTAGGAATTAGATTTGAAATGCGTATGTACGTTTAGCGCACTTGCGAACAGATTATGTTTGTCAGCTGAGTCAGTAAGATCTGTGGTCTCTTCGGCCACATTTTCGTGTTGGATCTGTCCCCAGTTGACCTAAGAGTCAACCTGTTGAGTGGCAAGTCCCGACTAGGGTTTTATGAAAAGTCCTTTCCTGCGTCAGCGACAGCCGTAGAGTATACTTCGCATAGAAGTCTCCAGCGTTCTCCCGGTTGGACATTGTTCCAGTCAAAATGTATGTAGAGAAACTGATCACCTGAGTTCGCTTACGCATTAGCAACAACTCCAAAAATATGGGCAGGGAATACTACAGAGTATAACGGTCGGTCTGTTTCATCGGTGTTTTTCGTGGTAGTTTGCGTGGTGAACCGTTGTGCTACTCGGTCGCCCACTCCAATTGAACTTTTCGCTGGCGTTACTCTTTGCCACTTATCTAACGCTCGCGAACGGTGCATGCTCGAAAATCAGGCTGGTTTCAGATCCAACCAGGGTGTTGACCTCATCTTCACTTTCCAATAGATTTTAGAACAGCCCTATGGTCAGTAAATTTATCGTTTCCATTTCTTCTGATCTCCAAGCAGTCTTCGACTAAGTCGGCAACAGTTCTCTTTCATTACCATCAAATGTACACAAATAACCGAGGTTGATTTCGGTCTGACGCTGAGCTTTCAACCGGGTTCACCACAACTAGTGTACGCCAGGGTTACCCGTTTCTCCCTGTTTCAACTTTTTCAGCGACTTGACCCCACGGAACGCCTTATCGTCATGTAAGCATGGTGATATTAAGATTTTGGAAGCAGAAATGTTTCACCGCATATACAATGAGTACGTCTGATTTTTCCCGGAATCATTCCTCGGTGGCGTCAAATGTTGTGTGCTGCAGAAGTTGAGCAAGATCACAACGGCTTAACAACATGACCACTGGATCTGGACGCCACGAAAATTATTGGTGTAGCTTCATAGCATTGTTCGAATCCGCTGGTCGCACCGTACCAAACAATGCTGAAGCCTGACAATATTATGCACACAAAATACATCAAACAACAATGATCAGTCTACGGCCTTTAGGTACACATGTTGCACATTCCTTCGCCTAGACTTTTTCGGCGTGTATTTTTTGCTTAAACGAGGAGTGTTTGAGCGATGAGCCAGTGCATTACATGAAAGAGGGGACATGTGAACCCTAATGAACTCTGTCCCGTAGGCTGCGTTAAGCTTCCTCGGTGGTGGCTGAGAAATTTACCCACTAGTTAATATATTAACTATCGTTCTGTCAACTTTCCTAATAATGATTGCTTTGCTTCCTAAGCAAGGTTGGTACTAGGAAGTAGCAACGGGAACTGACACCCGGTGCATGGTTTTTCGCTGGTTAGAGTGAACTGATCGTTTACGATGGTTTAAGGGCCACTGTTTGTTCCCATTATCAGTATCTTTTGATACACGACCAGATGTTCCTAAAGATCCATTAAGATGTTCGTTGCAACATCTTGACAGCATTCCCTAGTCTATTTGAGGTACGTTATTTCCCTTTTTATGTTGGTGTAATGAAAACTGGATTATGATCACAATCTGCCTAATAAACTTGACACTTATATTTCAGTACCGTCTTTAGTGCAAACAACGTTCCAAATGTCGAGTCGAGAAGGCGGAAAAAAGAAGCCTTTGAAGCAGCCTAAAAAACAGCAGTCTGATATAGACGAAGAATCAGCCAGTCAAAAACAAAAGCAGAGAGAAGAACAGAAAAAGCTAGAAGCGGCACGTGCACTGGCGGCTTCTCGAGGTCCGATTGGCCAAGGATCAAAGAAGATAACTAAAAAATAAGCATTATTTTGATTGTAAATTTGAATGTGAATAAATATGTAATCCATGCTTTCATTTCACTTCTGAAATACATTATTTTAAAAGCCGATCACCCAGAGTCATACAGAAACCAGCTAAGTTTCTCGTCCACCGCGCGTATGTTTGTCACTAGTCAAATAATCAACACGTACTCTGAAGTGCAAAGAGAAGTTACGTGATACGTCAAACAGTCGATAACGTGAGGGAGTTTATACTACAGTTCGGTGTTCGACAGGTTTGCTTGCTGGCCGTAGTAGTGCCCAGGTTCAGGCTGCAGTCGTTGAATGAGCCAATGAAAGTCTACGGTTGGCATAACATGTGGCACAAACAGTTTTTTCGATAAATACGGGAAGACAATTCATGCGCAACAGGATAGGCGGGGGCAAGGAGAAACATCTATCTAGTCCAGTGTGCTACTAAGCAGACATTGCAGAGCCGGTAGATGTGTATTCCTACATAGTATATTCTCAACGAGATGTGTGACGTTGAGTTGGGTCAAACTTTTTTGGTGTTATTTCCTCATTTAGATTTGACTTGGATCTTTTAATCAGTTTATCAACCAGAATCGTGTTCGTATGGTAAATACGTTTCCCTCAGTAATCAGTGATTAACTAAGCGCCGGTAAGGATGAAAATCTGGGGCATAATACCACACTTCACTCGTTTAATAATGGCAGTATATCAGTTAAAGTGGGAAGTCGCACAATGTCACGCGCATAACATCAGTTTGCACAACCTC
The DNA here is from genome assembly GCA_948099385.1 of Fasciola hepatica. Taxonomy (NCBI): domain Eukaryota; kingdom Metazoa; phylum Platyhelminthes; class Trematoda; order Plagiorchiida; family Fasciolidae; genus Fasciola; species Fasciola hepatica. The sequence goes on from CANUEZ040000167.1 coordinate 2,682,576, forward strand.
ACAGTGGCTTTGTGATTTTTTTTAACTGCATACAAAGCGAATAACATAGCCCAAAAGCGTACTGTAAGAAGTTTTTAAGGAACGTTCACGTCAAGATTAGTTTGTCGAGGACAGTTTTAGCGTCCTCGGGTAACTCTACGGGACCATCCTTAGCACTTGTAAGTTAATTTGTCGAAAGCTGCATCCGGTGAGCGCATTTTGGGACAAAACGACGACAGTAACTCACCATCCCATCGGAGCGAGTGAACTAGGTAACAAAAAGTTGCGAGCTGCTTGTACCTTGTCTTTTACGGGCCTGTGACCTGAGAACTCAAATGAATCTTGACCAAAAATACTTTTATCCGTACTGACGATGAAACTGTGAGGGCCTAACGCTCAAGGAACTGGTGTGTATGTGATCATTCAGGTTCACTGATTACCAGTAAATCTTAACTGTAGACGAAACCTCGTAATCTGCTTAATGAAGCGCTAGAGGTTAGTGCAGCGTTGCGCAAACCAAACGACAGGCTTTGAATTTCGAGTATACTAGAAGGCGTTGTTACGGCTCTAGTTCATTCTCATCTATTGTAATTCGGTGACAGGCACGTACCAGATCTATTCTCGGGAACACACGAGCACCTTTGAGGTTGTCTGTACTCTGCTGTGGCATCAGTAACATCCGACGTATCTGATCTGTTTTACTGATATTCTTGTTATGTATTTCTTCCGATCCGGTTTCTTTCCGCATCCTCATATGTAGTGGTGGGTTCGGGATAACTGCGGAATTCCGGAGTTTGTATCTCCGCTGGATTCGTACATCGCGTCGTTTCAGATTGCAGCACAATACGAAGATGTTCCTCATTTGCCGTTGGAATAGGAGCCAAATGTCGTACGGAAACAGTTTCCTCTTGACCTTTAGGAGCACCACTCCTGAATAACTCGAATCACAGTCCAAAAGCTGAAGTTCATCAACAAGTGGCTTGCACTTCGATGACCGGTGGTTTCCTCGACGAGGCAGACGATCAAAGTTCACCAGGCAGCTCGGTGGGCATATTCCTGACGTGGTTCTCCTTATGTCGGGAAATCCCCGATCGTGTGGTGTTTCATTGGTTGCTGTTGATAGCAGAGATCTAATCGAATGTAGTGCATCAAGTAAAACTTCCCGCCAACGGCATACGGTCAACTTTCAAGATTCGTCGTTAGCGTTGTGGTTTTCCATAGTGCCGTTATTGCGTTCGATTTGACCGCTAGCTTGTGGGCTGTAAGCAGTGGTTCGACTAGTTGCGACTTCGTGCCATGGAGTTAGTTTCTGAGCTTTGAAGACATGAACGAGGATGCCTGATCTGAATGAGTGTGAGCAGATGGTCTGAGGATTGAAAATGAACGTCAAAGACAGTTCATTTGCAGGCAAAAGCAAATATTTTCCTTTTTACACGCAAAGTGAATTGCAGTACGGGGGGTAAATCCCAAAATCGAAGGACGTTGTAAAAGTGGGTTGTGGGGAACGTTCACGAAAGGTACAGCTTATTAATCCTGATTTTGAAGAGAGAGGTTATGACTCGGTGGGATGACAGAAAGAGGGAGAGCGTTCCACAATTTAACGGTCTGGGTAAAAAAAGAAGATTGAGGAGATAGAAGTACGACATCTAGTTACGTAAACTTGGTTAGGATGACCATCTGCTTCGGTACTTGTTGACTGGGAAAACGTTATAGGAAACGGAACTGCCGAAGGGAGAAAAACGAAATCCAGAGTAATACCGGTAGAAGAGAAGCATCGAAGCGAACTCCTGACTTTGGTTTAGTGTCTGCAGATTGGAGGTTGAAGAGCGGTCGTCAATCAACCGGGTGTTTTTTCGTTGAACCCGGTCAAGAAGAAAGATAGACGAAGCCCTACCTCAAACGTGACTGCAGTATATAAATGCGGGGCGGATTTGAGTTTTGTACAGCAAAATAAAGAAAGCAGGGGCGAAGAAAGCGTCTGGCGCGGAACAGAAGACCCACTTCTCACTTGGTGCCATCAATCGCAGTTTTCTCGTTCTACTGCTTCCAAAGTCCTATTCAATTGGTATTCGTCGGAGATGTTTACTGATAGATAAAATCTAGTGTGAAGAGTAATTGTTGTTTAAATTGTACCTATTGCTGAGGAGACTCAATTTTTCTATTCGAGACACCACTTACGGACAATGGGTTTTACAAAAACATCATCATTATCGTGCAAGTTCCACCGTCCACTGCCTTTCTCATCACGTTGCGCGTGGAAATACAAGGAATGAACGTACAAGATGGAGAGGGAGTGGACTTACAGGGGTGGGAAAAAGAAAGTGTCCTAGTAACCAACGCACAGAATACAGTCTAACGGTACAAACACACACTGATCAATCCTTCTGATCCAACAGAAAGTGACAACACGATCGCCACCGTTCACGCTTCCCTGCCATACCCTTCAGTGTCTCCAGCCAACCTATTGACGGAACGTTTGGACTCCAATCACGAAGACGTGTGGCGCCTACTTTCCCTAAGTTCATTGTACATTTTCCCATTCCTCGTTGTCACATCATCTGTTGACCTCCACGTGGTTTCTTCCACTACCTAAAGAGCACGGTACGGTAGGCGGGTGTTCGCCAAAAACCCCAAGTAGTAGATTGTACCAGTGCAACGTTGTGGTCGAAAACCGCTTTTGGTTTGGAACAGAGGTGTATCGAGCAGCGACTTTTGATTGACAACTTTAGTCTTTTATAAGCTTAAATTGATTTTCACGCATGCGCTGTTTGAAAGCACCAAGATAAACGGGAGGACAATGCAAACAGGCAATTTGGTGTGGACCGGGCTATTTATTTGTACTGAATAGACGCCGTCATGCAGACTGGGGCAGTGAATTGGTAGTGTGACCACTCAGTGTGTGACTTTCAAGTTAAATCAATCAAAAGTTGGAGAACACGTTTGTGGTCCGAATCAGTAATAGGCCTGCTTCGGGAGTGCCCATCCCAGGAACCCGGTAACGAAGGGTAATCAGATAGGTCCACATTTATTTACAGTAGCGGACGGGAGAAACAACAAATCATCGACGTTTAGGGCGCTTGTTCGACTTCGATCGTGGAGTGGCTGACGCACTGTCTGAAGAAGCTTGATGCTCAACTTGTTCCCGTTGTGCACGCAATTCTCGATAAAAATGTCGTCCTGTTGCACCGGTTTTTCGCCTCAACGCGCGTTCCAAGCGTCGCCGTTGTTTACCAGTGAGCGCTTCTACTATTTGCTTGTCTGGTTGGGTAAAGTCAGGTCGTTTGGGCTCCGCATCATTAAGATCACGCGGTACCTGGGGCTCCTCTTCCTCGTCAGTGGACTATAAAACAGGAAAGGAAGTACACGAGATGACATTAGGGTTTACACGCGTGGTAACTGGCTATAAACACGTACGATCAATAAGCACCAAGTTCGTATCGCCGATACGATTGAACGTGCAGTGAAGGATCACCTCCGTACGAGGTGACTGCGAATTACACACAAGGAAATTTGTGAATTATAAATGGCAGCCAGACTAGCTGCGCTGTACAAGATTTAGCCAATAAATTTAAACCAAGTTTCCATCTGTATTTGGTCCCAACAATCACACGGTTACCAAAATTGAATCCAGAAAGAAAGAACTGTCTGTGACAAATCATTGATCTTAAACCGGCGATGATTAAACGATCATCATGGTGGACCTTAAACCCTTCTGTCCGGGGCTCAAATCCGGCCGCCGCTGCCAGGATCACTTTCCCCAGTTGACAGCCTCTAATTGGCCACAACCTTCTTCCTGAAATATTGTACTATTATCATATATTAAAAACTCAAGGGAAGTGCACAACACTTCACGTAGTGCTATAAGAGGACGGGAACTGCTTTCAGCGAGTACAGTGATATCTGAGGTTGCACCAACCCATGCCGTAGACTTCGATAGTTCAGTGCTCCGCGGTCTGTCATTTTTTCCCGGTCTGTTGAAAAAGGACTACATCACTCTTCGCAGAGGTCTGTGAATCGTCGGTCTTGCCTCTGGGATAGCCTTAAGAGACCTTATATTGGACTTATGTGATAAGCACATAGCAGAATCTATTTCATTTGCCGAAAAGATCACTGCGGACTGTTCACACCCACTGCATTGCGACCTTTTTATGAGCCAATCACACTCGTTGACCCGTTCCATGTTTCAACTACTTTCGAAATTATTGTAGTTCTCTTCCTTTCTCGTGTTTTAACAAACAAGGATGAAATTTTGTCTGAACTTTCAGCCCGTTCTGGTGTGTAAAACTTCATTTTTTTCTTGACAGCTGAGAAGCACCGTGAAAACGTGCTCAAGCCAGTGTCATGATAATAATGGAAACACATTTAATGAACACAACAACCGGTACCGTGGTGGGAGCCGCACGTCGAAAATAGTTCACCGCACAACTATTCGAGAACAGGCATGATGCGGGCACCGTACCATAGACAAAAAATGGAGTAAAGAAACGTGCGACATAAAATATAATTCTTTTAATCTTTAACATAGACCTTCGGTGTTTTTCACCAATTTTAGAAATCAGCTAATTCAGACAACCATCGTTTGGCTATCATTGTTGATTATTTAGTGGTCACAGCTTTCATGAAGAACCTCTTCCTTCGACGGAGGATGTGTATTTTCCTTTCACTAAACTTGTGGTAGATGAAGGCCAAATTGACTGGCTCAAAAAATTCCACACCCAACGCACTACGTACCGCTGAACAGCCCGGAACAAAGAGTTGCCCGCTTCTTTCACCAACTGACCCACATCTGGTCTTCATGTGTCGGTATTCTTACAGAGATGGTTAGCCGTATCGTTCTAAATACAGAAGCTTACAGGAGAAAATCACGAATCTCTTTCCACGGACCATTTTGTGAGACAATGTTGAAAATGAGGTTTCTGATGGTACAATGAGAATCAGAAGAAAAAAAGAACTCACTGGATCTGTCGCCATGATTGCTGGACCCGAGGTTTCTGTCGATCTCTCCTTAGGCAATATGGCGTTTTGCGAGGTCCCATCCGATGTTACATCGTGTTCCTAGGGGATAATATGGAGGACGGTAATTTGTTCCCGATCAGGGGAGAGGATTATAACGTGGAGTTATATATATATATATATATATATATATATATATATATATATATATATATATATATATATGTCTGACGTACACCACTTTTTGTGGTGAACTCGGGTGGAACAGCAGAATAGTATATGGTCAGAGCATAGTTGGATGAGTCGCTCACCGTTATCCGTTCGATCGGATGGAACGCCTAATCGGCCTCCTAAATGCCCTTCCATTTAACTTACGCTTCCCACCTGGGTTTTAAATCTCCAGCAACAACCAATATGTCCGTAGGGCGTACGCAGCGGAGAACTTGAGATAAATCACGTTAGAATTTGTCTTTAGCCACGGGAGAGCTACAATCACTTGGGGTATATATGGAAACGACAAAGGGACATAAGCGCCCCAGTCTATTGCTGTTGTCATTCAACCGAACAGTATGTAGACGACTGATAACTGGGATCCATTCGAGCAGCGCACGCTCAGGGCGATGTCATCAGCCTGACTACGAGCACTAGACACCGAATCGCCCGATACGCGAGGAGTGAAACGAGAAGCCGAGCTTGTATCTGGGGCGCGAAGTGTTATCACTGAGGTTGCGTCTTGTATGGATGTTTCGGAGACACAACACACACCTATTTTAAAGGTTTCAAGAGTTCTAGCCAGGGCAGCTTGTTATCCTGTTTGGCAAAGTGTACAGACGTTGAAAGCAGCTAGGTGAAGAGGATGCTTAGGTTTGAGAATCGCTCCTTTATTTTCCCGTATTTCAAAGTTACACAGAGCCGCAAGCTCTTGGTCACGACTCACTGTAGCTGCTCATATTCACTCAGAGTTGGGATGTGAAGGATGAACAGTAGAGATGGAAAATGCTTCCCGAGCGACCACTGGAGATTTCTGGGCATATATTTCAAGGCTGTCCACACCGCAGAAGAGTGTTTTGGGAACCCTAACCGGAGCCTTTGACTCAAAAGTCCCACCCACAAGGCACTGGGGCGTTAAACTTGCACGAGAACGTGTCCAAAGAACCCGTGAAGGAACTTTTTCTGGTCTGTCACGTGAGACCTGAATACTGCATGCGTTTTGTCTTGTCTTCGCTGGTGCTTTGTTGTCGATCCGCTTTTCGGGTTTAGTCCTGAGTCCCATGCACCTAATGGAGCAAACGGAACGCGGACGGGGCAACATCCTTTGGGCCAGGGCTGCCCAACTCAGTCGAGAGATAGCTGCCTGATGAAGTGCGATGACTTCTCTCACCGTCGAGAGAAACCCCAGGTACTCCACTCCTACGTCCATCTAGTGGTTTTTTAGACTGGTAAACTGTTTCTCTCCGTGTTTATTCTCTGGAGTGTCCTCCCCAGGGGCACGGCGGTTAGAACCAGATGTTGTTCATCAACTGGCCCCTACCAACTGACTTGTCAGGCATGACTGCATCTCCGGCTTAGGGAAGATACATGTGTAGCTCTTTGGATCATGGAGGCAGGGAAGCCATCACACCATGTCAAGATCCAGTGTCGTCATGATAGCAGTTAGCGTATTGTTTCAGCATCTGAGCCAACGCTCGAATATGCACTCTACTATACCCGCGTTACGGTTGATCTCAACACTAAACCAAAACAAATGCAGTTACTCGGTTATGAACTCCCCTAGGGAATAATCGAGCCGGACCCAAAATGCTTCACACCCCTTATGGAAATGGCGCCACCCACCGGCCTCAAAGAGCAGCGAGTGTTGAAATGTCCACCTACTACTCTCACTGGATTCTGCACTTTTCCGACAAAATTCATCCTCTCGTCGTCAGTCGAACATTTCCATTACCATTGAGTGTATTAAAACCATTTGAGAACCCGAAGTCGGATTTAGTCCGGACTACTTTTGCCACAGTGGATCCATACTCTCAACTAACCTTAGAGACTGATGGCTTCTGACGTCGCTATCGCCGCAACACAGACGATCTGTTGCATTTTTCTGTAGAACTCTATCGCCAAGCGAATGGCATCATTCTGCAATCGAGAAAGTAGCATACACCATGATAGGGGCCGTCAGAAAATAGAGGCATTATCTTTTTGGCAATCACCTCAAGCTTGTCACTGATCAACGGTCGGTTGCATTTATGTCCCACTGCAGAGACAGAGGGGAAATCAAGAACGACAAAATATAGCGTTGACGAGTCGAGTTGTCTCCATTTTCCTACGACCTCATATATCGACCTGGTTTAGAGAAGAAAGCTGCAGATACACTCTCTCGAAGCTGTTGTCCAGCAGCGTTTAACATAGATGATCTAAAACTACCCCATGACCATTTCTTCCACCCTGGTGTAGTACGTTTGAATCATTTCGTTCGTGCGAAGTGTTGTGTCGGTGCGCAAACCTCTGGATTATCCCCGGTCAATGATCTCCCGATCGCCCAAACCCAACGGAAAAGTAACCACGAACATGTGCGGAAACTGTATTCAAATGTAACCGAAAACGAACACTTTATATAGCACGAGGCAAGGAATGCATGGGCACATATGGCGTCGTTACTGATTACCCAGCGTGGTGCGCAGATGTGACTGGTTAAGTCGGATCACAGTAAGTCAGAAGCCTGATTAGTTGACGGGTTGGTGTGAAAGGTAGGCAGTAGATTGTTCGTCAGTGGTCGGTGTGAACAGTGACGTGTGACAGGCTGATTGGCTCATGGGCACACGCCTCACGGCTACACTGCTATGTCGGATATGCGGGCCTTGTCATTGGTCAGTGATCATAAAGCGCCCTATCAATGAATTGAAAGAATGCGAACTGCAGCCTTGCAGATGACGTGTTTTTAGGGAGATTTCCGACTCCCTGACACGAAGAATCTACCGTTCTCTGTCGGTCAAGCAAAGACTGTAGCACAACAATGTTGTGTATGTGCCGAATTCAAATTCCGTTTTTTCACAAACCAGTGGGAAATAGACTAATGAAAGGCACAAAAGCCCTTCAAGAGACCCAGTATTGAGTTTAAAGGCCCTTTACCTTCATTCACAAGCAACAAGTACCTCCTTGTTATTATCGATGAATACTCTCGTTTCCCTTTTGCATACCCTCGTGCTAGTATGAACTCGTCAGTCGTTTCCTGTCCGATTAATTTGTGTTTGATATTTGGTATGCTTTTTTAAGTTCATTCCGACTGTAGTCCTGCGTTATGTCCGAAGAACTTAAACGATTTTTCCACGAAAAGGGTGTGGCGACTAGCAGAACTACAGCGTACAACCCGCTGTGTAACGGTCAGCTAAGACGAATGAATGGCGTACAATAGAAAGCTGTCACATTAGCCTTACAGTCCAAAGGTTTAGCAATCACACAATGGGAACAGGTTCTTCCGGATGCATTACACTCAGTAAGATCTCTTATGTGCCGCTACTACACATGAAGGAATCTTTAGGTTTAATCGGAAGTCTTGTTCAGGAATCTCGTTACCTAAATGGTTCAAATCTCCTGGACCAGATTTACTACGCGACAACTGCCGACAAACGAAGCATGATCCTTTGGTGGAGGAGGTCGATCTAATTGAGTGTAACCCTCAGTGCGCACATATTTATCATCGCGACGGACAAGAGGATACAGTTTCCATTCGACACCTAACGCCACCAAATACCACAGCCCGAAACCGGTATAACTAACCCTCCTATTGACGAACTACCAGAAGCCACTACAGAGACTACGAACACCAATCGATTTATTGATAACTTCCATTCACAAAGAACAACTGGTGTTGAGGAAATCGCTTCCAAAAAGCAGTACACACGTTCTTATTGTGTACTTAATTTTGGACACTGACCAACCCGGATTTTCCTGACCGGGGAGAATGTTATGTATTCTCTAACTCGAAGAGTATCATTATGATAAACTTTGTGTTTGATAGATTTTCTTGCGTACGTTTCTTTTACATTTTAGCGTATGGAGGATTTTCAGATGAATAGAGCCTAGTCACTCGACATCGTTCTTTCTGAATTTCTTGTATTGTCGTAACTGTACAATCGTACCTGATCGCATTACAAGAATATTTTTCACCTACTCAAAGAAGGTTTTCGTTTGTCATGTTTCCAAACATCAAACCTGTTTCATCAACATTGAATATGTTTCGCGACGCGCGGTGCATGGTCTCGGATTTCATCAAAATATCATGCGAAAACAGCTTACTGGCATCGTGAATGTTGTTCACCTTATCAGTGGTAAGGTCAGGATGAGAGGCGAACAATATCGACGTCTTAGCATGAGACAGAAACCCTCCCATCCCAGGCAGCTGGCTGACCGAAATACGACTCGATCAACATAATGCAAACTCACTAAAGTTGGTGGCCTAGCGATTTTAGCCAGTTGTTTCACTGCGTATGAATGCAGTAGAAAAAGCAAACTCCGTAGCCTCAGAGGCTGACTGCTTTACTAGGGATAGCCAACAACCAGACGGAGACTTCAAGTGTTGGAGAATCGCTTAAGGTCCCAGTGCGCTAGGTGTGGTGACGAGCCAAAAAACTGATATCATATCCTTAGACAAATGAGCATCACCAATTTTGTTCGGAAAACAAAATTACCAAATATTCTCAACCCGAAAATGCTCCTTGTTTTGAGGTAAAATACCGAAGTAAATGGTTCTCGTTCTTGATCGGTTTTATACAGAGAGGTCATTGCAAACAGGGAGGGGGGGGGTCCTAATCGACGTTGTGCCTATGACAACCGGGGATTTCCATTGATCTAAGTCAGTGTGTGAAAATGCATCTTTTGACGGTGGTACACCCGAGATCGAAAAACTGTTCTCACTTGAGGTTCAAACAATATTTTGCAAGGAAATAAAAATATGTAATGGAAAATCCACTTGCATTCTTCACGTCGAAAAGTCGGACGCCGCGAGCCGGTTCGACTCCGGCTCGCGGCGTCCGACTTTTCGACGTGAATACAAGTGGATTTTCCATTACACACGATTCAGGCTCCTCGTGCCGACAATAAATTCTCTGAAAATAAAAATATGATGAAAAATGCAACCCTCAGGCAATCAACAACAAACCACAACTTTTCTCACCGAGAATGACTCGTCTTCTACCGGTTTCACAGCGGCCTCATCCTCGGCTGCTAGCGCCTTGAGGGCCAATTGATTTGCAGTTTCTGAACGCTCCTCTCGTTCGGTTTCATCAACGGATAGATCCTATAACGGAACACGTCTTCGGTACTTGAGCCATTGTGGAACGATTCATTAAAAACCAGGTAGAGCAAAATAGAACAACAATTTCGGCGGTTACGGGGCATATTGGAAGATTTTCTGAATGGATGCAAGGAACTATACGTCAGCGTGACTAGGGGAGGACGATTCATAGTACGAACTAATAAGTTTTTTCGATGACAATAAGGCCTACCCCAGTAGAAGGCACCAGCTAGATTTTTAGGATTCTTTTAATAGAAATCCGACCCCGAAAGTAAGCCTTGATTGAAACCGTCAGCTAAAAAGTCATTCGATAAGGCAGAAGCACGATAACGCGCACTGTGAGGTCACAACGGTCAAAGCAAATCGACTGCGAGGCCATTGCAGTTTGAATTGTCGAAACTTGATCAAACAGAAAAATACAAGCAGTTTCGCTTGCCGATTTGTTCGCGCATTAACTGCAGTAGGGCTTCACTGAGTTGTATGGAATGATTTGTTGACCAAGCATGTCGGGCCTGAATGCTCGTCCGGCGTAAAAGACTTACAGATCCAGTTAATTGCAAACTGGAATGTACTGCGAATTAATTGTACTAGGAATACACGTAATGCTGCTGTGATGAAAACAACTGCCAATGCGGCCGAACAGTTTGTGAATCATCTGATGACGTTGCCACTGTCACGACAGAACACTCAGTTGTGTATTGCCAAAGGTCTCAACATACTGAATACTTTAAACAACGACAGGAATTTCAACGGAAAGCGGGCACTGCATTCGCATATGTGAGATCCGCTTTTAGCAACAGATTATTTTACAACTCTGGATGATTCACATCGACAATGACACCACCTCTTAACTGAATCTCCAACCGGTCACCGAAATTGGATTTGGCTGCCTGAGATTGCAATATGAGGATGAAATCCGGAAAACTGACGTTCGAACCACGAATTCGTGAATAGAACTTGGCACGTTCTACAGGCTCGAAAATGGCAGGAACCACATGATCCAACAGAAGTTTCTATAAATCAGGAAATGAAACCGATGCTGGGGTATTAGAGAAAGCCAGATTCCTTAATAACGTGCGCAGCTCACGCCCACCGACTGCGAGAAAAAACGCTGCTTGATTTTCTTTCTTGACATCTTTTTCTAATAGACCACCACAATTCAAATCTCCCGATCTTCAGATGCACCAGCTCATAAATTGATGAGTTGAATGGCAGAAACTTCCATGCCACGACGCCCAGTGTGCTGGGATTGCGGACTTACAATCCTTCAAAAACTGAAATCCAGTAATCGGCACCTCTACGCCCAAACCACGGGACGCAACCAAGAAGAGGCGGAAGTCGGGCGGTACGCGGATAGATGTGTGTGTATTGACACTAAGATGGGCGTATTTACAAGGTGAGCATGACAAGTAACCAATGTGAAACTAACGGAATGGAGTGGATTGTATTTGCATGAGCATGTATGCCAGTGAATACAATGATCAACGAGTCAGTCATAGCGACACGATTGGCTGGGGCTTGAGAATTGTAAGCCACGGCCTACCAGGCTGGGATTGTTCATATGTGTGGAAACCCGTGTACAAGGAAATCTAGTTCAGTATGTACGGGAACATCGAAACCATGATTCAAATTTAAACCTGCAAGCATCCGGCTACCTTGGTAGTTGTTTCCGTCGCGTGGATCTAACAGGTGATCTAAAGCGTTAAGCCAGACCAAATTTTGTTTGCCGCCGTCTTTTATATCCATTTTGTAAAAAGCGAGACTCGTAAATATTCTACACAGGATGAACAGTTAGGCGTGGCGTCCTTGATTGTCCTTCGGCCAGTCGGAGCGCAGACACCACTGGTGCGCACGTGATAATGAACGGATGTCGGTCGTAATTCAATGCCTCACTTAGGTGAAATAAAGAAGCAGAATTCTAGCCCCGGCATATTTCCTTCGCTTCTGTGTTTGCCACCAAGTCAAGATAAGTGCAAAAAGAAAGCTGTTCTGTCGACAACAATTGAGGATTTGTTGAAGACTCTCGGGGCAAGAATCTTACGGATTTCTGCAAGGAGAAAAGGTCCGGTCTCCGAATGGTCCGAAAACGGAGAACAGAGCGCGATAACCTCAGTCAACACACCGGCAAACCGAGGTACAAAAACCTCGGCGAGACTGCGTTTGGCATGCGAAAACAGTTACCGCTGCATGGGCGGACAAGATTCACTGCATGATCCAACAGATGTGAAGGAAATATGTCGAATTAACAAGGCTGCATGGATCCCTGAGTTGGATTCAATTCAATCAAATGACCAACGGGCTCCTAGGGAGACACTGGCAACCACCATGCATCAACACGCTGCTGCCTTGCAGCTCGTAATTAGTTGTGCATGGGATACAGGTGCGTCCTCGAGAAAAGCCGAGTGACGCTGGGGACGCTTCTTGTATCAAACATCCACGAAACTCCAAGGAGCCGGGCATAGTAAAGTAAATAGATCGATTCAATGCTGCCTCTTGTTTCGCGAGGCAATTACCGAGGTCTACCAGTTTGGGATTCAGCCAGCACCCATTGCGCTAAAAATAAGAACTTCCTTGCAGAGAGAGGAATAAATCGATGAACGATTCACACATAAATGACTTTTTATCTGCAGACTATCGATATTCCAACAAACAAACTTTCTAAGGACCATTTGCGTGCAGAAAACAACGACAATATAGAAAGTAGAACGCGGAAAAATCAGCGCGATAATTTGGTGCCGTTCAGTTTGTGGGAGGTCACCACCTGTGTGAAGGATTCATGGGATAAAATCACCGATAGCTGAGTAACGAATGCACAACGAACAGGCTGACTGAACAATGAATTGCCATTTAGGGACAGATTTACTGCTGAACATGAGACTGGAGCCAATGTAGTCGATATCCTAGATGACATGACTGTATTTGAGTAAGCGTAGAATTTTGTACACGCATAGATGTTAATTCTTATACCTGGAAAATAAGCCATCCCCCCCAAAACAAGCCCTAGTGCTATTTTTGAGGCATAAGCAAATATTGGATCGGGTCATATTTTCGGAGAAACACGGTAACACGAAGGGGGGGGGGGGGGAGGGATTTAGGCACAATTCTGAAACCTAAGCCATCCTCTTCACTCAGTTACTTTCAACGCTCGCACACCTTGCCAAAAAGGAAAAATATCTTATTTACCTGAATGTCTTTCTGACTGACAAGGACAACTGCGTAGCGACGCCTGGGATGATTTTCGCACATCCAAAGTGGAAAATCCCGTTGTAGTACTTGACCTTGCGGTGCCAGGGTAGAAAATGGGTGGGGTAGGTGATTCCTCTTATTTTGGCGGATTTGTTTTATTCAGGAGTCAGATATCGAACAAAAAGTCTTCGCGTTGGCAGAAAGCGAGCTTGGTATCTGCCAACTTCAACCATTCGCAGTGTCAATGTGACATTCGCTCACCCACCAAAGGTACACACTGCAGCAATCAGGCCGATCATCCTATGACTCAAGAACCTGTCCATGGAGGGTGGAGGACACAAGATACCTATTGGAACTTTAACACCGATAGTTTAGCAGGACTGCCCGAGTCAGTCGGGCACGCCGTATCAACGATGCCGGGGTTAGGCATAGAGTGTCAATTACGCGGATGTCGCACATGCCTTTGCATAGCATCCCTTGACAAGCAATGCTTACCGAAATGGGCAGTGATTAGAAGATCATGTAAGAATGGCTGATCTTTTTAGCGAGAAGCTCGGAAGGCGAGTTGAACCACATGGGAGATGGCTGAGATTTTTGTTTTGGAGGAACCTAGAGCTGGCGACAAGAATAGATGAACTAATATAGACATTCAACTGTTATGACGGCGATGCTGTGTCATTACACGCCGAATTAGATGGACTACCGAAGATTTCAAACAAATACATGTATACTAATGTGGAAATCTCAGCAAACATCAATATTTACCGATAGGTCAATTATTCGCCTATAACAGTCTTATGATATGTTTGTATTATCTATCAATATGCAATGGATAGGATGAGACATAACACCGCCAGTCTGACTTATTGATCTAACAATAAGCTAAAAATCAGATGAGCTTATTGTAGTGTAACAACGGAATTATTTGAATCTAAAGCTGAGCCATACGACTGTTTCTTCAGGACAGCGTTCCGGGTTATTCGACATTCAAAAGTCTTGAAGAGAAAATCCCCGGTTCGGAAAATAACTTGACCATATGAGATTAGTAGACTTGGCAACTGACACAATTACTGTGAGAATATGGGCTGATTCACTGTCGGTGAACAGACAAATCACGTTAACTGTCAGCACTGGTACGGTACGAAGCCCAAGGCTCGAGACAGAGGAATCTCGAGTGACAGGACAGCCGATTGGTGGCGTGGACCGATAGAATGAGTGATGAATCCTGTCAGCAGTGTTTAAGCCTTAAGGCTTGGTTGCCCCCACCAGTCAAACCAATACGTTATGTACGTTTCGTACAAACTAAACGTTTTACTGAACTCAGTCCCGATTCGTGATTGGTCCTTAATCCAATCTGACGGTAGCGTGACAATATGGTTTTATTTAATTCACATGGATTTGATCTTACTCTTTCATGTGATATGAACAGTCTTATCCGTTTCCCTCTTTCTGACATTGACCTGCATTTGTTCGAATGAACATATGACGCTCCCACCTGGTTTAACAGTAAATTTTGTAGTGCATTTCTGGTTGTACATAATCCTGTTTCCTTTCCTTTTATCTTCCAGGTGCTGTCGTTAACCACGAGGCGGAGCCATCCAGTGCGGTAGGCATCTCACCTCCCTCTCCCCCCGAACAGTGACCTTGACCCCGACCCCAAAACTGTATAATAAAAAACCATGGACGCCCCCGTTTGACCCACTTCCGGTTTCTAGTTGTACCAGTTACGGCGTCGCCTTGTGCCAACACAAGTCCACTGTTTTCCGAGCTTCGCCTTCTGTTGTGACTGACGTCGTGCTGTGACCAGTTGTGCTGATCTGTGCGTCTATGTTCAGACCTCCGGACCCCACGTGTATTACAAAATTGGTGACAGTGGTGGGATATCAACAAATGGCAGACAACACGAATCCTGAGAAACCGGAAGTTGATACCTCCGCTAATGCGACTAACATCCTGATCGATGCCCTGATGCGGTTAGGGCAATCCGTAAATAAACCAACACCTGTGTCCTTACCAGTACCAGATAAATTTGATACTGGCGATGATTTCGATATGTGAGAGGCGAGAGTGCGCCCATATTTGGAACTATGTGAACCCGGTCATCGCCGGTATATATTGTTGTCACTACTGGGCCAGGATGCGTTTACCTTGGTCCACGAAGAGATCCCAGAAGGGAAAGTCAGTGAGGAAACCTTCTCAATTTTGCGGAAAATTTTGACGCCCCAAAAAACCATGAGCGAGCTGAGGGACGAGTTCCGGTATCGCACCCAAAAACCGGGAGAAAGTGTTCGACAGTACCCCGTGGAGCTGAAAGAGATCGCTCGTCAAGCCCTCGTCGGGTATGACCCCTCGGTGGGGGAGATGCTGATACTACACCGGTTCACAGACGGCGTGAACTCAGCAGCTGTTAGAGAAATGTTCTCGCTTGACCCGCCGGGAAACCTGCCCGAGGCGGTCGAACGGGCGGCAAAAAGAGAAGCAACAGTGGGGGCCCAACTATCTCCGAAGAGCCCACAGGGCATGCCCAACGTTAGCGGCCGCCCCGGTGACCAACCAACGAGAGGTCCATACCGCCGGGATCGAGGGAGACGTTTTCAACCGGAACGCTGGGTACAGGCCAACGAACGGAAGGACACAAACATGGTCAGGAAGGAATATAATGGAGCTATTAGTAAGTCTGTCCATGTTAGTTCTGTACCAGTTGTTTCCACTGTTTTTGGTAATTTTTCACCAACAGTCGATGGCTCCATTAACGGGGTAAAGGGCACGTTTCTGATCGATACTGGGTCCAGCTACACGCTAGTTCGGGAGGCTCCCATGATAATTCTGGGGGAGTGAGTGCCGCAACGTCTGTGGGCCGCTAATAATCAAGAAATCCAAACACAGGGTGTTGCCAAACCCATCTTTCGCACAGGCCATCAGAAGGTTGCCCACCAAACTATTGTCGTAAAAGAATTACTTTGGGACGCTATCCTTGGTGTTGACTTTTTAACCATCCATCAGTGTCTCATAAATTTGGCGGCCGGGATTTTGCATATTGCAAGGGAACAGGTTGAATATCGACCTGCAGCCAACATACACGTGCCGAAGGACTTCGAAGTGTGTGCAGTTAGGGAGGCTCAGCAGCCCAGTCCGGAGCAACTGAACCGGCTAGGTAATGAGTCGGAGATTGCTTCTTGCGAGGAACGAAAAAAACTGACAGAATTACTGACTGGCAACCAAGATGTGTTTTCGTGGTCTTCAAAAAAACTGGGACACACGCAGGTAGTTAGACATCATATCGACACGGGAGACGCAGCACCAATCATTCAACCATCCAGGCGAACCCAGGCACATTATCGGGACGAAGTAGATAACATAGTTAAGGAAATGCTGGATAATCGAGTCATTTGTCCATCCGTTTCACCCTGGGCCTCCCCAGTAGTGATTGTAAAAAAAGGACGGAACCCTAAGGTTGTGCGTGGATTATAGACGATTGAATGCCACCACAAAGAAGGACGCCTTCCCCATACCCAGTATCGACGAAACATTTGAGGCCGTAGCAGGATCCAAGTATTTTTCAACCCTGGATCTGGCGTCGGGATATTGGCAGGTAGAGGTTAGTTTGGAGGACCGGGAGAAAACGGCCTTTGTGATTCTGTCCGGATTGTATGAATTTCAAACCATGCCTTTCGGGTTAACCAATGCCCCCGCTACATTTCAGCGCCTGATGCAGAAAGTGCTGAGTGATTTTACGCCAACGAAATGCCTGGTATACCTGGATGACATTATCGTTCATAGTTAGACTTTCCAAGACCACATCGAAACTTTACGGTGTATATTTGAACGGTTACAGGCAGCAGGCTTGAGGCTGAAACCGAGTAAATGTCATTTCCTACGGGCACGGGTTCAGTATTTGGGACACGTCATAAGCCGCGAGGGGGTTCATACGGATCCCGAAAAAGTTAAGCAAATCCAGCAATGGCCGACCCCTAGTACTTGGATGAAATAAGAAGTTTCATGGGTTTAGCCTCATATTACAGACGATTTGTACGCGGCTTTGCCACTGTTGCAGCTCCACTACACCGGTTGACTGAGAAAAAGAGTCAATTCCGTTGGACGGAGGAATGTAATAATGCCTTTCAGGCGCTTAAAGAGGCTCTGACCAACTCATCTGTCCTAGCCCCACCGGTATTTTCTCCTGAAGCTGAACCCTTCGTTTTGGACACGGACGCAAGTGAAACGGGAATTGGTGTAGTATTGTCTCAGAATCAGAACGGTATAGAACGAGTCATAGCTTACGGCAGTCGATATCTAAATAAACACGAGAGGAACTATTGCACAACACGAAAGGAGATGTTGGCTTTAGTATATTTCTTGTCTCATTTCCGCCATTACCTATTGGGAAAAGCGTTTATCGTTCGAACCGATCACCAGGCGCTAGTTTGGTTGCAGTCGTTCAAGGATGCTGCCGGTCAAGTTGCCAGATGGCAGGAAAAGATGCAAGAGTACCAGTTTCAATGTATCCACCGCCCGGGGCGCAGCCATCAAAATGCGGATGCCCTATCAAGACGACCTTGCAGGGCACATGCACACGTGCTCCACCACTCACGTAACGGCTATCACGCTGCAGGCGGCGCCGTCGGATGTTTGGAGGAAACGCCAAGCAATAGATCCGGAATTAGAGCTGATATATAGGCGGTTAAACGAAAACAGTACTAAACCGACACGAGAAGAAATGGCTGGCCAGAGTTAGGAAACCCTGTGCTTGTGGCATCTGTGGGAACACTTGACAATCGTGGATGGCATCCTTTATTTCCAATATGGACCTACCTATACGAGGAGGATAGTGGTACCCCAGGGTGCTGCCGAGACAGTGCTGGCGGAATTACAGCGTGAGCTGGGACATGCCGGACAACGGAAGATGTTGGCAGCGGTTCGCACCAGGTTTTGGTGGCCACATCAGGTGAGAGATATAGTGAATTTCTGTAACAATTGTCAACTGTGTATGCGTTTCAAGGCGCCACGGACCACTAACCGGTCACTCTTGGCACCCATCATGGCGGGATACCCAAACGAACGGTTGGGGATTGACATTGTCGGTCCTTTCCCCGAGTCCAATAGAGGAAATCGCTTTGTTTTGGTCATGGTAGATTACTTCACGAAATGGTGTGAAGCAAAACCTATACCACGCACTGATTCCTTTACCACAGCCCAGACAATCTTTAATACCTGGATCGCACGTTGGGGAGCACCACTATCCATTCACACGGACCAGGGCTCCAGCTTCGAAAGTATGTTATTGGCCGACATGTGTCAGTTACTGGGGATAAAAAGAACCGCACGACACCGTACCACCCCCAAGGGAATGGACTTGTGGAAAGAACAAACCGAACCTTAAAAAACTTGCTGAAAGCCTTCATAGAGAGACATACCACTCGACACTGGAATAGTGCGCTACCCACATGTTTGCTCGCATACAGGGCATCAGTGCAGACTTCGACAGGGCAATCGCCACATTTCATGATCACCGGACGGGAATTGCGGTTACCCATCGATCTTACGGTGCCACGGCTCGCCGACGACATACGGACCTCAACGGACTGTGCAATTAAGCTTTGCCGAACCCTCGGCGACAGTCATCGTCTTGCACGTACACATTTGAGAACATCACAACGCCACCAAAAAGAGTTCTACGATCGCAAAGCTCACGGAACACCAGTACAGCCGGGTGAAGAGGTCTGGATGAAGTCGATGACGCAGGTCCCGGGAATACCTTCCAAGTTTAAGTACGACTGGACCGGACCATTTATTGTAATCGAGCCCCACGACGTGCCGTGTTGCTCGCGTCGGCGAAAACCCAGAGCCAAAATGTACACTACAACCGGCTGAAACCCGCGACACACAACGATGGAATAGTTAGCAGCAGGCCCCCCAGCATTCCATCTGTTGCTGAGGTGGTTGAAGTGCATACAGAAGGGCTGAGGACAGCCCTTTCACGAGAGGGGGCTGTGTAGTGCATTTCTGGTTGTACATAATCCTGTTTCCTTTCCTTTCATCTTCCAGGTGCTGTCGTTAACCACGAGGCGGAGCCATCCAGTGCGGTAGGCATCTCACCTCCCTCTCCCCCCGAACAGTGACCTTGACCCCGACCCCAAAACTGTATAATAAAAAACCATGGACGCCCCCGTTTGACCCACTTCCGGTTTCTAGTTGTAC
This sequence comes from Fasciola hepatica, assembly GCA_948099385.1. Classification (NCBI taxonomy): domain Eukaryota; kingdom Metazoa; phylum Platyhelminthes; class Trematoda; order Plagiorchiida; family Fasciolidae; genus Fasciola; species Fasciola hepatica. The sequence continues at coordinate 2,702,176 of CANUEZ040000167.1, forward strand.
CAGTTACGGCGTCGCCTTGTGCCAACACAAGTCCACTGTTTTCCGAGCTTCGCCTTCTGTTGTGACTGACGTCGTGCTGTGACCAGTTGTGCTGATCTGTGCGTCTATGTTCAGACCTCCGGACCCCACGTGTATTACAATTTGACTATCCACGATCTGTGTCTCGCTCGGTTCAAAATTTGGCTGTATGTTTTGTCTATTCATCGTTCATTAACGTTGTACCGATTATAGAACCGTGTTTCGGATTAATACGTCTATCAGTTGAAGTCTTTTGAAATTTGTTCGAGACGCGAAGTAAGTCACACCGAGAAGGAGCACCCTAGAAAGGCTTGAAGCAGCTAGGTCGTACGAATCTGAGTGGAATTCAATCGAAACGGTCAAAGTTGACGGTCGAAATGATTTCGCTTACACGTTAGATGCAGCGACTGGGTACATGTACCAGCACCTTAATATTCATCGTTTTCCACCAATAAACGAGGTGATTGGAGGACAGGAGAGTCTTCCCACTATAGAGCTAGTGGGGCAGATCAAAACAATTACCAAGCTGCATAAATCGGCTTACTTTGACAAGTTCTTCTGCGAATTCCGCCTCTTCTCTCTCCTTGACCTCATCGGGCACGGTAGGTGGTTTAACAAAGTAAGGCAGTTTACCCCGTTGAAAGTCGTTCAACACTCGTTTGGCGGTTGTCATCACGTCCGGTTCACCACCCTGAAAATGTGTTGATAAAGGAACGGGATGAATTCATTTATACAGGGACCTGTATGTTGACAGAAACGATTTGAAAGAATTGAACGCAATGGAAAATTACCCGAAAAAGAAAGGATTCAGTACGATTAATCGCGTAAGCTGAATGAAGAGAAAATTTCGGTGACCATCCGGTCTCTGTCGGTAGCCATTCAGAGTAACAGAAAAACGATAATAGCCATTTAACGGGGAACCTAGTAAATTCAGTTTGGTGACCGCTAATTATAGAGTAATATCATTTGTCTGTTGTAATGGACAGCGCAGACTATAACGAAGGCCTATACGAGTTGAATTTGAAGACAGCTTGTATATATATATATATATATATATATATATATATATATATATATATATATATATATATATATATATATATATATATATATATATATATATATATCCACCTGCATAACTACTCGGGGAGGTATACTTTGGAGGTCCACCGTTGAAGTGAGCCAACTGAACTGTTACCTGAAGTATTCCGCCCAACGGTCCAGACGATGGCTCTAAGAGTGAATCACTGAGCAGTCGGATTCCTTGATTACCTCACTTACCCCGGGTTTCCGTGGACCGGTGCCTCCAACCAAACGGAAAAGGTTTCGAATATTGCCAATGGAAGCAGCCTTTTCCATCTAACTACATCCCGCAATCCACCAGTGCTCGCGATCACTTCTCAGGCTCCCAGTCAGTTGGCGTCTCACGGGTTCACGCACTTCATTGAATATGGCGTCCGGAGGGACCGATCTGCGAGCATCAGAAAGAGCCGGTGATGGTCGAGTGCGTTAAAGCGTCCCCTTACTTCCTCGGACGTCCGAGGTTCGAATACCGGCCATCTCCGGTTACTCTGGTGGTAGACAGCAACTCACTGCCGCTCGGTACATTACCACACCTGACCAACTGGGACCTTATGAGGTACTTCACCACCCCAAGTCTCAAGGTCTGGTTGTCGGTTATCCCTATTAGTGCAGTACGCATTCGTGGCTTTGGGGTAAGTGTTCCTTCCACTGCACTCCTGTGCAAGTTTGTAATTAAAAAATAAAAAAGAGCAACTGATGTCGAAGTTATCCACTGTTTGTGAGGCCTACTTGAATCAAAGTCTTGTGTGGCATTTGATGTGGCGATTCAGTTTTCAGTGTCAGTTCATTCAATCAATAACCTCGCAATTCCGTGTTCTAGTTTCGGTTGCTACCTCCTGGCATCGTCCAGTAAAGAGCAGAAAGATTAGAAGCACAGTGATAAAGATCCAGAAAGTCAAAGTATCAAGAGGAAATCAAGAGGACAAGGAAAGAGTCCGAATGCAACTACGCCACTGGCCGAGACACCCAGCCATATCACCTAATGTTTCCGACCATTTGGTAGGCGGACCACGTGGACCCCAACCTGGAAGTCTAACACGTCCTGCTTGGCCAAGTCTACTGGTCAAGGTTTTCAAGCCTTTTTGTCATGTCATGGACTGACCATCTTGACCTACCTTCCAACCATTACCTGCCTCGCAGAACAGCGTACGTCGAGATAGTCTGTCGGTGGGCATGCGTACCATATGTCCCAACCACCTTAACCTGTTTATATTCAGTACTTGATCCAGAGACAGACCTCTAGTTCCCAACACCTTACGTTTAACGTCAGCATTGTTGATACGGTGTTCCCACCAACCGTAGGGGTATTAGCCTAATCTCGATAGCGTCCAAGCTGCTAGCATCTGTCATTTCTCACAGGTTGTACAACACGCTTGATGAGCAAACTCGCGAGGAACAGACTGGGTTTCGGACCGGTCGTGGATGCATCGATCAAATCTTCACCCTCCGACAGCTATTAGAACACCGCTACTCCTTCCAAAGACTAACGGTCGTTGCGTTTCTAGACATTCACGCGGCCTTCAACTCCGCCGATCGGTCCGCACTGTGCCACTGTTTGTTAAGGGATGGTGTACCTGAGAAGTGTGTGTCGGTCCTCAATGAGTCGTGCCATCATACCTCCGGTCGGGTTAGGGCTTATGGCCAGCTCTCGCCAGTCTGCCGTCTCCAGTGAAGTACGATAAGGCTGCCCAATATCCGCGTTTCCTTTCAAACTTGCTATAGAGGATGTTTTACAGAACACTGTCTAGTCTTCCAAACGGTTGGGTTGAACTCCTCCCAAGGAACAATTTTTTACTTCGAGTACGCCGATGATATCGCCTTGCTGAGCGACAGTGCACAGGCAGTTCAACACGCATTGGACCGCTTGGCGATTGAGGTGTCCCGACATGGTATGTGCTTTGCGCTTTCAAAGTGCAAAGTACTTGCTCAAGACTGGCAGGAGCTTGTGCCTGTACTCACCGTTATTGGTGACCGGTTAAAGATAGCCAATAACTCTAAGTACCTCGGAAGCCTGATCACAGCTGGTGGTGGTGTTTGAGAGAAGATCACATCACGATTTGTGACAGGCAGAGCAGCTTTCGCGAACCTGCGTCATCTGGTGTCACCTTAACCTCAAGGGGAAGCTGTACAATGCCACAGTTCGCAGTGCTCTTCCCTACGGATGCGAGACACGGCCCTTCCGCGTTGAGGATGCTCGGTGGCTTTGTGTAATCGACCACCGATGCCTCCGAAGCATTGCCCGTGTCTGGTGGGAACATTGGATGAACAATTAGGAGGTACATCGTCGTGCGTTCGGTGCCGATAGACTCTCTCCGACCGAGATAATCGCTCCACACCGCCTACAATGGCTCGGGCATGTTTTGTATATTGTTGCCCATCGCTTACCGCCTCGTGTTCTTTTTGCACGTGCTGGGAAAGGCTGGAGGAAGCAGCGTGACGGTTAGGCATGAAGAAGTTCGCTTGGGATTTGACTTCGGTTTGTGCTTTTCGCCTTTTCGGTTGGGGCCCAAGAGATGAGGATTACCGTTGGTTACATGCGCTGGGAAATATGTTTCAAATCCGAATCTAGTGAAACGAATGCTATATAACCTGTGTGTTGAACTCCCGCTCTCGATGAACAATAGAAAGTGACATAGAAGTTACAAAACGTACAGGCTGAAAACAATAAAAAAGTTACTTTACTTGTTCTAACCTTTGTTGACTCCAGTTTTTCTCCCATATAACCTTATGCGGTGTTTTCTTCCTCTAGGTTAGCTATGACCAACCCACACAGCTATCGGCGAACGACAGTTGTGATGTCCTGGTGAACTCTTCAACGAAGAGCATCCACTCACACATCTGATGCACAGATGAGATAACGACGAATAAAACTGGTGGAGAGATAGTTCGGTCTCTGAAAAACGGGTCGTCGATTAGGACTAAAATATTGTTCTCCCCAAATTTTCTTATCACTCTAATTTTTCTTTTTTGGCGATTTAGATTTTCCATTATTCGCATCGTTATACACTGGTAATATATGCTGCTTCCTAGGACAGGTTGGTTTCCAGTTGCTGCCCGTCGATTTTTAAAATCTGCCCACTCCGTCCCGAAGAAAAGCTATGCAAACAATCGAGCTCAACGCTATTGGAACTCTTTTTTGTTGGGTTTCCTGTGAATTAATGAATTCCCGGTCGTTCGGGTATTAATCCATGTTCGCATTCGAGCTAGTTGATCGTCCGGCTTCGACTATTGTGCGCCGCTGACGGTCAGAGCATGCCGGGCCAGGGTTCAGTCGTTCTACGATTACCAGTAAAGCGGACTCGCAGGGTGACCAGCTGCTGCTCTGAGTTCATCAAGATTGCGATACACTGTACTGCCGTTGCAAACAAAAACACCTCCGGTGAGTACAAATATTGGAATCAATGGACCCACAAGTACCAGGTACGCATACCTGATGAGTGACAATAACGACGAAACCGGTCGTGTGCTTCTGGGAAATTTTGTCCACTCATCTTTACACTATTTATTTTTAAACCTACGTATTTAGTCGCCAAACTGTATTCCGCTAATTTTGACCAATCAATCAGATGTTCCACACAAGGGTTCGATCAGGATGTACACAAAGGCAATTTGCCATATGAATGATGCTCATGTAGTTCATGAAGTTTTTTAACCGATAATAGCGCAAACCAACAAGACTTACTTTCAGCAATTTTCCGGTGTTACGGGAGACTAGTTCCAAGAAAACCTCCGGATCTGTGTTCCAAGCATGTTCTGCTGGCGATTGTATCACAGTGTCGGTCGATGGTTTTTCTGTAGATGAAGATGTAGACGCTGATGTCTCGGGTGCCGACTGGAAATTGTCCGGCACGGTTGGGAGCGGTGGAAGTCGGTAGCGAGCTTGCAAGTAGTCTGTACGGACTCTGGCCAACACATCGCCAATATACAAGTCTGGTTGACTTAGGTACTCCACACGAACCTGGAGAGCATAAGGTTAACAAAAAGAACAGAAAGAAAATAATAAACAGCACCTAAAGGGCACCAAGACGGTGCACAATAGAAAACAGATCTTGTGGATATTCGAGTCGTTCTTTGCGGCTGAACAGGGCCTCACCATCATGTTCTCAATTCGTGTCATGTGAGGCACCCAGTGACGTACACCATAATAACCATGGTCAATGAAGTGAATCTACAGGGAGCCAGTGTGGCTTTTCGCCTGATTGTGCACCAGTTTCCTAGTGTTCACGGAGCAGTTGTATGTTTGGCAAAGCCGACAGCGTGGATTTAAATATGGCAAACGAAACAGAAAAGTAACATGTCAATTAATATTACTCGGTTTTGGAATTGTGCTAAAAAACGGAAGTTCCCTGTAGGTCATCGTTACCTAATGCACATCAGTGTCATCATCACCGTACAGCGTTAAACAGTAGGGCAAGCCCCACTGACCACCGCCTGTCTCACCACGTGGAACGTAGAAATAGAAAGAATGAATGTACAAGTGGGCAAGGAGTAGACATAGTGGAACCAGAAAAGAAACAACGCCCTAGTAGTCGACACAGAATACACAGTCTAACTGTACAAACGCACATTGATCAATCATTCTGATTCGATAGAAAGTGACAACACGATCGCCACTGTTCGCGATTCGCTGCCATATCCATCAGTGTCTCCAGCCAACTGGTAGACGGATCTTTTGGACTCCAACCACGAAGACGTGAAGCACCTACTTTTCCTCAGTTCGCTGTGTATTCTCTCATTCCTCGCTGCCACGTCATCTGTTGACCTGCACGTGGTCTCTTCCACTCCTGAGGAACGGAGAACTGGACTCGGTATGGTAGACGTGTGTTTGCCATACGTAACACGTGTCCCAACCAACGAAGTCTACTAAACTAGATACGCTGTGACAAAACGTTCTCCGAAATAACACCCAATACTCGCTTTCTGGCCCCATCATTACTCACTCGGCTATTCCATCCAATCTTAGTGATACTACGTAAACATCGGTGGTCGAAAACCTGAAGCCGACTCCATATTTTGCAACTATACAACAGAACTGAACGCACTACGGCACAGTACACACGACCCTTCAATTTCAGTGAAATATCACGTCGTCGCCACAAGTGCTTCGACCCGGCGTACGCCGCTTGAGCCTTGGATATACGCGTGCCCACCTCTACTACCGTGTTCTCATCCGTCGTCACTCTGCTGCTGAGGTAAGTGAAGCGGTCGACAACTGCCAGCACCTTCCATTAAACATCACGCTCGGAACTGTCGACGTCCAATCCTGCAACATCACTTTACACTTTGAAGGTGAAAAGCGCATGCCGGATGGAACCACAGCTCTTGTGAGTCTATCTATTGCACGTTGAGCATGTTCCGTGGATTCAAACAAGCAGACAATGTCGTCCGTGTAATCTAGGTAACAGGACTTTTCACTATCTCCTAGTTCGACACCCACATCCTGAAGATTTTGCAACGCACTTTCCATTATTTCGTCCATGAAGAAGTTGAACAGGAATGGAGACATGGGACATCCTTGTCGAACACCACTGGTCGTTTCGAACCGACCGGATAGTTCACCGTAAACTCTTATGCGGCCAGAAGTTAGAGAATACAATGATCTCAGTAGGTTTACGAACTTCTGTGGCATATCTTTTCGGTAAAGAACACTGAAAAGTGCTGTTCGATCAACTGAATCGAAGGTACCTTTCAAGTCTAAGAAAACCATTATTGTCGGTCGGCGGTGCGTGTGACGCGTTTCAAGTAGTCGGCAAAGAGTAAAAATCTGGTCGATGCATCCTCGACCTGGGCGGAATCCGGCCCGTTGTTCGCGGGTGTTACTCTTGCCAGCGGGTGTAAGATGGCGCAACAAAATCGAAGCTAATACTTTAGCGACTATCGGAATTAAGCTAATCCCACGATGGTTACTACAGTCATTGCGTATTCCCTTCTTGAAGATCGGAACAATCAATGACTCGCTCCATATTACCGGAATACTCTCCCCGCTCCATATGTTACGGAGCAAGATGGTAAGTGATTTTATCAAAACATTTCCACCCAGCTTGAAAGGAACTGGGGGAAGTTAGTCGGACCGGCTGCTTTCCCTCACTTTAGTAATCGAATACATAACTCCACTTCCACTTTCGATGGAGGCTCAAGTGATACCACACAAGGAATAGCAGTTGTTGACACAAGAGTAACTACATTAGAGCGCGGCCAGCTAAACTGCTCTTTGAAATATTCGGCCTTACGGTCCAGCGTAAGCTGTTTGCCATGAATGGGCTCTCCCTTTCTATCGCATAACGTTTCACTGACAGGAGGTTCGCAATCCACCAGTGTTGCGAATAAGTTGGACCAATCCTTGACTATTATCAGAAGCAGCTGCTACTTCGATTTCTTCGACTACCTTGAGTCAACAATTTTCGCGATTCGTCTTAAGGCTTTTGGTAGCTTGCTTATGTAGATGTGTTCGTATCTTATTCATCTCCTTACAGTTCGAGAGATGACGGTTTTGCTTCATTAGTTCGACCGACTCTTGCGAAATCCAGTGTCTTTGATGGACATCGGATCTAGGACCACAGGCGGAACCTGGTAACGACCCGGGCGATAGCGGGTTGCTATCTATCACCAAAGTAACAGGAGATGGTGGGTATTCGAACTCCAGACGTCCGAGGTAGTAAGCGAACGCTATAACGCACTCGACCATCATCTGCTCTGTCGGATGCTGGAGGTCCGCTAAACCGTGCTTCAAAATGTTCTGCCCAGCATAGAAGATGCCACTGCAGACTTCGGATAGGTGAACAGTCAGCTTTACAGATCGTTTCGCTCACACTCACAAGCTTCCAACCGTTGACTTGGAGAAGATGAAACAGTTTGCGGGAACTTCCGACAGCGGCAGCATGCTTCATTTCTGATGCTTGTCGAGACCACCGGGACTCGCGATCATTACGAATACCTGCGTTGAGTTTACGCCCCGTTATGCTCACTGCCGGTCAGGAACAACTGCCGTGCATCAATGTGTACAGACTCACCAGAAATCCATAACACGACAAGTCAGGCCACAGCTCACTTTGCCAGCAGAATGCGAGGCATTCATAATAAGCGACCAGTGCTCGCCAGTGTTATCTGGGGGCGTTGGTCCTAACTTTTCAGCTAGAGCGCGCTTCGGAAAGTTGAGGGGCAAGAGGGACCAAACACCATATTGCAGTCTAACGGCTGCTGCATCGTACTTTTGGCACGCCCACTGAAGCACGTAGACAGCTTAATGCAAATCAACGCGTGTTCGGAGTCGTGGAGAGCGCTTCAGCTCGACCGGCAGTCTTGTATGCAGCTCCGCCATTTGTAGCCAATTGCGACATGGGTCCATTGCTGACTGGCTCGATGAGGGCAGACGCCACGTGGCGTACCGGTGATTAGGTCTGAAGTTAGTTCTGGTGAGAAACAGACGGTGATTTGAACAGAGCCAACAACCGTTCCCCGTTTTGTGAACGACACGAATCGATGCCAAAACGGCTTCCCAAATGCGCCTCGTTTGAAGACAGCCAATGGACTCTAGCGTTCATGTCCCCAGCTAAAATCACGATATCATCCCGTTTGGCTCTATGTAGAAGGTCGTGTAACTTTTGGTAGAAGACATCTTCGATGAGATCTGGGCTGCAATCAATAGGGGTAAAAGCCAACGTGACGAACAAACTGCGTCTATCGGGACAACGTTTGCTTACTTTGCACGAACCTCTAAGTTTCACTGCACACAACCGACTGTGAACTGGGATCCAGTCAAGTAGCGCAGCCTCAGCCCTCTCACTAAGAGCTACACCTATGCCAGCAAGACCGGAAGCCGCAGCTTCAGGGCCCTCAGACAAACGCAAATGAAGCTTCACAGAAGGAGTTGATGGGGGTATCAATCGAACGACCTAGCTAGTTTTGGATGCGAGTCTCTTGAACACAGCACATGTCGATCGCAAAGGGTCTCCAGCGTACGAGCTAAACACGCATCAGCGTTCTCACATTAGGCGTGGCTAGGTCAAAAGGACGCCGGGGACGAAGAAAAGCATCAGCTGGAGGAAGCGGATTCGGTGCGACTTGGATATCAGACGGAGTGCGCGAGAGAACAGGAACAGGACTTTCCTCAGAGACACTACTGCAAGTACGGCCAACTGCAATTCCCGAAGAACACGAAAATCTGAGCCTGCAGGGGTGATGTATAGAATTAGAAAAATCAACGTGTGTGCACGGTGTGAGAGCATCAGTCCGAGTATGTGCTTGACGAAAGTAACGAGCGTGTAGTAAGGTATCCATCAGTTCCATCGTTGTTGACCTTGTGGGCTATTGCACTACTCGGTCGCCCAATCCAGAGTAGACATTATTAATCGAGGAAGTACCTCTAGCTTTTGTACAACTAAGCGCATCCTGCAAGGCAGCTGCGTTGGTCTAGATGATATGGTGACCAACTGTGTGGTTCATTTGCCTCTCCCGGGAGCCCCTGGGAGCCGGCGACTGGTTGCTCAATTTATATGCCCTTCCGATGAGGCCAAATATCCTGGGTGCCTAGTACACCCCTCCGCCACAGATGCCGTTGAGCAGTGTCGTACGCTTCACACGCCATTCATGGTTGGTTTGGAGTCAGGGTTTAGCCAACTACCCTAGATTGGCTATTAGTCAGTCAACTCAGCGGAGAGCGCGTTCTCCTTCGTTCTCACACTTTTGTGACAACATCTCCGCCACGAAAAGGCAGTGTGCATGACTTCCTCAGCAGAACCTACACGGGACGCGCGGTCATTTGGGCTCATTTTGAGAGGCGTTCAGGGTGAGTAGCCAACTTGGAGCCTGAGACACTCATCCCCGACGATACTGAGGCCCAGATGATGTTCACACCGCATCGCTTGGCAATCAAAAGCAAGACGTCAACGCGTTGAGGACGATCTTCAACTAGAGGACAGTGGGTAGGAAATCAATGGACGCGTGTTGATGAGCTAGGACTTACCATATCCGAGGATATCTGTTAAGTCGTTTGTTAACCAGTAATATTGCGAACCCACAACAGTGGAACAGATTTCCTGGGTACATTACTTCTGATAAAGGTTAGAAAAACAACCAAAGGTTCGCCGGAACGAGATTGGTGTACTTGGTGCTATGGGATTTGGCATGTTTGGCAAATCTAGCGAACTTCCCGGTGCCTCAGTGGTCGAGATCGCGTTTCGATATCCCTCAAAAGTAGGCGATTGCTTACACATTGCGCTTTCAAAAGCCACTACCCAATCAGCATGAGGTTTTTCTTTAGTAAACTTGTTATTTGGTTCGCATGAAAAAATACCCTTTCTGATAGGCACAGTCATCATCGTACAGCGAGAGACAGTGAAACTCACTTCACTGGACACTACGTTGCTCGACTTTGACATAAATGAAGGATGGTTTATCAAACGGAGCGCGAATGGACTTAGAAATATGGCAACAACAACAAATATATGCTACTTTGGTCTCAAACAAAGTACACATTCTGACCGTGTGTGCATACGTGTGTACATTCGTTGCCAAACAGTTTGGCTTCATGGAGAGTAAAAACCAGATCGCATATGTCTATGGTTTGTTGCCCTGTCTCATAAGTCAAGTCAAGTCAAAATGTAACCATGAAATAGAAAAGAAAACCGGTACTTTTGCGACGAAATATCTGATTTACCTTCTCTTTACCAAATAGTGAACAAAGGTACACATTCGAGCAGAGACCTTTTCGGAAACTGATGACCATATACGAATATTGACAAGACAGTAGAAATGGAAACTTACAACGCCTTTCATCACAAGCTCAGCTTCTGTCGCGCCGTCCGGGTAGACCACACCGGGGCAGTCGATAAGAAATATGGATTTCATTAAATTGACATATTGCCACACCTTGGTTTCCCCGGCCAATGGGGCCACGTTACACACCTTTTTACTCCTGAATAATGAACAGTGGCAGGGGAGGAGTAAATTTTGACAATCGTTTAAGAACGTGACCTTATTCTGAGAAGACGAAGTGCTGGCATTCAGAATGAACACTGAAAAGCTACGTAAAAAGGTCACTAAATTATTCGATTTTTACGTGAGAATAAAGGCATGAGCATGCTTTAGATGGTGGACATCAGTCCTCCATCAGAAACGGAGATTCTGCGGGAGATAGGTTACTTGAAAAAGTACAAAGTCGCTGGACCGGATGGGTTGTCTCCATCTTTCTTCAAGAATGGAGGCGAAGCTTTGGTTTCGGGTTTAACAAAACTCCTCCGGCTTATTTGGAATAGTGAGCAGATTTCCAGGGAATGGTTTGAATCACTGATTGTATCGATTTACAAAAAAGGTGACAGATCCTCTTGTGAAAACCACAGAGGAATTGGCTTGGTAAGTGTCGCATCCAAACTGCCCACCGGTCTTATTCTCCACCGATTATCCAGGGCACGCAAAATGTGTATGCGTGAGAATCAAGCCGGTTTCAGACCCGGTCGCGACCATACCACGTTGGAAACACCGGTTCTCGTCTGATCACCGAAGTTAAGCAACGTCGGGCCCGGTTAGTACTTGCATGGGTGACCAGCTGGGAATACCGGGTGTGTTGCGGCCGTTCCTTTAGCCATCACGACGAGACTGCACCTTGACGTGGTGTGATGGCTTGCGCGCCTCTATGACCCGAAGAGCTATACAGGATGGCTTCCTTAAGCCGGAGATGCAATCATACCTGACAGGTCAATGGGTAGAGGTCAGACAAAGTCCAGTCTCCTGGTCCTCCAGGTTGGGGGTTGATTTGAGCTGGCAACTCAGTCGGAAAAACCAGTGGAAGAATAATTGATCCAAGCAAATGGGCTTCCACTAAGCCATCCCGCTGCCTTGCGGATAGGTTCTTGTTAGAACTAAAGGCTTTGGATGAGGACCCTAATCGTTCTCCTGCTTTGTGGCTGGACACCCTAGCAGTACCCGTCCAACATCTCCCATGAACTGCACGACTACAAAGAATTCCATACTGCATCGGTCGTCGCGCAGGCTAATCAGGACCGCGCTGCCCATTGCATCGAGCGGGGTGGGTAGTGATAAGTGTGCTACTGCTCAGAGTTCCCTCTCTGTTATTCAACCTTTGTCTTCTGTCCCTAACCATCCCTCTTTGCCCCATCTATCCACCCATATTGCTCCCACTGATAACACGGTCGATACTCGCAACGATTCACTGTTAAACAGTGTCGGGAATAATCCTCTGTCTGGTAACTCACATTTTCTCAAGCCCCGTCAGCCTCTGAATCTCGGCTCCTTCAACGTGCGTACACTCATGCAGGCCGGTCAGCAGGCGTGCCTAGCCCTCACAATGAACTCTCTGAAGATTGATGTCTGGTGCTTAAGCGAAACGCGTATCCAGGATTCGAGCAGTGTAATTCAACTAACTGCTCCTGGTATCTCATCGAGGTATATTCTGCGCACCTCAGGAGACGAAGCAGCTAGAGCTGTGGGTCAACGTGGTGTAGGAATTGTCTTGACTGACAAGGCTGAGGCTGCCCTATTAGACTGGATCCCTGTTAACAGTCGTTTATGTGCTGTGAGACTCCAAGGGTCAGTCGGCGTTCGAAAGGACAGTTGTGTTAAACGCAATTTGTTCGTGATCTCGGCGTACGCCCCAACGGAGTGCAGCTCAGACTTGCAGAAAGATGAGTTCTATGATGCCCTCGCCACTCTCGTTCGCAGCAGTAAAGGTTCCGACATTGTAGTGCTAGCTGGTGACTTCAATGCACAAGTTGGCAAACTCAGTGTGTCAGAAGCCTGTTTAGGTGGGCGTTGTGCTTTACCCGCTAAGCGCACAGATAACGCGGATAGGCTTCTCCAATTTTGTGCAGACAATCGATTGTTCTTGTCTAGCACAAATTTCCGACACAGCTCGCGTCGCGAGAGACAGTGAAACTCACTTCACTGGACACTACGTTGCTCGACTTTGACATAAATGAAGGATGGTTTATCAAACGGAGCGCGAATGGACTTAGAAATATGGCAACAACAACAAATATATGCTACTTTGGTCTCAAACAAAGTACACTCTCGTTCGCAGCAGTAAAGGTTCCGACATTGTAGTGCTAGCTGGTGACTTCAATGCACAAGTTGGCAAACTCAGTGTGTCAGAAGCCTGTTTAGGTGGGCGTTGTGCTTTACCCGCTAAGCGCACAGATAACGGGGATAGGCTTCTCCAATTTTGTGCAGACAATCGATTGTTCTTGTCTAGCACAAATTTCCGACACAGCTCGCGTCGCACAGCGACATGGTGCTCTAACTCTACAGGTACTTTGAGTCAAATTGACCATATCGCCGTAAGCTACCGATGATGCAGTTCTGTTCAGAACTGTAGATCTTACTGGTCCACGTACGTAGAATCGGACCATGCCTTAGTTTTAATGCGATTATCTCTCCAGCTCCATGGCCATCGTCGCAAACCGCAAACCGGATTAGCCGTGCAATGTTTGTGTGATCCAGACGTTTGCACCCGGTATGAGCAGAAGTTAGCACATGAGCTAGGATCCACGGAGAACAGTAATGTAGATGAGCATTGGGCTCATATCAAACAAGCGATGCACTTTGCAGCAGGTTTCGCCTGTGGTCCTCGATCCGTTGTCCATCAAAGACACTGGATCTCGCAAGAGTCGCTGAGTATAATGGAGCAAAAGCGTCAGCTTTCGAACCGTAAGGAGATGAATAAGATGCGGAGAAAGCTGCAAAGACAAGTTACGCGAAGCCTCAAGAAGGATCGCGAAAATTGGTGGGTCAATGTGGCCGAAGAAATGGAAGTGGCAGCTGCTTCAGGTAACAGTCAAAGACTGTTCAAACTTATTCGTGACACCAGTGGACGGCGAACTCAGGTAAGTGAAACGATTTGCAATAGGAATGGAGAACCCATCCATAACAAACAGCAAAGGCTTGACCGATGGGCCGAGTACTTCAAGGAACAGTTTAGCTGGCCGCACGCTAGTGTAGTTACTCCCGTGTCAACAACTGTGACCTCTTGGGTGGTATCACTTGAGCCCCCATCAGAAGTAGAAGTAGAGTCATGTATTCGATTATTAAAGCAAGGGAAAGCGGCAGGTCCCGACGAACTTCCTCCAGTTCTTTTCAAACTGGGTGGTGAGGCATTGATAAAATCACTAACCGCCTTGCTCCGTGACATTTGGAACGCGGAGCGTATTCCGTTAATATGGAGCGAGTCATTGATTGTTCCCATCTTCAAGAAGGGAATACGCAATGACTGCAGTAATCATCGTGGGATTAGCTTAATCCCGATAGTCACCAAAGTATTAGCTTCGATTTTGCTGCACCGTCTTACACCGGCTCGCGAGAGGAATGTCCGCGAACAGCAGGCTGGATTCCGCCCAGGTCGAGGATGCATCGACCAGATTTTTACTCTTCGCCGACTACTTGAAACGCGTCACACGCACCGCCGACCAACAATAATGCTTTTCTTAGACCTGAAAGGCGCCTTCGATTCAGTTGATCGAACATCGCTTTTCAGTGTTCTTCATCGAAAAGGTATGCCCCAGAAGTTCGTGAACCTAATGAGATCATTGTATTCTCATACTTCTGGCCGCGTAAGGGTTTACGGTGAACTATCCGGTCGGTTCGAAACGACCAGTGGTGTTCGGCAGGGATGCCCTTTGTCTCCATTCCTTTTTAACTTCGTCATGGACGAAACAATGGAGAGTGCGCTGCAAAATCTTCAGGATGTAGGCGTCGAACTAGGAGATAGTGAAAAGCTATGTGACCTAGATTACGCAGACGACGTTGTCTGCTTGTTCGAATCCACGGAACATGCTCAGCGTGCACTAGATAATGTCGCAAGAGCTGTAGCTCCATTCGGCATGCGTTTTGCACCTTCAAAGTGCAAGATGATGTTACAAGACTGGACGTCAACGATTCCGAGCTTGATGCTCGATGGGGAGGTGCTGGCAGTTGTCGATCACTTCACCTACCTCGGTAGCTGCGTGACGACGGATGGGAGCACAGTAGTAGAGATGAGTACGCGGATATCCAAAGCTCGAGCGGCGTACGCTGGACTGAAGCACTTGTGGCGCCGATCCGATATTTCACTGAAGTTGAAAGGTCGTGTATACTGTGCCACTGTGCGTTCAGTTTTGTTGTATGGTTGCGAAACTTGGAGTCTGCGTGCTGAAGATATTCGTCGTCTCGAGGTTTTGGACCATCGATGTTTACGTAGTATCGCTAGGATTGGGTGGAATAGCCGAGTAAGCAACGATGAGGTAAGAAAGCGAGTATTGGGTACTAATTCAGAGAACGTTCTGTCACAGCGTATCCAACTTAGTAGACTTCGTTGGTTGGGACGTGTTACGTATGGCAAACACACGTCTACCGTACCGTGTCCTATTCTCCGCCGCTCCCAGGGAGTGGAAGAGACCACGTGGAGGTCAACAGATGACGTGGCAGCGAGGAATGAGAAAATGTACAGCAGCCTTAGGAAAAGTAGGTGCTTCACGTCTTCGTGGTTGGGGTCCAAAAGATCCGTCTACCAGTTGGCTGGAGACACTGAAGGATATGGCTGCGAACCGCGAACAGTGGAGATCGTGTTGTCACTTTCTGTCGAATCAGAATGTTTGATCGGTGTACGTTTGTACAGTTAGACTGTGTATTCCGTGTGTTGGCTACTAGGGCATTCTTTCCTTTTCCCACCTGTATAGGTCCAGTGCCTGTCCATCTTGTATATTCATACTTTCTAATTCAACGTGCAACATGGTGAGAAAGGCAGTGGTCAGTGGGGCTTTCCCTACTGTTTAACGCTGTACGATGATGATGATGATGATGAGACCCGGTCGGGATTGCATTGACCACATTTTTACTCTTCGGTAAACCTTAAAGCACAGATACATCTTCCGTAGGCCCACCACGGAAAGTGGTGTTCGTCAAGGTTATTCCCTTCCATCTTTCCTCTTCAATTTTGTGACTGAATTGATTCTTGAGATAGCCCAACCGTTTGGAAGACTAGACAGTGTTCTGTAAAACATCCTCTATAGAAAGTTTGAAAGGAAACGCGGATATTGGGCAGCCTTATCGTACTTCACTGGAGACGGCAGACTGGCGAGAGCTGGCCATAAGCCCTAACCCGACCGGAGGTATGATGGCACGACTCATTGAGGACCGACACACACTTCTCAGGTACACCATCCCTTAACAAACAGTGGCACAGTGCGGACCGATCGGCGGAGTCGAAGGCCGCGTGAATGTCTAGAAACGCAACGACCGTTAGTCTTTGGAAGGAGTAGCGGTGTTCTAATAGCTGTCGGAGGGTGAAGATTTGATCGATGCATCCACGACCGGTCCGAAACCCAGTCTGTTCCTCGCGAGTTTGCTCATCAAGCGTGTTGTACAACCTGTGAGAAATGACAGATGCTAGCAGCTTGGACGCTATCGAGATTAGGCTAATACCCCTACGGTTGGTGGGAACACCGTATCAGCAATGCTGACGTTAAACGTAAGGTGTTGGGAACTAGAGGTCTGTCTCTGGATCAAGTACTGAATATAAACAGGTTAAGGTGGTTGGGACATATGGTACGCATGCCCACCGACAGACTATCTCGACGTACGCTGTTCTGCGAGGCAGGTAATGGTTGGAAGGTAGGTCAAGGTGGTCAGTCCATGACATGACAAAAAGGCTTGAAAAGCTTGACCAGTCATCATCATCATCATCATCGTACAGCGTTAAACAGTAGGGCAAGCCCCACTGACCACTGCCTTTCTCACCATGTTGCACGTTGAATTAAAAAGTATGAATATACAAGATGGACAGGGAGTGGACCTATATGGGTGGGAAAAGAAAAGAATGCCCTAGTAGCCAACACACGGAATACACAGTCTAACTGTACAAACGTACACCGATCAAACATTCTGATTCGATAGAAAGTGACAACACGATCTCCACTGTTCGCGGTTCGCAGCCATATCCTTCAGTGTCTCCAGCCAACTGGTGGACGGGTCTTTTGGACCCCAACCACGAAGACGTGAAGCACCTACTTTTCCTAAGGCTGCTGTACATTTTCTCATTCCTCGCTGCCACGTCATCTGTTGACCTCCACGTGGTCTCTTCCACTCCCTGGGAGCGGCGGAGAATAGGACACGGTACGGTAGACGTGTGTTTGCCATACGTAACACGTCCCAACCAACGAAGTCTACTAAGTTGGATACGCTGTGACAGAACGTTCTCTGAATTAGTACCCAATACTCGCTTTCTTACCTCATCGTTGCTTACTCGGCTATTCCACCCAATCCTAGCGATACTACGTAAACATCGATGGTCCAAAACCTCGAGACGACGAATATCTTCAGCACGCAGACTCCAAGTTTCGCAACCATACAACAAAACTGAACGCACAGTGGCACAGTATACACGACCTTTCAACTTCAGTGAAATATCGGATCGGCGCCACAAGTGCTTCAGTCCAGCGTACGCCGCTCGAGCTTTGGATATCCGCGTACTCATCTCTACTACTGTGCTCCCATCCGTCGTCACGCAGCTACCGAGGTAGGTGAAGTGATCGACAACTGCCAGCACCTCCCCATCGAGCATCAAGCTCGGAATCGTTGACGTCCAGTCTTGTAACATCATCTTGCACTTTGAAGGTGCAAAACGCATGCCGAATGGAGCTACAGCTCTTGCGACATTATCTAGTGCACGCTGAGCATGTTCCGTGGATTCGAACAAGCAGACAACGTCGTCTGCGTAATCTAGGTCACATAGCTTTTCACTATCTCCTAGTTCGACGCCTACATCCTGAAGATTTTGCAGCGCACTCTCCATTGTTTCGTCCATGACGAAGTTAAAAAGGAATGGAGACAAAGGGCATCCCTGCCGAACACCACTGGTCGTTTCGAACCGACCGGATAGTTCACCGTAAACCCTTACGCGGCCAGAAGTATGAGAATACAATGATCTCATTAGGTTCACGAACTTCTGGGGCATACCTTTTCGATGAAGAACACTGAAAAGCGATGTTCGATCAACTGAATCGAAGGCGCCTTTCAGGTCTAAGAAAAGCATTATTGTTGGTCGGCGGTGCGTGTGACGCGTTTCAAGTAGTCGGCGAAGAGTAAAAATCTGGTCGATGCATCCTCGACCTGGGCGGAATCCAGCCTGCTGTTCGCGGACATTCCTCTCGCGAGCCGGTGTAAGACGGTGCAGCAAAATCGAAGCTAATACTTTGGCGACTATCGGGATTAAGCTAATCCCACGATGATTACTGCAGTCATTGCGTATTCCCTTCTTGAAGATGGGAACAATCAATGACTCGCTCCATATTAACGGAATACGCTCCGCGTTCCAAATGTCACGGAGCAAGGCGGTTAGTGATTTTATCAATGCCTCACCACCCAGTTTGAAAAGAACTGGAGGAAGTTCGTCGGGACCTGCCGCTTTCCCTTGCTTTAATAATCGAATACATGACTCTACTTCTACTTCTGATGGGGGCTCAAGTGATACCACCCAAGAGGTCACAGTTGTTGACACGGGAGTAACTACACTAGCGTGCGGCCAGCTAAACTGTTCCTTGAAGTACTCGGCCCATCGGTCAAGCCTTTGCTGTTTGTTATGGATGGGTTCTCCATTCCTATTGCAAATCGTTTCACTTACCTGAGTTCGCCGTCCACTGGTGTCACGAATAAGTTTGAACAGTCTTTGACTGTTACCTGAAGCAGCTGCCACTTCCATTTCTTCGGCCACATTGACCCACCAATTTTCGCGATCCTTCTTGAGGCTTCGCGTAACTTGTCTTTGCAGCTTTCTCCGCATCTTATTCATCTCCTTACGGTTCGAAAGCTGACGCTTTTGCTCCATTATACTCAGCGACTCTTGCGAGATCCAGTGTCTTTGATGGACAACGGATCGAGGACCACAGGCGAAACCTGCTGCAAAGTGCATCGCTTGTTTGATATGAGCCCAATGCTCATCTACATTACTGTTCTCCGTGGATCCTAGCTCATGTGCTAACTTCTGCTCATACCGGGTGCAAACGTCTGGATCACACAAACGTTGCACGGCTAATCCGGTTTGCGGTTTGCGACGATGGCCATGGAGCTGGAGAGATAATCGCATTAAAACTAAGGCATGGTCCGATTCTACGTACGTGGACCAGTAAGATCTACAGTTCTGAACAGAACTGCATCATCGGTAGCTTACGGCGATATGGTCAATTTGACTAAAAGTACCTGTAGAGTTAGAGCACCATGTCGCTGTGCGACGCGAGCTGTGTCGGAAATTTGTGCTAGACAAGAACAATCGATTGTCTGCACAAAATTGGAGAAGCCTATCCCCGTTATCTGTGCGCTTAGCGGGTAAAGCACAACGCCCACCTAAACAGGCTTCTGACACACTGAGTTTGCCAACTTGTGCATTGAAGTCACCAGCTAGCACTACAATGTCGGAACCTTTACTGCTGCGAACGAGAGTGGCGAGGGCATCATAGAACTCATCTTTCTGCAAGTCTGAGCTGCACTCCGTTGGGGCGTACGCCGAGATCACGAACAAATTGCGTTTAACACAACTGTCCTTTCGAACGCCGACTGATCCTTGGAGTCTCACAGCACATAAACGACTGTTAACAGGGATCCAGTCTAATAGGGCAGCCTCAGCCTTGTCAGTCAAGACAATTCCTACACCACGTTGACCCACAGCTCTAGCTGCTTCGTCTCCTGAGGTGCGCAGAATATACCTCGATGAGATACTAGGAGCAGTTAGTTGAATTACACTGCTCGAATCCTGGATACGCGTTTCGCTTAAGCAGCAAACATCAATCTTCAGAGAGTTCATTGTGAGGGCTAGGCACGCCTGCTGACCGGCCTGCATGAGTGTACGCACGTTGAAGGAGCCGAGATTCAGAGGCTGACGGGGCTTGAGAAAATGTGAGTTACCAGTTAGAGGATTATTCCCGACACTATTTGACAGTGAATCGTTGCGAGTATCGACCGTGTTATCAATGGGAGCATTATGGGTGGATAGATGGGGCAAAGAGGGATGGTTAGGGACATAAGACAAAGGTTGAATAACAGAGAGGGACCAGTAGACTTGGCCAAGTAGGACGTGTTAGACTTCCAGGTTGGGGTCCACGTGATCCGCCTACCAAATGGTCGGAAACATTAGGTGATATGGCTGGGTGTCTCGGCCAGTGGCGTAGTTGCATTCGGACTCTTTCCTTGTCCTCTTGATACTTTGACTTTCTGGATCTTTATCACTATGCTTCTACTCTTTCTGCTCTTTACCGTGGAGGTACCGTAAAGCGGTTTCAGCTTAGTTTCATCAAGGCCCCCATAATTTTAATAAGGAGTCGATTATGAGAGAGCCGATCGCTGACGGTGAGTGATATGCGATCAAAGTCTCAAGGCCGTGGGGCATTGACATGAAACGTTCTGTTGACGGTCAATCCGAATATTACGGCTTGGTCGTTAATGTTGGTGACTTAAACTACTTCACCCCAGCCTCGAGTTTTAGCTGGGACTTGGTGTACTTATAGCCTGGTTGCTCATTCCACCATATACTACTTTCTGTTTTCATCAGCGACCACTGAATTGTGCTAGTGAGAAAAAAGATTTATTCATAGTCTAGCTGTAAAAAATACGCGAAACCAAATCGGATTAACTTCTAATCCGAGAATATTTCCTTGTTAGGTAGATTTCGCAGAAGTGTCGTTTCGCGGTTCCTCTCTACTTACTAGCTATTCTATGGCTGTGATAATCTCTTTACCATCACCGTGAAGGCTATTTTTCACTTTCGTTGCACCGTGGAAACTATTTTTGTGTACAACAGCAGACGAGACAAGTTCCCACCAGAAATCTACGGTTAGGCTGAAGCGGTGCACCACAATTCCCATGATGATACTGGCGCAAACCATCAACCAGATTTGTTGGAAGATGTGGGCCACGTCACGTACTTCGCCGCAATCCGTTTAGGCATGAGGAGAAATGCCTACCTATGAACGATGTAAAAGGTTAGTACAGTGCGCAAATAGTTTGACTGTGTTAAATTTAAACCAAGAATTATAACTGTGATGAAAAAAAAATCGGTCAACAGGTTATTCACTGAAATATGGAACTAGACTATCTTCACACAGAAAACAAGGCGTAGGCGAACATATGTTTTCGGTGATTTCATTCTCAAGCCAATTACAATCACATTTATATGAAACAAAATAAGGGAAGGAAAAGGACAAATTTAATCAGTTAGTCAATCAGTCAGTCAGTCACTCGATTGGTTAGCCGACTAATCGGCAGATGAACAGGGGACATGGTAAAATCACGTGTCGTCGTCAGAGGCTTGGATCGGTATCACATTCGAGCATGACGTCAATGACCTTCGGACACGGAAGTTCAAGTGCTTGGACCAGCTTCTTTTGTGAACAGAGCTTGGGCCGCAATAACCAGATGCTGATTGCCTCAGCCGTCGCTGGTGTTCTATATCTGACTGATTTTGACTCATTCGGTTGAACCCTGTATAGGACACTGAATGATGTAGCCGGATCAGCCTTGTGACCTGTGTCCAACAGATGGGCGAGAATGGAGCTCGATACAGCCCCTCTTCCTCCATGTTGAAGCCAACGTGGTTGATGCTCTTTAATGCGTTTAGATAAATGCCTTGTCGTTCGACCCGAGATCACTGACTGACATGGAAAGTTTCAAAAGCTCACTAGTCACAGCATGCTACTAGTATCGGAGATATCAAACCCCAAACCATGGCCTTCTGACAAAGAAACATATAGATGAACTCAAGGAGTTACAACGAAATCGACAGATAATTCTCAGTAAACCGGACAAAGGAAGTGGGGTAGTGGTAATGAATCGTTGTGATTATGTTTCTAAGCTGTTGGACATGTTGGGTGACGAATCTAAATTCACTCATGATTTATCGGGAAAAGACCAAACGGATCGTGCAGAGAAAGAAATTACTAACGCATTGAGGAATTTGAAAGTCAATGGATATATATCATCCAGTCTCTTTGAGAAACTCAAACCTGTGGGTTCAACTATGCCTCGTCTTTTTGGGTTACCAAAAGTGCACAAACCTGGCCCACCCCTTCGTCCAATTTTATCTATGACTAACTCGGCCTATCATGCTACAGCACGGTGGCTGGTAGGACTCTTGGAGCCAGTTCGACAAAGGCTTGTCAAGCACACGCTTCGTGACAGCTTCCAGTTCGTTGAGGCCATCAAAGATGTAAACGTTCAGCAGAAGCAGATGTGTTCATAAGACGTGAAATCTCTGTTTACCAATGTACCCCTCGTAGAAACAGTGAACTTTGTTTGCGCGTTCATTGAACGAGAAGGTATATCGATACAAATTCCGACGGATAACCTAAAAGAATTGTTGCTTAGGTGCACGTTTAATGTACAATTCCTATTCAATGGCACATAATACAGACAAAAAGATGGTGTCGCAATGGGATCCTCCTTGAGTCCACTTCTGGCCGATATCTTCATGGCCAAATTGGAAGCCAATGAACTGAATGCAACTATAGAGGGTTTAGCTCAATATTACCGTTACGTAGGCGACATATTTTGTGTTGGTGGGCGGAATTCGAACGTGGGAGAAGTGATACGATTATTCAACGCTGCACACCCAGCAATAAAGTTTTCGGCTGAGACAGAAGTTGACAATCATCTCCCATTTTTGGACGTTGATCTAACAAGACGCGCGGACGGCTCTATCCAAAGGGGAATTCACAGGAAAACAACATGGACTGGGCAATATACAAACTTCCACAGCTTTGTTCCAATCGGCCAGAAGCGAAACT
Source organism: Fasciola hepatica (assembly GCA_948099385.1). NCBI lineage: Eukaryota > Metazoa > Platyhelminthes > Trematoda > Plagiorchiida > Fasciolidae > Fasciola > Fasciola hepatica. The sequence continues at coordinate 2,725,032 of CANUEZ040000167.1, forward strand.
TAATAAGATGCTTAGTATCCCGAGCTACACGTATTCGCTCGGATGATACATTAGGGGCGGAGTTAAGAATGATTCGTCGGATCCTTTCGGAAAACGGCTACCCCGACAGATTCATCGAACGTAATATAAAATACCGAACAGAGCCAGAAAGGATATCACAGGTGGAAAAGAAAACCTTGTTCCTCAAACTCCCTTACAGGGGGGATGCGGCTGCCGAGAGAGTAAGCAGGGTTTTATCTGCCACATGTAAAGCCACTTTCAACGCTGCCAAGCTTAGGTGCTTTTTCTCGACATCGACCATCATAAAATGCGAGAACAAGGATAAGTTGCCTTTGTTGACCTCTTCAATGATTATTTATCAATTCAAGTGCACCTGTGGTGCCACTTATGTGGGTCGAACAACAAGGCATTTATCTAAACGCATTAAAGAGCATCAACCACGTTGGCTTCAACATGGAGGAAGAGGGGCTGTATCGAGCTCCATTCTCGCCCATCTGTTGGACACAGGTCACAAGGCTGATCCGGCTACATCATTCAGTGTCCTATACAGGGTTCAACCGAATGAGTCAAAATCAGTCAGATATAGAACACCAGCGACGGCTGAGGCAATCAGCATCTGGTTATTGCGGCCCAAGCTCTGTTCACAAAAGAAGCTGGTCCAAGCACTTGAACTTCCGTGTCCGAAGGTCATTGACGTCATGCTCGAATGTGATACCGATCCAAGCCTCTGACGACGACACGTGATTTTACCATGTCCCCTGTTCATCTGCCGATTAGTCGGCTAACCAATCGAGTGACTGACTGACTGATTGACTAACTGATTAAATTTGTCCTTTTCCTTCCCTTATTTTGTTTCATATAAATGTGATTGTAATTGGCTTGAGAATGAAATCACCGAAAACATATGTTCTCCTACGCCTTGTTTTTTGATGTTAATCAAGGGCTTTTTCCCTTTACTCAAGTATCTTCACGTAGTAGTTCGTGCATGCAAACGTGGAACAGAGTGATAGAACGATACCTTTAAGAACACCCGTCGTTGAAAGCAGCTAAGAAGTTGTGATCGGAACTACGTATTGACTAGCTGCGATTGGTAAAGAGGTCAGATAGATGACCTCCGGAAGACAGTGCGATACCATCTGCACCTAACATATGCGGCAATTTTGTCCCGGTTACACAATTTTAGCATCATTATGGTCTCGAATAAAAATTATGACAGATGTGTATTTTTCGTGGAATGAACAACAAAATAAATTGTGTATGACACAACGCCATTCAAGTGACGGTGTTCAAGCTGACCGGGCATAGGTTCTCAATTTGGAGGAAATACTGCGCAACCTGTTTGCGATAAATAAGATTTAAGACAAAAATCACCCGCACTAATGTGCACAAATGCAAGTACAAACCCATCGCAAATAGAAAGACTTACCGCAACGCATTGATTATACTACTTTTACCCACATTCGGATAACCAATGATACCAACGGATATCTGAGGGCGATGTTTACCATGCAAGGCAAACAACTGCCGGAGTAAACCCATCATAGCCACCTTTCCAATAGGTTTCTCCATATCCGCATGGAAAATCAAAGTGGGATACTCCTCAGACAGAATGGTTTTCCATCGTTTCTAAAATAACGAAGTAAATGACTAAATAACTATACAGATGCAAGACATGGGAAATAAAATAAAAGTAGGACGGAAAACGACTGATTTTACGAGAAAAAATGATCCTCTCATACTGAACAAAGGTTAAAATTGCCTTAGGAAACTTGTTTGCCGAACTGATGTTTGTTCGATGCGTGAGTAGGGTATTCCGCATATGAACGAATACAAGGGAATGGAAGCATTTATTTTCAAACTGCGAAGAATCCACCGTATGCACAGGACCTAAAACAAGAACAGCACAGACTATCGAAAACCGAATGTTACCGCGAGAAAAAGATCACCCTCTAGCGGCTAACTGGCTTATGGAAACATCACTTCCGATCAACAAAACATAGGACAAAAAAGCACGTCAAACTTTAGACTCATCTCCTCCCGTATAAATATCTATCGCAATTCTATTTAGCACGTTTTGGTTGACAAGGTGAAAGCCGCCAAAGAAATTCGCACGAACCTCGGTGATCGAACTAATTTACGGTATGCGCATTTTTCGAGCTTACTTCAAAATGATAGCTACCGGTTTCGCTACTTGATCTTTGGGCTGAAGTGAGCTTGTTAACTTAGAGAAGTCTGGATGCAGTACAATACAGCAGTACTGTTGAATTTAATCGTTTAGGTGAATGAGTCACCTACTCGACTAGCGGGTATGCGAGACGAAGGGATTCGGACATCATTACCGTGGGTCAGCGCTGGTGGTAGACAATCCGAGCAACTGTCTGACATATCGAGGTCATTTTGAGCCATGCACCTCGATTGTAAATGATCTTCGTCGGTGATACACCGGATCCTTGCACTCAAGACATGATAATAAAAAAACATTGAATTTATAGAATCTCTACCCATTCTGTCGTACTCCCGTTGTAAAACAGTACAAAAATCAGTGATTCGTTGAGTCTGATGTTTTCCCTCCTTTCGTTACGACCGATTGAGAATGACGAAGAGTATCCGAAAATCAGGGACCTTGTATGAAGACTACCACAACGTTGTATTATTAAAATAACAGTCAAACTAACACTCGTGATCGATGACGCACACTTCGCCATAGAACAAGAAACTGTGTAGATGGGTGGTTCACACAAAATGTCTCTTTCACTATTGTCCCCAGTAATCAAAGACAATAAGTGGAAGATTCAAAATAATAGGGAGGTGTAATATCCACTGTGTATGCAGCGTTTTAACTAACGTCAACTACAAAAAGAGAACGGAGTAATTCGAGTGTCAGAGTTTATTTAGAGGTCGAGTAGGCACCGTATCATTTGCCGATCTGTCATGTCAGAAAAAGGCATCATTCCGCTCCGTGGTCCTAACCTGTCACTCAGCCCTCAGCTATTTTATTCCATTCCGGTGTTGGTCGAGTTGTTTAGAGCACCGCCTTGCTACCTCAGAGATCAGAGGTACGAATCCCGCCACCGCCAGTCACTATTGATAAACAATAATCCGCTGTCGTCCGGTGTGTTACCACACCTGACCTACGGAAATCTTATGTGGTTTTCCGCTTCATGTCTCATAGGGGTCTGGTTGCTGGCTATCCCCAATGGGGCAACGGATCTTAGAGGTCATGAGCCATCCCCTATTGACTACACTCATGAGAAAGCATGTAATGGAAAAAATGCATGCGCCTGAGTGCAGCGAAAAGAGCATACCTGGTGGTCTTGAAGGTTCTTTACACTAACTGGCAACCCGAGCCTGAGACTGGAAGTACAGAACCCCATAATGCCCCAGTAGGTCAGGTGCGGTAACGAGCCAGGCGACAGAGAATTACTGTCTATACAAAATTGGTCGCCCTTGGCGGGATTCAAACATCTAGGTAGGTAAACGCTTTCGACCATTGGACCACCTGACTGTCAAGGCAGCAGCTATGTTGTCGTAGACTGCGTGACAGGCGGACAGACTCAGGTAGAGGCTGGCTGAAACATTCAAATCTCAGTGAGACAATGTTCCGGAGCGCATGATTCCAACTTTAATGGAATAGACGGAAGCGGTCCATTTTGTGGTCCCATGACCATAAGGATGATGCTGTTATCGAATTCCCGCGCGTATGGACTACCGTTTGGCAGTTCAATTCTTCATCAAGCTCCCTAGAACCTCTGTAGCGCATGTGTGTAGGCCGCCATTCTCATTTTCTCTGAAGCAAGTGTGAGTACCTGTTTACTCATTCACTGAGCTTCGGCTCACTGAATTTTCATTCGTTCCATGGCGTTGCAGATCATGCACGTGCAACCCACACCAACGAAGAGCGCTGCATCCAGCAGACATCCCACCACCCCGCTAGCCATTGTGTCCGTTTGCCGAACCACTTTCGTTGTTGTCGTCGTGTTCGCCGCTCGTTTTCGTTGAGCCTCATTGCCTTGCAAATTGCTCAGCTTTGCCAGGACTAGAAATACATACCGAACTGGGCGATCGAGTAGAACAACAGCATTCAGTACCCAAGATGATTTTTATGGGCAAGATCTTGTACATCATCCTCTTGTGGTTTTCAACAAATAACGAACACAAGGTTCAAGCAGCTCGACGATAACAAACACACATGATTACCAAGCCACAAATTAAACTCGTTTTGTGTACCACTAGGCTTGAGTAAACAATCGATGAGAGTCAGCCAGGACAGCCTAACGGCACGTCCTATGTGACTCAATTACACCCTCCGGGTTTTATTCCCGGATGGAGCTCGGTGGATATGCACTCCTGCTGATGATTTCTAACAAGGCAACAGCTGCACACAGCGTTTTCTCGTTCACGTCTTACATTCTGAAGGAAATCGGCGAAATAACGATGGGACTGGCTTTATTTCTATTTTTATTGTAATGGAAATCGGGTATTCAATTGACAGGAACCCAAGAATCTCAGCAGACAGTTTCGAGTTTGGAAATAGACACACAGTTTATACAAAAGAATCATTAGAAATGATATCATAATCTATTTTTGATGACAGCGGAACACCGTCAAAATAGGTTTGCAAAATCACGTGAACCGATTTTTACCGGCTGTAAGACGGAAGTAAACATCACCGCCGAAACGCACCGAATATGCTTACCGTGATCCATACCGGGACAAGGTCAATTTTGTTCAGTACGAAAATAAAGTGTTTGTGCGGCTTCTCTGTTTTTAAATACTTTTCAATATACGGGGAACGTGTGCCCATTGGATCACGGGCGTCCAGCACGTACAACACGACATCGGAAGAGTCCAAAACCTGAGGCAGTGAGGGTAAAAAATGGACAAACATTAACTCAGTACCAATGAGAAAAAATCACATACACAGGCCATGAGAATCTAATTCGCATTACATAACCGACATTTTCGTTAGGTTGGTTTTTACATCAAACGGTGGAACAGCACGTCGACGGGGAGTTAAACGCTGACGCACCTTTCTCCATTTTCGTGACTATTTCCTCTGTAGATCACACAGGAAAACACTGAGCGGGCTGGAGGGTAGCTCTTCGCAAAAAACCTGGAAGTACTCTCAGCTTGGTGCAATCCTTCCGCAGAAAATCTGGCTTCCTAGCGATACTGATGATGAAATAGTGGCACCTGGTGATTTCACTGGATAACGCGAATCGCCGTAAATCACACCGCGAGTGAGACGAATGAGTTATTACGTAGTGGTTCTTTGCTGACTACAAAACAATGAACTCATTTGCGAGAATGGAGCCTTTTCCTAGATAGATATTTGCAGTTAGGTCCATAATCAGAACGACAGCCTCTCCGAAGAAGCACGTTCAGATCCGACATCGGATTTCCAAAGAACAACCCCCAGTTTTGCTTAGCGGCTAGAACTACCAGACTGTCTAGTCACAGGAAATAACACACAGACAGACAAAAGATTTACCTGCAACCAGAGCAAATGGTTCCCTCGAGGAATGGTTGCCCACAATTGGAATGACTTTTATCGGTCGCGCCTTACTGTGAATGGCACTGGTCAGCTCATCGCTGATCAGTTGTCGCTGACAGGTTGAGAACTTGGATTATCCTCAGTCTTAGCAATCGACTGGTTATTTTAGGTCGGCTTGTTTAAGTTCACCTGGTGACACCCGGTCTTGGCCCACCAACATTTATTTTCAACTCGTTCCGGAGGTTTGGTGCATCTCGGCTTATTGGCTCCGGGAGCTAGCTAGTTTGGCCAGCCACATTCAGTCAACTCTACAGGATCATCAATATATTTACAAAAACCCCAAAACCCATCGTCTTTTTTAATTCAATCGTGGAACAGTAGTCGCATGAGTAGCAACCGTTCGCGAAACTAAGATCACGTACATCAATAACAGCTGGTGTAAACAAGTCAGAACCGATTTTACCCACTCTACAATTTTCGTTAGCTTTTCCATAAACGAATTTCAACCCAAGTTTTTGACCGAATTCCGTCCACTGGTGCTAGTAAATGCATATCTTTTCCCTGATTGTCCCATGAATATCAAGATATCGTTGATTCAATTTCACAATTTTCGGCAAATCGTGCTGATATTTCATTATGAGTAGTTACTAGAGATTCTAGTCGTTTTGATGTGAGCCTCCATTATCCCTTTCGTCTGATGAACACTGTTATGTTTACAACTAGATAGTACGCCTTTCTGAACTACCTTCAGTTAACAGAAGTCACCATTCTCCCACTTTGTGTCGCTTTCCACTAGGCTCCTCCGATCACGCAATAATAAAAACCTTACCTAAGACTCACAGCCATACCAAATACACAGACTTCAGAGGAGGCCGTGATCGCTAAATTTGAAAGAGACAGACTCGTCCGGAAAACATTAAAACTTCGTGAAATGGTTGCCCCGACAGAATTCCCTATATTCTCCGACGAGGATCTTTCGGTCATCATCTTACTAGCTATTTATTCATTTTTGTTTTTATCTTTGCTACTTAGTCAAGATTTTGCACTCACGCTCAGATCATCCATCAATCCCCCCCCCCCCAACCTAAACAGCTTCGTTACAAAAACGAATAACCCTTCATACAATAATCTCGCAGCCACCAAGATATTAGCAAAATCTACCAAGATCAAGTTATGTCACCTTATAGAAACCTTGCAAACCAAGTCATCGTCACACATGGAAGCTCCACAAACAAATCTGCTGCTGTTGACATAGACGAACTCAATAAGTCATTCAGTAGAACGGTAAGATCTTCAGTTCCTATGTGTTTTCGAAAAAACTCCGTCTCATAAACCTTCCGTTTTCATCCCCATCGTTGACGTCTACAAAGAACTGCTCCTTCTTGACCCCGGAAAATCATCCAAACCGGATGGAATCAACCCAGCAGTTCTCAAGGAGTGCGTGGTTACCCCCAGCCTTATTTTTTCTGATATTTTCAACCAATGTCTAAGGAGTGAAAAAATTCCGAACCGTTGGAGGATGGCAGTTATAAATCTCGTTCTTAAAAAGGCTCTTCTAAATTTCGTTCTACTTCTAGTACCCTTGTCTCGAAGTTTTTGAAAGATTAGTTCTCGAACTATTGACGGGTAGTTTTAATGTTTCACATTTTGTTCAGTTTGCTTACCTGCAATCACACCCCACCCTCGACGCCCTCGCAGTCTTGACACATCCTGATCGCAATTGACAGGAAGACTGAAGAGGCAAGAATATTCTTCTTAGACTACAGCAATACACTCAACTGCGTAGACAGGAATTAGCTGACTTCCTTCTCCCCCTTTCTGACATTGAGCCTTCCCTCGTTTCTTTGTAGGCAGAGTACGTTCACAACAGCCAGCGGTTCATTCGTTAAGACAAGACCTCTTATCTTAATAACAATATCTATGGTGTTCCCCAAACGGCCATGTTGTCGCCGTTTTTATTTTCTGTCTGTATTTCTACAGTTTCCGTAGAATGTGCTCGTTGAGAGTGGGTATACCTCTGGAACTTCGAATTTCCAACATCACTACTGTGAACAGTGGCAGTAGTTAGATTTGAATTTCTCTGATATCGTGCGATAAAATTTACGTTCGTGTCCGCACGAGTAGTGTGTACGACACAGATACTTATGGTTTATACCTTCAAAAGTGCTATTTTTACCCCAAAACTGGTCGAATAAAGCTACTTAAGCAAATCAAGTGAGCCTAGGGCGGTATATAAATCAACATGAGCTCGCTCACTGGGAAGAAGCTGGTCACGTTGGTCAACTTCGCAGCGCCTTACATGGAACGTTTGAGTTGAACGACAGCTTATGTAGTATTTGTTCAGTGGCGTCATCCATTAGCACAGCATTTATCGCCAATCTGTTCGTGGAATAATCTCGTGTATTCACTTTGGTCTCCTGAATGTCAAAGACTTTAATGAATCTAGTTCACCCGGAATAACCGTTAACGACTGTTCTGATCGCTACTTCTCGGTAGCAGCCTAACTAAATCAAAATAACCATAAGTATGGCAAAGTAGTAAGAGGACTAATGGTAGCGATATGATGACTATGTTGTGTGAATATAAAAGTCTCATTTATTTTGATACGCAGCCATATCTTTCCGCCTACAAAAACTGGTTGGATGGACCTCGTGGAAGCCCGACAGGCCATAAATGGTTAAGTGCAAGTAGTCCAAATTTTACTATCTTTCTTCTATCTTGAGGAATGTCAACTTAACGTCACTTATCCTATCAAGGTTGACGCAGCATTTGATAAGTGGTATATTTTTACTGTGTAAATCCGACATCACCAACCTAACTGGGCTGAACCCGTCCATTGTATTTTATCCAATACCATGCAAACTGTGATGTAACTAATACTCGTATATAATTAACGTGTCAGCTTCTTGGTATCAAATTCCCTCACAAAGGTATGATAACCACGTTATATAGTTATGACATATTGCACTCTAACTGCAGTTGTCGTGTGCACACTTATTGTAATACGCTCAGACAGATCGCCACTCCCATCTTTATCGGTGTAAGTGTTGATGCTTGTTGATGCACTTACTGAGCTCCGGCTCACCGAGTTTTCTTTCCGTCTTTGCAGATCGTATACGTGCAACCCCCACGGAAGACACTGCATCCCGCATACTACACTTATCAGCGCTTGGTCCAATCTTGGACTTTCTTCGTGTGGCCCGGTGACTGAGGAGGTCCCCGATGGTTGCGGTTAGGTATCAGTACAAGTAACTTGGGGGTATGTTGAACATAGTGGCAAATTTTACCTGGACTCATTTCACAAAACTGAAATGAATTTTAGGAAGTCTGTGGTAAAATAACACGGTCCCGGTGGATCGCATATCCGTCCACACTTCTGTACTCTTTTAATTTCCACCGTATTTGTAAAAGTAAGGGATTTAAAATGTATTGAAAACATTTCGAAACAATACTGCAGATCGTGAGTTAAATAACACTGCCAACACAAGTTGCTATTCACATACATTCATTCGTTATTTCTGTTCATGACTGGTGCGAACTTCTGGATCAGACAAACGTTGTGCGGCTAACCGGGTTTGCGTCGATGACCATGGAGATGGAGAGATGATTGCATTAAAACTAATGCATGGTCCGACTCTACGTACTTGGACCAGTAAGATCTACAGTTCTGAACAAAACTGCACCACCGGTAACTTACGGCGATATGATCAATCTGGCATAGAGTGCCTGTAGAGTTAGAGGGCCATGTCGCTGTGCGACGCGAGATGTGTCAGAAATTTGTACTAGACAAGAATAACCGACTGTCTGCACAAAACTGGAGAAGCCTATCCCCTTAATCTGTTAGCTGAGCGGGTAAGGCACAACGTCCACCTAAACAAGCTTCCGATGCACTAAGTTTGCCAACTGGTGCATTGAACTACCACCTAGCACTACAACGGCTTATCAGTGTAGCTGAAAGAGAAATCCGCATTAGAAACTGTCCGAAGTTTGGTAACTGTCTTAAGAGGGCATTACCAAACTCAGCTGCCTGTCTCACAAGAGGAAATATTCTTCCATGTATGGCTTCATTATATGATCCTCTGGAATTCATCGCTCTGTTGTTTATTCTACCACAGTGCAGTATCGCTCAGTAAGGCAACTGGTGGTGGTCGAGTGGTGTAGAGCATTTGCTTACTACCTCAGAGGTCAGAGGCTCGAATCCCGACCATCACCGGCTACTTTGGTGGTACACAGTAACACACTGTCGTCCGGATAGTTACTCTAACTAACCATTTAGGACCTTATGTCGCTCTCCACTCCAAGACTCAGGGTCCGGTTGCCGATTATCTTCAATAGCGCAGTGGGCCTTTGTGGCTATGGGGTATACCCCTTCTGTTGCACTCATGCGCAAGCATGTAACAGGAAAAATACTCAAGGTCAAAAACTTCGTTCCCTGTATGGAATTCTTTCCATTCGTGCGGTTCGTGAGATGTTGGGCGGATACCGTTAAGGTATCCAGCCGCAAATCTAAGGAATGACTAGAATTCCTCTTCAAAACGTTTGCTGCTTGTTGACACTTAGAACATTGTCGTACTACATTTCGGACGTCCTCATCCATGCCGAGCCAGTAAGTATGACTTCGAGCGATGGCCTTCATTCTGTTGATCCCCGGATGACTGGTGTGAAATTGTTTCAGTATGGCACGACATAATGAGACTAGAACCACTACTTCTTGGGATGACATGAGACATGCGTCAGCAACGGAGAGGGATTCATGACGGCAGTAAAGCTGTAGCATGTCTCCGTAGTATGTTCTTCTAGGCCATGAGGTCTGAACAAATGTGATAACTTGCTGTAGAATTGAGTCACGTTTGGTAGCCTCGCGGACTTGCTGTAAAGTGACAGGCACAGCACGCACAGCGTCTGATAGTTCCTCTATAACGGCATCTCGGTTGCGATGGCTGCGATAACGGCTTCGTCATTGTCCCCATGATGATTTGATATTAGGATGGATAGGCCGTCTGCTTGACCGAAGTTTTCTGTTCTCCGGAATTGTATTTCGAAATCATAATCAAATAGCATCGTAGCCCAGCGTTGTAAGTGCTGGCAGAGTAAACCGGAATGCCTTTTTGGACCCGAAAATTGACAACAACGGTTTATAGTCTGTGGGAAGCGTAAAATGGCGACCACGAATGAATTTACGAACTTTTTGATTGCAAAAATGATGCCAAAGGCTTCTTTCTCGATTTGGCCATAGTTTCTTTCGGCAGAGTTTAATGTGCGGGACGAATGAGCCACATGTTTCTCCGTTCCGTTGGGAAACACATGGGAGATAACGGCGCCAACACCATAGTTGGAAGCATCAGCTGCCACGACAATTGGTAGTTTGGGGTTGTAGTGTGTTAACAAAAGGTCCCATGTCAGTATCCGCTTTAGGTGGTCAAATGACGGTTGACACCGTTGTGACCAACACCAAAGGTGGTCCTTCCGTAGTTGATTAAGAGGTGCCCGCAAGCGATGTAGTTCTGGCAGAAAAGCACTGCAATAACTGATGAGAGACTAACCGCAATGAGGTGAACTACGACAGGCGAACCACACGACTGCTCCTCCGTCGGATGGTGACTGTCTTCGAGTGGACAGGACAGCGACTTTGCAAAGAAGCATGTTTGTAACTTTTGGTTTGTTTTGTCGATGTTCGAACGAGACGTTTCCAATAAACAACCTTCCTACCTGGCACATCTTGTGGATAATAACGCAGGTACCACCGTTTGGTATTGTGAACACGTAGTGGATAACACTCGGAGTCTAGAGCGGCGTTAAGGCCTGTAGAGAAATCAGCACAAAGTCTTATGGCTCCGTTTGGTTTTTTCACAGCAACGATTGGCGCGGCCCATTCTAAAAACGTGACTGGAGTTAATATTCCAAGGTCCTCAAGACGTTTAAGTTTTTGGTCGCTTAATGGCTGAGCTGCACACGGCACTGAGCGTTTGAGACGAAACACCGGCGGACTGTTTTGTTTGAGCTGTAACGTAGTTTGTGTCTTCTTGGAAAACAAGGGCAAATTGTTGAATCAGTTGGTCTGTTGATGGAGCTGTAGACGTTGTTTGGATTTGGCCGCAAAAGCTGCTCCCAGTAGGTTAATGTCGGATTTAGTGATGAAACCGGTCGCGGAAACTGTCTTGTCGCGAAAAGTCACAATACACTGAAGTTGGCCGGTAAGCTTTGATGAGTCGCCACAGGCACTAGTTGCGGTTAATGAGGTAGGCTGGATTTCTGGTCGGCCGATTTTGGCCCATGTGTCTTCTGACATGACAGAAATGCCGGACGCTGTGTCTAACTGGAGGCGAACACAATGGTCATTGATGTAAACACTAACAAATTTTCGACGTTCTGCTACCTGCAGCCGCGACGTTAAAGCTAACCCGTCGGAGTGCACGGACAACTGGTCAACATTGGCAACTGGTTTTGGTGGTTTGTATGTTCGTTTTCCTTGGAATCCTTGATGTTGGTAAAAACCATTCTCCTGTCCGAACTGATGACAGCGTTTGTATCGGTTGTTCTTAAATGGACAGAGTCTATGAAAGTGCCACGCACTACAGTGTCTGCACGGAGAGGGCGGTTTTGATGGGCTATAATGGTAAGGTGCAGATGGTTTCTTTGTTTGTAGATGTTGTTTGGGAACAGCGGTCTTATTGACGACATGTATTGGTTGATCTTGATGTTGGATCATTGCGACGTCGTGTTTCAAATTATTGAGTCGCTCGCCCTCCTCAACGAGTTCTTCCAATGTGATATTGGGCTGTTGGTCGATTATGGTTAAAAGTCAGGTTCGTAGATCGGAGTGGTTGGCGGATTGAAGGCCGCAAATGAAAACAAGGCATCGAAATTGATCTTTCGTCAGTGATCGGAACTGAAAACTGATACAGGCACGATTGACCATCCCAGCATATGTCACAAGATCGTCCACGTCCCGCTTAACCAGTATGAGACAGTGGTAGCGAGTATTGGATAATGAGGATGTGGCACCAAATATTCTGGTTATAGTTTGAAAAGTCTGATCGAAAGTGCGGTCCCGAGGTTGATCTGGAAGGGTGAAACTTGTATAGCGGGCATGTTTTTCAGGTCCCAATTTCTGCAGTGGAAGGCGGATCTTAGTTTCATCGTCTTTGTTGACCAGGTCTACATTGAAAATGTCTTCATATCGTTTAAATCAGGAATCAAAAGTAATGTCTGACTGTGGGTCGTGTACAAAATTCTCCACGTTCTGAAAGAGTTTCTGGGTCCGGTTCTGTAGTTTCAAGAGCTAATCCTATGTCCGTAAGTCTTGAAAACAGCATCTCCATTAGCTTTTGCTGTGACTGGCAAATTTTCTTGAAATCTGGATCAGTTACTATCATTGTAGAAGGAAATACCCCGTCGCCAAAAATGTGTTACGACCCACGCCTTCTTTTCCGCGACCTGTGTGGAAAACTGCACGCACGATTTTAACCTGCGACGTCAATCGCTCCAGCCCGCTATGGAAAACCAGAAGACAACAATTCAGCTCGCCACAAAAATGTGTCTATGTTCAGAAATTACTATGTGGTATTTAAAGCGAAAATCGAACGTTTGCGAACTCGAGCGTTTAGTTACGTTCAAACCTTGTTAGGCTGATTAGGTTGCTAAAAACATTTGCCGGATTGATCAGTGATCCGTTGATCCGATGACTGCTCGATTGGCAAAAGGGGTTCCGCCTTGAGTAGTCCGATAAATTATTGATGACTGATTATTCACTCCGGCCTGGCAGACTCGAGTTGGATTGATGGCTTGCCTAGAAAAGTTTTTTTTTTGTTTGTTCTTCACTTTCCAACAACGGGTTGGTCATTTGTTATCGGCGTTTCATTCCACAGTGCGCTCAGCTAATGTAGCGGCTCACAGATCTGTTAAAAGGCAAAGCGAAGCAGCTGGCTTCCACGAAAACCGCATGAGACGCATTCGCTATGCTGAAGCAGGCTATCAGCAACATAGCCTTGTTATCACACCTGATACCAACTTCCCCAACTGCGTTAGTCACCGGCGCATCAGACAAAGCCGTAGGCGCGGTACTGCAATCGTTTCGCACCTCTGACAATGAAAAACCAGAGGACATTTTTAATATTTGGAAGTTTGGCATTCATTAACACAACACTGCCGAATATTCTTGTAATCAGGCGAAGTTTCAGTTACCGGGGACAACATGGGTCTACAACAGAATACACAGGTTGCCCTGAGTGGTCCCACCTAACCACAAAAACTAGCGCATATACGTAGAAATACCTCTATCAGAGCCGTTGGAACGAGTCAGTATATTTGTATTATCACTTTGGGGTCATCATTTACCATTCTGAAGTGATGATTGAAAATACCGCTTTGGTGTAGACGATCTGACGACTTTTTTCCGCTGAGGCAAGAAAATATCAAAACCAAGTTACTGCCAATGTTGTCCGCAGCCAAAATAGAAATACGAAAGACCAGGAGGTGGTCCGCCATTCCTGAACACTATATTAAAATACTCTTCCCAGAAAATATATTGATGATGTCATATTTGGTTTGCCGTATGCTTGAGACTTCAGGTTCCTTATTCTCTAAAATGGCATCGCTCAAATTTTGGATTGGTTTAATGCTGACAGCTCAGGCCCTAACCTAATTAGGTGTGGCAACAGTGCACTTTCCCCGTTGAACGGTAGTAAGCTTTATAGTTTTCAAAACGACTATACTTCCGTCCCAATAAATGGAGAACGGCTGAATCATCTTGATTCAGTTAAGTACCTTGGAGTTTCGGTCGGTAGTAAACTTACTTCGTCCAAACACGTTGCTTCTCTTTTTGTGAAAACTAGACGCTCGTCTTCCTACAGTTCACGCCTCAAATTCCACTCCGTACCCAATCATCTTATCAAAAGCTTCGTCTTTTCATATGTCTCACCTCACTGGCTAAATGCAACATCTGTCATCTTTCCTAACCTGTTGTTGAAAGACAGTTCATTGCCATATCAGCTCTCATCATCTGCCAGTGGCATACAACGACGGCATTTAGCCCACTTTGAAAAATTCCAACATAATAAAGCCTACCAAAAGCTATCCATAAAGATTCGCATCGACTCTGCTCTTCACAAAGATCTTGTAAAGAGTGTATCTGCTTCCTCCACGCGCTCTCAATACAAATATCTTTACATACGTACTCGGGCGTACAACAGTTCTGCTATTCCTTACCTAGCAAGGTTCTGCACAATCCAGTTGATAATAAATCAGAATTAACACAATATTTATTTATATTATTTTTTATTTTATATTACGGCAGTATTTTATTTTTCTGGTTTTTCACTGTATTGTTTGCCGTTTTGAAGATGTGCACTTGGTTACGTGGTGAATGAATATTCAACCCTCGGGGCATATAAAGCATTCGCTTGGCTCCATCAATCGCTCATTTTTAAAGAGAGGCTTTGTGCTCTAATTCATAAATCTGTTACAGTCTCTCGCCTATTCGATTTTGACATTTCCAATCAAGAGTTTCAACCTACTTCTGCATCCTCTATCCTTCCGTGAATCACACTAACTGCTATCTTTTGGAATGCACGTCGCAGGCTATCGAGAATATTCTGGTACCTGACTCCGGCAGCAACATAACCATTCTAGGAAACTTTAATGTCCACGTCTCGGGAACACATGTATCCCATCCACTTGAGAAATCAGACGATTCTGTAGCTGTCCGCTCTCAACTCCACTCTCTTACACGCCCTTACCGTCTGCTCTTCATTGTCTCTATGAGTCTATATTTAATGCTAAAATCACCACCAGAAACGTTTGGCTCTTACTTAATGCTTCGAAACCTTTTGATCCGGACGGTATTGCACCCAGTTTGTTGAAGAGTTGTGCACCAGCACGTGTCCATTTTCTATCGTTATGCAGTGTCTTTAAGAAATAATGTACATATTTTCCCCATCCAAAAACAAGGAGATCCCATCCAACCTTCCAATTAGCGACCTATTTCTCCCATATCAGTTTTATCTTAAGTCTTGGGAACCGTGGTCGCGAAACAACTTTTGCCGTATCTGCAGGGCCATAAACATGAGTATGACTTTCACCGCCACAGATTCCCTGGTGATTTGTTGACATGTTTTGCATAGCTGGTCCTCTGTGATGAACCACTACAATGAATCACATCAGCGGCCGTAGCACATCTTCAAGGTCTTTGATCAAGTGTGGCACGAAGGTTTGTTGTCAAAACTACCTGGATTTGGATTCTCACCTGAGCTCATTTTCTAGACTAAAGTTTTCGCAGCGAACACTCCACCGCAATAGGAGTCAACGGGGCTCTGCCAAACATACATTAAGTGAATTCTAGCGTTTTTCGAGGTTCCTTACTATTCCTCACATTGTTTTTGCTTTTCATTCGTGATCTTATTTCCAGTATTTTCAACCCTGTTCGTACTTTTGCTGATGACGCCATCCTGCATCGCTCTATCACAATCGCTTCAATGTACCGCTGAATTCCGACCTGGGTCGAACTATAGCCCATGGCCCAGACAATTGTCCTTCAGTGCCGCGAAAACTGACAGTCTGCTCATCTCCTCAAACGAGACTTTCACTACCCAACCCTCGCTTTGGACTCCACTACTCTGAATTTTACACTGTTCTCGGTTTTTCTTGGCCTGCCATTTTCTAGATCGCTTTTATGATGCCAACACGTAACCAATCTTGCCTTGATATCATCAGAAGAGAATGGTTTTCTTCTTTGTATCACACGTTCCTTTTTATCCGCACCTCTTATTCTCCACAACTTCCAAATTCTTCCCACTATCGTAGACATGTTTCGGGCTAAACGTCGCCTTAATATCGCTCCTCGACCGTGTCCAACACACAGCGATTCAACCCACTGGAGATCCCACAATGACCTCAACTTAGCAGTCACCAACCTATTGCCGGGCAGTTGCTCCATTCTTTTTTATATCCGTATTACCACGGATTCGGTTCCCAGGAACTTCCTTCGTGCCCTCTATTCCCATTATTTTCAGTTGTCTTTCCCGTGCACAACCGACAAGCCATCCATATGAAGTGACTGTCCCAACTGTCCAACCTGTAACACTGTTAGTTTTAGTTCTTCATTTCTCCCAAGAACTGCAGAACTATGGAACACTCTATCTCTCCTTGTATTTCCTCTTATGATCTTCCCACTTTCAAAAGTAGAATCAACAAGCCAATTTTACATAACCGTTCCTAAAACGATTCCTTATCATAAAGTCGGTCTTTAGAATAAGGGATTTGTCCGTTCTGTTGTGACTCATGTACATCATGTAACAAAAAACCGTAATCGACAATCTTGAGTAGAAGAGACTGTTCAGTCGCGGTGAGAGATGATTCACTTGCTAAAAGCGCAATCCGAATTCCCTGCAACTATCCTACGGTGAAGGTTTCGCAAGACGAGGAGTGCATCATAGTAAAATTCATCAATTAAATTGTACTTTTTTCGTTTCATCTGTTCCTTTTTTGCATAAATTTCTCTATCTGCCTTAGCCCTGCACTATCTTTAAGACAGATCAGTTTTCTGACCTGATCAGCAAAACATTTCGAAACGCCAACTTCGCATTCCGTTCGTGTGACCGCACCCTGGACCGTCGACTCAAGTCAACTCCATGACCTGTTCATTTTTCGTCGTATTTAGTTGTTCTAATGCTGCGAAGATGAACTACATCTCCAAATCACTGTGTGACGACGTAACAACGAAAGTTACAAATGATGTCGCCTGAAAGTACATGAGGCGGATCCGATGTTTTGTGTTGCCCTGTCTATCTGAAAAGATATGTTAGATAACCTAGATTCTCGGTTGCATTCAATTTCAAATCGGCGCACTTTTATTCTGCCATTTCTTAACGATTATGAATCAAATACACTGCTTTTGACTGACTATCGACTCCTGAAAACCACGCTTATACGTGGTTCACAAAAACTATGAATATTTGTATGTATAACAAGCTACATCCTCGTGGACTAAATGAAACAGTATAGCGAAAGAGCCACTAACCTTGAACAGTTCGTTCCATAAGCGCTTGGACTGCCCCGCTTTGAAATGTGGTTGTTTGGTCATATCACGCACACCATCGTCATCTCGGATCATGTGACGATCCCGAGTAGAGTCATACTGTTGCTGTATACTCTCCGCTTGTTGAACCAAAGCCTGATTAAGGGGACGGATGTGGAAAGCAAATGTGGATGTGAGTAAGTAACAGTAAAAAAGTGAAAGAATATTTTTTTTAAACACTTACCAAGTGTGCAACAATCGAGATCGCAGTACGTTCAAATGAGAAAAGATCCCCCCCCCCTCAATGACTCGAGAACAGTTTTATACAAGAACCTCCGATACACGTCACATGCCACGTGAATAACGGAACAAAGAGAAACTATGAGGCAAAAGTCCAGAACTGAATTTTAAAAAAATCTATACACATTCATCGGTCTCATTTAACCTGTAATGTTTTCTTTGGAAGAAGATGAGATCACCGCTGTCTACTCGAGAAGCTGTATGACTCCTGACGGGCGGGTCGGAGACGATGTGGACAAACAGAACATCGAAGGCTTAAGCGGCGTCCTGCAATTTACGTGACATCTCTCCGATTAAAGGGTAGAGGGCACAATACGCTTGTGAGACCTGGTCTGTTTGAGCGGCCGATGTTGACAGGTTTTCTGTGTTTGATCATCGATGCTCGCGAGTTTTGTGGTAACAGCAAAAAAGCAGCTCCACCGTTCGAACGCGCATCTACGGAACCGGGCTACGATATTACTCCACTGGCTTCGTTGGCTACTGTAACGAGAAATACTTTGGCAACATAGCGGAACGAGTATCAGATCGATCGGGCCAATTAATGGAGAGCCACAGATCGAAGAACAGACGATAAATATATTGGAAGCATTCCTCAGCAGACAAGAGACGTGCGGACTTATAGATGGAACTCGGCGGGATCTCAGTCAACCAGCGAAATGACCGCGTAAGCGGCTACCAATTAAACCGTCGACTGGAGCAACCGGGCAAACTGAACGGAAATGATGCGCAAAAGAATCAATCTAGTGTGGTCAAGAGTGGGTGTCTCAAGATTCAAGATGGGTACCGAGGTAACAGGACGAAAGCGAATGTCCTGCGCTCCCCACTAGGTTGATTGACCAATGGTCAATCTAGGATATATATATATATATATATATATATATATATATATATATATATATATATATTTACGAAAAGGAAGGATATGCAAGAGTTAGAAAGATATTTCGTTGTTACAAGTATTACCACACAGCATTTTTTTATTGTATGGTGCTATTTACGGAGGGGGAAAGATGGGGAAACAGCACAGTGTTCCCTACGGCATTGACGCTACTGACTTCGGTTTCGAGCTATATCCGCCAGCGTTTCTAACCGACTGTTTTGATCTCATTCTTGTTCCAACGTGGTAGACAACGGGTCCCCACTGCGGCTAAACTATAAGTCAATTTTTTAAACTCCTGCAGATAATCGGTTGTTCATCACGCCGCTGTTTCCAACTCTGTCCAGCGAGCGCGAACAGAGCGTAATGAGGCAAACGCTGGGCGGGCATCCGCAAGACATGCCCTTATCATCGTAGTCGACGAAGAAAAACGATTGCTCCGAGTAATGAACAATCCACTCCAAATACCCTCCTTCACACTTCGTCATTACTGATATGATGCTGTCACCATACTTGTACGATAAAGCGTAGACACCGGTGATCGAACAGGGCCAACTGGTGCAGATCGTCTCGAACTGGCTAGGTTTCTCGTCCATAAAGGAGTACCGAGCGAACTGCGGCGTTACTGACCTTACCCACTAGGGAGAGATGCGTAGCGAGATCTGGTCTCCGATAACCCACCAGTAAAAAGCAACTTCCCAGGTACACAAAGCTGCTGGATTTCTAAACTTTCCCCACGAAGAGTGAAGGCAGGAGGCTCCCCTTGCTAGACTTGAAGAAGTACTTTGCACTTGGATGGAGGTAAGTGCACGTCACACTCCGTAGTGACTTTGGCGGCCAAGTGGTTTAAAGCATCTTGGAGGACTTGGAGGTCGTCTCCCAGAAAGGCAACATCGTCAGTATACTCACTGAAGCGACTAAAAATGAATCACAACTGTGATTTCTGTTAGTTATTTGTGCTTGGGTTACGCCATCACGTGGTGTGGTGACTTGCGCGTCTCTATGGCCCAACGAGCCATACAGGATGGCTTCTTTAAGCCGGAGATGCAATCATACCTGACAGGTCAATGGGTAGAGGCCAGACAAAGTTCAGTCTCCTGGTCCTCCAGGTCGGGGGTCGATTTGAGCTGACAACTGTCAGTAAAATCAGTGGAAGAATAATTGATCCAAACAAATAGGCTTCAACTAAGCTATCCCGCTGCCTTTCGGATAGGTTCTTGTTAGAACTAAAGGCTCTGAATGAGAACTCTAATCGTTATCCTGCTTTATGGCTGGACACCCTAGCAGAACCCGTCCAACATCTTCCATAAACTGCACGAATACAAAGAAACCCATGCTACATCGGCCGTCGCGCAGGCTAATCAGGATAGCACTGCCCACTAAATCCAACGGGGTAAATGGTGATAAGTGGGCTACTGCTCAGAGTTCCCTCTCTTTTATACAACTTTTGTCTTCTGTCCCCAACCACCTCCTTGTGTCCCCTCTATCCACCCATAATGGTCCCACTGATAACACGGCCGATACTCGCAACGATTCATTGTCAAAAATAGTGTCGAAAATAATTCTCTGTCTGGTAACTTACATTTTCTCAGGCCCCGTCAGCTCCTGAATCTCGGCTCCTTTAACGTGCCTTCACTCATGCACGCCGGTCAACAGGCGTGCCCAGCCCTCACAATGAACTCTCTGAAGATTGATATCTGCTGCTTAAGTGAAACAATTATCCAGGGTTCGAGCAGTGTGATTCAACTAACTGCTCTTGGTATCTTATCCAGGTATTTTCTGCGCACCTCAGGAGACGAAGTAGCTAGAGATGTAGGTCAATGTGATGTAGGAATAGTCTTGACTGACAAGGCTGAGGCTGCCCTATTAGACTGGATCCCTGTTAACAGTCGTTTATGTGCAGTTAGACTCCAAGGGTCAGTTGGCGTTCTGAAGGATAACTGTGTTCAGCGCAACTTGTTTGTGATCTCGGCGTTCGCCCCAACGGACTGCAGCTCTGACACGCAGAAAGATGAGTTCTATGATGAGCTCGCCACCCTCGTTCGCAGCAGTAAAAGTTCTGACATTGTGATGCTAGCTGGTGATTTCAATGCGCAAGTTGACAAACTTAGTGCGTCAGGAGCTTGTTTAGGTGGCCGTTGTGCTTTAACCGCTGAGCATGCGGATAACGGGGATAAACTTCTCCAGTTTTGTGTAGACAATCGATTGTTCTTGTCTAGCATCAATTTCCGACACAGCTCGCGTCGCACAGAGACATGGCGCTCTAACTCTACAGGTACTTTGAGTCAGATGGTTCATACCACTGTAAGCTACCGGTGGCGCAGTTCTGTTCAGAACTGTAGATCTTACTGGTCCACGTACGTAGAGTCGGGCCATGCATTAGTTTTATTGCGATCACCTTTCCGTCTGTATATTATTCGTCGCAAACCGCAAACCCGTTTAGCCGTGCAACGTATGTTTGATCCAGAAGTACGTACCCGTTATGAGCAGAAGTTAGCACATGAACTAGGATCTACGACGAACAGTAATTCAGATGAGCATTGGGCCCATATCAAACAGGCGATGCACGTGGCAGCAAGTTTCGCCCGTGGTCCTGGATCCGATGTCCGTCAAAGACACTGGATTCCGCAAGATTCGCTGAGTATCATGGAGCAAAAGCGTCAGCTCTCGGTGTATAAAGCATACTGATGTTCCAGACGAGCCGGTAACCGATAACTGTTTAAAGGTCTACTGTGGGGAACCTTATCCGATAAGCAAAAAGTGATAAACGGTAGTGGCTTTGTTTTTATCGAACCACATTAACCGGGTTACAATGACGTGCGTGGACTGATGTGGCTTTATGCAGAACGTTCGACAGGCAGAAAAGGTTTCGTCGCCGAGAACTGCCGCTGACTGCTAGTGATTAAAATCCACCTTATTCACGAATGACCACCACATCAGACGTTTTCCTGTAAGCGATCAGGGGATGCACCCGGAGTCACATCTCCACTCTGATGAATCATTCTTATTATTCAATCATTACCATCACAATGAAACTGAGCGTTGGACATGGTGTGATGGCTTTTCTCCACGACCAGGAGAGCTATGCAGAATGGCTTCCGTAGGCCCAAGGTGCAATCATGCCTAGTAGGTCAATGGACAGAAGCCATACAGAGTCCAGTCTCAGACCCATTAGATGGGAAACATTTATTTCTAACCACTTTGCCCCTGGAGAGGACATTCCAGCGAATAAACACGAAGACAAACAGTTTGTCAGTCAAAAAACCTCCACTAGATGGACGCAGGAGTGGAGTACCTGGAGTTTCTCTCGACGATGGGAAAAGTCATCGCACTTCATTGGGCAGCTATCACCCGCCTGTGCTGGGCAGCGCAAGCCGAAAGGAAGCTGCCCGCCCAAGTTCCGCTAGCTCCACTGGGTGCATATAGCTAAGAACTGAATCCAAAAAGCGAGTGAATAACAAATCACCAGCGAAGATGAGATAGGATCAACAACTATGTCTTGCGTGACAGATCACAAGTTCCTCCACGGATGCCTTAGTCACGTCCCGGTGCTGGGTTAACGCCCCACTGCCTTGTGGTCCAGACTTTTGAGTCAAAGGCTCCGGTTAGGGTTTCCAAAAAACCGTTGTGGTGTGAGCGGCCGCAAAGTATGATTTGCCCAAAAACCTCAAGCGTCCCTCTGGAAAGGACTTTACTACCTTCTCATCTCTCTCCTTTAATTTAAGATCGATGCCACACGCCACAGGTTACTGTTGCTCTGAAGAAAGCGATAGTTCATGAGTAGGAAATAAACACTTCTGAAGCTTAAATGTTCATTTCACTTGATTGCCCTCAAAGTCCGCACACAATATCGAATACGGCAACAGACGACCCTCGCTAGAACTCTTGAAACTTTCAAGATAGATGTGCGCTGTCTCCGAAACACGTATACAACACTCCACTTCTGTGATCATTCATCGCACCCCAGATGCGACATCAGTCTCTCACTTCACTCTTCGCGTGTGGGATGATATGGTGTCTAGTGCTCGTGGTTAGGCTGGCGCTGGGGTCGCTTTAAGCAAAAGAGCTGAGTGCACACTGCTGGGCTTGATTCCAGCCAGTAATCGTTTGTGTGCAGTTCGGTGGGACGGTTCTGTGCATGTTAACAGCAACAAACTGAAGAGTCTATGCTTGTTCGTCGTGTCTGTGTGTGCGCCCACTGACTGAAACCGAGGACGAATTCTAACACGGTTTTTCTCAACTGCTTTGAAGCGTGCGTTCAACGGACGTGGTGGTCATTTCTGGGGATTTCAACGCCCAAGTTGGCCGTTTGGGAGATTACGAAAGGCACATCAGAGGCCCAGCTGCCACCCCAGTCGATCGTGCCGATAACGCCGATTGTTTTATTCAGCTGTGCGCTGATCACAGAATGTTTCTGGCGAGTCCGAACTTCTGCCATTAAAAGCAACAGACTCATGGCGTCCTCCCAAATCTTCAAAACGTCGAACTCAGACTGGCCATACTGTGATTGGTCACCGCTGGCGTGTGTTAATCGAAGACTGTCGTTTATTTTGGTCTACGCCTGTGTGCTCAGATCACGTATTGGTACGTGTTCGCTTCTGTTCACATCCCACCTGCGATTGCGTCAAAGCCGCTCGCCCACAGAGTTGCTTCTGAACGGTAACCGACGATGTTTCTCAGGCAGAGCTGTATACACGGTTACCGATGCAGCCGGATGTGCGCGATGCAAGTGGAAAAGAGGAGTGAAAGGTATAGCGGAAAACTGGAGGTGTGTGGTGTCTGATGAGGGGGAGATTCGAGTTCCGGTCAAAAATGGGGCAAGAAGGGAAGAACATTGGAGAAATTGGTGTACAGACTCGATATTATGGTTTAGTCGGCGAGTGTTAGTGAGGATGATGAGTACGTACTTGTTTTGCGAGTGAGTAGAGCGAGCAGGAGATCGAGTACGAGTGTGATTGTGTAGTCATGATTTATAATGTGAAGAAACCGGCAACCACGATTTTGGGACTTAAAGTGGCGAACCGCATAAGGCCTCAAAAGACCACGCGTGGTGGTGAGCCGGGCGACAGCAGAGCTGTCTACTGCATAACTTCTTGGTCGTACAAGGGAACGCATCAAGACCATTATATTTTAGTCATAGGTGCACACGGAAGGCGTAAAACACTTTGGCATCTTTGGACAGTAGTTCAAGATCAACGAATGGCTATCCGTTTACCCAAATCAGATGCACATGCCTTGTCCGTGTTGGCTTAGACCAACGTTACACGAATGCCCTTTTCATAAACCCACGTGCAGGCTGCAAGACATCCCACTGCTCGGCTTCCGCACACCCACGTACGTGTACCTCAAACTAATCGGCTGTAGTCATGTATCAAACCAGCGCTTCAGTCCGCCCAACTTCATTTCCAGAAGTCCTGTCCATATCTTATGAGGTCGCGCACCAGATATATAAATCTCTCACATTATTAAGGCATGGCGATCGGATGACAGGGAAAGTCGCTAATGTGGGCTAAGAAGTCAATGGGCCTGGGACCGACTTTTGCGGCACGCTACTGAGGGCACTAAAGCAGTGCGATAGTGACTGTGCAACTCTCACGAAGGTCATCTCATTCAAGAGACCTCTAACCCAGTAAAGCGGTGGGTCATTACCATCGAAGGTCCTAAGTTTCTACTAATCTTTCATGCGATACTTTGTCAAACGCTTTACTGAAGTTGACAGATGAGGACCACGGAATGCCCTGTGGCTTTTGACCCTGACTAACCTTCAAGAGTTAGCAACAAGCTGGGCGAACGAGTTTTTGTTTCAGAGCCCATGTTGTTGCAAGCACAACAGTCAATGAATGCAAATTTTCTATTAAGATGTTACGTTTCATCAACGGTCATCGCAGGCGGGCAGGATACACTTTATTTGAAAAACAGAACAAATATGGCTCATTCCCTACTTCTTTCCGTCGGCACAATAAATACACATCCTTGGAACCGACGTATGAGATCTCCATCGTCAAAAATTGTATCATTCCACACATTTCTCACTGCTAGTAGGAAAACCAAGTCGAAAACGGGGTGCTGTCTCGTCGTTTGAAGTACAGGTCTAAGAAGGGCGTGAACTTTGTCGAAGATCTTGACCATGAACATCTGTACTTCGGACTAGAAAACCCGATAGGACATGGAACACATGCTGGCAATGTACATCACGTAGCCGTAGGGCTATAATTAGATAAAAACACGAGACAAAAATAAATAGCCCCAGTGGGAGGAATCAAATAGATTATGTGTCTAAAATTACTAGGGATAGTGTGGTGCAATACAAACAAATTGCTTTGTGGAATCGGTCTAGATGTAACTGTGAATAAATGTGACAGGCAACGGTCACGGTGTTTAGCATAAATGCAAGGTGTTGGCAGCATGCATAGCAAGAACTGGGTAGGGTATAACGTGAACAAGCAGGTTATCAGGTATAAGCAAGCCAACTAAATCTGACCAACTCTCAAATCTAAATCTCAGCCCGAAAACAGAAATGACGTACGTACCATCAGATCGTCGCACGCCAGGCTTGGTCTTTTCCTTTGCGCCTTTGGCCCGAACACGTGGGAGAAGCTTTCCGAAGCCAACAAAAATGACTTGTTTTTCTGAACAAAGTCTTCGATTAAAAAAAACTGAACATACCTTCTTTTTTTCATCAAGCAGTGAAATCGGCAGTTTTGTTTGCTTCAGAATAACTTCATAGGGATTACGGACTTTCATGGCCTCTTTGAAATTCTGAAGAGCATCCTGGCTAATCACTCGGGTATTTCCTATGAAAGGGTAAAAAGAATCAACAGAGTGAACAGGTACCGAACCAACGACGATTCGGCTCAACGCGTGAGACACTGCCCGAGGGCAGAGTTGACTGGAACGGCGCTGCACGAACAACTTTTCCTTTTTTGTCCCTTTTCATTATTAGTAAAGTTACATGACAAATACCTTTTCGCCTTGAAGTTTCTATACATGCTCAGGCGTTTAACAGTAGCTTTTGAACGCATTGTGCTGCCTTTCTCCAGTTTGCCGCGGTCTGAAAAATATATTATAGCCACGGAAACTACACAAACCTGGATTCATCGAATGTTTAGCTTGGCTAACTTTGTCTTTGCCCCGAACCTTCATCCTGAAAAAACTAACGGTGGCGCAAAGCGACAATTCCGGCGGCCACTCAAGGTCGAAGGTCAGGCTTCAGTCTTCAGTTCAGTTCAGTTCAGTTCAGTTCAGTTCAGTCTGCACAGGACAGGTAATGGCCACGGCCAATCGAGCGTCCAGAATTCCTTCGATGGTATGCACACCAGTTATGCACCCACCACTGCCGAGTGTATTTCGTCGAATCCCCGCTAAAAATGAGAGGGAAACGGAAAACCTCATCGCACATCAACTGCGAGAGACATTATGCATCGTGAGCGTTCACTGAGACAGTATGCAATGAGGGAAAAAGTCTGCTAAAACATACTTCAGAAGGACCCCAGTGCTTCCCGTCATCCATCTAGTTGATATTCTTAAGGCTCACTACAAGGAAAGATCTCGTACCACTTGCGATCAAGGGCACATTTGAAGGATTGGACTGTCTGCAGATCTACCATTTCACCAGGCAGACCGTTCCAACTGTTCACAACCCTGTTGCTGAAGAAGTGCGATCTTGCCATCAACCTAGATCTGGCTTTTATCAACTTCTTTTCGTGTCCCCTTGTTCTGGAGTCTACGGCCAATTGGAATAGACTATCTGGTCTGAGGCCAGAAAAGCCCTTCATTACCTTGAACGTTTCTATGAGATCTCCTCGACTTCTCCTCCTTTCCAACGAGAAGAGATTCAGGTCACAGAGTCTCTGCTCGTAAGTCTTACCCCTCTGCCCTTCAACCATCCGCGTGGCGAGACGTTGGACTTTTTCTAGGCAGGCGGCATCCTTTTTGTAGAAGGGTGACCAAGCCTGCACACTGCCTTCTAAGTGAGGTCGTACTATAGCCATGTAAATAGGTACGAATACCTCCGGCTTCCGGCAAGACAAAGCCGATCGCAGTCTAAAGAGCTCCCCACGAGCCTTATGCGCAGCCGCGTTGCACTGCTCCGACCATTTGAAGTCACTTTTCATGATGATCCCCAGGTCTTTAACCCTACTGGCTGCCTCTACGGTGAACAGCCCTTGATCATGAGCGACAGTTAGGCTCTCTGTTGCCCTTGACAACAAATGGCTTTTTTGAGCGTTTAGAGGTAAGTCCCATTTGTATGCCCAGTTTAGGACGGTGCCTATTTCCCTGCCCAAGTCCGCCCTACCCTTAGATCCAACAATCTTCACATCATCCGCAAAAATAAAGCTGGGCGATTGAAGAGTGGATGCTAGGTCATTAATAAATAACAAGAATAGGACCGGGCCTAGGACGGATCCCTGAGGTACACCACTGGTGACGTTCACCAAACTGGAGCACCTGTCCCCCACTTTGACATAAAGCGTCCTGTGGGAGAGGAAGTCCTCCAGCCACCTATATACTGGCCCACCTATCCCGAAAGTCTCCATCTTGCATAGCAAAAGACGATGATTAACGGAGTCGAACGCCTTGCTAAAGTCGAGGTAACATACCTCAACATGCTTACCTTCGTCTAGTCGTCGAGTTACTTCATCTAAGAAGCACAGGAGATTGGTCAGGCAAGATCTATTTTTCAGGAATCCATGCTGCGCCGGGCTTAGCATGGAGTGCTGCAGTAAGTGCTGGCAGATATGGGCACGGATGATCTTCTCGAGAACTTTACAGAGAATGCTAGTTAGGCTTACCGGCCTGTAGTTCTGCACATCCGACTTAGGCCCACTCTTATGTATTGCCACGACTGCCGCGACTTTCCAGTCCTGAGGCAGCTTTCCCTGGTCCAACGTGGATCTATACAATCTGCATACCGATGGAGCTATGATATCCGCCAACGGCTTGATGATAGCTGGATGAATGCCATCTGGGCCCGCTGACTTGTGGCTGTTTAACTCCTGTAGGTACTTACGCACGCATTCCTCTGAAAGATCTAGCTCGTTTAACTGAGGAGGATGTATCAGCGCCAGATCTACTAGTACCCCACTATCTATCCTATGTACACTACCAAAGTATTCCCCCAGGGCGTCTGCTTTGCCCTGGTCGTCAGTGACAATACCATATTCTCTAGTGGATAGCGGACCTACGGCATTTCTTGTTGAGCCTTTAGATTGTACATAGCTGTAGAACTTCTTCGGCTGTTGTCTTACAGACTGGGCCAATTTCAGCTCAAATTCCCGTTTAGAAGTTCTCAAAAGGCTTACAGTCTCGTTTCTCAGCTTCGTATAGCGATTCCAGGCTAGCTGGCTGCCGGAAGCTTTGTACTGGTTCCAATAGCGGTTTCTACGTCTGATGGCCTTGGCTATTGCAGCCTTCCACCACATGGGCTTGCCCTCCCCACTCCTTCGTTTTAGGGGTGCGAACTCTTCCTGTAGGGCAGTCAGGGATCCTTTTATGGCCTGCCAGCGCTCCTCCACAGTAGCCTCCTCTGGTGCGTCCCAGGTCAAACCCATCGCCCTATTACGAAGCCTATCTATGTCCATACTACCGAAATTCCTAATCAGCCTTGAGGGTACCTTCGGTTGCCGCATGCATAGAACTATTTTGACACACACGTGGTCACTCTTTCCCAGCGGTGCATAATAATGCAGTCCAGCCACATCGTTGGGGAAGTTCGTTATAGCTAGATCCAGCAGGGATGGAACGCATCCAGTCCTATATCTGGTATTCTCCCTAATATGCTGATGCAACGCATTGTCATGCAGCCATTCTAAGTAGCTTTGCTCCTCCGATCCCGGCACGCAGACCTCAGCCACCCAGTCGATGTGCGGAAGATTGAAGTCACCCACTATGAGGGTCTTTTGTGCGTCCTTAACTAGTTCAGTCAAAGTCCGCAGCAAGCAAACGTCCTCTTCGTGGTTTGTGCTTGGTGCCCTGTAGACACAGACGACGTTAACCCTTCTGCCTGGAAGGATGATCGTAACGGCGCATAGCTGGATATTGCGAGTGCACATCTTGGTCTGGGACTCAAGGTGGTTTGCACCTGACCTAACGAGGATGGCTACTCCACCACCAAGGCAATCTTGTTCCCGATCCTGCCTGTAGGCTGCAAAACTGTTACTTATTAGGCCTGGCACATGGTCTTCTTCAGAAAGCCACGTTTCCGTGACGGCAACTATTGATGCTTTCTGTTCGTCAGCGGTTTTGGCAAGTTCCGCCCATTTGTTTCTAATACTACACGCGTTAGTATATAACACCACCGCGTTTGCTCCGTCGCCTAGGTGTCTATTTTCATTCATTCCTGACTGTTTCTCAGGCGCAACGCCTGAGATGATGGCACGTTTTTTGCTTCGGATGTCCCCACTGGGGTGCATGAAGCCGGCTGATGGTCCAGAATTTCTGACGACTCCCAATCCATCTCTATAGGAGTGGCCACAACATCCAGCCTGGCAGGGATCAGGCTGTCATCTATCTTCGGGCAGCACTGTCTTGAAGTCTTGAAGTACTACACGGGTTCAAGGCTTTGAGCCCAATACTCCCGGTTCTTGAGGAAATCTTTGATCATCTGTCGGATTCACTGAGCTGAAACGAGAGTAAAAAGAAGCGGGGGGGGGGGGACGGTTTGACAGCGAAAAATATACACATAACATCATGCAGTGTCACACTGTGGATAGTGCCTTCAGCTGAGTGGGGGTGCGGCATTCATGAACATATAAGAGATAGAGGACATCTATTTTGTTTGCTTTTTGACAAGGAATTATTGGGAGAGACCCAGATAGAGGTCTAGCTTTTTCTTGAAGATATTTTTGTTCTGCGAGGAGACAATATCTTCCGGAAGTGCATTCCACAGAGTAATAACCCTATAGCTATTGTAATGTTCGATTCTGAGTGAGCAAGCTTCTTGGTTTACGGTTCAGTTCATGACAGCAAATCGTCTCAAGCAAGCTGAAACGGAATGCACCGAGCAATGTTAACGGTTCAGCACACAACGACGGCCAGGTCGCGAGCGTAAGTAACAAGAACGCGCTGTGTCGAATGAATGTATATTGTGTACTCTCGGAGGGCGGCGTCCCAACCGAGCGGCACGAATAACAGTCACGTTCACGAGCACACGTGTGTACGGTTATGGGAAACGTCTACTCGGTCCAGTTCGATAAAACATACATACATCAAGAAAAAGGGTTACACACTTCAAAAGGGTTTCGGTGACGATTCAGCCGGTCCCGTCCAATGGTTATGTGCGGGACCTGGAATATGATAGAAACGAGTGTACAATAGTAAGCGCCAATTCAAACACTACATGTTAATTTCGGTTCCATTACATAGCTCCCCACCGTCAAAGGCACTGTCCTCTGTGCCTCGTGAACATTCCGGCACTCCAATGCCACCTTCTGAGGGCACTTCCACCGTTTCTTCGACTATCGGCACACTTCCTGGTGGCACTGGTAAGAGACAAGGGTTCGTAGGATTCGCTTCGTTCGCCGGTTTTAACTGGTTGTAATGGACTGTAAGGGCCTCGGATCCGGGGTTTTGTAGTAGTCGTATCACGTACGTCTGTGGTGACATGGAGTGTACAATGATATCTGGTCCTTTCCAGGTATTGTGAAAGGCCGCTGTCTGACCCGGTGGGGGTCTAGGCCGATGTAACCATACACAGTCTCCTAATCGGTATGTCGGACCGTGGGCGGTTGCATCGTAGCTGCTCTTCTGTCGTTTTTGGGCCGATTCAAGGTGCTGGTGTGCAAGGCGGTGGGTCATAAAGAGATCTTCCATGAGTTTACGGTTGTAAGCTGTTAGATCCATTGCTTCTCTACGGGCTAATGGTGTCAAGACCTCTACCGGTAATCGTAATTATCGGCCGAATGTAAGATGAGCTGGAGTAAATCCTGTCGACGTGTGGCCTAGCCCTCGATATGCTAACAAGCAACGTGGGAGTACATCGTCCCATTTGTGAGAGTTCGACTGTTCGACGAACGACCATAGGATGTCTTTGAATGTCCTATTCGTCCTCTCTACCGGTCCATTCCCTTGTGGGTGGTACGGTGTCGTCCTTGTCTTCTGAATTCCCAAGAGCCGGCAAAGTTCTCTCAGCAACAGGCCGTCGAACGACGGGCCTTGGTCAGAGTGAATTATAGAGGGCGCACTATATCGCGAAATCCATTCGTTAACGATTACTGTTTCTATAGTAACTGCTTCTTGGTTAGGCATCGCAATTGCTTCGCACCACTTGGTGAAGTAATCTACCATCACTAAGATATAGCGGTTACCCTTATTGGTGGTAGGCAACGGCCCAATTACGTCTACACTGACACGGTGGTTTGTACCACCAATAGTGATCGGTTGCAGGGGTGCTCGTGGTGGCGTGTGTGGTCCTTTGTTCTTGGCACACGTGTTGTATCCAGCGCAGAACCTGATAACATCTTGGCGGAGGTCAGGCCACCAGTATCGCTGGACTAGTGCTGCTTGTGTTCGGTACTGTCCGGGATGTCCTAGCTGCTCATGTGTCATCCGAATGAGGTTTAGGGTTTTTGTGTGGGGTACGGCAACGCGCATCTGGTTATCCTCCCCCCACAAATGAAGTACCCCGTTCATGATGACTAGTTTCATCCACTCCACCCATAACGCTTGCTCATCCTTTGGACATTCGCTCATTTCGATTCCGGATGGTTTCAGGCTGCTTTCTGTCTGTCTTTTGTAAATGAACGAGATACACGGATCCTTTACTTGTGCATTCTTCCAGCTTGCGTCCGTAGAGGCGTCGGCGAACACCGAATTGATCTGGGAATTCTGTGGAATTCGTGAAGGGGCATCAGCCTTAGTGTGCTTTTTTCCAGCCCGGTATAAGCACTGAAAATCGTATTCCTGCATTTTCTCTTGCCAGCGGGCCACCTGGCCTTGTCGGTCCTTAAAATTTTGAAGCCACTGTAACGCCTGATGGTCTGTTCGCACCCGAAGTGGTCGGCCCGAAAGGTGTGGCCTGAAGTAGTGTAAAAAGTAAACTAAGGAGAGCATTTCGCGCCGAGTTGTACTGTGTCGCCTTTCACGCTTGTCTAGTCCTCGACTACCATGGGCGATGACCCTTTCCTCACCGTCAGTCGTCGCTTGCGAAATTACTGCCCCTATGGTATGGTCGCAGGCATCGGTGTCAAGAAGAAACAGCCCAGCATCGTTCGGGGTATCCGGGAGAGCCAGGATCGGCGGTGAGATCAGGGCCTTTTTCAATTGCTCGAATGCCTCCATGCACTCCTTGGTCCAGGTGTATGGTCGGTCTTTTTCTGACAGCTTGTGCGGTGGCATTGCCAGCTTGGCGAACCCCTTGACAAAATGCCTATAGTAAGACGCGAGCCCCATGAAACTCCGAACTTCGTTGGCCGATACTGGTGTTGGCCAATTGGTTATTTTATCGACTTTCTCAGGGTCCGTGTGCACACCAGCGTGTGACAGCACGTGTCCTATAAATTTCTTTTCCTTCTGTAATAGCCTGCATTTCTTTGCCCAGAGGGTTAGCCCAGCTTCCTCCAGCCTCAACAGCACTTCCTTTAATCGACGATTGTGTTTCTCGATTGTGCGACCGTGAACGATTATATCATCCAAGTATGAGGCAGCTGTTCGGTGCTATGTCCCGCAGTATTGAGTTCAATAAACGTTGGAACGTGGCCGGGGCATTCGTTAGTCCAAATGGCATCGTTTCAAATTTGTAGAGGCCTGATGGTACGGCAAACGCCGTTTTCTCGCGGTCGTCTGGATGGACCTCCACCTGCCAATAGCCCGAAGCAAGGTCCAATGTAGAAAACCACTTAGCGCCTGAAACAGCATCTAACGTACTGTCTATCCTAGGTAGTGGAAACGAATCTCTCTTGGTTATAGCGTTGAGGCGGCGGTAGTCAACGCAGATTCGAAGGCTACCGTCTTTCTTCTTCACCAGGACGGTTGGTGATGCCCACGGGGACGATGAAGACCGGATGACTTTCGATTCTAACATTTCGTGTACCATCTTATCTAGTTCCGCTTGGTAATGTAGCGGGACACTTCTGGGCGTTTGGTAGATCGGGTGTTGTTGCCCGGTGTCGATTCGATGTTGTTGGATACGCGCCCGGCCCAAGAAGTCGCAGTTGCGGTCAAAAATATCTCGTGTCTCGTTGAGGTTCTTCGCAACCTCGCTATTCATTTCTCGGTCAACACACGCTCCTAACAACATCTCATTGATCCTAGAGTTATCCAACTTTAGTGCTGCGATAGACTGGCCTATGGGCTCCGGTCGTTCGTTAACCACTAACAGTTGCCTGTCGAAATCAATGACTATTCGGTGGGCCCGTAGAAAGTCCATCCCTAGAATTGCGTCGCAAGCTACGTCGACACAGAAAAATTGGTGCTGGACAGTACATCGCCCTATACTCACGCTGCCCGCCACCTGACCCGGAATTGGCATAACAGTTCCGTTTGCCGCTATTAGCCAACCGTTCAGAGGCACTGAATGGGATATTTTGGTTAGCGACCGGTTGAAAACGGAGCATGACGCCCCAGTGTCGATCAGCAACTTTGCCCCTTTACCGTTCAACAAACCCTGGACAACTAGCGGTGATTGCCAATCATCATTGTTCAATAAAACAAAAGATAAGGACAGCACGATACCGGGACTCACCGATGTACTGCATAGCTGGGTTGTGTCCACAGTGTTGGGCTCTTGATCCGGATTTTCGGCCGTAGCGGCAATAAGGCTGCGGCTCCGGGTATGAGACTGATGGCGTGCGGCTCGGTTGCGGCTTGAAAACAGCGGGTTGTATGGCTGCAAGTGTTTCGTTTGGTAGTTGTCTTAGGGCTTCTCTGCATGCATTCGAGTTTGCGTGCCCGGAGTAGTGCTGGCTGTATGGACGTCGGCATGTTGAGGAGAAAATCTTTCGTTTTCGGGTCAGAGATCCCCATTGCAGAACGCCCCAAGATGTGCTCGTCACGAACGTCTTTGGATGCCTTCGGGTATGCTTTCGAAACGAGAACTCTCAGGCGAGCCGCGAACTCGTCTACTGACTCCGCCAGATGTTGTCTTCGTTCCAAAAAAATTTCCAGGAAAGCTGGTGTTACGAACGTTTGAGCAATGCGTAGCCAAATTCGCAACGGATCCCGAAATCAGAAGGCGATTATCCGTGATAATTCTACGATACTAGATTACTAAAATAAACAATGACATAAACAATATACAAACCTCAATAATACGATCACAAAGTCTCAACAACGAGAAACCGAATAGCAGCGTGTGAGCAGACAGCACGTGCGTCACGCAGGTCCTGAACAAGGATGTGCCAAAATAGCGCTCTGGGCGCGAACAAACAACAATTGGTCCAGAAAAACAACCAGTTCGTAAAGAAAAGTCAATAGTGTATGGAAATGAGTGATGTTGGGAAAAAACACTGAATCGCGAGGGAAAAAGGGGGATTTTCCACGACCGGCTGTTACACCGCCCACCAAAATCCTCCTGGATCCTTAGCAGAGTCAAAGGTTCGGTATAAAGGTACTGATTCTCCCTACCTGCCTAGGCCCTGCTGTCAGTGCGCGCGTCTAATGCTCGTCGTCGACGTTCTACTACTGGTCGCACCTAACCCATTGGCTACATAGACGTGAGGCTAGTCTACATCTTCCGCAAGACCAAATGACCGATGGCGGGCGTGAATGGTCACATAGACGTTGTCCTCGTAAGGGGCCGTCCGGTCCTGGATGTACGTGCTTGAGTGTGTGTGTGTGTGCGTGTGTGTGTGTGTGCCGGGGTTACAATGAAATCACAGGTATGACTACACATCAAAGGAGGACTTTCTTCAATGTCAACAAAAGACCGCGTGGCAAGAAAACGAGTAAATGTAGCATGTATGTGTGACCTGAGCTCCGCTACTTCCACATGTGCAAGGGGCATTCGGTAGCGTCAACAAAAAGCAAAATCAACGAACACTGTCACATGTGTGATGGGTTTACGGGATGTAGAGTGCGTCGTGCATGCATGTATCGGGATGTATAATGGAATCGCACTCATCACCACATATCGGGAAGAACCTTCTGTAATGTCAACGAAGGGACCGCGAGCACCTTAACGTGTTTGACGGAGATTGTGTGGTATATACGGTGTTTCTTTATCCACCTCGATTACTGGTGTGAAAAAGGTTTACTAGGCCTCAGGGTTATCAGCTCCTCCGTCTTCGCTCTCGAGTAGGTTA
Organism: Fasciola hepatica; assembly: GCA_948099385.1. Classification (NCBI taxonomy): domain Eukaryota; kingdom Metazoa; phylum Platyhelminthes; class Trematoda; order Plagiorchiida; family Fasciolidae; genus Fasciola; species Fasciola hepatica. Next base: position 2,759,954 of record CANUEZ040000167.1, read on the forward strand.
ATACTGCGTATGTCACGAATGAGCACTCCGTTAGCTGTCTTCACCTTCACCGTTCTTATCATTTCGTCAGTGCTTTTGATGGTTTCCGTAACTACTCCCAAAGACCAAGCGCTGAAATGTGCGCGTTCGTCGGCGATCATAACCACGTCCCCAACTTTGAATGGTCTTGTTTTGGCCAGCCACTTCTGTCGAGTCTGCAAAGCCGGTAGGTACTCCCGTAGCCATCGCCTCCAGAAGACCTTGGCCAGATAGTTCGCTTGCTTCCACCCGTGGAGGTAGCTCCCACGAAGGTTTACCGGCCCTTGGAAACCCTCGTTCGACCTTAACGTCAATAAGTCGTTCGGGGTGAGCGCCAGGTGGGTGGGGTCGCCGTTCAGTACTGGAACCAGGGGGCGGTTGTTCAGGATTCGCTCCACCTCAGTCATGACGGTGTTCAGCGTCTCGTCGTCGGGCGGCTGCTGCTCCATGATTGACAGCAATATCCGTCTGGCGGACCGGATCATGCGTTCCCATATGCCGCCCCGGTGACTGGCCTGTGGGGGGTTGAAATGCCATCGTATGCCGTAGGCCACGGTTCGATTCTGCAGTTCGTCCCTGTTTATGTTCTTGTGCCAACGCTGCAATTCCCGTTGAGCGCCCACAAAGTTCGATCCATTATCGGAGTATATATCGGCCGGTACGCCTCTTCGGTTGATAAATCTTTGCAAGGCCCGTAGAAACGAATCGGTCGTCATCGAATGTGCGACTTCTAGGTGTACCGCACGTGATTTCATGCACGTCATGATACATCCGTATCGCTTTTCTAATCTTTTCCCGCACTTGATCCACAAGGGCCCGAAATAGTCCAACCCGATGTCACTGAACGGTCACCAGCCCGTAGTCACCCTGCATTCTGGTAGTGGGGCCATGAGTTGTTTGCCTGCTATGGCATTGCGTCTCCTGCATTGCACACACCGTCGGATTACGCGTTTTACAATCTCTCGTCCTCTCAACAACCAAGGACGCTTTCGAATGACGCTCGTCACGTGACTTTCCCCGGCATGTCCCTCCATGGCGTGGACGTGTTGAATCATTAGCTCTACTACAGGTTTTCTCGCAGGCAGCAGTATAGGATACTTAGTGTCGAAGTTCAGGTGGGCGTTGGTCAGCCTACCATCCACCCGCAGCAGTCCGTTGATGAGTTTGGGGTTTAAACGCTTCAGCTCGCCTCTTGGAGATGATATTTTTTTGTTGATTGGTCCCATTTCTTCCGCCCTCTTGAGTTCTTGGGCGAAAGCCTCGCGTTGTATCATTCTGAAAATATCGTAATCTGCCGCTTGTAGCTCATCGGGACCTATTGGGCCGACTGGTATCCGACCTGGGGGCCGTAGCCCTTTCATGACTGGTAAATTGCTCTTGAACCTGGTTAACCAAACTAGCGAACGAAGCGTCTTCATCCAGGAAGAAAACCTGACCAGTCGCGATAGAATGGATGACGCTTCGACGAAGTGGGTTGCTATCACTACGCCTTTGATCTCCAGTTCCACTTCCGTAGGGGGTTTTAATTCGAACACGGGCCAGTCCTGCTTGGGCAGTTGCAGGAAGTTTGGCCCTCTCGTCCACGTGTCTAGTTGCCTGAAGTTGTTCGCACCTCGGCCGGATTATCGCCAGACCTGACATAATTTCACTGGTTTGTGGCCGATTCATCGTGGATAATCGTGAGTCGGTTAGCAACGAAAGTACTAAACCGGCTCCGGACGTTGTTAATGTAGTAAAGTGCTATCGTTGAATCCGTCCAGAAGCTCACCGACCAAATGTAGAGATCGAAACATCTCTTCACAGCTTGCACCACCCTGACTGCCAACACGGCTGCGCTGAGTTCAAGCCGTGGGATCGAGACCGACTTCAGTGGAGCAACGCGGGCTTTGGCGAACAGGATCCTCGTAGTATATTGTCCATCTCCTGCGCACCATCGTCCGTACACCACAGCTCCATAACCGACTTCGGATGCATCGGAAAAAGCATGTAGTTCTCCAGTCCGTGTCGTATGGCCAGGAGTCAAACATCGTGGGATTCTTATGTCACCTAATTTCTTCAAGGTGTTCAAAAATTCTTCCCAGTCCAGCCGGTCCCCTCGGTCCAGGGACTGGTCCCAATCAACTTTCTTACGGCACAGCCGCTGCAGCAAGATCTTTCCGGGTAGCAGCCATGGTGAGACGAAACCGAGCGGGTCGAACAAACTTGAGACGGCAGATAGTATGCCTTGACGGGTTATTGGCAGCTCGGGAACGTTCAGTTCGAAAACAAAATCGTCCGTTTCCGCGTCCCATTGTATCCCTAAGGTGCGCTCGATAGGAAGTGGAAAGCCGTCCAAATCTCTTACCCTTTCGGCCTTTTCGTGATACGGGATGACCTTCAGCACTTCCGAAGCGTTCGACATCCATTTAGTTAGATGGAAGCCGCCCTCTTCCAGCAATCTCGTCAGACCCCTGAACTGCTCTAGAGCTGATTCCACATCATCGAATGACCCAAGGTAGTCGTCGACGTAGAAGTTCCTGCTGACGCTTTCTACCACCGTCCGATGGACTAGATCGCCATGTTTGTTCGCTGATTCTCGGAGGGCGTAGTTTGCACAAAATGGTGACGATATGGCTCCGGAGGGTTGGATGGTCATCCTATAATTCACCACTGCGTTGTCCCGGTCGCTCCCTTCCCACCACAGGAAACGCAAAGCATCTCGTTCTCCTACCGGAGTTTTCACTTGATGGAATATTTCCCTAATGTCGGCAGACAAGGCCACTTTACCCAATCTAAAACGGCACAAAAAGTCGATCAGTGGTGTGGTCCAGTCAGGACCTTGTAGTAAGCGACCGTTTAACGACTTGCCTTGGAACTTGGCCGCACAGTCGAAAACCACCCGCAGTTTATTGGGTTTCTTGGGGTTGATAACCGGATGGTGAGGCAGATACCAGATACCCCTTTTGCTGTCGGTGTTAACAGGCACCTTTTCAACGTAACCGAGGGTCTCGTTTCGCTTCATCAAATCCGCGTATCGTTCCCACAGACTCTGGTCTCGAATGAAGCGTTCTTTTAGTCGTAGTAATCGTTGGAGAAAATAATTTTTGTTGTCAGTCCACGGGTTGACCGGTGTGCGCCATGGGAGGGGAACCTCGAACTGTTTTTTGAAGCCTATAGTGCCTTGCCGCACCGTTTGTAGAGCGAAGTGATCCTCTTGATACAACGATGGTCTTTCGTCTCCAATGTCATGAAACTCCTTTTCATACAGCCGTTGCAGATGATACTCTATGCGGTCCGTTTCGGCGGATAAGTAATTCACGGAACCGCGTACCCCTACTGGACCGTATAACATCCATCCCAGAGCCGTGCGTACAGCATAAGGTGCCTGGCGGTCGCCCACTCTTTGGTCAATCACCCAATGCGCCTCTGGCACGTCGCATCCGATGAGAAGATCCACTTCATCATCTTCCCAGTCTACAGCGGTTACATCCTGCAGGTGGGGCCACCGAGTCAAGATTGCGTTCACCGACCTTGGTGCTCGCATGGGGAGATCAGCTAACGTGAATGCCTCCGTTGGTTCAATTTCCTCGTTAGTGTCTAGAGAGATGAGTTGCAGCCTTAATCTTCCGCAGTCATTACCTGTGTTCCGCCCACCGTGCTCACTGCTAACGACGTCGCACCTTTAGCCAGTTGGTGTTTGTCGGCAAACCGCTCTTTCACTAAAGTGGTGTCGGATCCACTATCAACGAAAGCCAACGCCTTGACTATCCCAGTCGGAGTCACTACTCCCACGGCCACTACGCCTAAACGTACCGGTTTACTGGCAGATTGTGAAGTTGAACAAATCACGCTGGGCTTGGCACTCGCCTCGGATATGGTTATTCTCGCCTGATGCAGCAGCCGATGGTGTCTGCCCGTGCAGCCCTCGTAACCACATCGATTCCTTGTTCTACAGGCTGCTACCCGGTGCGTGGTGTTGAGACAGATGAAACATGCTCCTGCCATCCTCGCCATTCCCCACCGTTCGTCTATTGTCGCGTTGCCGAACTTGGGGCACTCTGGTAGGCCATGGCTAGTACCACAGGATCTGCAATTTGGTCTCGCCGTAGCATCTCGTGAAATGACGTGTGTGTTGGTCTTAAGCTGGTACTTTGGATATTCCCGTACAGGGGTTTGGACTTGGCTAGTACCGGGCTTGTTTGCTCGGTTGCTGTCCCGGATTAGTCGGCCGAATCTGCTGTCAGCTATCTTCGTTTGCCTGTCTAAGTATTCAGTCAGGTCTTCGAAGTTGGATTTTCTGTCGCCTCGGCTTATCCGTTCTGCTTCTTCCGCCCACCGACCCTGTAGTTTGGGAGAAAGGTGACGGACTATGTTTTCCAAAGTGTGCATGGCATCTAGGCCAGCCCTGTAACCTAAATGGTCGAGGGCTATTGAGAAGTTTTGCATCTTAATCACCAGGTCGGCCATGGTGTAGACGTCGCCCTTGGTTCTCTTTGCCTCTGCCATCACGCCCTCTATTAGGTTACGGGCTACTTTGAAAGGTTGGCCAAACAAGTCCCTCAGAATCTTTCTTGCCCTTGTGTAGCCTTGTTCTGGATCGAGCATGGTGCACCCGTCGATAGCTTCTCGCGCTCGGCCTCGGCAGTAGTGAGTAAGGTAGAGAAGCCTTTGCCCAGGGTCGGTTACCTTGTTTTCAACGGACGTCTCGAACTGTTTGACAAACTTGCAGTATTGCTCAGCTCGCCCGTCGAAAACCGTTAACTCCACTCTAGGTAGATCGATCGATGGTGGTTTGTATTTTGCGACCGGCGTGGGGTTCCCTACCTTATTGCACTCTAACCTATCGGAAGTGTCGAAGTCACTGGTCTCATGCTCTCGCTGTTTCTGTGTACACTTCTCTGCTTCATGCGCCTGTAGTCTAGCCGAAAGTAACTGTTGCTCTAGTTCTAGTATTCTCAGCTTATATAAATCGACATCCTTACGATCAATATTGCTTTCAATAACACATGAGCTAGCACTGACAGGACTAGGCGATCTAGCATTAACTAAAGAATCATATGTACTCAAAACCTCCCCAGAGACTTTCCGTATTACTTCCTGTCCGGATTCGACTGCTTTTGATCCTTTTCTTGGCATTTTGCGTGATTTTTCCTCGTTCCAAATAGATCTATTGAGTATTGTTACGAACGTTTGAGCAATGCGTAGCCAAATTCGCAACGGATCCCGAAATCAGAAGGCGATTATCCGTGATAATTCTACGATACTAGATTATTAAAATAAACAATGACATAAACAATAAACAAACCTCAATAATACGATCACAAAGTCTCAACAACGAGAAACCGAACAGCAGCGTGTGAGCAGACAGCACGTGCGTCACGCAGGTCCTGAACAAGGATGTGCCAAAATAGCGCTCTGGGCGCGAACAAACAACAATTGGTCCAGAAAAACAACCAGTTCGTAAAGAAAAGTCAATAGTGTATGGAAATGAGTGATGTTGGGAAAAAACACTGAATCGCGAGGGAAAAAGGGGGATTTTCCACGACCGGCTGTTACAGCTGGGGCCAGTTCATATTGCGCGAACAATTCTTCTAGCGCCAGCCAAATTATATCGGGGCCCGAAAGGATGGGGACTCCTGTGTCTAGAAACTGCCGGGCAGCATCATCGTCCAGCAGCGGCAACAAATACTGCCCAAGGTGTTCTGGGGGAGTGTCCTGGAGATGCGTTTTGACTTGAACGGCCCAGAGGGCAAAATCATCGCCGGGGGAAAAAGCCTTCAGTGTAGGGACTGCTGGGCGAAACGGAGCAGTTCTTGGTTTGGTCTGGTTCGTGTCAACCTCCATTTTGTGAAATATAGTGGGTGGGTCGAAATTGTCGCTTTCGGTCATCCCACCGCTGCCACCAATTGTAATGTTCGATTCTGAGCGAGCAAGCCTCTTGGTTTACGGTTCAGTTCATGACAGCAAATCGACTCAAGCAAGCTGAAACGGAATGCACCGAGCAATGTTAACGGTTCAGCACACAACGACGGCCAGGTCGCGAGCGTAAGTAACGAGAACGCGATGTGTCGAATGAGTGTTTATTGTGTATTCTCGGAGGGCGGCGTCCCAACCGAGCTGAAAGGAGAGTAAAAAAGAAGCGGGGGGGGGGACGGTTTGGCAGCGAAAAATATACACATACCATCATGCAGTGTCACACTGTGGATAGTGCCTTCAGCTGAGTGGGGGTGCGGCATTCATGAACATATAAGAGATAGAGGACATCTATTTTGTTTGCTTTTTGACAAGGAATTATTGGGAGAGACCCAGATAGAGGTCTAGCTTTTTCTTGAAGATATTTTTGTTCTGCGAGGAGACAATATCTTCCGGAAGTGCATTCCACAGAGTAATAACCCTATAGCTAAAAAAGTTAATCCTTAGTGAAGTGCTTGGCCTCGGTTTGAAAACTTTTCTGCTGTGACCACTGAGAGAAGAGGCTGGACAGACGGAGAAGAAGCAATCGCTTTGATCTGTTTCAAAAAGGTAGAACATCAAAAACAGATCACCTCTTACACGTCTTACGTCAAGGGGATAGAGGTTGAGGAGTGAGAGGCGGACGGGATAAGGTAGATGGGATAGACCCCTTATTGCCTTGGTGGAGGCCCGCTGAACTCTTTCTAGGATCTCACGGTCTCGGACAAGACCAGAGTGCACTATCTGACTACCGTACTCCAGCAGAGGTCGGATATAGGTGCCGAAAATTATGGGGAAATCATCCTTAGATATGCGCGGGAAGGACCTTCGAATCATGTTAAGGACTCGAAAGGCAGACTTGCCCGCAAGTTGGTGGTGATGAGAGAAGGATAATTTACAATCTAACCAGAAACTGAGCACCTTGTGTCGGTCGACCATTGGCAGAGTGGCTGCTCCATTAATTGACAACGTGTGACCAGTCTCTCTGCCGAAGACATGCTCACGCATTTGTCACCATTAACTGGGAGGTTCCAATCCTCGGACCAGCGTTTTGTTTCATAAACTGCAGTTTGCAGGCTTCAACGCTTGAACTCCAGAGGGTTACGTCATCTGCGTACACGGCAATGTTCACAGGAAGGGCTGTCGGAAGATCGTTTACATAGATCAAGAAAAGAAGGGGACCTAAGGCCGACCCTTGCGGGTCCCCAGTTGTTACCGGGGAAGGTTGAAACAGAACATTCCTGACTTTAACCACAAAGGCGCGGTCGGTAAGGGAGCTACGTAGGATGGCCAACATGAGGCCTGTGATCCCGTATGTCTGCAGCCTATAAAGAAGAGGGGCATGGGGACCTTATTGAAGGCCCTAGCAAAATCGATGAATACAGCGTGTGAGAGCTGGCCATCATCATAGGCTTTCGTTAGACTATCCATGACAGTAAGCATATTTGTGATGCATGATCTGCCAGGAAGAAACACATGTTTGGACGGGGAGAGGATCTTATTTCTATGAAGATGGGAAAGAACCTCACTCTTAAGAATTCCCTCAAAAATTCTGCTGATGATGCTAGTGAGGCTTATGGGTCTGTAACTAGGAGCAAGATGTCTACTACCCTTCTTATAGATGGGTGCGATCACTGCTTTTTCCAGTTACGGGGGAAAACTCCATCGTCAACACATCGCTGAAAATCGAGACATGAGAAGCAGCTAATGTGTCCGCGGCTTTCTTAAGAATACAGAGATGGATTAGGTCAGGATCCATGAGGCAATATTGGTTGAGCCGTCGGAAACCTTGAGCGACTGCACCAATGGGAATAGTGACGCGGTTAAGGGTAGTGGTCAGAGATAACGGGTGCATGGTAGGGTGGGATGATATGGGTATGGAGCTAAAAATTGTACGGAAGTAGGAGCTGAATGCCTCGGCTACTTGGATAGGGGAAGTGATTCGAGATCCGGCACTATCTTTGAGAGCTAGTGGCGTCGGAGCTGTACCCCTAAGACGGCGCATGTACTGAAAGAAAAGTGCCTTATTGGTCCGCGCTCGATCAAGTACAGATCGTCGGAATGCATTCTGAGAGGACTTAATCTTGTCTTTGCGTATGTTCCGTATGATCCTGAAGTCTTCTGAATCACGGGCAAGGCCTGTGGCTTTATATCTAGCAAACAGGCGTGGGCGTTTTTCTAGAATGCGCCTAATGGGGCGAGAGAGGGGTCGCTTAGCGGTCTGCGGACGACGAATTCTGGGGACAAATAGCCTATTAGCCAAGGAGATTAACTCTCTGAGATTCTCTGCCATTTTCTCAGCAGAGTTATGTGGGGTAGTTGAATTCAGCTGGGAGTGAAAAAATGCACAGACTTGGTCAAAATTGGTCCTTTTCAAGGATCTCAAAATTTTAGTTTCCGAGGGAAGAGGAGGCCATTTCACGATATAATCGAGTCCAATGAGAATGTGATCACTTTTGCCGAGGGGCGGCAAGTAATGCACCATATCTATTAGGAACCGATCGTTGGTGATGACCAGGTCTAGTAGGGACGGGGCGTGGCCTGTGCGATATCAGTTCATTTTGCACAGGACTTGGTGTGGCTAGAGCCAATCGTTGTCCAGATAGTTGTGTTGTCGGCGCTTTTCCGTAGCTCCAACACTGCTTGATTTTCTTTTTCTGAAAGGCAGAAATTGTGTGCAGTATCAGCCCTGGCAGATTAAGGTGGAAACAATAAGTAAATTGCATCTGACCCTTAAAGCTGGTTAACATAACTCGGGGTATACCGCCACTGAACATAGGTCTACTGCTTTCTAAAAGGCCTTCACGGTTGGGGTATTTATGACCTCTTCCGAGAGCTTATTCCAGTAGGGTACCACTCTATTTGAGAAGTACTTCGCCCTAATTTGGAGCCTCGAATGCGTCCTTTGTAATCTAAGGCTATGTCCCCTTGTGCCTCTCTCGAGGATCAGAGAGAAAAGGTCTTCTCGTCTTGTTCCTGACAGTCCCTTCATTACCTTGAAGATTTCTATCAAATCCCCACGAATGCGCCATCTTTCCGTCGAGAACAGGTCTAGGGCACGGAGACGCTCTGTGTAGTTAAACCCCCGTTGCCCAGCCACCATTCTAGTGACTAGCCCTTGCACTTTCTCCAGACAGTCTATATCTTTCTGGTAGTATGGTGCCCAGACCTGCCCGCAGTACTCCATATGCGGCCTAACTATGGCCTGATATATCGGAACGAAAATCTCCGGATCTCTATACGACATAATGGATCTAACTCGAAAGAGTCCTCTCCTGGCCGTATTGGCTGCTGAGGTGCACTACTTTGACAGTCTAAAGCTGCTGTCCATTATAACTCCCAAGTCTTTGACCTGCGAGACCGCTTGCGACGAACCCACACCATTCCCACTAGCCCCTGTACTTGTGGTCAAGCATTGACACTTGGTGAGGTTTAGTGGAATGTCTCATTTGCGTGCCCACTTTTGTACTGCTAACACGTCAAGTTCTATATCTACTCCAGCTATCTTGACTGCATCGGAAAACACAAAGGCGGGGTTTTAAGCCCATTGATGAAGATGAGGAAGAGCAGAGGGCCTAGCACCGAGCCCTGGGGCACCCCGCATGTTACACCCCCCGGTTTTGAAACATGGCTCCCCACCTTAACAGTAAAAGTTCGCCCTGCTAAAAAACTACTTATCCATTGTCTCGCCTTTGCAACAGTTCCCGTAGGCTGCAGTTTGACGTCCAGAAATCTGTGGTTCACAGAATCAAACGCCTTGCTGAAGTCCAAGCAGCAGACCGCTATCGATTGCCCTCCGTCCAGACGCTTGGTTACCTCATCGAGAAGCAGCAGGAGACTCGTCAGACAGGACCGTCCTGCCACAAAACCATGCCGAGCATTCGATATGAGGCTGTGCTGAACCAAATGCCTAGAGATCTGTTTCCTGACTATTAGCTCCAGGCACTTACACAGTACTGAAGTCAAGCTAACCGGCCGGTAATTTTCGGCCTTTTGCAGGGGTCCACTCTTGTAAATGCCTACCACTGTTGCTCTCCTCCAGCATCCCGGCCCAATTCCCCCTGTAAGTTGCGTTTCATACAGCTCCGTCAACGGAGCCTTCAGGACCTCGGCCAGAGGCTGAACGATTGCTGGATGAATCCCATCTGGACCTGCTGCTTTATTTCTATTCAACTTTTGCAACTCCGCGTACACTTTTTCTTCTCCTACAGTAAATTCGGGTATTGGAGGCGCCTGGAGGCCCTCCATTCTTTCCTCCAAACTATTTTCTGGTCGATATATGCTCTTGAAGAATGCCAAGAGCATGTCAGCCTTGTCCTCGTCGTTTAGAGCTAGTCGTCCCTGTGCTCCTTCCAAAGTTGCTACACTCTCTCTCATACGTTTGTGAGATTGCACGTACGAGCAGCATCGCTTTGGGTTTGTGCGGATCGACGCAGCTAACCGACGTTCGAAAGCATATTTCTCCACTCTTTGGATCTCTTGAGCTCTGTTTCTAGCCATCTTATAGCTATTCCACGCCCCCTGAGTTTTGTACAGCCTGTACGCCGCCCATCGTTGCCTACGAATAACTATGGCCTTGCGGACTTTTGACTTCCACCATGGGGGTAGATTTCTACTGCTAGCCACCCTCAGGGGTGCGAACTCATCTGTAAGTTCGAGTAGCCCCATCTTGATGGTCTCCCAGCCTTCCTCTACGGAGGCGTTTGTGTGTCTCGGTGTCCACCGAATTTCCCCCGCTGCCCCCTTTAGTTCACTTATATTGAGTCTCCCATAAAGCCGACGTAACACGGTTTCCTTCGGCGCATTGCTTAGTCTTAGTGTGATTCTTAGGACTACATGATCCTTTTTTCGAAGTGGCTCCTCCCACTTAATTTCCTTAACGTCCTGATGGTGCCGCGTTGTGATTAAGTCAAAGAGAGACGGGTGCTGTCCACCTCTGTGTCTAGTGGCCTGTGCCACATGCTGCGTAAATGCATGCAACTGGACCCACTGCAGAAACTTGTCGCCTGTTGATCCCCTTGGTGCGATCCAGCTTTCCCAGTTAATTTCGGGTAGGTTGAGATCCCCTAATAAGATGAACTCCTCTGTCTGTGCCAGCACCGCATCCAGCATTTGCTAGAGCTCAACGTCTTCCTCATCTGTGGCTAGCGGTGCCCTGTCGATACAGATAATGCATACTGTACGCCCCTCGATCCTAATAAAGCAGGATCTGAGCTGTACATTACCGGAGACTAAGTTGAACGGAGCCTCCCAATGGCCTATATCGGTCCGTATTAGAAGTGCCACTCCGCCCCCCTGCCTTCCATCTGTTCTATCCTGTCTGTAGGCAGCGTATCCCTGGAAGCGCATGTCAGTATATGGCTTCTTCCAAGTTTCCGTCAACGCAACGATATCAGACTCTGCGATCCTATTCGTCAACTTTCCTCTTTTTCACGGGAGACCTCAGGTGTTGGTGTACCATACCGACGGTTCCCTGGTCCTCGTTACTGACTTCATTGCTAATTTTACGGCTAGGGTACCCTCGGGCGCAATCTCCGAGGTGATGCCCCGTCTTTTGCCTCTAAAGGTGTCGGCGGTGCAGCATCTTGGATAGCAGATGACACTCTGAGTTTCGTGGCTTTTTCTTTTCCACCCGTCGACCCGGCGTCAAGCTCAACATGCACAAAGGACGTTACCCCCCTTTGAGTCGCCATACCAGTGGCCCGGGATGGTCTTGCGACCACCTTGGCCCAACTGGTCCCCTCGGCTTTTCACTCTGATACCTCCAACTTCGCTGGTTGCACCAGAGAGGACTTTTTGGGAGTCTTCCTTAGAATCGGGCTGGCTGGCTGCACGTTCTCAACACCAACCGGACTAAATGCCCTTTGAGTCACCTTCTTCTTGGTCTTTCGAACTTCCTGATCGTTGGCTTTTTGTTTACCGGCGCCTTTAGCCACCTTTGGTACCTGAATTACTCCTTGGGCCTTAGGTGTTGAATTTCCAAGAGGAGTCATCTCCAGTTTAGCTATATGTAGCTTCGGCCTCTTAAGATCAGGTGTGCCCGTTCTCAGCGAGACTATGGCATTACCCGTTTTGACAAATGCTGGGCTGTCAGGTGTAACTCTATTCCCTGCCTGCAGCCCTCATCTGATCCCGCCATGGGCAGCAGCATATCCCTCCAATAGACACTGTGGAACAAAACTACCAGGGGTCGTGGCGGCGCTGGTTGTGCTTCACTCCATAGTCCTATTCGATGGCACTTGACTACTGGTGTCGTAGGCGGTAGGCCAGCCTTTCTAAGAACATCAGTCACACGCCGGCGGTTTCCCTCCTTCCTGATTCTACCTTTATTTACGATGTTCTCCCTTAGGTTATGAAGTAGCAGTCTTCTACTTCTGTCTGCCGTGACCTCATTGTCGCGCTTCATGCGTTGCATTTCAGCATCTAGGCGTTTAACCTGCTCCTTGAGGGATTCTACTTCCGTCAGGAGGCTTTTTCCACATTGGTGAATCCTGCTACCTTTTTGCTTTCTTTGCCCTTTCGCTTGGGTTGTCTTCTTTGTTTATCTGCTCTGGCACCCGGTTTTCCTTTCCCTCTAGACTATGGATCGAACTCGCTCTCTCTAGTCTTGGTTCCAGATTCATGTTCGTATTATTCGCGAGCACTCGCTTGCAAACGCAAAGCAATGGGCGCATACCCACTTGAGCGATGCGTACTTGATGTGCAGCTCGAAGTGATTCTCTTCTAGCTTGGAGCACTTTTACTGATACCAAAAGCAACACTGGTCACATTGGATTCCCTCATCTTGCACCAGGTCCGTGCATTCCTTGTTCCCGCAGCTTACTGCCTGACCAAAGGGATCAACATCTGTCACATTCATTTCGGCAGTGGTGGTCGAGTTTGTTTGAAAATACCATCTCGAACACCAGTAGGACAATAACACAACCTTTTAAACAGACACAAGCGGTACTAAGGCAAGTGTAACGACCGGTCGTGGAAAATCCCCCTTTTTCCCTAGCCATTCAGTGTTTTTCCTAACATCACTCATTTGCCTACACTATTGACTTGTCTTTACGAACTGTTTGTTTCTATGGACCAATTGTTGTTTGTTCGCGCCCAGAGCTCTACTTTGTCATGTCCTTGTTCCAGGCCTGCGTGACGCACGTGCTCCTTGCTCGCATGCTGCAATTCGGTTTCTCGCTGTTGAGTCCTTTTGATCTCATTATTGAGGTTTGTATCTTTTGGTGTCATTGTTCATTCAATAATCTAGTATCATAGAATATCACGGATGGTCGCCTTTTGATTTCGGGATCCGTTGCGAATTTGGCTACGCATTGCTCAAACGTTCCTTACAATACACAATAGATCAATTTGGAACGAGGAAAAACACGCAAAACGCCAAGTAAAGGATCGAGAAAATTAGACTCTGGACAGGGAGTAACACGGCGAGTCTCTGGGGAGGTTTTGAGTACATTTGATTCTTTAGTTAATGTTAGATCGCCTAGTCCTGTCAGTGCTAGTTCATGTGTTACTGAGAGCAATATAGATCGTATGGATGTCGACCTATATAGGCGGAGGATATTAGACCTAGAACAACAAATGTTATCGGCTAGACAACAGGCCCAGGAAGCAGAAAAGAAGTGTATACAGAAAGAGCGTGAGCATGCGACCAGCTACTTCGACACCTCCGATAGATCAGGGTTCAGTAAGATAGGGAACCCCACGCCGGTCGCCGATTACAAAACACCATGGTTCGATCTGCCAAGAGAAGAACTAACGGGTTTCGACGGGTGAGCTGAACAATACTGCAAGTTTGTCAAGCAGTTCGAAACGTTCTTCGAAAATAAGGCAACCGACCCTGGGCAAAGGCTTCTCTACCTTACTCACTACTGCCGAGGCCCAGAAAGAGAAGCTATCGGCGGGTGTACCATGCTCGACCCGGAACAAGGCTACACAAGGGCAAGGAAGATTCTAAGGGACTTGTTTGGCCAACCGTTCAAGGCAGCCGGTAACCTAATAGAGGGCGTGATAGTAGAGACGAAGAGAACCAAGGGCGACGCCTGCACAATGGCCGACCTGGTGATTAAGATGCAAAACTGCTCAATAGCCCTCGACCATTTAGGTTACAGGGCTGGCCTAGATGCCATGCACACTTTGGAAAACATAGTCCGTCACCTTTCTCCCGAACTACACGGTCGGTGGGCGGAAGAAGCAGAACGGATAAGCCGAAGCGACAGAGAAGCCAACTTCGAAGACCTGACCGAATACTTGGACAGGCAAACCAAGATAGCTGACAGCAGGTTCGGCCGACTCATCCAGGACAGCAACCGGACAACCAAGCCCAGTACTAGCCAAGCTCAAACCCCTGCACGGGAACATCCAAAATACCAGCCTTGGACCAATACACACGCCATTTCATGCGATGCCACGGCGCAGCCAAGTTGCAGGTCATGTGATGCCAGCCATGGGCTGCCAGAATGCCCGAAGTTAGGCAACGCCACAATAGACGAACGGTGGGGAATGGAGAGGATTGCAGCAGCGTGTTTTATTTGTCTCAACAACACGCACGGGGCGGCAGCTTCGTTCGAGACCAGAATCTGTGGGAACGATACGCGGATTTAATGAAGCGAAACGAAGCCCTCGGTTACGTTGAAAAGGTGCCTGCCAACACCGACAGCAAAAGGGGTATCTGGTATCTGCCTCACCATCCGTTTATCAACCCCAAGAAACCCAAAAAACTGCGCGTGGTTTTCGACTGTGCGGCCAAGTTCCAAGGCAAGTCGTTAAACGGTCGCTTACTACAAGGTCCTGACTGGACCACACCACTGATCGACTTTTTGTGCCGTTTTAGATTGGGTAAAGTGGCCTTGTCTGCCGACATTAGGGAAATATTCCATCAAGTGAAAACTCCGGTAGGAGAACGAGATGCTTTGCGTTTCCTGTGGTGGGAAGGGAGCGACCGGGACAACGCAGTGGTGAATTATAGGATGACCATCCAACCCTCCGGAGCCATATCGTCACCATTTTGTGCAAACTACGCCCTCCGAGAATCAGCGAACAAACATGGCGATCTAGTCCATCGGACGGTGGTAGAAAGCGTCAGCAGGAACTTCTACGTCGACGACTACCTTGGGTCATTCGATGATGTGGAATCAGCTCTAGAGCAGTTCAGGGGTCTGACGAGATTGCTGGAAGAGGGCGGCTTCCATCTAACTAAATGGATGTCGAACGCTTCGGAAGTGCTGAAGGTCATCCCGTATCACGAAAAGGCCGAAAGGGTAAGAGATTTGGACGGCTTTCCACTTCCTATCGAGCGCACCTTAGGGATACAATGGGACGCGGAAACGGACGATTTTGTTTTCGAACTGAACGTTCCCGAGCTGCCAATAACCCGTCAAGGCATACTATCTGCCGTCTCAAGTTTGTTCGACCCGCTCGGTTTCGTCTCACCATGGCTGCTACCCGGAAAGATCTTGCTGCAGCGGCTGTGCCGTAAGAAAGTTGATTGGGACCAGTCCCTGGACCGAGGGGACCGGCTGGACTGGGAAGAATTTTTGAACACCTTGAAGAAATTAGGTGACATAAGAATCCCACGATGTT
Organism: Fasciola hepatica; assembly: GCA_948099385.1. Lineage (NCBI taxonomy): Eukaryota > Metazoa > Platyhelminthes > Trematoda > Plagiorchiida > Fasciolidae > Fasciola > Fasciola hepatica. The sequence goes on from CANUEZ040000167.1 coordinate 2,775,482, forward strand.
TGACTCCTGGCCATACGACACGGACTGGAGAACTACATGCTTTTTCCGATGCATCCGAAGTCGGTTATGGAGCTGTGGTGTACGGACGATGGTGCGCAGGAGATGGACAATATACTACGAGGATCCTGTTCGCCAAAGCCCGCGTTGCTCCACTGAAGTCGGTCTCGATCCCACGGCTTGAACTCAGCGCAGCCGTGTTGGCAGTCAGGGTGGTGCAAGCTGTGAAGAGATGTTTCGATCTCTACATTTGGTCGGTGAGCTTCTGGACGGATTCAACGATAGCACTTTACTACATTAACAACGTCCGGAGCCGGTTTAGTACTTTCGTTGCTAACCGACTCACGATTATCCACGATGAATCGGCCACAAACCAGTGAAATTATGTCAGGTCTGGCGATAATCCGGCCGACCTGTGCTCCCGAGGTGCGAACAACTTCAGGCAACTAGACACGTGGACGAGAGGGCCAAACTTCCTGCAACTGCCTAAACAGGACTGGCCCGCGTTCGAATTAAAACCTTCTACGGAAGTGGAACTGGAGATCAAAGGTGTAGTGATAGCGGCCAACGTCGTCAAAGCGACATCCATCCTATCGCGACTGGTCAGGTTTTCTTCCCGGATGAAGAAGCTTCGTTCGCTAGTTTGGTTAACCAGGTTCAAGAGAAATTTACTAGTCATGAAAGGGCTACGGCCCTCAGGCCGAATACGGATCGGCCCGATAAGTCCCGATGAGTTACAGACTGCAGATTACGATATTTTCAGAATTATACAACGCGAGGCTTCCGCCCGAGAACTCAAGAGGGCGGAAGAAATGGGACCAATCAACAAAAAAATATCATCTCCAAGAGCCGAATTGAAGCGTTTAAACTCCAAACTCATCGACGGACTGCTGCGGGTAGATGGTAGGCTGACCAACGCCCACCTGAGCTTTGACACAAAGCATCCTATACTGCTGCCTGCGAGACAACCTATAGTAGATCTAATGATTCAACACGTCCACGCCGTGGAGGGACATGCCTGGGAAAGTCACGTGACGAGCGTCATTCGAAAGCGTCCTTGGTTGTTGAGAGGACGAGAGATTGTAAAATGCGTAATCCGACGGTGTGTGCAATGCAGGAGACGCAATGCCATAGCAGGCAAACAACTCATGGCCCCACTACCAGAATGCAGGGTGACTACGGGCTGGTGGCCGTTCAGTGACACCGGGTTGGACTATTTCGGGCCCCTGTGGATCAGGTGCGGGAAGAGGTTAGAAAAGCTATATGGATGTATCATGACGTGCATGAAATCACGTGCGGTACACCTAGAAGTCGCACGTTCGATGACGACCGATTCGTTTCTACAGGCCTTGCAGAGATTTATCAGCCGAAGTGAAGTACAGGCCGATATATACTGGGATAATGGATCGAACCTTGTGGGCGCTCATCGGGAATTGCACCGTTGGCACAGGACATAAACAGAGACGAACTGCAGGATCGAACCGTGGCCTACGGCATACGATGGCATTTCAACCCTCCACAGGCCAGCCACCGCGGCGGCGTATGTGACCGCTTGATCTGGTCCGCCAGACGGATATTGCTGTCAATCATGGAGCAGCAGCCGCCCGACGACGAGACGCTGAACACCGTCATGACTGAGGTGGAGAGAATTCTGAACAACCACCCCCTTCTTCCAGTAATGAACGGCGACTCCACCCACCTGGCGACCACCCCGAACGACTTATTGACGTTAAGGTCGAACGAGGGTTTCCAAGGGCCGGTAAACCTTCGTGGGAGCTACCTCCACGGATGGAGGCAGGCGAACTATCTTGCCAAGGTTATCTGGAGGCGATGGCTACGGGAGTACCTACCGGCTTTGCAGACTCGACAGAAGTGGCTGGCCAAAACGGGGCCATTCTAAGTTGGGGATGTAGTTATGATCGCCGACAAATGCGCACATTTCAGCACCTGGTCCTTGGGAGTAGTTATGGAAACCATCGAAAGCACCGACGGAATGATAAGAACGGTGAGTGAAGACAGCTAACGGAGTGCTCATTCGTGACATACGCAGTATCAACCTACTCGAGAGCGAAGACGGAGAATCTGATAACGCCGAGGCTCAGTAGACTGTTTCGCACCTGTTATCGAGGTGGATAAAGAAACACCACACATGGAAGCAATCCCGACACACTGGCGTATCGAACCATCATACACCCCAACGCACACTCACCTACATTGTGCTCGTTATACAACATGGTCTCCGTCAAACACGTTACAGTGCTCACAGTCTTTCGTTGATATAACAGGAGGTTATATCCGATATGTGATGATAAATGCGATTCCAATGTACATCCAGACACACACACGTACCCGGTGCACTCTTCACTCTGCAACCGCTATCAAACATGTGACAGTGTTCGTCGTTTGTTTTTTATGGACTTTACCGAATGCCTTTTGCATATATAGAAGTAGCGGAGCCTAGGTCACGCACTAATGCCTACACTTTACTCGTTTAAGCCACACATTCCCCGTCAAACACGTTACAGTGCCCATAGTCTTTCGTTGACTTTGCAGAAGGTCCTCTTTTGATGTGTAATCATACCTGCGATTCCATTGTACACCCCGGCACACACACACTCACATACACTCACTCAAGCACATACATCCAGGACAGGACAACGCTTTACAAGGACAGCATCTAGTAGTATAGTATATTTCTTGACCGTGGTCAATACACATGCACAAGGCAAGATCAGAGTATACAGCAGTACATGTCAATGTGAGGTATTCACAAATTCTAAATTTATAAATCACACAGCAACCGAAATACACCATTAAAGTCATGTCGTGTTTGAGTGAACAAAAGTGGTAATGGTTGAGGCGGGAATTCCGAATCGGTTTCAAAATCGCTGGGGGTGCTGTGGATAGCTGGACAGTCATGGGATTGCTGATATAAGCGACAAATGGACGGTCACTAACGAGTAACCGGGCGGAAGAGATGCCAAAGAACATTGTTAGAAGTAAAGCAAGCGTGGGGCTTTCAAAGTGCAGTCAGAGATACCAGCGGAATATTGGACACTGATCCAGCATTGGGTAACTAATTGTGGAGGAAGCATGTGAAATAAAGGCAAGTGAGTCAGAGGTGATAATAAAACGGACCTTTTGTGCAGGTGATTACAGTGTCATATGGAAATTCAAATGAAGGCGAAAAGCTTCGCAGGGACTTCAGTGAACTTTTGAAGAGCATAAATGGTGTATGGACATATAACGGACTTTTAAAGAAAAGAAAAGAAAAGCCGTCAATGAAACGGATTAGTGGAGACAAACGTCAATGGTTCGGCTAGGCAGGAGTTGGAAGAGTGTAAAATGTTTTTTTTTGTATGTGATAGAAAATTGTTAACCAAATTATGGATGGCTGCAGATGGCTGGCATTCTGTTTCGTAAAGTCCTTGGTTGCAGGTGGTGGCAGGTAGAATATTGAGGGAAGCAGGTAAAAAAGGGCTGGTTTGACGAAGTTGACAGCTGCGAAGGCTGGGTTCCGGCCATTGGTTTCGTACTACAACGCGGGAAGAATTGCACTGTTGAGTTGGATTATTTGGGAATAGACGTTGAGCGGATGTGTTGATGGTTGGTGTCTGAATCACCTCTGCGATCCGGTGAGACTTTCATGAGGTTTTGTTAATCCGTGTACGGTGCCCCATGTAACGTCAGCAGGCGAAAGTATAGGTTTAAACCATTGATCAAATCGTCCAGTCCTTACGGTAATCCGGAATAAACGTCGATTCGGCCGATGGATACCCAAGTAACCAGTGCAATCTGGAAGAGATCAGGAGTGCAGCAGTCTGGAGAGTGTTCCAGCTGTGGGTTATGATTATCGTTTATATGGAAGCAAGAAAATGAACATTTTGTTATCCGAACAATTAGTTATCGTTTGGCTAGTGGACCGGTCTATTAGGGATCCCTAGATGGAGACTGGTAGCTTTCTAGGGTAGTTGGGTGATAGTAGAGATTTAGGGCGATATCAGGTAGGCGGTGGATGAGGAGAGGGTGTCCGTTTGGGAACCAGGAATAAGACAATAGTAGAGGGTATGGTCTGGAAGAAGAATGAGAAAATAGGAAGATAACGGTCTGGTCAGTTCACCAGCTGTGGTAAAGGACGGCAAACAGTAAAAAGGGAGAAAAACACTGGGTGTTAAGGAGAGGATTTTTCATGTAGGGGCAAACGTGCTGGTATTTGGCAGGGGCACACGGATTCTGGTTAGAATGGGGTCTCAACTTACCATGAGCATATGCGCAGAGAAGTGAAGCCTAGTTACTAAGGAATGGTAATACGTGTGGCAAGGATTCAGTGCACGAGGAAGGCGCAAAAAAAGCAGGATGGGACGGCAGAGTTCTAGCCTGAGCCAGGAATTAAGTGAGAGCGAGCACTCATCGCTAAAGGACGGGAAGGTTTTATTTATATGTATGCAAATTGTGTTGTAAAATGGCACAATCTAGTTAGGAAGGGGGACAAGTGAGTGGAGCATACCCAAGGTATATATATACATATATATATATATATTTTGATGTGTACGTCGATGCGATCATCGAACGGGTCATGCGGAAGCAGTCGGACGCAAAAGACTATGGCAAGAAAAGTGAGATAGAGTGACGCAGCTGAGGATCAACGGTTAACGGAAAGAAGAACAAAAGTTAAGCACGGGCTCATCGGTGCGGTGGATCCCAAAGACACATTGAGGCCATGAAACGTGAGACTAAAAGGGAAACGCCTAAGTGTGGCTAAAACTTTTAATGGGAAAGTTAGTATTTCGCCTAGAGTGGTCATTGAGCAGGAGTAAAGACCAAGTTCTGCATGAAATTACAGAAGAACCTTAGCTGGGGGATAGGGTGGGAGCAGAAATGGTAACGTCATAACTGGGTGTTGAGTTCAGTTAGTGAGTCACGCTAAGTGGGACGAATCAGACTGGATTTTCCAGTTCGAAATCGCAGAGGTGGTGAGCGAAGTATGAGTGGTGGGACCTGGTGCGGAAGAGAGGCATTGTAAGCTAAGAGATATCGAGGAGCGTTGAGTTACTCACCATGCTTGTGTTAATAATTATAGGACAGTAGTGAGTATATATATAAACATATATGTTTATATATGTATATATATATTGTATATAAAAACGTTATGTATTTACACACATATATGTATATACATGAATAGGCATATATATATGCATATATATGTATATATATGTATATATATAAATGTATATAAATGTATAAAGCTGAGAGGAGCGGAAGCTAGGAGAAATAAGAGGATCAAGGAGTGAATTAGTGGGTGGTGGGACTTAATGTCTTAGGATCCAGCACCACTGGACAATTTGGTGCTGGGAGAAAACATCATTGGCTAAAACCTTCAGCTAGAGGAGAGTTGTTTTACATGGCTGCCCTAGTACTATATGGCGAGGGAGGAAGTAATTGTTTAGACGTGGTTGTGGAAACCGACTAGTGAAATAGATGAGGCAGGGATGTATAAGGGTTAGGTGATGGTAGGTGAACGTGGGCGAGTAGCGAGAACCGGCAGGCATCTAGATAGTTATAGCTGTAAACGACAAAATCTATCCTTCTGCAATGTGGGTTATACGTAAAAAGTAATAATAAATGGTAAGCCTATCGTCTGTCGTTAGGCAGAAAATGGTAGGTTTGGAATATGGTGCTGTGATCCTAGTAGTTGAACCCGTTTTTGAAGGCCAGCTTGACGGATAGCAGAGAGCGGGAGGAGAGACTGAAGCCAGGGTTCTAAAGTTCGATGCCTTCTTCATAGGCTCGATCCTCAGATATGCTGGCGTTAGTCAAAGATAACATATGACTAACGGTAAGTTGTGATTTAACGGCATGGCTAAACTGGGTTATTGACGCACATTTGCGAATGGTCCAAGGCAGCTTATTCCAAAGCTTTGAATATTTAATGAGAAAGAAGTTGGACCTGATTGCCAGCCTGGGATGTGGAATGGTCAGACTGAAGTCTCTGTGGCGCAGAGGGTAAGATGAGGGTAGGGAAAACTGTGTAGAGCTGGTAGAAGTGAACGCAGAGCAATGAATAAGTCTGTATAGAAAATACAAGTTAGGCCTGACATGTCTAAGCCATACTGGGTCAAGTTTTAGTAGAGCGCATCGCTCTTTATATCTCAATGGAGAAGAATATTCTACTGGCTTCTTGGTGAAGGTGCGCTGAACTTTGTCCAGGCGTATTCTATCCGATTTAGACATTCCAGAGAAGAATATAGAGCAATATTCAAGGTGGGGTCTGGCATGGGATTGGTATGTAAGGAGGATACTATGTTTCATTTTAAATGATCTGAGAACTAGGCCTATTATCTGTCTGGCCCTGGCCGTCTGAAATGAGACATGTTCCGAGAATTGTAGATTGTTAGTGTATCGAAGCACAAGATCATTCACTGATGAGCTTGGGGCAATGGATACTTGGTTCAGTAACAGAGTTCCGAGAGGGACTTGACGCCCGTAGGTTGTGGAGATGCTTTTGGATGTCGAGAAGCACATCTGCCATGAAGTGCACCATTGATCAAGTTTCTCAAGATCACTACCTATTTCAGACAGTGCTGCGCTCAAATCTTGATGGCGGAAATCATACACGATTTTGATGTCGTCGGCGAAGGGGAAAGGTGTGCCATGTTGCACAATCGAAAAAATGTCGTTAATGTACAGTAAGAAAAATAGCGGACCAAGTACACTTCCTTGTATGACTCCCCTAGTGACAGGCGCCGGTTGCGATAGATGACCATTAGCATATACAACCTGGGTTCGATCCGACAGGTAAGAAGTAATCCATGATAAAAGCGGGTCACGGATACCATAGGCTCGGAGTTTTGTTAACAATCGGGAGTGAGGAACTCGGTCAAATGCCTTGGTCATATCGAGGTAGATGATAATCATAGATTTTCTGTCGTCAGCTGCCGTGGTCACTGGGTTGAAGAAATCAAACTGGCATGTGGTACAAGAAAGTGACTTTAGGAAGCCATGTTGGCCGCTGTGAATGAGGTTACGGGAAATGAGATAATCTATGTGGCCTCTTCATGCCCGCATTGGTCACTTAGTCTTGTGGAAGATGTAGACTAGCCTCACGCCCATGTAGCCAATGGTTTAGGTGCGACCAGTAGTAGAACGTTGACGACGATCATTAGGCGCGCTCACTGACAGCAGGGCCTAGGCAGGTAGGGAGAATCAGTACCTTTATACCATACCTTTTACTCTGCTAAGGAATTGGGAGGACTTTGGTGGGCGGTGTAACAGCCGGTCGTGGAAAATCCCCCTTTTTTCCCTAGCCATTCAGTGTTTTTCCTGACATCACTCATTTGCTTACACTATTGACTTGTCTTTACGGACTGTTTGTTTCTATGGACCAATTGTTATTTGTTCGCGCCCAGAGCGCTACTTTGTCATGTCCTTGTTCCGGACCTGCGTGACGCACGTGCTCCTTGCTCGCACACTGCAATTCGGTTTCTCGCTGCTGAGTCCTTGTGATCGTATTATTGAGGTTTGTGTTCTTTTTGATGTCATTGTTCATGTAATAATCTAGTATCGTAGAATATCGCGGATAATAGTCTTTTGATTTCGGGATCCGTTGCGAATTTGGCTACGCAATGCTCAAACGTTCGTTACACAAGGCATGACCAGAGAACACGGCATTTCACAGCAATATGGGGTAATCACAATTCTGAAGGTCAAGTTTCACACAATTGCAGTAATAGATCAATAAGCTTCGACGGTGTTTAAGTGAACTAAAGAGGAGAGGGTCAAAGCGGCTATTGTAAATCGGTTTTGAATTCGGGACGGGGGCGATATCGTTAGCCGGATATAGGTAGGAATGCAGGTAAAAGCGATGCTGAAGAAGAGTAAAAGCGCATTGTTTGCAAGAGCCTATAAGGCAACTGGTGTCGGAAGTCACTGCATGAACATGGGGTTGAGGCGGGAATAGTACACAACTTGCCTTATGGGTGCCGATAACTGTCTACGACGGATCCCGTAGTCCAGAATGGATCACGGCCATCTACAGAATTTGGTGTGCAGTTGATGAAAATAGAGAGAGAAAAAGCGGTGGAGAGCAAGAGATTTAAAGAAGAGTCGGGAAGTATAGAAGGAGACGCGGCGTGGCACCAACCGGATAGTTGAGGAACCAATATAGAGAAATTGGTTGAGTGCTACCAAAAGAAAATTGAAAATAGAGTTACCATGGTTTTATCAAAGTGCAGTCGGAGATGCCTGCAGGATATAGAGAAGTTTGGTCCTCCATTGACTAACTCATTTTGGAGGGAGCCTGTAATACAAATGTAAGTGAGTCGAATGGGATAATCAGATTGGCCCTTCTGTGTAGGTAATTCTGATATCAAATGGAAAATCACATGGACGCAGAAACCTTCACCAGAAATGCAGTGTGCTTTTAAGGAGCGTGAATGGTGAAGGGACACAGAACGGGTAATTTCCACGAGAAGCCTTTGAGGATTTACTTTGTTGGAGACAAACGCTGCTGATGCAACCAAGCAAATATGCACGCCTGGCTGTTGGGGGGTGGATGGGTGTGGTTGGTGTCGCCAACTAAAGCGATAAGGATTTTCCGAGCACTGGTTTAGGGACCGGAATGGCGTGAAAAGTAAGCTTTATGACAAAGGTACGGAGTAAGCGAGAAGTCGGTCATCTAGACAGAGACAAACCAAGGGTCTATGCAGACCATGAATTCACAAGTGTGCTATATGCGCACAGGTCTAGGTGAGACCTATGCAACAATGCGGTATAGGATGTGAGCTATATAGCCAACTATACATATTTTTAGTTGGGTCTAGGAGACTTGGGACGATGAGGGATAGTGAGCTAATAGAATTTTACTGTGTGGTATACACAGATGCAACCTACACAGGGTACGGTAGGCACTGTACTATTGTTTGGATTGCGACAGCAGGTTGCGCGGGGAGGTATATTTTAGATATGGGATCGGTGGACCGGGTGGGACGAGAGTGTACTCCTATAAGAGAAAATAGGTGGAGACACAGTGGGACGGAAACGTCAGAAGGTGCGCTGGTGGATGCGTAGCGAGAACGAAGTAGCACTTGGGTTATAGGCAGTACGATGTAACAACGCTAGATAGATGGTATCGTGGAGAGAATCAAGGAAGATTTGCTAAGTAATTCATGCAAGATGGTAATAAATGGAATTGAGGCAGAGAATATCCAATATAATCTATAACTCCAACTAGCGATAACAACTAGCAGCTGCACGTTGGTATGCCCTAGTTGTTTATACAACTAGGTCACTTTCTGGTTTTGAGGTGATATATACTAGGGTGGACACAGTTATCAGTCCAAACAGTGGGGTAAGCAAAACCGAAAACGAGAGAGCCTGAAGTTTACGTCAGGGTGACCTTGACCCGAGGGGGCAGTAGCTAGGTTTGATTGGGATATCCACCGTCGTGCTGTGGAGGGGGGGGGTGGGTCATCATCAGAAACCGCTTTCAGGTTGACCGACGAATTCGCTCCAACCGCACGCGCCAAAGGACTGAGTAGACCACCGTGGTGGGCAAATCGATCAGCCAGGGAGCAAATAAGGAAAAGCAAAGATTGGAACCTTTATCGATCAATAAGTGGATACCGGAGTTTGCTGTAACATACGAGAGGCAGGGAGCATGCACTTAAATGTGGGAGAATTCCATGGGGGATATGAAGCAATGCTAGTGAGTAGACCAATAGTGTCCCAAGACCTCCTCTAACCACCTCCAGTCTAAGGCTGTGGCAAGAGTCACCGTAGGCTGCGCGGTCAACAAAAATAGAGTGCAATCAACGAGCGGCTGGGAGAAGGTGCAGACTTCGAAGAACTTCTGCGAACTTTCGCATGGCAGGATATCTGGAGAATGTGCGACACCACCCTAATCCAGCGGAAGATCACAACGAATCGGGTCGTCATTAGTAACAGTGGAGGCGAACTGGGCCGCGCGGGATGGATAGCAGTAAGGCCCCAGGACCGGATGGTGTTCAGCCCTCCATTTTAAGAGCCCCAGCCAATGCATTATCTGAACCGCTTGCATAGTTGTTTGAAGTATCCGCATGCACCGGGAAGCTACCAGCCGACTGAAGGTTGGCGCAAGTTGCCTCCATTCACAAGTGAAGCAAACGAGAGGAGGCTTCTAACTACCTTCCCCGGAGTTTATGTCCAATTACACCCAAATTACTGGAGCCATGGGCCAGAGGTCGACCAAAAGCACACCCACGGGTCCATCGGCCGAGTGTGACCCAGCAACACGAGTTTGGTAAAATAAGGACCTGTCTCGCTAACCTGCCATAGTTTTTCGACGAGAAAACTAGAGGATTAGACCCGGGTGAACGAGTAGATGTGTGCTGCTCGGAGTTACAAAACGCCTTTGGCCAAGTGAATCATCGTTTCTTGCTGGGCGAGCCGAAGACGCTTGGGGCGGCCTTGAAGACAGTGGAGTGGGTCGAGGGTTGCCAAAATAATAGATATCTCGTAGTACAGTACAGAACACTAAAACAAGCATACAGCGGTAAGGCTCAGGGTTACGTGCCTGGAACACCGTTGTCCCTAGCACCAGTGAACGATCTGGCTATCTCACCAGATTGCTCGGGGTTCCTATTCCTAGATGATACACAACTAGTAGGACATCCGGCCTTGGATCGACTGCAGACCAACTTGAACAGGATAAGCACGCGGGCAGAAAAGCGGAGGTTACCACTGAATGCAGCCAAGTGCAAACTCTTGGCCTCGAGCGGCGGAAGAAGGGAAAGGAAGTAGGTGAGCCTCCCAGTCCCTGCAAGGGCTGAGTCCGCTTCTGTTATGAGAGACTTGGATGCCCGCGTAATTCTTAGTTTTTGTATAAGGTGGCGGCTTTCGTATAAGTATGGGCACCGAGCCTAGTGAGGGATAAAATGCTGTTGGAAGATTTCAAGACAGGTCTGGTCGAGTGATGCGCAGGATGCAAGGGAAGTCCTGCTGGGAAGGACAAAGAGCTCCGAACCTGTTCCCCCTCGACTGTCGTGGGCTGAAAGGAGACCAAATGGAGGGTTTCAACTTGTTTAGAGTAATCACCAGGACAGAGAGACCATTACTGAGTCGTTGTTACAACCCAAAACTCACGGGACACGAGGGTAAATTAGAAAACCAAGGACAAACTAGAGCACGAATGAATGTTTCTTTTCCTACCGAGTGAAGAACAAGTGGAACAAGTGCCTCCACAAGCGGTGACAGCGAACTCGGTCGCTGCTTTGAAGCACAAAATAGATACGTGTTGAGCCGGGGTATTCATACTCCACGAATAACCACCTTGAGTGGCCGCTTATTTCTTTGCTTTCGTCTTTTTTCTTCCCCCAGGACTCGCTAACTCATGCAGCAGCTAGCAATTTGAGTGTTTCTTCACTGCACCTACTTCAATCCCCGAGTCTCTGTCGCCCTTGCCATCATCGTTCCATACTTACATCTTTACGTTATCGAGGTCTTTTAGTACGTCCTATATGGAGAGAGCGGTGAGTTGTGGCACTAAATCTATATTATTGTAAGGTTACTGTTTCCGGGGCCGAGTTTGCTTCCTTCGTTTCACCTCAGGTACTACAAGATACCGAATCATATTGGATATCTGGAGACCGCAGCACGATGGGAACACCTTGAGCTAACAGAGTAGAATACTAGAGGATTATTGGCCCAAAGCTAGAGTCTTGTGACATAACCTGGACTGACTCCGAGGACCTTACCTGTGCCCGATTTTGAATAACCGGACGTGTCAGATGGAACGCCTAAAGGTGTGTTTATCTATCCATGACTGGTCAAGCCCCCATTACGCCATATTTTGGCGATCAACCATCGCACAGGAGCGCGTTCAACAACGGTAAATTTTCCCAAAGTCCTTGATATTTTCCTTTTGTGCACTGACTCATCATGGCAGACAGATACACCCAAAGCCACTAAAGCTAACGTTCTGGATGGTATACTCCATGCGCATATGCGGATGCGTCTCCTAAACCCAGTGTTGCTTATCGTCCTCATCCGTCATGCCCGATACTTTTGCGGAGGACCAGCGAGGGGCTCAAAACTTATTATGGTCGACATCGGCTAACTCTATCTCTCACCCCTTGGAGTTACTGCAATATTCACCCAGATACACTAATTAAAATGCTTCCTGACACAAGCTTCCTCGAGAAACTACTCTTTTCTTCGATGGTGGGCGCCCACTTTTACTTGGTTTCTTGCCTCCGACTGTGACCCAGTGGTCTCGTTGCCCTCATTCTTGCACTTTTACGCGAACTCGGGTCTCACCAGGCAGCTAACCATTCCTAAATAACTAACACTCACCGATCTGTGCGTATGCGTATAGCACGCAGGATCCCATTTTGCTTGTTTCCCGTATGCCTCTGCTTTCTCACGGAAAAGCAGCACCTTTGAATGCAAAAAGGTTTCATCTTAAACCCTAGTATCTTCTTTTATTTTCGCTATTTTTGCCGGCCTTGACCGCAGCTGATGGAATGACCAGTCTGCTGTCGTTATTTGCCATTCCCCCCTTCAGATACCTTAAGGCTCCGTCCTTTCCTATTCCTGGCCCTCAAATGAGCCCCTTGTCTCTTTTATTACCTGCCAATCTAATAATTGTTCACCCCGGCTAAGTGTGTGCTCAATGTCTACACTTAAACTTCATTATCACTCAGCCACCCTGTAAAACTATCACGTTCTCTTCGCGCGTTAACCACCCGTGGAGCTATCCAGTGGCCGTCAGATAACAAGATTATTTTTGCCTAATTTCTAATAAAATTTCTTTTATGGACCCAGCTAGAACTTCCTCCTAACTGTAGCACTCCTGATTTCTTTCAAATCTCCCTGGCCGCCCGAAAATATTGCACGGATTTACCGATTTAATCAATCAGATTAAACCAATCTCTGCTTCGGGTGGCCGTGGTTTAAACCTATGCTTAAGCTAGCCGAAGCTATTAGGAGTACCTTACATCATTGGCCACTGTGATCACCATTCAGTTTCCCTGGTTATAGCACATCCTGATGGTCTCGCTGGAACACATGGCGGACTCCTGGCACCCACCGTCACCTCACACTGTCTCAACAACTATTCTCCGTACTCCACCCAAACGGCCCTGCTGGTTGTGCGTCGCTGTGCCGGAAACAATGGCCGGAATCCAGCCCACGCGGATGAATTTTCAACCCATCATCCCCATTCCGTCCCAACCCCAACCTTTGCTCTTTTCGCCTGACACCCAGTCGTACTGTAACCGATATCGGCGATAGCCAAGATAATTATGAAATAAAATTCCAGCCACCTGTAGTAAATCAGAAGTTGGCTGTTTATTCTCTTACCACTATATGGAGCAGCTTAATCCCACACTCAGCCAATTTTCGCTGTCAGTGTGGACCTGCCTTCTCCAAGCCACAGCTTTTTCTTCTGTCCTGACCGTCCCTGCATATTTGCTTGGTCACATTTGCAGCATCGTCTGTCTCCAATAAACTGTTTTTTCAGAGTTTCCTCCTTGAAGATCTCTGCTCGGCTTTCACCAATCATTCGTGTTTTTCAGAGGCATACCGCAATCCTGGTGAAGAGTTGTCTTCATTTCCACCTTCATGTGAAACAAAACATTCCCCTGGTTACTACCTATCAGAAAGGGTCAACCACAATAACAGGCCCAACACACCCACATTCATATAAAAGGATTCTTTCACAGTCACTTACTCGGTAATGGAACCAGTCTTCTCTATGAGTCGCTGGCGTCTCTGATTGTACTTTGAAAACCGCATGTGGGCTTTAATTTCAAACTTGTACCCTGGCAACACTTTACTTCCCAGGTTCCAAATAATTAATCTTCAGATATCCAGTAGGTGCATCCTCGAGTCTCTTTCTATAAGTCTCAACCCTTTTTTCGGATATTTCTCTCACTCAAACACTGTCAATCTGTTTCCATACTCACTTCCTGTACCCCAAATTCCGTAAATCGGTGTGATTTCTTCTCTACCGCCGCGTCCGTCACCAGCAGTTTACAGCACCTTACAACGCACACAATGTATTAATCTTGCCTCGCCACCCTGTCAATGCTGTGACGTCCTTCGCCAGTTGCTTCACAACTTCCTGTATACACTGCACCTTCGATATTCTTCACTAGCGCTTCTACTCGCATCTCCAATTTTCGGTACCAGCCACGACGTCTTCCCAAATTTGAAATTGATTTATGGTTACCGCAGTAAGCACCTCCACCGCAGTTCCCTCAAACACTGCCCAGATTTCTTGTACTCTTGCGGCAACTGTGCAACCCCCAAACTTTGAATTTGTGATTACCTTAAGTTGCTGTATATTTTTGTGCCCTATGACCGCACCCTGTGCGCCCGTCTTGACCATGGTCAAGAAAAATATTATTACGGTTGTGACCATAGGTTCCAAGGACTATTTATTGGACCATCCCACGTCTGCACTGAGTGACCCAGGACCAACCTTCGGCCCATGCGGACTGGAGCCCAACTGTAGCCTCCCATAGAAACCTTGACTACGGCCGGGCTACCCTGCATGAGGCACTCAATGTAGACCAATCAAAGTCTGCTCCCGCTTCTCCGCCGTCAGTACAGCTCAACATGCTTGTGCAACTGGAGGATCATACTCCACCTTTTACTGTCACAGTCACCAGCTTTCATCAGCTTCAGCAGTCACAACTCGCTAAGCCGGGCTGGTTTGCCACGACTCAACCTTTACCTCACCAGACGACCCAAGCCTACGGAGCGGTGCGCATTACCGATGACAGTCGCTCTTGATTATTCCTGACCCCACCCGAAACAGTCCAATAGCTCGGCTGAAACGCCAGGCTAAGAAATTCATTTCGTTGACGGAGTTTCGATCCTCCGTCTGAAAGCGAGGTCGCTTATCCTCCCCATCAATGATCTGCGATGCTGGCCTCAAGAAATAAGGTCTCAATGCGACGAAATAAGTATCAATGTAACAGCATAATGGGTCCAGATCACCTGCCGAGAATTTTCACCCTAGTATCTGATGCTAGGTCTTTCCCCCGAAACGGTACCTGGCGTGGAAGGTAATTCTTCACTGATCCGGCCTTAATCCTTCTTCCGCCATTTGATTAGTCTTCTCTTCTACACGATACTTGTTATTGATCACGGTAATTAACTCGCCGTTCTTTTCTACTCACACCAATTATCTTTCGTACAATTTTATACCTCTTTTTCCTGTCTACCTGTCTCATACTTTTCCCTGTTCCATAAACCCTGCTGTTCATCCGTCACTCATAGCTTGCATCGTTTTTGCATTGAGTCCGCTTTTAGCACTCGGCATTAACAAACATTTCTAATTGATCCGTTTGTTGCTGTTGCCGAACTTGGCTTCGAAACTGTCTTGCGTTCACCGCGCGAAATGTCATTGTTTTGATCCACTCAAACTCGAGAGCTTCATTGATTTTTGCTGACATCTTTGATCATTACACTCGAAATTCGACCTTATTACGCCTTGTCAAGTAATGTGGTGGTCCATCATCATGCGCTTCTACGGACATCTCCAGCATGGTCGGGGAATTAACCATTATCATTATTAATACTGGTACTATTAACATTTTCTCTGCCGCGGTCTTCATATCACCCTATCCATTATCGTTCCCTACTTACATCTTTACGTTATCGAGGTCTTTTAGTACGTCCTATATGGAGAGAGCAGTGATTTGTGGCACTAAATCTATATTATTGTGAGGTTGCTGTTTCCGGGGCCGAGTTTGCTTCCTTCGTTTCACCTCGGGTACTACAAGACGCCGAATCATATTGGATATCTGGAGACCGCAGCACGATGGGAACACCTTGAGCTCGCAGAGTAGAATACTAGAGGATTATTGGCCCAAGGCCAGAGTCCTGTATCCTGATCTGGACTGAACTCAAGACGTTGCGAACAAGAAAACCTCAGTCCCTTACTAATCCAGTTATCTGGGTCATTTCTGGGCTGAGTTGTCCCATAAATCCTCAATTTCCCCCTGACCTGATAACAGGTGCCTGCATTTTTTTGTATCAGGTGAATATTTCCCTTTTACGTTTCCTCCGTTAACTTTACTCCTGTCCTCCCGTATTTGACCTGATAAAGGTTCACCCACCAGCTAGCTGTTGTCAGACAGCCGGAAACCGGCTCAATCGAGAATTGATATGTGGTCATTCACTCACTGCAAAAGCAGCGAAATGCTGACCACGGACAAGTGGGGTACGCTGTCGCAATCCCCCCTAATTGGGGACTTGGTTTTTTCAATGCTAACGCAGGATGACCTCGATGCTAGGCCTTCTGCTACCCACCTCAGAACTAGCCGCTCCATGCAAGGCCCTCCCGGTATGACAACCAACAGCTGACGGTTTGCTGAGTCGAAGGCTTTCTGGAACTCCAGCTGGCAAACCCCCAATCGTCCTCCGCGGTCGATTCTGGAAATTACTACATCCAAGAAGGATAGTAAACTGGTCAGACAAGACCTTTTCCCAATGAAACTAAGTTGCTGTTTTGCAGTCCGACGATGATGAACTGCACGTTCAATCGAGTGTTCCTTAGCTCGTCTTCCTAGATTTTTGAACGCGGATGACGGCATGCCTGCAGGCATTTAGTACGAAAATTCTTCCAGTAGTCAACTTTGTTGATGGCGGCCACCTGCGCCTTTTTTCAGTCAACCTTTAGAGCCTCTGCCTCCAGCAAAGCATTGGAAAGCCGCGCAGGCCAGGTGGCTGGTATGATGGCAGAAGGCTCGAGAATAGCATGATAAATTCCGTGCCGTTTTTCAGCCTTGATTTTATCTGACCGGACAGGGGCAAGCTGGGCCGGTGTTCAAGCCATCCGTTGCAGCAACCGAATGGGCGTCGGCTGTCTCAGACGGCCTCTCAGTACCCTGAATATATGCCCCTTGGAATCTCATTCAAAATTGGCGCTTTCTTGTAGACACTGGTTGCTTCCTCGCGGTTGTTGTTAATTATACCGCCCGTGGTGACCCATGAGAAGGCTTTGAACTGAACTTGGCCCGATAATTGGGACTAAACTTGACCGTATACGTAAAGCCCAGATTATATTTTACCTAGCACACAAACAGCACTCAGTAGGCATTGTCTCCAGCCCTTATGCATCAAAACACGCGATAGTGGCCCCATCCCGACCGGAACCGATGCTGAGTCTTATGCTTCTCCTGTTGTGCTCAGTTTTCCCGGCTTAACCACCAGAATCGTTTGTACAGCCAGTTTACGCTCTTCAGTGGAGATAGCCAATCGGTTGGCCCGGACAGATTGCCTTCGATGAAGTGACGCCCGTCCCAAAATGTGTGGTAGTTGACACACCAGTCGATTTTCCTCGCAGCTACGCGGACGGCCGCCAAGTTCAACCTCCTGAAATCCCTCCAATTTTCTGTGGAATTAGTGGGGGCGCCACAAGGCAGAAATCTAATAACCACATGACTGCGTGCTTTCTGGAGGAGCACAACACTCCATGTCACCAACTTTCTCGAGATGCCAAATGAAGACCGGGTCGAGCAGACCTGGGGGTTGCCCCTTCCTGTACCATAAAAGTTGGTTTACAAACTGAGAGGGCGGCAACAGTTTATTGTCTCAATCAATTCCCCATCGAGGCTGTAATCTGGCGCCCAGAGCACCTCCCTCTCCGCTTCCGGGGCTCTGAAGTCTCCGCAAATTATTAGTCCATTTGTCTAATGGCCATCCGATGTGAACTGTTGTACCGATATCCTCATAATGCTCCGTATGTTGTCTCCGGTAAACACACAATAACAAACGAAGTTCCGGAGACAGAATACAACATTGAGCCGGATGCGTGTTTGGTGAACCAAAGCCCTCCCGGCTGTCTTCAAAGTTTTGATTGATATGCAGGATGGTTCACTGTGGTGATTCATCAGCTGTCACACGTAATACGCCCAGGTACAGCTTGGTAGCCACGTACGCGGATCAGCCTCTACCAATCAGGATCGCCGAGGACAAGTCCGATAAGCGCCTACTGTGACTGGTCACCATCGAGTCCACCAATTATTTTCTCAAATTTACTGTGCTTATACAAATCCGTTCTGCAATACAACTAACGTGCTATTTCGCGGCCCCGGCCTTCTTGCCACGTTCGTTCGGATAGTTCTGGGCGGGGCATTTTCGGCACGTCCAGTCGGTTCAGCCCATCAAGATGATGACATTCCCCTTCCTCGCTTCCGTTCCACCTATCGGTCCCACGAGCTCCGCATCCTTTCCTCGGTATCAGCTCCGTGGCTGCAGCTTGATGTTACCAAGTCTCCGCTATCGGAAGTCAATGAGCTGTTTGTGTCTCAATTGCCGACTCCATCAGTCCGGTGCCGAAGCCGCAAGTTTTGGTGTGCCTTTTAGTAGACTCTGTCATGGGAGGTGCTGAGCCGTTCGCGGTAGGGTCGATACTGTTCGGTCCAAAAACTCGATATTCGAGCTCGGAGCCCGTGGCTACATTCCGACATTTGTTTTCGAAAAGATTAAACCAACTGGGGTCAGTTTGCTGACACCGGTCGCATTCTCAGCCGATAGGATCCGCTCAGTGGTATGAAGCCCATTGAGAGATGACACTGGTTGTGGTGCCGATTCAAACACCACTGTTGAAAAAAGGTTCATTATTGATGTAGATGCCATTCACCCAACAGTAGGTAAAGTGCCGGGGTTACGGTCCGAGCCCATTTCGGATTGATTCGGCTCGACATAAATGTTCAGCTCGGTGCACCGGAAAAGTAGGGCAACACGCTAGTGCATAGATTCCTACACAAACATCTCCCCGAATCTCCCGGTGCTGCTGCCGGGTGAAAGTCAAACCTTCTTTGATCAAGTTGTGGCGAAAACGGTGGGAAAAGTACTTCCGACTGCTGAACCTCAATCCCAATGGTGAAAAGCGTCCTCCTAGCTGGACGCAATCAGCTAGGAGCCAGTCACCAGTAGGGTCACGGGCTACAAAGGCTACAAAATGAATCGAAGGGTTAGGAGTGGGCACGTAGGCTGAGGGGATGGACGATGGTTCATGATAGATAAGGGACCGAAAGTTAGAGAGAGAAATTAAATTAGGTAGGTGAGAGAGCGTAGAATATAAGATGGGCAAGCGATAAACCCTTTCTCTGAACACATTTCCCCGCTTCCCGTGTGACCTCCCGTTGAAAGCTATCAGCGACGAAGCGTCAATGACGTCCTTGGACCATCTTTCTGAATATGTTATCAACATAACAGAAAAGATTTGACCTTATCCGGGTCCCTGCTTCCCAAGAATACTTAGGCTGTCCTCCAACAGCTGAATTTCTTTTCAAACTCCGTACTGGGTTCAGACCACCACTCACATCAACATCACTTCCCGTTATCTTCAAAGTTCTGATTAGGCTACCTTTACATTTTCTAAGCCTCACGGAGAAAAACTTCAAGCGTTTTGGAAACTGATTACGGATGAGCCCTTCCAGACATGCAAAAAAACCTGATGGATCGGCGCCGAACTTGCTCGAGGGCTTCATTATCCTTCACCATATGTGACTGCCATGCCTGAACGTGGTTCTGTTGGTGGTCAGAATTGACCCGGTATAGGACTTGTGCTTTTTGGTCGCTTCAGTGTTCCAAAAACGACGTCACTACAGCCTTCTGCATTTGTGTGAAAACTTCTAATTTTCTCAAGGAAAATGCTGGGAGAAGCCAAAATGGCTCACTTCTTGCCCTGTGGGCAGTTAGCGCGCACCGTGATAATAACAATGGCAATAATGATATATTTTATGTACGTGTTCGGGAGGCACGCATGGGAGCACGATTAAAGTTTACGAGATCACTCATCAAGGTGAAAAATTCACTAATTTTGAAGGGGGAGTCGCACAATAAAGCAACAGATTTTCGAGGATCGGGAGAGCCTAAATCACTCGAAGTGACAGCGGAATAAAAGATGAAAACGAGTGAATTTTGAGTCAATGGGGGCAACAGTGAGAAATCAACATGATGTAAGAATGTTGAGAAGGACATTATGTTAGCACGCAGAGAACACCATATCCACAAGGGTGATGCGAGAAAGTGGTCAATGATGTGCACTCAAGATAACTTGAACAGGCATTTGATGGGAGGGTAGTAAGGAGTAATTTGAGGCGCTCAACATGTACAAGTCGACCGGTCTTGAGGGCATAATTGTATATTTTGGATGCTCCCGAAGCATGCTAGAATGCATGATCCGATGATTATAGTGATGCTGGAATGACAATTCACAAAAGGGTACAACACGTGCATGCAGAGTATCAAAGAGAGTTTTACCGTGAACTAAAACCGTAGTAACGACCGGCAAATTCGAAGGTCAGGGTCGAATGATGTCAGTTGAAGGTCTGGAGTACATGCACTAGTGGAAATTCGAACATATTCAAAGGATGTGTTTTTGGTGCGCTACAGAATATGAGAGGCATATGGATAGAAATCTCGTCGAAGCGTTTGGTGAATTATTCACTTTACGACAGGTATGTCAAGAAGTATTAACATGGGAATATATCAGTCTACAAAGATGGTAGTATATAAATTGGTGGCTGTATACTGGAGGAATCATATATGTGGCGAACAATTGCGTATTTCTTGGGAGGGATACTACCAGAGTGATGGTGGCAGGGAACGGCCGGAGTAAAACAGGTGAGCGTGCGGCAAATTATTAACTTTATGTAGGGTTGGTATGAAATGTCAAAGCGGAAGTTGAAGACTAATCAATATTGACCGTGTGGTTACATCCATTATACAGGTGTTCAGTTCTGCGGGAGGGAAGGTAAAGTAATTCACAGGTAAGTGTACGTCACTAGATGAACACTGTGTGGAGTGTGCCATGCAAAAATGACAGATCAATAAAACTGCCCAGGTATAACGCGGAAAGCGGCAGTGGATCAACGAATATAGAAATAAAATGTATCAGCCGGTGCAGATAGTGGTGTGATTTAGAGGCTGGATACGGGGTCAGTTTCGGTAATATAACACGAATGCAACATCTGGAAGAACAAAGGTGTCGATAACGGTGATGGTATAGAAAGTAGACGGTGAATGGCACATTTCTAATGAACAATTTGACAGGTGTATTAAATGATGGGAACGGAGCGGCGATGCAGTATGGGAGACGGTTGCGACAGAAAGGTAAAAACACGGCGTGGTTTAGCGTTTCTGATAAATAGGATTATTCCTGTAAGAGTGGATACATGCTTTTCGGAACAAGGAGGCAACTGGCAAAATATCTCAGGGGTTTGCTTAAGGTCTATTACTTTTTCTCCTCTACACGAATGAATTAATGAAACGTTTGGCACTACCATATTTCATTTTGCAGACTACGTCAAACTTATGGGAGCAGGTGATCGCATCGAATAAATGGGGGTCTGACGCGGGCGGGGTAACCAGGCAAAATAACGAACGTCTCCAAATGAAGTCAAGTCTCGCCTACTAGCCAGAACTTCAGTGAAGTGATAGGTACGGGGGGCACTCAGCATTTTACTGCTAAGGCTGCATGGTCAAATGGCGGCTGGGGCGTCAAAGTGGCCGCGGACTTAAAGTAGGCTAGACGACCCTGCTTATGGGACCCCGCCAAGAAAAAAACAAATGAGCGTACGAGCTTAGCACTCAGTAATTCTGCCCGACCCTGGGCAGGAAGAAGGCGTGCCATTTGAGCTATTCGCGTAAAAGCCGACCCCTTTCGGGTTCCTCGCTCCATTTCCGACCAGCTTGCTGACGCCTAATTCCGTTACCCATGCAAGCCCTCAAGAGCTTCACCATGTGAATTCACCTATGTTCATATCTCTCCTTGTCAATACGTGGACCGACTATTACCAGCGCCAATTTACGCCCAAGAGCAAAATGCAAACTAATCCTAATAAATTCAACCCTGAATAATCACTTGTAAGTGACTCGTGGACAAAAACATTTGCGGCCCACCTGGGTTTCCACCCGCCTGCGGTTTTTGTCAGAGCGCAAGTGAAAGGCTTCTTGTTCTTACGCACGAGGCTGACAGCGGCCATAGCGAACTAGACTCTCAACATACGCTCATCCACCTCCCACTCTGCATTTCAATCACATCATGCCCTTTTCTGCATGCCTGGCATGTATGTGGATGTCAGATACGCAACCACCGTGGCTCTAGAGGTTATCTCACCGCTCTAGGAAACAAAACGATACATTGGACGACGAACACGTCTCATCAAAGCACTAAATATATACATATATATATATATGAATGTACATACAAAACATGTATAAGAACTGGTAAAACTGCCCGTATTTGTCGTTTGTGCTTTTCTATCTTTCCTTTTTTCCGTAAGAAAGCGGCGTTTCCCATATCCTGGCATCCAACCCACCCTTAAGTTTACAGACCAACCTAACAACAACCTTCCGTACATCAAGGCCTTGCACCAACCTACTGCATTCGACCTGTAAATACCTCACGGTAGGACGAGTCATATATCCCACAGACCTTTTATACGAACCTGCCACTTAGGTGTTCAATGAATCCCTGCTGTTTTCTCGCGTAGCTCCCAGACCCGACAGCCTCAGTGCACCTACACGCCCTTATTAATCCCGAACGATAAGACGTACCGGTACACCATCGAATGGTAATCAGTAACTAGGTCTTATAGCGCAGTGGCAGTCAGTGCTCACGAAGACTGACCTAAAATATCTATGACTTCCCAAGTCACTAAGACCATCGTGCCCTATTCCCAGCCTCCTTATACCTATCCCTTAATTTGCTCACGCTAACCCCCAGTTGGAACACCGTTCCGACAGCAACCTCCCCGCTTTCAATTTTAGAACCACACGATCATCGTGTTGCTTGGCTGCAATATGTCGCGTAGACTTCTCATCTCTTCCCGTGTACAATCGTGCCCCGGCTGGCTGCCGCGAATATGATCTGGCTACCAGGTTTCACCCGCATGAGGTCCTGATAATGCTGCATGTGCTTCGCTGGGGCTTACTGTGAATCTATTACTAGAAGACTCCCGATTTCGAAGCAGTTTAAACCACCTTGCAAGGGTTCTCCTGTGAATAATGAACACTCCAGATTCGGTAATGCCCTTCTCCTTACCATGATAAGGAAGCGAACCAAAACCGCAAACAACTCTTGCCTAAAGGGCTTGGTATAGACAAAAAAAGCCACAGAAAACTGAACCAAATAACGTAATTTGTTTTCCCCAGCTTAACCTGGTCCATCGCAGGGGTTTCCCCTTTTCTTCCTCGCCTTCTTTTGTTCCTCGTAGACGCGATATTCGGCTTGCTCATTACGCCTACTAAGAATCCAATATTTGTTCCATCAGATGAGAAATTGTGGCATTAGACTGCACATGCCAATTTTAAAGAAAATTATCTCACCTCTTCAGGGCTTTCTATTCCTTTCCGTATCCACAAGTCAATGAAAATAAGGATTCCGTTGCGCACCTCCATTAAATTCCTAATTGTACCCCTGCCCTGTTATCGACTGCCTGTTCAAGTTATCTTGAGTGCGCATCATTGACCACTTTCTCGCATCACCCTTGTGGATATGGTGTTCTCTGCGTGCTAACATAATGTCCTTCTCAACATTCTTACATCATGTTGATTTCTCACTGTTGCCCCCATTGACTCAAAATTCACTCGTTTTCATCTTTTATTCCGCTGTCACTTCGAGTGATTTAGGCTCTCCCGATCCTCGAAAATCTGTTGCTTTATTGTGCGACTCCCCCTTCAAAATTAGTGAATTTTTCACCTTGATGAGTGATCTCGTAAACTTTAATCGTGCTCCCATGCGTGCCTCCCGAACACGTACATAAAATATATCATTATTGCCATTGTTATTATCACGGTGCGCGCTAACTGCCCACAGGGCAAGAAGTGAGCCATTTTGGCTTCTCCCAGCATTTTCCTTGAGAAAATTAGAAGTTTTCACACAAATGCAGAAGGCTGTAGTGACGTCGTTTTTGGAACACTGAAGCGACCAAAAAGCACAAGTCCTATACCGGGTCAATTCTGACCACCAACAGAACCACGTTCAGGCATGGCAGTCACATATGGTGAAGGATAATGAAGCCCTCGAGCAAGTTCGGCGCCGATCCATCAGGTTTTTTTGCATGTCTGGAAGGGCTCATCCGTAATCAGTTTCCAAAACGCTTGAAGTTTTTCTCCGTGAGGCTTAGAAAATGTAAAGGTAGCCTAATCAGAACTTTGAAGATAACGGGAAGTGATGTTGATGTGAGTGGTGGTCTGAACCCAGTACGGAGTTTGAAAAGAAATTCAGCTGTTGGAGGACAGCCTAAGTATTCTTGGGAAGCAGGGACCCGGATAAGGTCAAATCTTTTCTGTTATGTTGATAACATATTCAGAAAGATGGTCCAAGGACGTCATTGACGCTTCGTCGCTGATAGCTTTCAACGGGAGGTCACACGGGAAGCGGGGAAATGTGTTCAGAGAAAGGGTTTATCGCTTGCCCATCTTATATTCTACGCTCTCTCACCTACCTAATTTAATTTCTCTCTCTAACTTTCGGTCCCTTATCTATCATGAACCATCGTCCATCCCCTCAGCCTACGTGCCCACTCCTAACCCTTCGATTCATTTTGTAGCCTTTGTAGCCCGTGACCCTACTGGTGACTGGCTCCTAGCTGATTGCGTCCAGCTAGGAGGACGCTTTTCACCATTGGGATTGAGGTTCAGCAGTCGGAAGTACTTTTCCCACCGTTTTCGCCACAACTTGATCAAAGAAGGTTTGACTTTCACCCGGCAGCAGCACCGGGAGATTCGGGGAGATGTTTGTGTAGGAATCTATGCACTAGCGTGTTGCCCTACTTTTCCGGTGCACCGAGCTGAACATTTATGTCGAGCCGAATCAATCCGAAATGGGCTCGGACCGTAACCCCGGCACTTTACCTACTGTTGGGTGAACGGCATCTACATCAATAATGAACCTTTTTTTAACAGTGGTGGGTGAATCTCTGACAGTGATCCATACAATTTGAACACGCAATTATTAATGTGTGTGGATAAATTGCCCCAAAATACTGCAGAGCTACAATTATAGAGACTTCCAGCCTTTCATAAATCATGGGTTGTTCCCGGCAGAAGAGGACGCTGTCAAACTGATTTCGAACTAACCGCACTATGTCTCTCTCATGGGACGTCAACTGCAATGTGGTAAATTTGTTCACGTCTAGCACTGTGAACGTCCTGGGTCTCCCTGTGCGGCGACTAACAAAAGGGGACAGAATATCCTAAAACTAACGTCAGTGAAAACGGATAAATAAGGACCTCCTGCTTGTGTGCACCAACCCGAAATTCATATGGGGTCCTTGTTTCTAGCCGCCAGAAGCAGGTGGCCAGCCACACATAGGGCCGTGAGTTACAAGAAGTTATTCGCCTTTAGCAAGCTCAAAAATGACAAGAGAGACCAAACGGTGAATTAGATAACAGCGCAGGGATACGGCTGAAGATGGGAGGAGAACGAATGGGGAGGGCCTAATAGGTGTGTAGAGGTAAGTACCGTCCCTTTCCTTCAAACTTGTTGTGCCTTCTGCGTTCAAGCTGCTTCTTAAAATCCTTTGTTATCGGTGCTGCGACCACTTCAATCAGTACTCTCTGAATCGTTGATCATTCTGGCGGAGAAACATTCTTCTTTTGGTTATGTTCTCACTCTCTTATCCGGTAAATGAAGGCATATCCACGGGCTACTCCGTGTAATGACTGTTTGTACAAAATTCTTGACGTCACTCGCTCACATAATTCATGTGCGTTTTTATGCACTGTATGTTTCCATGGACCAACGTTTGTTTGTTCGCATCCAACGCGCCACTCCGTCATATGCTATTTTGGACCTACGTGACGCGCTTGCTCCTTCCTCGCACTCCGCAATTTGTTTCTCGTCTTCTGAGTCCCTGTGATCGTGCAGTCGAGGTTCGTGTTTGTTTTATGTCATTGATTATTCGATAATCTAATGTCGCAGAATTTCACGGATAATCGAGTTCCAATTTCGGGATCCGTTTTGAGTTTGGCTACGTACTGCGCGAATGCGTCTTACACGGTGATGCTGCTTGGAACCAGAAGCGGTGTAGCCCCTCTGTCCACGTCAACCATTCCTTTCATTCCTCTGAAAGCTTCTTCAAGTCACCCCAGCGCATTTCGCTTGTTAAGAAGTGCAGGTTAAGTTTCTCAAGGCGCCGCTCATAAGTTGGCCCCCGTAGATAGTCCCGGACACAATCCTCCAGATGGGTACTCGCAAACATTTAGTTTGGTCGCGACAGAACCCTAAGCTTTCTCGTCGCTGCTGCCGCCTTCAGCCATCAGGGCAGTCGTGCAACATGGCGCACTTGATTTGAAGCCACCGTGGTTCTTTATTTCTCTCCGCATATGGGATTTTCATCTATTGCCCCGGTGTCCACAACTGCCCCAATGGGCGTATTCATCTGTCATTATCTGACTGCAGGCGTATGTTAACATTCAGCGGTAGATTCCATTTTACAGATTACAAGTGTGACCAGTAGAGAACTCGGCGGATGAAACCGCCCGATGTAGGTGTGATCACCTTGACATTATCCAGAGGTACGAGGACAGGGGCCTCCAATCATATGGCAAGATCTCCCACGGACGTCAGGAGCAGAGGTCCCAGTACTGAAAACTAGAGACTCCGGTGCGCAGGAAGCCCGCTCGCGAAACACTCCTCTGCTGTAACCGGGAAACCCCCACCTAGTATGGTGTTTTGTAGCATGCCACAACTCGGGGGGTTCAGCCTAAACCCATAGAGTGACCAGTAAAAGATGGTAGTTTGCCAAGGCCAGTGCCCTTTTGTAATCACTAAGACATACTCTCACCACATCCATCGGCTTGGCTTCCAGGTCGCCCCGCTGTGGAATTCAAACAGGCATGAACACGGTCTTCCGAAACCATATTAGCTCTGCTCCAGTGGCTAATTGGCCGTTTTGTGGGTTTCTATCTTGCCCCTTAAGATTCTTTCCATCAACTTTAGGGCCACTGACGTGGGGCTCACAAGAGAGAAACTCTTCCTCTCCCCATCCTTGCAAATTAGGCGTACCGCGGACCTAATCTTGTCGTCCGGGATGGCGCTCTCATCCTGTGACGTTTTATGCGGTTGGGCCAAAGATTCCACTAGTATCTCAGCTAGCTGCTTCGGGATGGCCTGACAGATACTATCGGGCACTGCCGCCTTGGAAGCCCCAAAATGCTTAGGGCGGTGGCTAATTCTGCGATGTCCTTACCGGCTTTATCCGTGGTGAGCGTGCAGGACATGTCGTCTCATGATGGACCAGGTGCACTTTTGCCTTAGTTGCCGAACCATTGGGGGGATTAACGAGGGCATCTACCCCATCAGAGCTGGTGGCAGCTTGATCGCCCTTTGCATTGTTGGCTGATGCTCTTGGGGCTGACCTCGGATGGACCTACCAAGAGCACGACCTGTGGTTGGTTCTTGCGTTGTTACCAGCTTTTCTGCAGACAACTTCTGGCCAACCATCAGCATAAAGCAAAACCTGATCCACGCGGAATAAATGTGCAAGGCATGTTGATGGATGCCACAATCTGTGCGTTTCTACCAAGTTATTGTTTTCGTCTGTAATGCTTTGCGCACCCGACTGATCCAACATGGCTAGGCTCCTCCCCTTCACCACCTTCTTAGCGGGGCTGCTTGGTTTGTCAAACGTTTTTCATCGTCCCGGATGCGACACTGTTGTCCTTCCACGCAGTCGCTTCCTCTTGTTACCCACCATTCTGGCTGTTTTCCAGTCGTTCCAAAGAATCCAGAATTGACTCGGCGAGATCAACGGGTGCAGCATTAATCATGCTCTCGTGCACGCTTCCCGCCCCTTTTCGGAGACTATGCCGGTATCGTAATCTTATTTGTTATGGAAGCTTGTTCGGGAGTGTGCGTAATGATAAGGAAATTGGAATGCACAGCATTAACAGACACTCCGATTGAGACCACGGGGCTTCTGTTTCGTGGGAAGTAGATTGGAGGAGTCTTGACCTAAGAAGCCGACTTTCAAGGAGGGCTTTCCGCACTACTGCAAATAGGACAGATCAGTTCATAGATGGTTGAGCCTGGGTGGCCCAGAAAGCAAAAGTCCAAAAGTTCTGCGCTACTTTGGGCGAGAAATGCCCTATTAACTGTTCCATAAATCCACATCTTGCATTTTGTATTGCTGATCTGTCTACCGCATAATAGGCGGTAACAACAGGGGGTTGAGAAGTTCTAAAATACATAACTAGCTCGCCGGAAAATGGAAGGTTATATTGATCAGACAAATTAACTCTCAGTCACTGACAACCTGTGCGGCTTTTCGGAGAAGTAGAAGGTACACGAATATCGTAATCTCAAGTTCCTCAATTTCGGACAGTTAGGATTGATCTGGTCACTATATTTAGGCTTTCTCAAGAAAACATCACAATTGTTCATAAGACCACCACTTTCAGCAGCGGACATTTTTGACAACTTGTGGTTGTTCCAAAGGTTTAACAACGGGCAATCTCGCGCTATGTTAGCGGTGGCGGAAGCTAAGGCATTGGGCTCGAAGGTGTAAAAATTTCAATGTTGTCCGCAAGGAAATGCGTAGTGCGATGCTTGAAGACGCCCTAAATGTCGCTCGTGTATATGAGAAGAAGCGAAGAGCCCGGGGGTTGTTGTTAATATTCCCGCTAAATGCTGGCCAAGGCACTGAAAAAATACCATCAAATCACACGGCCTGTTTTTGATCTGTTAGATATGACTCAGCTCTGGCCCATCGGCCTCCACAGCTCCAGTCCTTACCCGTCGAACCAGCCTCCAACTGGCGCCATTACTTGCGCAGCACACTGAAAAGTCACAGAGAACTGGCCAGCTGACTCAAGCTCTGGTTTACTACGGTCCTGTGCCTCCCATCATCATTCCATTGTATCCTCCAAGGAGATCACCTGGAAGTCTTCCTTGGTAGACTTTTGCAAGTATCCACCTCAGCTAAACATCCTGCCTCTCCGCCTTGTCGCACAAAAACCTGTTCTCTGCTCCAACGTGGCTAATCCAACAGCAGGTCTCTTCATCTCTATCTCGCAATGTGCACCTTGTACCCTCAGGAAACAGTCTCGGATACCATCGTAGTACTAAGCTGTTTATGTTTCTTCAGAAACCCAATTCGTCTCTTGCCCCACAGTAGCCTGCGTAGGATCGTTCAGCCACGTCCTTTGCCACCCATTATTCCTCCTCCCTCACGTGTCAGTTAGCCCCCTTGTGGCTGGTTCAGATTGCCATCTGCTCTTTCCCTAGCACAACTCCATCCGGCCCTGCACTTTATTGGGTCGTCAGTGGTATTATCCAGCAAAGACTTCAGGCCTGGTTTTGATCCCTGAGCCCAATGTCCCTACCTCCTTTTGCCCTCTTCGATCTCCGACTCACCGTAATCCCCCTAGTTTTATACGCTCTACAAATCCTTCCCAACCACAGGCTGTCCATTCTCCCGCGGTAGCTCTTCTACTCCCGCCCACAGCCACGTCCTCCTATCTGCCCCACTCTTGCTCTGATTTAAGCATATGACGTCTGCTACCCAGAACCACTTTGTCCATGACTGCCTCCTGCAACATCCTTTGGCTCACTGGAAACCACAATACTGACCACGTCAATGGGCTCTTCCAAACTGATATCAACCATCGTTCGCGACGTCTATTGACGCTTTACTCATCCTTTACTTCCTTCCAATAAATGTTTTTCCTCTGACTTCCAAAAATGCAACTTCCCCAATGATTTTTAATTCTAACCACCACAGCAGCATCGATAGCCCCGCTTTTGACCTTAGTGAGTATCTTCAGCAGACACCGAGTTGAGTTCCACTGGTTCTTATTATTGCTCGATCCCCTATCAGAAAATTACCACACCTGCGAGTCTAGGCTCCAACCCCTAGCCCTATTAGGAAAAGTGGCCGGATTCTGCCCTACCAAACAATCCTCATTAAACCCTGCTCGCTTGTTTGGAATCCAGTGCTTCTCGAACTCTACCCAATCTAGGCGTTTGTGTTTATTTAGCCATTGTCAAGTGCACTATTAACTATGGCGTAATCGACCCGCCCTCCGTCGACCTTAACGGGTACAATACGGTTATCCGTTTACGTCTCTGGCGAGATCCACCTCCGTGAGTGCGTCTTTAGCCCTCCTGGCCTGGAGACCTGGAGTAACCTCTGTCGGGGATGTTTAAATGACCTTCTCAGCCACCTTGAGACAGCAGAAATCATTGTGGGTGACTTTCCCCCTCCTGATAATTGCTTTTCTTCTCCCACTTGCGCTGCCAACCAGACCACCTTCCTTGTCCGTGTCCGTCATGATAAGGGGCAAACAAGTCGCCTGGCCCGCCAAGGGAAACAAATTTTCGGAACTAGAATTATCTATCAAAGTACCCAATATCATCACCACTCCCGTTAGCCCCACTCTGTATTTGGCCTGCGGACGCGAGGGCCCTTTGAAACAAAGTTCAGACGTCCACTAGCAGCTTAGACATGCCCTGGAAGTGAGGCATCTTGGAGTATTCGCCAGACAATTGTTTGCTAGTTCTACCCTTCGCTCTGCCCTCGAGCAAATGAGGGGTGATAAAGCATCGGGAACTCCGCTTCGCTTGATGACCTTGCCTCACTATCCTTCGCAGACACCAACAACCCTAAGCGTGCGATGAGGTGCAAGCCGATGGCTTTTCACAACGGCCAGAGCATTTTCAACGTCACCGATCTGCCGACCACTGTTTTTCTGACAATTCATCGACTCATCCTGGTGGGCAATACCGTAATGTACAACACCTCCAACCAGATATTTTATATAAACTCCTTCCTTTTCTACTTTTTCTTTTAGGTTTCATTCGAAAGCTGGTCAGAGTTTACCAGGCGTCAGAAGATTCCCGCACTGGGAAATGAGTAATAACACAGATGATAACGTCAGCATGGTACCAGCTTCATCCACACCTAAAAAATACTTTGGAACCCACGAAAACGCTTGCCTTTCTCATAGCATCGTGCTCACTATCTGAGATAAGCTCCCAGACAATCACCTAAATATGCCCCACCTGTCAGTAGAAACTGGAATTAGTACTCTCCTGACTCAATCGTTCCTGTTGAAGTGGGACACGCCGAGGCAGCATGACAAGATGGATATGAATTCGATTGCGTCTGTCAAAGAACAACCGCAGAAAGTAGGGTGCATGGCGGATGTATTGGATGCATCTCGCAACAGACAAAGTAGTGTGGAGTCGGTGATGGGGTTGAACCGATAGCCTAGGAGGGCCGTTCACCAGGTCAGTTGGGCCATCCAAACGGGAATGGCGCACCAAAGTACTGTCCGACCAGCAGTGGGCACCCGGCTGAAAGGAAGGTGAAATGCTCAAGCAGCCAGAGGGTCAAAGCTACCGCATGGCGATACAAAAACTTGAGTATATAAACAGTTGCACCGTTTTTTTCCCGTTGTGCACGGACAACCTATTCCTCTAGCACTACTAGTACTTTCACGCGTGATGGTTCCACTTCAATACTTCCCACAGGCTCGCATAAGTAAAAGAGGAACAGAAAGACTCCAAACCACGTCACGACATTTTGTCAGACAATTTCGTGTTTCGCCTTTTTCCCCCTTTACCGAATACCCAAAACTGTCTTTTCTGTAGCCGTATCCACCTTCAAGTGGACGTCGGGAGATTTTCCTCCGTATGCAGCTATTTTATTATCAACCGCGTGATTTCCGGCGTCGCCCGCGTCCATGGGGTTGGACCTGCACTTGCCTCAAGTGAGAGTTCCCATGTCTCAGGCCTTCCACTTCAGGATTTGATAATACTTGGCACGATTAAATCATAGATCTTCCGGCCTTGTTGGTAGCTTTGTATAATGGACCCAAGAATCATCCTTAATAAATTGTTTGCATAATACTTCTATGCACTGACTAGTCGGATTTCCATAATATTGCTCTTTCCATCCTGCTGGTGAGCGGCCGTCTTCTAAATAGTGCTCAAAACTGAACTCGAAACTATTGATATTACTCGCATGAAAAAGCATCGCCCTTTTTCATTTAAAGTACCTTCGATTCTACCATACTGTTTCTACATTTGGAGACTTCAGCTTTGTAGTTTTGTGAATGTTGTACCTTGCCCACTAAAGTTATACAATCCCATTACGGGCACGCGAGCGCATCTCGACCACAACCGAGAATTGTACATACTACAGCCATGATAAAATCATCAACGCTTCGTTGAGAAGTTAAATCCGGGGACAGCGTAGTCGATACTGGGGGAGCGTGCCGTATGAGGTTTACGCTGGATAGAATGTTTGAATAAAATGCTGATGAAGGTGACACTGGTAAATAACGTTAGAAAGCAGATGGGATGGGAGACGGATAACATGAGATCCAAGTAAACAGTTTGCAGGTTGGCGAAGTAAAGTTTTTTATCTATGGGTAGAATTACGCCGTGAAAACGGCGATTTAGCATGGCTTCCAGACCAATAGAGTCAGAAGGCAGAGGTGGGGTACACTTTTCCTTGATTACAAGCCACTTCTCTCTAGGAAAGCTATGCTTTCCGTAGCTGTCTATTATCAGTGTACCAGCGGAAGCGAATTCCCCCGGTCCGACTCCCTCACTTGGTTTAGCCACAATCCATTTCGGACAGACAGCACATCACGCACGCATGTTTGACTGGGCCATTTGAACGTTCATAAGCCTAAACACATTCGCACTCGACGCCGCTCCCATGGTCAGTTGTTCTCACACGCCACCAACTGCACATTGCACTCCCAGCTATTGACTAACACGCGTACAGACGCTCTCTTTATCTGCAAAGCATGTTGTCGGCATGCAGTCTTGCGATGACACACACATATGAATTCACTCTGGGGTGACTGAACATTTGTCCTGCGAATAAACATACAAACCCAGGCACACATGCACACAGGTTGGTAGACCTTGAGTGGTGAATATGCCAACCAGTCAGCCTTGCACATCCTGCTATATACTTATCCGTTGGTCATTCGCACTTTCCCATGACAATTGTTCTTCACAAACGGTCTACGCTGTACCTTAATAAGAGGCATGTGGACACTTGGTTGTGTGTTTTTTCGGTTTATTCATTAGTACCAACAAATTATAGTACCGTATTCCGGCTGGAAAAGTCTTCTGATTGTTCGTTTACCAGTGGTCGGAATTCGAAGTCCACAAACCCAAGTACAACTACCGAGAAAGGCACCGAGCGGCTAGATGAAATAAAGAAAAGGCTATCGATGCCTGTCGTTTTATCTCTACAGGGGCAACTTATTAGTAAATATCTCGTATCGTTTTAGGGATAACGGTTGGCGAATAACAGCGTACCTTTATGGAAGTCCACGTTTGGTTTCTCGTCAATGAGTTGAAATACTGGAGGTAGTTGCATGGTTGCGCTTTTAGTCAGCCATATACATGGATGCCTGGGGCGAGCCATTTTACAGGCACTGAGTAAGGGCTGTTCAACAAGAGGTTTGAACACAAGGTAGGGAAAATTAACCGCCACAATATTTTCGTAATTGGTAATGCAAAGGTAGCGTTTGGTTGTAGAAGATTCAAGCAGGTGTCGGGCTGAAACCAGTTTTTTGGGTATGTAGCCTTCGTGGGACCGAAAGTGGTGGCCAGAATTTTATCTGTGCTCTCGATCCTGGTAGCATAAGTGCTGCCTTGTTTGAGGTCATTGTGGAGCCGGGAGCTACATTACCGAAAACATGATCAACAGAGCAGGATTCTGTCGATACAGAATTTGAGTGTGCTTGTCTTTGCTAATGTTTTTAGTCTGGGTGTTCCGGGTACTGGCTCAGGGCCGGGAGGGATGATAGGGAAGTGGATAAGAATAGGGTGTAACGAACGAATACTGAAAATCCTTCTAAATGTTCAACGTGCTTTGTGAATTTGACTATATTTAACATTATCTTGGAAAGCTCGCTCATACACCACACATTTTCACGTTTGTTTATCCATGTGAGACATTTGAATTTGGCCTTGAACCGTTTCTGACTGTCGTGCTTGAGCCACGGGGCTTTGGACCTTTGGGTTTTACTGTGAAGTCTATTTGGCCGCATACTTGAGGTTCGTATATATTTGTATCCTTTGTGCATTTCAATTTAGTACCGTAGAAACTACGAATCAATCTTGTTCTGGTTTTGGGATTCGTTTGAATTGGCTACGCGTTGCTCGATTTGCGAGATTCGACTTACAGTACTCAAGTGGAACCTGGACAAGAAAACCCATTGGAAATGCCCAGACGAGGAAGCAAGGACCTTTTGAGACAACAGGAAATAACTCGGCAAGTCTCTGGGGATGGTTCGGGTGTTATTGATTCTCTAGATAATGCTAAGTTTACTAGCTCTGTCAGTGCCAGGTCATATATCTCTAACCGCGATGCGTTTGACGATATTTGTACTTATAGAATGAGAGCAATAGAATTAGAAAACGAGCTGCGGTTAGCCAGAAAGGAGGCAGAGCTCCTTACACAAGGAACTGGTCTCAGAGAGCCAGCAAAGAGTCCATGTAGTTCACAATGTCAACATCGAAAAGGCACTGTGATCGACGAATATAAACCCTTGAGACAGCCTGAAACTACCGAGGTTTTGGCTCTTGACCTGCCGAGAGTGGAGCTGTCCCACTTCGACGGGCACCCCGAGCAATACTGTATATTCATGAAACAATTCGAAAATTTTGTTGAGTGCAAAGTTGCAGATCCTGGTCAAAGGTTTTTGTATTTATTACATTACTGTCGTGGGAGAGCCAAAAGTGCTATCGAAGGCTGCGCGATGCTTGATCCACCGATGGGGTACATCAGGGCGCGCAGAATCCTGAAAGATTTGTTTGGACAACCATTCAAGGTGGCTAGAAGCCTAATTGATAGTGTTTTATTGGAGGCGAAAAGGACTGAGGGCAAGGCTGAATCACTGTCGAGTTTGGTGATAAAAATGCAGAATTGCAGTATAGCACTGGAGCACTTAGGATACCAGTCTGATCTGAATGCATTGCACACATAGGAATGCATTGTCCGATGTCTATCTATTGATTTACAGAGCCGATGGGCAGAGGAAGCTGAAAAAATAAATATGCTTGAGCGGGAGTCTACGTTCAACGATTTGACGGAGTTCATAGGTCGTCAATCCCGTATCGCCAACAGTCGATTTGGACAAATCGTACGCGAAAGTTGCAGACTGGCGCGAAGGGAACCAACATCTCAAATTGTGGAGAAGGACTGCAACCAAACCCAGTCTTTGGCTAACATGCACATGATAAGTCTAGAACCCGAGAGGTCAGCTGAATGCAAGCTATGCAACTCCCTGCATCGGTTACTAGATTGTCCGACCTTTCATGGGATGAGTGTACCCGATCGGTGGTGCGCAGTAAAAAGAATTGGCTCATGCTTTATGTGTTTGAACAACTCTCATCGAGCCTCTGAATGCAGCTTAAGAGTGAAATGCAACCAAGACGGATGCTTGGGTAATCATCACTCGTTACTGCATGGCCTTCTCAACAATAGACCTATTCATCCAGATGAACCCAAAATTGTCTGTTCAACGGGACATGATGATTTCAAACCGGCAAGATTAGGCATCGTACCTGTCGGTATCGTGACACCTAAAGGACTGAGGAGGGTCAATGCATTTTTGGACACGGGGTCGGATACCTCGCTGATTACTCGCGAGCTTGTAGAAAGCTGTGAACTAGTAGGCGAGCCTACCTCGCTCACTATCAGCACGATTGCAGGGGGTCATGTTAGCAATTCTAAGAAGCTGACCCTGCAGTTAACGTCTTTATCTGATGAGGGGACCGTAGAAATTCCGGAAGCTTTTGCAATAGACAGCTTGCCAATGAGACCAGTCGACTCTGTTAGATCGATCGCCAAGAGATGGTCTCATCTCAGGGACATAGAGTTCTAAGAAGTTTCTAGCCCCCACGTCGACATACTAATTGGATGCAATGTACCAGAGGCTCACTGGGTGCTTGAACAGAGCATAAGCAATCGAAAAGAACCATTCGCTACGCGAACGATACTAGGCTGGACACTTCTCGGACCGCTGACGAGCGAACTTCAACAATCGGCATCAATAAATTGCTCAAATGTTGCTGAGAGAAGTGCCTCTGTAGAACACAATCAGCCTTTCGATATTGAATCCAACGGTCCATCTCAGGAAAGCGAAGTTCACTCGAAGGATCAGTCGGTGCTTTCGATGGCGAATTCAAAGACGGGACTTCACAGTGGGCAACATGAAGTTGCTATACCCGAGATACCACCGTCAAGTCACTTATTGAGAAAAGGAGAAGTTGCCCGGAGGCTTTTGAAATATCTCAAAAAAGGACACCAGCAGGTCACCCAAAGCAGCTTGAAATTTGCCGACCCAGTGACAGTGTACGGTACCTGGGTGGAACTGAATGGCCGGCGGCGAAACAAAGTACCCTTTGCCAAAACAAAAATTGCTGAGCTGAAGTCAGTATCCCTAAACGAGCTCAAAACGACTGCACTGGTATTGGGTTTTAAGGTAGCACGAATGCTAAAAGAGAACTGCACCACCGCCGAACTGAGCCTTGCCTATTGGACAGATCCTACAGTTGTGTTACATTACAGGAAACGGAAAAAACGAAGAACGTATTCGAGACATCAGAGAGTTAATCCACTCGTAGCAGGAAACAGCGAGGAAAATGTTGATGATTCGAGCTCGAAACCACATACAAAAGACAAAGTAGCTCGCAGATCGCCTCGCTCCGAGTTACTCAGCACTTTATTGCATTTCATGCCCTACAACTAATCAACTGGACCCATTTTTTCTGAAAGGTTGCAAATGTACTTAGTTCCAGTTTCTATCTGGCGTGCACATAGGCGAAGAGGAGAAATTCACCAGTATTTCACTTGAACAGTTCGGGTGAGGCATACTAGCTGCGAGCACATTGTGAAACTATTATTATCTTTAAAGAAGAACATTTATTTACATTTTATACAATATTGATTGTCACATATTTTGTGCACAGAAAAATTTTGAAATACTCTGATAGATGCCAGTATTCGATCAATCTCCGTGTTCATGTGTATTTCGATACTGTCCGCCGTACACTTGTTTTCGAAATTTATTCATAACCAGAAACCGGTTTTCATTTCTTTCGGAAGATTTGGTGCGTTAATTTTATGTAATTCCACTGGTTCGTGACCTGTCAATTTTACGCGATATCTCATTAGGCGTTGCACCTGCGTTCAACTTCTGCGCTCAAGCTTGTAAACAAAATTAGTCTAACCAGTTGCTGCAATGGGTTACTGCTTGTGATGCTTAGACTTATTTCGTGCGGCGAAACACTTCACTCTGCGAAGCCTTCATCTTCATCGTGCGTCTGACTATATGCGCCGGTTTCCTGATGAATATGTCAATCTCAAGTTGTGCAGCGGGATTTGGAATTGATTCCTTATGGATTGTGCGATAATGACTACGGCAAAAACCTGTTTCACGTTCAGATAACACAGGAAGTTAGTATCCACAGGCACTGACAATAAGTTAAAGGTAGATAGGGTGAGAATCATGACCCCTTCCTGAACCTTAGACAACCATTTTCACGAAAGGATTTTGGCCGGCGGTGTAACGAACGAATACTGAAAATCCTTCTAAATGTTCAACGTGCTTTGTGAATTTGACTATATTTAACATTATCTTGGAAAGCTCGCTCATACACCACACATTTTCACGTTTGTTTATCCATGTGAGACATTTGAATTTGGCCTTGAACCGTTTCTGACTGTCGTGCTTGAGCCACGGGGCTTTGGACCTTTGGGTTTTACTGTGAAGTCTATTTGGCCGCATACTTGAGGTTCGTATATATTTGTATCCTTTGTGCATTTCAATTTAGTACCGTAGAAACTACGAATCAATCTTGTTCTGGTTTTGGGATTCGTTTGAATTGGCTACGCGTTGCTCGATTTGCGAGATTCGACTTACATAGGGTGCGGCAGGTTTGAGGAGGTCAAACAATCGACCAGTGGAAAACCAAGGAGCTTCTGCGAGCCAGGAAAGTGCGAAAGGGCTATGTAAGTACGCCGCGGCGTATTGCAGCTAACGGTGAGGGCAGGAAATGGACCACAGTTCTGGTCAGGACGCGTAGGATAGCGAGAACTGGTTAGAGGGTGAACCTACGGTAAGCTGTGTGGAGTAAGCATACAGACAGGATATAATGAAAACATTACTACTGCTGGGATCGCAGCAACATGTTCTGTGGAGAAAAATTTATATATACAGGACGCAATCACCCGCACGCATCCTGCCGCCCACCCTGCTCGCCCACTGCACTAACCGGTCAATGATTTCTGTGACTCGCAAAGACAAAATGCCTGTCCTTTTCTCCTCTGCGGTAACCTGTTCATTTGTTCGCTCGTGTTTGGCAAGCTATGTTGGCTAAACGACACGGCAGCCGGCCCAAAGAATCAAGGAACACAAACCAGCTTGGCTGGGGACAAGAGCTGGAAGAACCGCAGATAGTGCAATCTCAGCGCACCTTGCCGACATGGGACACCGGGTGGACAATGGGGCCTTCAAATAGTTTACAAAGTGCCTGGGGATTCCTCGAAGATGGTTCGTCAAACCACTTTGAGAACAGCGGGGCCAGTAACGATTATGCCGCCAAATCCATTGTTTTATTCGCACAAGCATTTTTCAAGTCACCTATGCCACCCTGGACGTGATCGGAAAATGGGAAACAAAATCAAGGTGACCTCGACCGCGAACCTTTGGTCATGACAGGAAGCAGTCAACCCACCCCAGATGAACTTTCTGCACCGAGTTTTCCCAGCCACTAACAACCAACTTCCCAACCTGTTCCTCACCGCACAACACGAAATTTGAATAAATAATCTCAATTTGATACTGTTAACACCCTCACGTTTCTTCCGAAAATATGCATTCCTATCATAAACATAACTGTATTAGCCAGGGGATGAAGTTATCGAAAAGGAGCTTGTTCACCGTAGTGCATTTTCTCTAATGCAAGGGGATTATTCAGTTAATGTATGGGATTATTAGAGAGTGTGTGACGAGTGGGTGAATATGAATGCGAGCATTGGAGAAATGCAGGTAGTAAAAGTTGAGTTGAAGATGACTGCGAGGCAGGAGAAAATATATGGTAGATATCATAATAGGTTAGCCGAGAGAATACTGAGAAAAATGTTTCCGGGGAAAGAAGTATTGATTCACTTGCTAGGCGACGACTGAATAAAATTCGGGGCCGATTTACCAAATAAAGTAAGCCAGAACGTTATTGTGAACAGAACCTGTTGCTGCGATCCCAGCAGTAGTAATGTTTTCATTATATCCTGTCTGTATGCTTACTCCACACAGCTTACCGTAGGTTCACCCTCTAACCAGTTCTCGCTATCCTACGCGTCCTGACCAGAACTGTGATCCATTTCCTGCCCTCACCGTTAGCTGCAATACGCCGCGGCGTACTTACATAGCCCTTTCGCACTTTCCTGGCTCGCAGAAGCTCCTTGGTTTTCCACTGGTCGATTGTTTGACCTCCTCAAACCTGCCGCACCCTATTCTTATCCACTTCCCTATCATCCCTCCCGGCCCTGAGCCAGTACCCGGAACACCCAGACTAAAAACATTAGCAAAGACAAGCACACTCAAATTCTGTATCGACAGAATCCTGCTCTGTTGATCATGTTTTCGGTAATGTAGCTCCCGGCTCCACAATGACCTCAAACAAGGCAGCACTTATGCTACCAGGATCGAGAGCACAGATAAAATTCTGGCCACCACTTTCGGTCCCACGAAGGCTACATACCCAAAAAACTGGTTTCAGCCCGACACCTGCTTGAATCTTCTACAACCAAACGCTACCTTTGCATTACCAATTACGAAAATATTGTGGCGGTTAATTTTCCCTACCTTGTGTTCAAACCTCTTGTTGAACAGCCCTTACTCAGTGCCTGTAAAATGGCTCGCCCCAGGCATCCATGTATATGGCTGACTAAAAGCGCAACCATGCAACTACCCCCAGTATTTCAACTCATTGACGAGAAACCAAACGTGGACTTCCATAAAGGTACGCTGTTATTCGCCAACCGTTATCCCTAAAACGATACGAGATATTTACTAATAAGTTGCCCCTGTAGAGATAAAACGACAGGCATCGATAGCCTTTTCTTTATTTCATCTAGCCGCTCGGTGCCTTTCTCGGTAGTTGTACTTGGGTTTGTGGACTTCGAATTCCGACCACTGGTAAACGAACAATCAGAAGACTTTTCCAGCCGGAATACGGTACTATAATTTGTTGGTACTAATGAATAAACCGAAAAAACACACAACCAAGTGTCCACATGCCTCTTATTAAGGTACAGCGTAGACCGTTTGTGAAGAACAATTGTCATGGGAAAGTGCGAATGACCAACGGATAAGTATATAGCAGGATGTGCAAGACTGACTGGTTGGCATATTCACCACTCAAGGTCTACCAACCTGTGTGCATGTGTGCCTGGGTTTGTATGTTTATTCGCAGGACAAATGTTCAGTCACCCCAGAGTGAATTCATATGTGTGTGTCATCGCAAGACTGCATGCCGACAACATGCTTTGCAGATAAAGAGAGCGTCTGTACGCGTGTTAGTCAATAGCTGGGAGTGCAATGTGCAGTTGGTGGCGTGTGAGAACAACTGACCATGGGAGCGGCGTCGAGTGCGAATGTGTTTAGGCTTATGAACGTTCAAATGGCCCAGTCAAACATGCGTGCGTGATGTGCTGTCTGTCCGAAATGGATTGTGGCTAAACCAAGTGAGGGAGTCGGACCGGGGGAATTCGCTTCCGCTGGTACACTGATAATAGACAGCTACGGAAAGCATAGCTTTCCTAGAGAGAAGTGGCTTGTAATCAAGGAAAAGTGTACCCCACCTCTGCCTTCTGACTCTATTGGTCTGGAAGCCATGCTAAATCGCCGTTTTCACGGCGTAATTCTACCCATAGATAAAAAACTTTACTTCGCCAACCTGCAAACTGTTTACTTGGATCTCATGTTATCCGTCTCCCATCCCATCTGCTTTCTAACGTTATTTACCAGTGTCATCTTCATCAGCATTTTATTCAAACATTCTATCCAGCGTAAACCTCATACGGCACGCTCCCCCAGTATCGACTACGCTGTCCCCGCAGGGATGATAGCCGGCTGACGCAGGTGAGTAAAATAGCAACAAGTGTAACAACTGGTCGTGGAAAATCCCCTTTTTCCCTCGCGATTCAGTGTTTTTCCCAACATCACTCATTTCCATACACTATTGACTTGTCTTTACTAACTGGTTGATTTCTGGACCAATTGTTGTCTGTTCGGGCCCAGAGCGCTACTTTGGCACATCCTTGTTCAGGACCTGCATGACGCACGTGCTGTCTGCTCACACGCTGTTATTCGGTTTCTCGTTGTTGAGTCCTTGTGATCGTATTATTGAGGTTTGTATATTGTTTATGTCATTGTTTTTTTGTAATAATCTAGTATCGTAGAATATCACGGATAATTGTCTTTTGATTTCGGGATCCGTTGCAAATTTGGCTACGCATTGCTCAAACGTTCGTAACAATACTCAATAGATCAATTTGGAACGAGGAAAAAACACGCAAAATGCCAAGAAATGGATCAAAATCAGTCGAATACGGACAGGAAGTAATACGGCAAGTCTCTGGGAGGTTTTGGGTACATTTGATTCTTTAGTTAATGCTAGATCGCCTAGTCCTGTCAGTGCTAGCTCATGTGTTATTGAGAACAATATTGATCGTGAGGATGTCGATTTATATAAGCTGAGAATACTAGAACTAGAGCAACAGTTACTATCGGCTAGACTACAGGCGCAGGAAGCAGAGAAGTGTACACAGAAACAGCGAGAGCATGAGACCAGCGGCTTCGACACTTCCGATAGATTAGGGTGCAATAAGGTAAGGAACCCCACGCCGGTTGCCGACTACAAACCACCATCGATCGATCTGCCTAGAGTGGAGTTAACGGTTTTCGACGGGCGAGCTGAGCAATACTGCAAGTTTGTCAAGCAGTTCGAGACGTTCGTTGAAAATAAGGCAAA
Organism: Fasciola hepatica; assembly: GCA_948099385.1. Taxonomy (NCBI): domain Eukaryota; kingdom Metazoa; phylum Platyhelminthes; class Trematoda; order Plagiorchiida; family Fasciolidae; genus Fasciola; species Fasciola hepatica. The sequence continues at coordinate 2,817,501 of CANUEZ040000167.1, forward strand.
CGACCCTGGGCAAAAGCTTCTCTACCTTACTCACTACTGCCGAGGCCGAGCAAGAGGAGCTATCGACGGGTGCACCATGCTCGACCCAGAACAAGGCTACACAAGGGCAAGGAAGATTCTAACGGACTTGTTTGGCCAACCTTTCAAAGTAGCCCGTAATCTAATAGAGGGCGTGATGGCAGAGGCAAAGAGAACCAAGGGCGACGTCTACACCATGGCCGACCTGGTGATTAAAATGCAGAACTGCTCAATAGCCCTCGACCATTTAGGTTACAGGGCTGACCTAGACGCCATGCACATTTTGGAAGGCATAGTCCGTCACCTCTCTCCCGAACTACAAGGTCGGTGGGCGGAAGAAGCAGAACGGATCAGCCGAAGCGACAGAGAAGCCAACTTCGAAGACCTGACTGAATACTTAGACAGGCAAACAAAGATAGCTGACAGCAGATTCGGCCGACTCATCCGGGACAGCAACCGAGCAAACAAGCCCAGTACTAGCCAAGTCCAAACCCCAGTTCGGGAACATCCAAAGTACCAGCTTAAGACCAATACACACGTCATTTCACGAGATGCTACGGCGAGACCAAATTGCAGATCCTGTGGTACTAGCCATGGCCTACCAGAATGCCCCAAGTTCGGCAACGCCACAATAGACGAACGGTGGGGAATGGCGAGGATGGCGGGAGCATGTTTTATCTGTCTCAACACCACGCACCGGGCAGCAGCCTATAGGACAAGGAATCGATGTGGTTACGAGGGCTTCACCGGCAGACACCATCGGCTGCTGCATCAGGCGAGAGTAACCATATCCGAGGCGAGTGCCAAGCCCAGCGTGATTTGTTCAACTTCACAATCTGCCAGTAAACCGGTACGTTTAGGCGTAGTGGCCGTGGGAGTAGTGACTCCGACTGGGATAGTCAAGGCGTTGGCTTTCGTTGATAGTGGATCCGACACCACTTTAGTGAAAGAGCGGTTTGCCGACAAACACCAACTGGCTAAAGGTGCGACGTCGTTAGCAGTGAGCACGGTGGGCGGAACACAGGTAATGACTGCGGAAGATTAAGGCTGCAACTCATCTCTCTAGACACTAACGAGGAAATTGAACCAACGGAGGCATTCACGTTAGCTGATCTCCCCATGCGAGCACCAAGGTCGGTGAACGCAATCTTGACTCGGTGGCCCCACCTGCAGGATGTAACCGCTGTAGACTGGGAAGATGATGAAGTGGATCTTCTCATCGGATGCGACGTGCCAGAGGCGCATTGGGTGATTGACCAAAGAGTGGGCGACCGCCAGGCACCTTATGCTGTACGCACGGCTCTGGGATGGATGTTATACGGTCCAGTAGGGGTACGCGGTTCCGTGAATTACTTATCCGCCGAAACGGACCGCATAGAGTATCATCTGCAACGGCTGTATGAAAAGGAGTTTCATGACATTGGAGACGAAAGACCATCGTTGTATCAAGAGGATCACTTCGCTCTACAAACGGTGCGGCAAGGCACTATAGGCTTCAAAAAACAGTTCGAGGTTCCCCTCCCATGGCGCACACCGGTCAACCCGTGGACTGACAACAAAAATTATTTTCTCCAACGATTACTACGACTAAAAGAACGCTTCATTCGAGACCAGAGTCTGTGGGAACGATACGCGGATTTGATGAAGCGAAACGAGACCCTCGGTTACGTTGAAAAGGTGCCTGTTAACACCGACAGCAAAAGGGGTATCTGGTATCTGCCTCACCATCCGGTTATCAACCCCAAGAAACCCAATAAACTGCGGGTGGTTTTCGACTGTGCGGCCAAGTTCCAGGGCAAGTCGTTAAACGATCGCCTACTACAGGGGCCTGACTGGACCACACCACTGATCGATGTTTTGTGCCGTTCCAGAGTGGATAAAGTGGCTTTGTCTGCTGACATTAGGGAAGTGTTCCACCAGGTGAAGATTCCGATAGGAAAACGAGATGCTTTGCGTTTCCTGTGGTGGGAAGAGAGCGACCGGGACAACACAGTGGTGAATTATATTGGTATATTGGTATATTGGTATATTTCTCGGCCATGGTCGAAACGCACGCGCTAAAGCATGATCATGGTGTACACGTTACTCAATAAGATGAAACGTTCACATATTCTAAGTATGAAAGTCGAGAGTATTGGAGATGAAAAAACAATGACAGGAAAAGTTTGAATGGACCATTCTGATAATGGTTTACGCGGCAGTTTTAAACCGGTTTCGAATCCCGGATCAGGCAGTGGTGCGCTGTGGAGATATCGAGAAAATCGTTAGCGCAGTGCTAAGGAGGCATTATTAACAAGAATGATGCAAGCCCAGGAAACCAGAGGCCAACTAAGGTTCTGCAGATGGAATACATTTTGAACAAGAAGAAAAAGGGTGGAGAATCGACGCATGCGAAGAGGATAGCGATCCATGAAGACGATGCATACCCTGAATGACGGATTTACCGGAGTTCTGTAAACGGAATGAGATTTGAAGCAGGGGGACATGAGGCCAGTTTCGTGAAAGTGAACACCGGTGGATGTGGGAGAAACAGCAGTCCATAAAAAGGTGAGTTTAGATTCAGGGCCAGTAGCATGTACTATTCAGAAATAAGACGGCGCAACTGGAGGGTCTTCGAGAAATGGAGAGTCAAATTCCAGCCGGCTACGGTTCGGAGAAAAGATAACCTGTGTTAACGGATAATAAAGTGGGAAAATCTTCGCATGGACTTCGGCGTTATGCTGCTTCAATGACAAATATATATGTATGTGATGACGCATTTGCCTTCAGTGTTATTCTGGTAACGTACTACATTGAATGCAAAAGTTTCATCTGGCAGGGCAAAGTATGTGTCAGTCAATCAGCCGAGTGTGGCTGTCTGTTATCGGCATGCGCGTGAGCTGGAATTCGTGTTGTTTGCGTTAGAAAATGCTGAACGATCTGATAAGCAATTGAGAGTATCTCCTGTTGTGTGGTTGGATTTCGGTCCCAGTTGCCATGGTAGGCTCCGCTTGAGTCTCTGTCCGTACGAGACAAAGCGGCCTCCTTGGTTAGCCAATTTGGCGACTGAGATAGTGGATGACCGTCCACCCCTCCGGAGCCATATCGTCACCATTTTGTGCAAACTACGCCCTCCGAGAATCAGCGAACAAACATGGCGATCTAGTACATCGGACGGTGGTAGAAAGCGTCAGCAGGAACTTCTACGTCGACGACTACCTTGGGTCATTCGATGATGTGGAATCAGCTCTAGAGCAGTTCAAAGGTCTGACGAGATTGCTGGAAGAGGGCGGCTTCTATCTTGTAACGAACGAATACTGAAAATCCTTCTAAATGTTCAACGTGCTTTGTGAATTTGACTATATTTAACATTATCTTGGAAAGCTCGTTCATACACCACACATTTTCACGTTTGTTTATCCATGTGAGACATTTGAATTTGGCCTTGAACCGTTTCTGACTGTCGTGCTTGAGCCACGGGGCTTTGGACCTTTGGGTTTTACTGTGAAGTCTATTTGGCCGCATACTTGAGGTTCGTATATATTTGTATCCTTTGTGCATTTCAATTTAGTACCGTAGAAACTACGAATCAATCTTGTTCTGGTTTTGGGATTCGTTTGAATTGGCTACGCGTTGCTCGATTTGCGAGATTCGACTTACAGTACTCAAGTGGAACCTGGACAAGAAAACCCATTGGAAATGCCCAGACGAGGAAGCAAGGACCTTTTGAGACAACAGGAAATAACTCGGCAAGTCTCTGGGGATGGTTCGGGTGTTATTGATTCTCTAGATAATGCTAAGTTTACTAGCTCTGTCAGTGCCAGGTCATATATCTCTAACCGCGATGCGTTTGACGATATTTGTACTTATAGAATGAGAGCAATAGAATTAGAAAACGAGCTGCGGTTAGCCAGAAAGGAGGCAGAGCTCCTTACACAAGGAACTGGTCTCAGAGAGCCAGCAAAGAGTCCATGTAGTTCACAATGTCAACATCGAAAAGGCACTGTGATCGACGAATATAAACCCTTGAGACAGCCTGAAACTACCGAGGTTTTGGCTCTTGACCTGCCGAGAGTGGAGCTGTCCCACTTCGACGGGCACCCCGAGCAATACTGTATATTCATGAAACAATTCGAAAATTTTGTTGAGTGCAAAGTTGCAGATCCTGGTCAAAGGTTTTTGTATTTATTACATTACTGTCGTGGGAGAGCCAAAAGTGCTATCGAAGGCTGCGCGATGCTTGATCCACCGATGGGGTACATCAGGGCGCGCAGAATCCTGAAAGATTTGTTTGGACAACCATTCAAGGTGGCTAGAAGCCTAATTGATAGTGTTTTATTGGAGGCGAAAAGGACTGAGGGCAAGGCTGAATCACTGTCGAGTTTGGTGATAAAAATGCAGAATTGCAGTATAGCACTGGAGCACTTAGGATACCAGTCTGATCTGAATGCATTGCACACACAGGAATGCATTGTCCGATGTCTATCTATTGATTTACAGAGCCGATGGGCAGAGGAAGCTGAAAAAATAAATATGCTTGAGCGGGAATCTACGTTCAACGATTTGACGGAGTTCATAGGTCGTCAATCCCGTATCGCCAACAGTCGATTTGGACAAATCGTACGCGAAAGTTGCAGACTGGCGCGAAGGGAACCAACATCTCAAATTGTGGAGAAGGACTGCAACCAAACCCAGTCTTTGGCTAACATGCACATGATAAGTCTAGAACCCGAGAGGTCAGCTGAATGCAAGCTATGCAACTCCCTGCATCGGTTACCAGATTGTCCGACCTTTCATGGGATGAGTGTACCCAATCGGTGGTGCGCGGTAAAAAGGATTGGCTCATGCTTTATGTGTTTGAACAACTCTCATCGAGCCTCTGAATGCAGCTTTAGAGTGAAATGCAACCAAGACGGATGCTTGGGTAATCATCACTCGTTACTGCATGGCCTTCTCAACAATAGACCTATTCATCCAGATGAACCCAAAATTGTCTGTTCAACGGGACATGATGATTTCAAACCGGCAAGATTAGGCATCGTACCTGTCGGTATCGTGACACCTAAAGGACTGAGGAGGGTCAATGCATTTTTGGACACGGGGTCGGATACCTCGCTGATTACTCGCGAGCTTGTAGAAAGCTGTGAACTAGTAGGCGAGCCTACCTCGCTCACTATCAGCACGATTGCAGGGGGTCATGTTAGCAATTCTAAGAAGCTGACCCTGCAGTTAACGTCTTTATCTGATGAGGGGACCGTAGAAATTCCGGAAGCTTTTGCAATAGACAGCTTGCCAATGAGACCAGTCGACTCTGTTAGATCGATCGCCAAGAGATGGTCTCATCTCAGGGACATAGAGTTCTAAGAAGTTTCTAGCCCCCACGTCGACATACTAATTGGATGCAATGTACCAGAGGCTCACTGGGTGCTTGAACAGAGCATAAGCAATCGAAAAGAACCATTCGCTACGCGAACGATACTAGGCTGGACACTTCTCGGACCGCTGACGAGCGAACTTCAACAATCGGCATCAATAAATTGCTCAAATGTTGCTGAGAGAAGTGCCTCTGTAGAACACAATCAGCCTTTCGATATTGAATCCAACGGTCCATCTCAGGAAAGCGAAGTTCACTCGAAGGATCAGTCGGTGCTTTCGATGGCGAATTCAAAGACGGGACTTCACAGTGGGCAACATGAAGTTGCTATACCCGAGATACCACCGTCAAGTCACTTATTGAGAAAAGGAGAAGTTGCCCGGAGGCTTTTGAAATATCTCAAAAAAGGACACCAGCAGGTCACCCAAAGCAGCTTGAAATTTGCCGACCCAGTGACAGTGTACGGTACCTGGGTGGAACTGAATGGCCGGCGGCGAAACAAAGTACCCTTTGCCAAAACAAAAATTGCTGAGCTGAAGTCAGTATCCCTAAACGAGCTCAAAACGACTGCACTGGTATTGGGTTTTAAGGTAGCACGAATGCTAAAAGAGAACTGCACCACCGCCGAACTGAGCCTTGCCTATTGGACAGATCCTACAGTTGTGTTACATTACAGGAAACGGAAAAAACGAAGAACGTATTCGAGACATCAGAGAGTTAATCCACTCGTAGCAGGAAACAGCGAGGAAAATGTTGATGATTCGAGCTCGAAACCACATACAAAAGACAAAGTAGCTCGCAGATCGCCTCGCTCCGAGTTACTCAGCACTTTATTGCATTTCATGCCCTACAACTAATCAACTGGACCCATTTTTTCTGAAAGGTTGCAAATGTACTTAGTTCCAGTTTCTATCTGGCGTGCACATAGGCGAAGAGGAGAAATTCACCAGTATTTCACTTGAACAGTTCGGGTGAGGCATACTAGCTGCGAGCACATTGTGAAACTATTATTATCTTTAAAGAAGAACATTTATTTACATTTTATACAATATTGATTGTCACATATTTTGTGCACAGAAAAATTTTGAAATACTCTGATAGATGCCAGTATTCGATCAATCTCCGTGTTCATGTGTATTTCGATACTGTCCGCCGTACACTTGTTTTCGAAATTTATTCATAACCAGAAACCGGTTTTCATTTCTTTCGGAAGATTTGGTGCGTTAATTTTATGTAATTCCACTGGTTCGTGACCTGTCAATTTTACGCGATATCTCATTAGGCGTTGCACCTGCGTTCAACTTCTGCGCTCAAGCTTGTAAACAAAATTAGTCTAACCAGTTGCTGCAATGGGTTACTGCTTGTGATGCTTAGACTTATTTCGTGCGGCGAAACACTTCACTCTGCGAAGCCTTCATCTTCATCGTGCGTCTGACTATATGCGCCGGTTTCCTGATGAATATGTCAATCTCAAGTTGTGCAGCGGGATTTGGAATTGATTCCTTATGGATTGTGCGATAATGACTACGGCAAAAACCTGTTTCACGTTCAGATAACACAGGAAGTTAGTATCCACAGGCACTGACAATAAGTTAAAGGTAGATAGGGTGAGAATCATGACCCCTTCCTGAACCTTAGACAACCATTTTCACGAAAGGATTTTGGCCGGCGGTGTAACGAACGAATACTGAAAATCCTTCTAAATGTTCAACGTGCTTTGTGAATTTGACTATATTTAACATTATCTTGGAAAGCTCGCTCATAAACCACACATTTTCACGTTTGTTTATCCATGTGAGACATTTGAATTTGGCCTTGAACCGTTTCTGACTGTCGTGCTTGAGCCACGGGGCTTTGGACCTTTGGGTTTTACTGTGAAGTCTATTTGGCCGCATACTTGAGGTTCGTATATATTTGTATCCTTTGTGCATTTCAATTTAGTACCGTAGAAACTACGAATCAATCTTGTTCTGGTTTTGGGATTCGTTTGAATTGGCTACGCGTTGCTCGATTTGCGAGATTCGACTTACACATCTAACTAAATGGATGTTGAACGCTTCAGAAGTGCTGAAGGTCATCCCGTATCACGAAAAGGCCGAAAGGGTAAGAGATTTGGACGGCTCTCCACTTCCCATCGAGCGCATCTTAGGGATACAATGGGACGCGGAAACGGGCAATTTTGTTTTCTAACTAAACGTTCCCGATCTGCCAATAACCCGTCGTGGCATACTATCTGCCGTCTCAAGTTTGTTCGACCCGCTCGGTTTCGTCTCACCATGGCTGCTACCCGGAAAGATCTTGCTGCAGCGGCTGTGCCGTAAGAAAGTTGATTGGGATCAGTCACTGGACCGAGGGGACCGGCTGGACTGGGAAGAATTTTTAAACACCTTGAGGAAATTAGGTGACATAAGAATCCCACGATGTTTGACTCCTGGCCATACGACACGGACTGGAGAACTACATGCTTTTTCCGATGCATCCGAAGTCGGTTATGGAGCTGTGGTGTACGGACGATGGTGCGCAGGAGATGGACAATATACTACGAGGATCCTGTTCGCCAAAGCCCGCGTTGCTCCACTGAAGTCGGTCTCAATCCCACGCCTTGAACTCAGCGCAGCCGTGTTAGCAGTCAGGGTGGTCCAAGCTGTGAAGAGATGTTTCGATCTCTACATTTGGTCGGTGAGCTTCTGGACGGATTCAACGATAGTACTTTACTATATCAACAACGTCCGGAGCTGGTTTAGTACTTTCGTTGCTAACCGGCTCACGATTATCCACGATGAATCAGCCACGCACCAGTGGAGTCATGTCAGGTCTGGCGATAATCCGGCCGACCTGTGCTCCCGAGGTGCGAACAACTTCAGGCAACTGGACACGTGGACGAGAGGGCCGAGCTTCCTGCAATTGCCCAAACAGGACTGGCCCGTGTTCGAATTAAAACCCCCTACGGAATTGGAACTGGAGATCAAAGGCGTAGTGATAGCAACCAACGTCGTCGAAGCGCCGTCCATTTTATCGCGACTGGTCAGGTTTTTTTCCTGGATGAAGACGCTTCGTTCGCTAGTTTGGTTAACCAGGTTCAAGAGAAATTTACTAGTCATGAAAGGGCTACGGCCCTCAGGTCGGATACGGGTCGGCCCGATAGTTCCCGATAAGCTACAAGCGGAAGAGTACGATATTTTTGGAATGATGCAACGCGAGGCTTTCGCCCGAGAACTCAAGAGGGCGGAAGAAGTGGGGCCGACCGATGAAGACATGCCATCTTCAAGAGGCGAGCTGAAGCGTTTAAACCCCAAACTCATCGACGGACTGCTGCGGGTAGATGGTAGGCTGACCAACGCCCACCTGAACTTCGACACAAAGTATCCTATACTGCTGCCTGCGAGACAACCTGGAGTAGAGCTAATGATTCAACACGTCCACGCCATGGAGGGACATGCCGGAGAGAGTCACGTGACGAGCGTCATCCGAAAGCGTCTTTGTTTGTTGAGAGGACGAGAGACTGTAAAACGCGTAATCCGACGGTGTGTGCAATGCAGGAGACGCAATGCCATAGCAGGCAAACAACTCATGGCCCCACTACCAGAATGCAGGGTGACTACGGGCTGGTGGCCGTTCAGTGACATCGGGTTGGACTATTTCGGGCCCTTGTGGATCAAGTGCGCGAAAAGATTAGAAAAGCGATACGGATGTATCATGACGTGCATGAAATCACGTGCGGTACACCTAGAATTCGCACATTCGATGACGACCGATTCGTTTCTACAGGCCTTGCAAAGATTTATCAACCGAAGAGGCGTACCGGCCGATGTATACTCAGATAATGGATTGAACTTTGTGGGCGCTCAACGGAAATTGCAGCATTGGCACAAGAACATAAACAGGGACGAACTGCAGAATCGAACCGTGGCCTACGGCATACGCTGGCATTTCAACCCCCCACAGGCCAGCCACCGAGGCGGCATATAGGAACGCATGATCCGGTCCGCTAGACGGATATTGCTGTCAATCATGGAGCAGCAGCCGCCCGACGACGAGACGCTGAACACCGTCATGACTGAGATGGAGCGAATCCTGAACAACCGCCCCTTGGTTCCAGTATTGAACGGCGACCCCACCCACCTGGCTCTCACTCCGAACGACTTATTGACGCTAAGATCGAACGAGGGTTTTCAAGGGCCGGTAAACCTTCGTGGGAGCTACCTCCACGGGTGGAAGCAAGCGAACTATCTGGCCAAGGTCTTCTGGAGGCGATGGCTGCGGGAGTACCTACCGGCTTTGCAGACTCGACAGAAGTGGCTGGCCAAAACAAGACCATTCAAAGTTGGGGACGTGGTTATGATCGCCGACGAACGCGCACATTTCAGCACTTGGTCTTTGGGAGTGGTTACGGCAACCATCAAAAGCACTGACGGAATGATAAGAACGGTGAAGGTGAAGACAGCTAACGGAGTGCTCATTCGTGACATACGCAGTATTAACCTACTCGAGAGCGAAGACGGAGGAGCTGATAACCCTGAGGCCTAGTAAACTTTTTTCACACCAGTAATCCAGGTGGATAAAGAAACACCATATATACCACACGGTCTCCGTCAAACACGTTAAGGTGCTCGCGGTCTTTTCGTTGACATAACAGAAGGTTCTTTCCGATATGTCGTGATGAATGCGATTCCATTGTACATCCCGATACATACACGCATGCACGACGCACTCTACATCCCGTAAACCCATCAAACATGTGACAGTGTTCGTTGATTTTGCTTTTTGTTGACGCTACCGAATGCCCCTTGCATATGTGGAAGTAGCGGAGCTCAGGTCACACACACATGCTACATTTTACTCGTTTTCTTGCCACGCGGTCTTTTGTCGGCATTGCAGAAAGTCCTCCTTTGATGTGTAGTCATACCTGTGATTTCATTGTAACCCCGGCACACACACACACGCACTCACACACACACTCAAGCACGTACATCCAGGACAGGACGGCCCCTTACGAGGACAACGTCTATGTGACCATTCACGCCCGCCATCGGTCATTTGGTCTTGTGGAAGATGTAGACTAGCCTCACGTCTATGTATCCAATGGATTAGGTGCGACCAGTAGTAGAACGTCGACGACAAGCATTAGACGCGCGCACTGACAGCAGGGCCTAGGCAGGTAGGAAGAATCAGTACCTTTATACCGAACCTTTGACTCTGCTAAGGATCCAGGAGGATTTTGGTGGGCAGTGTAACAGCCGGTCGTGGAAAATCCCCCTTTTTCCCTCGCGATTCAGTGTTTTTCTCAACATCACTCAGTTCCATACACTATTGACTTGTCTTTACTAACTGGTTGATTTCTGGACCAATTGTTGTTTGTTCGCGCCCAGAGCGCTACTTTGGCACATCCTTGTTCAGGACCTGCATGACGCACGTGCTGTCTGCTCACACGCTGTTATTCGGTTTCTCGTTGTTGAGTCCTTGTGATCGTATTATTGAGGTTTGTATATTGTTTATGTCATTGTTTTTTTGTAATAATCTAGTATCGTAGAATATCACGGATAATTGTCTTTTGATTTCGGGATCCGTTGCAAATTTGGCTACGCATTGCTCAAACGTTCGTAACAAAAGGAATCCCAGAATGAGAACATCGCTCACGGATACAGAGTCGGAAACCAGCAACATTTTACTAAGTGGAGACCTACGATGTGTCACTCGCCGCAACAGCGGCCTCCCGGCTCATGTTGTGCGTATAATCTCCAATTCTTTTGCAAAAGATGTGACCATAGCTCGTGATAACTAGAAACAGCCCAGCCTTCTTCATCAACTCAGAATACTTTCAATGGTATCAAAGTAACAGCTGGTCTCACTGGATTCCTTCGTCGTCAACCGGATCGATGCATTTCTCCCTGCCACAGCCAACTACCTGACGGGCTCCAGAAAATTATAGTTTACGCATTCTGATAATGACGTTTGTAGCTGACGTGATAATAACCGAACCAAGAACCAGTAAAACGGATGGAACTGAAGCTCCTAAACAGTAAACCGTAGAAAGTTGCACAGAAACGCGTTCTGGCTATGGTGTACGTTGATAGCTTCAAAAACACCATAAAAACGCCAAAATCTACGACCAATTGTTTGGAGAGAATGACCCTTAAAGGAACGCGAGAAATAACGTCTATCAGATCGCTGGAGGGGTTAGTATATGACCCGCATTGTGGACAAAAGGGTCATAAACGAGGTATACAGATGCCTTTTTAACTTGCGGTGGACGATATCTCGTATGAACGTTTGCTGGAGACCAGGTCTACTACCAAGATTCGGAAGAAGTTTCTGCGTCAAACACCCTAAAACTGGAGAAGGTTATGGAATTTTGCAAAAGAATTGGAGATTATACGCACAACATGAGCCAGGAGGCCGTTGTTGCGGCGAGTGACACATCGTAGGTCTCCACTTAATAAAATTTTGCTGGTTTCTGACCCTGTATCCGTGAGCGGTGTTCTCATTCTGGGATTCCTGTTGCTATTTTGTTCACCTGCATCAGCCGGCCATCACCCCTTTTAAGGCACTTTAGTCTCCTGTTGGGTGAAGACTGGTTGAACTAATACTTCCTTTGTGGATATCCATTGTACGGTCTGCCTAGGAAGGAATACGGTAAAGTATGACAGCATGATTTGTTGCACTATTATATTATTGTACACTTGAGATACCGTATAATGCATGATTTCGACTATTCCGGTTTTTCCTTTTGGCCCGCTGTGGATTTAAGTTCGTATACCTTTGGTTGAGCGACCGTCCGAAGTCGTATATTTCGAGATCACGGGGTTGTTTGGTTGGAATCTACCCATAAAGGCAATCTTGTTTAGGAGGTCGCAACAACTGCCAGGCAGCGTAACGTCCGAGCACAGAAGACCAAAATATCATTTCAAAATTTTGGCTTCTGGAATGCAAATGCGGATTTTCGTGGTCTTTCAAAGTGTGTCGTTTTCCAGAATGTATTTTGGAACCGTGAATAGCAATCATCATTATGAATAACAGCCCAAGTAAAACTGAACACGTCACTGAACTGCTTATCAATACGAGCATTGACCCCTACTCCCTGGAACCGGTTATGCCGGATGAATTGGCGGTGCGAGGTTTTGTTCGTACTAGCGTCGCATGCGGCCTAATAATTAAGCACCACTTGGGGATGCCACAAGGTGATAAAACAAAATCCATGACGTCAAGTCTAGACTGCTCAGCATAAGTGGGTGGCCCCCGGGTAGCTTTAAGTCCTGTGATGGTACATGTGAATTTACGGGGGATGATAGGGTTCAAAGAATTCGACGTGTTTCATTGATTAGCTCTTGAAGTCTTTGTGAGCATAGAGTTCAAAAAGCGTTCCAGTGTGCTAGCATTCTAAGCAAAACTGCCCTGCACATATTGCCGCACCCTGTTTGATTCTCAATGAGTAGAGTGCGCAAGCATCCGCGTGTGTCACTTGCAGCATCGGAGAAAAGAAGACTAGGAACCCATTCGTACATTACTACTATAATTGGGTGTTCTCTGACTGAAGGCTAAAACGCTGGTCACTTTAAAACGCGAACATCTGGACGCTCCTGCTTGGCATATTACCCGAATAACTTACGGTAGGTCAGTACAAAACATTGTTTACGCGGGTCAAGCACTTCAAGTTAAGCTGCACTCACGGAACACTCCATCCTGCTAAGCGGCCTAGTTGACGAGGAGGAATCTTTGGCTACTGAAGTGTCGTGGCGAAAAATACTTTGTTGAAAACTAAAATTTTAGAAGGTTTTTAGAGCGGTGATTTTACTTTCCCATTAATAATATTTAGCTGCTTCCCTTTTTCTCTCTGCGCGACAGCCCAGAACGATGGCTCTTAAGTGAAACACTTCCGTGACTTCAAAACTCTGAGTTAAAGAAATTTTACTTTGTTTCTGCATCGTTTCTCATAGCGATAGTTTATCATGCCAGTTTTCGGTCCTCCCCATGTGAAACTTTCACGTTCTAGTCTCCCCAAATTGGCTCAGCCACCTGCTCCATCTGACCTCAAATTCCAAATTTGTTCAGCACATTTGAATCCATCTCTGGGCTTACTTAAAATCGCTCCAATACTCCTTGGGGTGCATACATCAATCTCCCTCTCATCTCCTCTTTATTTCTTCCTACCCCTCTTTTGTATTGCGTATTTATAAGCTTTTCATAATTTATTCTATCAGTTTCGTCACTTGTAAAACTTTGATCATGCGTGAGGCACGCTTCGGGTGTCTCCGAAATAAACTATTATTGTTATTACTAATATTACTTCTGCCCCTCTTATATATACACACATACATACATATTTATGAATACGTAGGCATGCGCTAGCTTTGCATCCTGCAGTTCCTCACTGGCCATTTCTCTTGCTGTCATCCCGCTGACCGTCATGCTATGCGTCCATTATTTCTGCATCCGTGCCTCGCACCTACCGTATCAAATTCTTCCAACTCGTTTCTAATCTGATCCACCCTCCACGCCTTGTATTGCTTGCTCCCTGTTTTACAGTGAGTTTTGTGCCATTTCCACCGACCATCTGTTACAGAGCACCAATGCTTCGTTTCTATCTAATTCACTGCAGCGCATATCACGTTTTTTTTCCATTGTTTCCCGCTAACACAGCCTCTCGTACCGATTTTTAATCTCTCTCACATACATCTGTCAGTTTTCAGGCGTCCCCACCCGGACCAGTCAAACTCTTCTTTAACCTTGTCCTTTTAGTTCACCGGGCGTCCATTTGAATGGGATCTTGAGTTCATTTGAACTCCCTACACTTTCTCGGGTGTGCATACACTTATCATACCTTTACCCCGTTCAATCTTCCTTCAAAGCCCACCCACCCAACTTTTGTCACGCGAATTTTACTTTGTCACGAAGTAGGAAGTGTGGGCCAGATAGTGCGCTGGTACTATCTCCGGATTACTCCAGGAAGTCAAAAGGGAGATGCACGCCAGTTAGTGTCTGGAAACATAAGAATGGAGAGACGCAGTCTGATATGTCCCCAACCGAGGACCGACGATCAGTGGCGAAAAGGAAAACCTAGTAATTTGGACGAAGACTACTTTGGGGAGAATGAGGACTATGATCCATTGAGAGTGAATGAGATCATCAAAATAATAACCAAAACTGGGAATAAGAATGGTGATCTGGATGAGAATAGTAGCCGCCGGAATTGGGCTTTGTCTTGTTACGCCAGGGCAAAATAAAAAGGAGGAAAGGGGGCAGTTTGGACCGAGTGAGGCGGAATAAGTGTAGAGAAGGTAGATTAGAGACGTTAGAGCTCGTTAACTGGGGAGAATCTAACAACAGCAGTGCCAGTGATGTAGGTCATTCTAAGGGATACTAATATGCTGGCGATGGAGACGGCATATGGGGTAGGTGGTTTCGACGTTGAAAGGATGTTACCAAGGTCAAGCTTTCTTCACCTGTTCAAAAATCTAGGTTACCCTCAAAAGCTCATTCCAACGTCGTGAACGTATGGGTTAATTGTGGTACTTTGGCGACACCTAAATATTTTGTGAGGAAAACTTTTAATCGCTTTAGCGTCTGGCAGGCTCAAATGTCTTCAGGCAGTCTGTTTCAAATACGGGAACAGATGGAGATAAAGAACATTTTTCTTAGTTTTGTCCCGGAGTGTGGGACTTCAGTAGTATGGTTTCGGTTGCGAAGAGTGAGGGATACGTCTTGAGCGAAACACAGATCAGAGATGGACGTTTGCGCTCTAGAAAGTAGGAGGTTCAATAAAAGATTAGGACTGAGTCTCATACGTCGTAGCCACAGATTCACGTTTTAGCAGCTTACACTTCTCTCTTACCATCAGGGAGGATGATACGCCGAGTAATTTCTTGCTGAAGTATAGCTGAACTATTTCGATCGCAAGTCTATCAGATCTGCGCACGGAAGTGTATACCAGAGGGCAGTAATAGAGCTGCGGTCTGGTGTGGGATCGAAAGACCAGGGGCTGGTTATCGAGCATTTTTAAAGTTCTTCAGATAAGAGCTATTGTTCTCTTGGTCCTAGCCATCTGGAAGATTTGTTCTTGAAAGGTGAGCGGGAAGAAAAACTGTAGGCCGAGATCTCGTGCTAAGGGAGCAATAGGAATGTACGAGCCATTTAGGGCGAGTGATTTAGACGGAATTTGAATTTTATACGTGAGAATGGCACTGTTGCCAACGGAAAAGCTCATTTTTCAAGTATTACACCGTATGTAAAGAGCTCTAAGGTCGCCAGATATTTCAGTGAGGGTATAGATCAAGGTATGAGGTCCGAAGGAATATCCAATTTTGACATCATCGGCGAATAGGCACGCGGTGCCGAAGCGTATTACTTCGAAAACATCGGTAATGTAGAGAAAAAATGAAAGTGAGCGTAACACGCTGTCTTGTATAACAACACTTGTGACTAGCTGGGGTGATGAGAGGTTACCCTCGATGTTTACTGCTTGCGATCTCATGCTAAGATAGGATGACACCCAAGAAAAGAGTGAACCTGTTATGTCGTAAGGTTTAACGTTGGTTATCAGCTGAACGTGGGGCACGCAATCAAATGCTTTTGTCATACCAAGGAAGGTAACGACAAATGCCTTTCCAGAGCTAGCCGACGCCGTGATTAGATTGGGGAAATCAAGTTGGCAGATCAGATATGACCTAGACTTTAAGAAGCCGAGTTGGTTGTTATTTATTAACCCACAGGTGAGGATAAAGTGGGTAATCTTATCTTCAGTTTCTCGTTCCATTACCCCAGATATAATGAGAGTGTGGTTTGTGGGGCGGTGATTAGCAGGTTCATGTGAGGCGTCCTCTTTATGGAAGGGTTTGAGAAAGGACGTTTTTCACTGAGATGGAGAGTTGCTTTGTGACATGGGCAGAATAAATAAACTCAGTAAAATCATCACAATGCGTGGGCCGCCAAGACGAAACAAAGCTGGGAGGATACCATTGGGTCCAGGTCGAGCCAGGGGCCGGGCAATGTTTACCAGCTTTCTTACTTCGTTGGCCAAGAATACTGCGGTTTATCAGGTGTCGGAAGTCGAGGAGGTGAGATTCTGAGTTGGATATTGTGGTCCATTATGAAGGTAGAAGCAAAGAAATTTTTGAACGCCCCAGCGATTAACTGCGGCGAGCTAATATAAATGTTCTCTAATAGATGCAAACATAGTATTTTGGTTGCACAGTGAGGGTTTTGAGTTTTATTAAGGTGATTGAGGCGGGTTATTTCATTCGACTGGTTGAGAGCGTGATGATTTTGCTTTTTCAACTTGTTATCCGTTTCGCTCTGTAGCTGGCGCGTATGAGGTGGCCGAGGCAGAGAAAGATAGAAAGGTCGTTGGTACCTTCGTAGGCGAGCTGCAGCTTCTCTAATTAACGTTGCATATTTTTTGCTGATAGCTCTCCCTCACACTGACCACCATTATTAGCCTCACCATCACCACGGAGGAAGTTGTCCCTTTGTGTGTAAGATACCCTCCAAAAGTGTTTCCTGCTAAACACTCCTCTCGGGAAAGCGAGCTCCCAAACTCTACCTTCATAGACCTAGGACCCTATATTTTTCTTCGGTTAGTTGATCAGCGGCCCAAACGAAAAACTCTCCCCAGAAGAGCTTGTTCCAGTACAGCTATCTGCCCTAATGGGTTCGTACCCTAGCGCCTAAACCCCCTGGATCGTTATCCATTTGACAAGTAGATCAGCTCGAGTACCTCCTTACATCAATATTTCTCTGCCTACCGATAATGCTTTCCGCTGTGTGCCCGAACGTTGTCAGTGAACCTTTCCAAACTCAGGATGACCGTGGTGTTCTGGGATGCCCCAGTGCTGTCGCCCTTATACTGGAGGCCAGCATTATGTCAAACGAATTACCGTGTACAGGTTCTGTCATCTAATCCAGTGTAAGACCCGACGGCAAGGAAGTCACTTCAGCGAACATTTACCCCCAGGTTGGTGGTTTACAAGGCGTCTCATGTTGGGATAGGCCGGCCTTCCTTGATCGGTTCCCAATTGGTGTCGAGCGACTCAGAGGACATTCGACAGAAGCTTTCAGTCCCTGCTGCGGAATCACTGTCTTCGACGCCCTCTTCTGACCCGTAGCCATAAACTAACACCAGGAAAGCACGATCACAAAATGGCCAACCCTAGAGCAAACAAGACAATAATGGATCAGTTCTTCTTTCACCGGGTAGTCAAAAGGTGGAATTAGCTACCCCTACATATGGTGACATGAACCTCCACCGTTGCTTTCGAAAGCAAGCTGGATGCTTGCTGGTTAGCCTTCACGGAACGTGACTGACCAGTGTGAGGCAATTCGTTTATCCGCACCCCGTTTCTCAACCCCAAATTACTTCTGCACACAAAGACCTAGTTTAAGGCCCTCCAGTATATCTGAACCCTCACACAGTCTTCTACATCATTATCACTCTTCATTTGGCTTCACTACCTGAGGTCTCCAGTCATGCCTCATTCAGGGGTGGCAGGTAGTTCGAAAGTGGAAACTATACTTTTACGAGGTCATGAGATTGAACTTAACTGTTGGTCCTGAGGGTCACACTGTTTTCCTCCCTGCCCCACAGCCGACGTACTATCGACCATTTGTACGGAATCCTCGGGGTCCTAACAAGGCGAGAACCCCTCAGGAGTTTGCAATGCAGGGAACTGAACTTTTATAGGATCGAGTCGCTACTCATTTGACCTGACCTGACCTGACCTGACCCTTAGCATTTGAGGCGCGGTGCTATACCGAGGCTCGCGCGCGCACGAATCCGGACCATCTTCGGTTCAGCCGCGAGTCCTTCAATCCGGCTTGACCGGACCCACCAAGTGGCTTCCAACAGCCAGTCGTCAAGCATTTGGGGACATCATCGTCTCATCGGTATGTGAGTTGTACTGGTCTACTTCGGGCAAAAATAAGCCACCTCATGACTCAAAAGGGCGGCGATCGTGATACCACGTGAGGAGGGCCTAAGTCTGTCATGGGTTACTACAGACCAACCGGCTTGATTGGCATCCCACGCAAAAATTCCTGAGAAAATAGCCCCAGCTCACATCTGTCTGTATTTACTAGAGCACTCCGCGTAAAGCCCAGCCCAGCGTTGCTTCTTAAAAACAGATCTTGCTTGACCAACCCATTGTGCCCCCTAGATAAATTGACTCAGCTAGTGGATGAGGATAAACAGGTTGAGAAATAATTTCCTGGCCTCAGGAAGACCTTTGACTCCGTCAGTCATCGTCTTTTGCTGAGAATGTTAAAGAGGCTCGATACAGGCGGGTCAGTGCATAGTTCGGTGTCTGAGAGGCAGTCTGAGCAGGGATGCGGAAACCTTCCTGGGCTGGGCAAACAAGATGGAATTACCGCTTAACGCCGGAAAAGCTATCTGTTTTCAGAGGCAGCTGAGATCCTTAATTTCATTCAGGACCAGGGGCCGCACACCACAGAGGAGGCCAGTAAGGTTAAACACCTCGGGTTCATTATGAGCAGTGACACCAAATGGTCTGACCAGTTCAAAGCTGTGGCACAAAAGGCTCGGGGTGCGCCCCTTGGACAACAATCAGCACTGCCATGATGGAAGATGGAAATATTTACACCAATTTACATGGCTGCAGTGCGACTTCGCTTTGAAAGCAGTGTGCCAACCCGATCATCCTTCAGCAAACTAGACCCGCCAGCATAGAGAAATTTCAACATCCCGCAGTGAAAATTGGCGAACGGCAGAGGAGTAGAACGTGTGCAGAGAGACACTCTGACCTGGAACGTTCCTCGTCGGGGAGGAGGTCTCTAGGATATCTCACAGAAAGGCTTAGGGCATTGGAGGGTTCTTTTGGTCTCGAGCTGTATTATGTCCGGGTAAGAGTCGTAACGGGTTGAATACAGGAGAAAACCCAATGAACTCAGCCATTCCATTAGGCGTGGTCGTTTTTGCTCATATTCACTCTACCTCTTTATGGACTGGTTGGGCATTTGGATTTTTTGGTCGTTCAGTATAACTGATTGTTTCCTGCTCTGGTGATCTGTTTGGGAGCAGGCACATCCAGAGGCCGCTTGAAATATTATAGACTTTCCGATCCTCAGTGGCTTGGACTTCCTGAATTTCAACGAGTCCTGTTTGGAAGTTGTGGACACGAGTGTTTCCCCAGTAGTTGGGACAAAGCAGCAGTAAACCATTTTTAAAAGTAAGAAGCCGTCATCTTCCGGGTAGTTACAGACAAATTAGTCTCGCATACCTTGCAAGGTTATCGGACGCATTCGGAAAATTGCCCTTTAGACCATCTTGAAAGGCACGGACTACTTTCCCCTTCCCAACACGGTCTTCCACCCAGTACATCTTGCGTCACCAATATGCTTGCCTTGAGGAACAGCCCAAAACAAGTTGATGATGCTTGCGATTTCACTGACCTCGCCAAAGCCTTTGAAAGAGTGCTCCAAGATCTTCTCCCACTAAAGTTAGAGCGGTATGGCATTTCGGGTTAGAATGAAGCCACCCTCTAACTCTTCATCCCCGGTCTCTATTGAAGTGCCTCAGGGATCAGTGGTTGGTCCCCTTCTTTTTCTTGCTTATATTATGACCTATCTTGAGTCCTCCCCGCAAGCATAGAAATGTGTTCGGATGATGTGGCAGTATGCGGGTCTGATCCAACAGAAGTACAAGCGGCAGCGGTTTCGGAAAAACGCTGGTCTATTGAATGAAGCCTGCCGATCAATGATGAAAAAAATGTCTTAGTGACACTTGATAGAACTCCCGACCATCCCTCTGGATCAAAAGTAGTACTTAAGTCCGAAATGTAGGCCAGCACAAATAGCTAGGATTTATGCTTTCTAAAATCTTCCTTTTTCTTATCATCAAAAAAAAGCCAGCGAATCTGGCTTCCAAAATCTCTATATGATTAGGCCTTCCTTCCCTCAAGCTTCAAAAGAAGACTTCCACCTCCTCTATGGACCGTACATCCGTCTTGTGCCATACCATGGCAGTCACGTTGTACACGCAGTTTCCATCAAGGATCGAGGCCTGCTAGAAAGAGTTCGAAGAAGGACAAAGAAGTTGGTATATGGCTTGCAACATACAGGCCACTCAGCTACTCTGACTGAACTGAGTCCCTATCTTTGAGACGTAGGACGTATACGAGGAGACCTCTCCCCTATGCACAATGCATTCTCTGTAGATTCAATGGATCAGTTTTTACACGCACATGCCTGGAAACTCTACGCGGGCACAATAAGAAACGGTTGAGGTCCATTCCCTGCATTCGTACGCCACAATTTCTCCACCTGCAGGAGCATGTCTCTGTAGAGTAATCTATCACAGGAAATAATTGAAGCGTCGTCCAAAGCAACCTTTGGGGCTCTTTTGGATCGTCACCTGGGATAGGGCCCTGGCCTACTCCTACACTACTTCAACCCTCCAATCAGCCATGCTCTCCTGGTTGTCTTTTTCTCTTCTTTCCGTTCTTTTAGTCCTACAGAAAGCGATCTAAAAGTTAAACAAAGTAAATAAATAAATATGATAAGACAATGAAAATAAACTGAATGAATTAATGAATAAATCAATAAGCTCAATAAAGAAATAAATCAGTAGCGGGTAGGAGAAGATAAAAAGGACCATATAATATTCCAATTTTATTCTCTCTCTACTCCCTCTCCTTTGACGACTGAAGGAAAACTCATTTATATGTACACATTTACAAATCAGTCTTGTTTAGCTGTGTATTTACTTGTTTCTCCGTTTTCTTTTCAACGGCTTCTCGCTCTTGTGCTCGTTTGCTATCCCATGTTGTCCAATTTGTTCCAGTTCTTCACTCCAGCAAAAAGGAAATAAATACTAGACCCGGGAATATTCTGGCTCAAGCCTTGTACTCGCGAATTACTTCAGCACTTCGTGACAACAATCGTTGTCCATTGCACGTAGAAGCTATCATTCCGGGCTGTATAACAGGCCGGGTAACTTATTTTAAATGAGTCTCGATTCCCGACGAAGGATGAGCGAGCAGGAGGCGAGCCAGGTTGGTAACCAGACCGCACTTCTTCGGCAACACAGTGGTGAACAGGTGGAACAGTAAGCCTGGCGAAATGATAAACCTACGGACAGCCCATTCCTTCAAAGGGAGCCTTGGATCGTAAACGGAACGAGATTATCTTTGTCAGAGTTTTCATTAGGCTCGCTAGACGGATGACGTATGACACCACGGTCCATCTAAGATGCATTTTAAAAGAGGTCACTTTGCTGCCCACTATCAAAAAAAGCTTAGGAAGCATGGTTTCTTTTGTGACTGATGAGCCATAAGGTTTCACTCCTACTCAATTTTTGGCGAGAACTCGAAGAAGTACTCTGTCGTGGTGGATTCCTAACTTAAGTGTGTAACGCAGGAAGAATTCTTGCACTCTATTGATTGTGGCTGTTACTTGTCTTGTGCAAACTGAACTGAACTGAACTTTAGCGATACTTGAACCTGAGCAACTCTCGTGACTTTGGGCTGCCTGGAGAACAGAGAAAAATAAAAAATAGTAATGAGATAATTCGAGAGAAACGCAGAGATCGAACTACCAAGAGATGAAAAAGGAACGGGCAACCACAAAGGATAGCGGCCAGCGACAGAATCACAAAATTATACCGATTCCATCAGCAGAGGGAACCTTCCAATTTGCCAGGTCAAAGTCTGAAACAGCAAATATCAAGCCCATAAATTCTTCGTCCATTTCATCATTGGGAAATCTAACTCAGGAGCAAGGAAGCGGTCGATTCCAACAACTCAATTTGGCACAAAGAGCCAAATCAAGCGGCGACATTGACAGCTAGCCTTACGAGTGGGCAAGTGATCTGTGACACTAGAGAAAGATGATCCAAAGCGCTGGCAAGTTTGCGCTATTGTAACTGTTGAGTCTACAGTCAGGAGCTCTCGTTTATATCCAGTGAAGCACTTTCCTGTGCTCTTACTTTATCTGTGGTTCCCCGACGGAATAGCTCGTGGGCCCCGCCATGCTAATTGCACCAGTCGACTGACCTTTCCGAGAGCGTGAATACACGCAGATCTAGCATAAAAACCACTGGCTTGGTCTCCAAAGGCTGCAAAGCCTGTGGCCAAGGTGGAGTTTACTTGTGGTCAGAGCCCATGTTCCTTAGGCCCTCGAGGAGGCGTATATTGCGACGTTTGCTCATTTTGTTCCTACTGGGGAAAGAAGCAAAATACAAAGGCCCTGGAGCTCTAAAAGTGTCGTGATGATCCGACTTGGGTATGCTCGGGGTCTATAGCAAGGGGCGGGAGCATATCTCACATGAGGGCTGCAGAAACCTCGGCAGAACTCCAGGAAATCACCGCAAGCGCAGACGCGCACGAGGGAGGAGCTAGCTTAGTGACTCATAGCTGTACAAATAAGACCTCATTGGTGGAGCTGACAAGTAAGGTAACTGACAAGTACGGCAAAAAGGAAGAAGAACGTCCACAAGACAAGGAGTCTTCTAAAGCTTTCCAAGATCTGATCAAAGTGAAGTTGAAAATCTGGTCCTTCCTGATTCAAGAACCGGCTGCCCAAATGGAAGCACTCCGAGTTCAGACAGATGCTATGACAGGCGTAATAAGGAGACTGCAGGCAAGCACGGAAATAGCGCTGGGATGCAATGGAAATGCAGTTATAAAGGGACTAACAACCTTTTTGTGAGGACACACGACAGAGGAACTGACATCTGCGGCAAGGGATTACTGACCTACTGAGACAAGTTGCGGAATAATCACATGCCCTTATTGGGAGGGAATTACGTTTGTGGAGGTCGAGACTAAATGGTAAAGGGCAATCACCAGGAAGGCCTACCGTGGTGGAGTTCGGAAACCCCAACTGTCGAGCTTGGTCCCTAGCCGCGGCGGAGAATCAGTGTAAATTCTAGAGGAGGCATTAGAAAGCAACCGGATAACTCAGCATCCGGGAGGGTCACAACCAGTTCATGAGAGAAAGAAGTGTCCTCATCAGCCAAACTACTGCAGGAGACAAGGACGTCTTATTCGCCGCCTATAATGCTCCTCCCCTTGATAGTTCCACAAAGGACCAAGGCCGGAAGACGTGATCGAGCTTTGGAAAATGCCCCATGGAAAGAATCGGCAAGCTTGGCTATTGGCGAATCACAAGTCGGAATCCTGAGTGCGGGAAAGATGTAGAGTGCACGCGAGCGCAGAGGCCGAGTGAGAAGCAAGCGCATCACTGCTCGAGAATAACAAAATAATTGAGGAATGGTCTTGATGCAGTTTAATGCCCGCAGTATCGGCAATAAACTCGCGGTCGAGTGGAGAGGAAGGAACTGCATGGCCACCTGAAAATCATGGCTGCGAGAGAGTGGTATATTGAGTCCGGCGTGTTCGGAGGGATCGAGTGGGTACAGAGCTGGCCGTGAGAAAAAAAGTATAGAGAAGAAGTACTGTTGCTGGTAGTCGAAAACAATTCAAAAGGGGAGTGTTAAGTATGATACACCCAGTATAGAGATGGTACTGGGACAAATAAAATTCGGAATAAGCAGGTGGCGCCTCAAGCAGAGGAAGTTGTGGTCTGCCAAAACACCTAGCACTTTCATCTAGAAACGCAGAAGGGTGTTTGGTCCTAGGGGATTTTACGCACCGGAGATTGACTAGCAAGAAAATCCGGCGCCGGGTTCCCTTCGGCCAGGGGCAGCGCGACTACATTGGGAACAAGGAAATAATAATACCCACTCACCAGCACACTAGATGGAGGCAGGGTCAGATCCCGGGGATATTGGATCCACTTATATCAAATGTTTTGCGAAATCAGAGAAAGTCCTTATTTTTTCCCCTCTATGGAAAAGGGACCACGGAACACTCAGGTTCAGGTTGTCCAGGTCAGAGGGAGACCCTACCAGATAACTGGCTTAGGAACTTCAGGAAATTGGACGGGGGAAGCCTGATGGTCATGGCAGGGTTGCTCGTTTGGGGTATCAGGGGCAATATGGAGAAAACACGGGGGTTATAAAGGTCAACTTGCCACGTGCGGCAGAAGGAGTAACTCTGCTGAGCATGGCCCAGAAAAGAGGCTTACCACGGTGGTGGAAGAACAGTACGACCCGGGCATCAAAGCGCGAACAGCAAGTATGACGGAGATTTCAGGGACGGTACACATGGGTGCTCCATCCAGTATTAAAGAATAAAAAAGCAGGTAGCGAATCGGAAGAGGTCCAAGAAACTAACATGCGAGCTGCTGATCGCCAGGATAGAGAAAAACCGCCTCTGAAGGGCTTAGGCTCGGGCAGGTGGGGAAGCTTGAGGTTATTCCGGAGGATGTTCTACTGGCCTAAGAAGTGCTTGACCGGAGGAAGTCCCCAAGACCAGATGGTATGCACTCCGCGATCCTGAAATCGCTGGCCGTGATAATCACTGAACCACTGGATGAGGTGTCCAAAATCCTCCTGGGGAGGTATTACTGCCTGTCGAATGAAAAACAACGGAAATCGGGCCAATTCACAAAGGTGGTGGAAGGGCTGAAGTGCAGAATTATTGGCCTGTTGGCCTACTTTCGGTAGTCCTGAGAGCGACAGAGAGATTGCCCAGAACTGCGCTGGAGTTGAATAATCTGTTTGCAGGGGAAGAGCACAGGTTTACAAAAGGAAAGTCCTGACTGGGCAACCTCCTGAGCTTCCTTGACGAGGCGGCCAGGGGGCTAGACGAAGGAAAAACGTTGAAATGTGCTATTTTGACTTTCGCAAAGCTTCCTCAAATCAACGTGTGTTATTAATGTGTCAGAACCGAGATCGGTTCAGAGTGTATCGGAAAATCGATGCGCCATGTGAAATTTCATGGTAGAATTTCGCTGTTCAATAACACATCGTGGTCGACTGGTCGTAAAACCAGTCTTGAAAAAGGTTACCCGTGGCGACCGAAACGTCGACAACCTACCAACGATTTCGACTACGCTGTGTTGTTGAACAATAAAATTCTACCACACCATGTGATATGTTCGCGTACGACGTGAAAATTGTCGGAGCTCCTTAATCTATCCATATTCAGGAAAAGTTATGTTATCCATAACTGGACGGTAACCTGGGTCCTATCTTCTAAACTTAGGGTAGTGTACACGACTGCCAGCAGTTGGGTCGGGGAGGGCTTACTACTTGGACCCGGACAACTCAGAATAAATGGCTCAGAAGGCAGAGATCCGAGACTTGAGGATAATCATGACAGGCTACTTTGAGTCGTTGGCACTGCGTCTGTCAGCGGCCAACAGGGCGAAAAGAGTCGTGTACAAACTGAAAAGAACAGTAACCAGAAAGCGTCGTAGATTTACGCTGCCAATATGCACCGATTTGGTGAGACCCCACCTAGAGTACGTAGTCCAGGCATGGACTCCGCAGTTAGTTGGGGACACCTATGCACCGGACGGGGGCTCAAATGAGGTTCACAAGAACCACTTCCGGCCTAAGGGACAAGAGTGAGAGGATAGACCGAAATCACTAGGTTTGTCCCCTCTCAAGCGCAGAGGTTCAAGGGGAAACCTGATTGAGGCAAAGAAGGAACTAAAAGGGTGGGCAATAGCGAACCAGTCATTGTTTGCCCGTGAAGGAAACTCCGCCCTCTGAGGGCACGAAGTAAACCTGTTAGGCCAAGGACCAACAAGAATGTCGGAGCTCAGTTCTCCCCATGCAGAATAATACACGACTGGAATACACTCCCCCCAGGGGTCGTGGAAGCAGATACTGTCATAGACTTTATGAAGATGTTGGGGCCTCGCGTGAACATGAATATTTCCGGAGTGCCAGCGAGACAGCGGACAGCACTAATAAACCTTCCATCCCGACCCACCTCCTTCCTTCCTTCTTCTGCATCTTATCAATAATATCGTTATTATTTTATCGATAATATTGTTTTTCAATTTTCTCATCTACTTTTCCCGTCACTGATTTTCATCGACGCCTCCTTGATGCATCTGGGACCCTCTACTCTTCCTTTTTTACGAGAGAGCGGATTACCGGGTGACTAACTTCTTGACGAGTGAACGCCTAGGTTGCGGGGGCTTTACTATATCGAAAAGTTGCCTTTACTGCCCTCTTCGAAGGCGATCTGATAAATGTCACTCTACCGGAATTTCCACCCACCGACAGATAAAAGACTCAAAGAAGTCGAAGCCTGGTGAGACGCAGTGGCCCACAGGGACAAGAAACTGGACTACCAATGGCATCGGCCGCCGATCCTGTGCGCTGACTTGATTTGGTTTGGTTTTCAGGTTCGGTGATCAGCGCAGGGCCAGCCCCACCCACTAGTACTGGCTGCGGATTGCACGCTTCAAATCTCTTCGCTCTACTGCATTTATCACTGTCCGTTGCGGACCAAATGCTCCTACCAGTCTTCCGCAACGTTTCGTTCATCTATCGTTCTTGTCAGCACTCTTATCACTTCCCTTCCGTGTCGTCCTACCTGTGTATGAATACCCATCCATTTTATTTTTGTTCCTATGGTTTTTTATAATGACGACCCTCACTACATGATGTCACGCTCGTCCTATCAATTTTACTTTGCCCAAGCCCGAAATATGTTCTCTTCCATCCATTTCGCCCCTGTCGGCTCCTAATCAGCATTCACTCGGTGCCTCCACGTGCTTATAAAGCTCATCGATCGCATACTTCATTAGCTACCATTTTCCGATATCGCCTTTTGTCCATTTTAAACCTCCCACCATTACGCATGGGACACATCCGTAACCATGATCAATCACCATATAAGAACTCGCCGTTCCAACCTCTGCATGTTTTTGCAACCAAATTTATTATTCTTTTACCACCTCCATATCGTCCATGTCTGAGTCCGTAATTCGCCCGTGAGTCGTCCTTTTGGGCAGTTAACCGATTAGCAACGTCTGGCTTAGCCCATTGGTGCAATGGCCTGCAAACACACAACTTTCCAGTTCTATTCTCCCAACTCCGACGCAAAACTATTTTTCGTGCACTTTTGTTCCATCACAGGCTTTCCCGTCCGGGTTCTTTTCTTCTTCTCGGCCTTCATTCTGTGCCACCTGCAGTTAAACAACCTGATCCATCATCTATAACCCGGTTTTCTTCGGTCAATACTCTCGTCTGCTTCGTACATTGCTCGCCACAGACATCTTCATTGTGCCTTTCAGGTTGCGCTGCTCTACCGCATTCCACCCAGTAGAATGTCATCGTAACGTTATCAGTCTCACCTACAGTTTCAGACCACGTGATCTGCCATTGCCTGATCTCTATGATCCTCCACTTACTTGTTTCTCCCCCCCCCCCCATGTTATTTGCCGTTACAACTGAGGCGTCTTCGCACGCAGTTCTTCTAACCTCCAAGTTACCCGTCCCCAGTGATCTTTTACACCCCTCCAAACACCCTGTACTTCCATTCTCCCTGCCTTCTCCAGCCATCTTCACGTCCATCTTGTTGCACAAGGTACGTCCATTTGTTACCGCTTCACCCATGTTTGACCGTCACCATGACACACCTGCACTAGTTAGGTTGTTGGATTCACTTTTACCTGTTTTCGTTCATCCTTTCCTTCATACTCCCTCGTTTATCAACTTCTGCTAACAGCCATCACTTCTGTGTCTCCAAAGTTGGTTCTCTTTTGCTGTTGATCCTCTGTGTTCACCTATCATAAACAAATTCACCAGGGTTCATCCAGGTTAATTCCGTACCACTTGACCCAACCCTACCTGTCTCGTCCAAGCACTGCTAATTCCGTGTCCCGTCTCTTCACTGTTATTTGCTCCTGCTCTGATATATATTTTTATATCCACATATTTTCTCTGCCTCCTCCAGTTCTTCGCCGGCCAGTTCTTTTGTTACCATGCCGCCGCCCCTCATGAAATACGTCCATTTTGTCTCTAACTATGCTTCATGTTTTCCGTATCTCGATCCTTCTGTGACATTGATGCCATCCGACTCACTCTTTACGTCTTGCATTGGTCGCTCCCTGTTTTAAAATTGACACCGTCCGTTTATTGCAATAACGCATAAATCATGGCTACCTAGTCCTCAGCCGCACAATTCAATAATTTGTCCTTCCAGTCTTCTCTTGCCATCGTCCTGGGGGAGCCAGATAGGAGTAAACAATGAGACACCTAAGCGACGGGGCAAAGGCCGTGTCGTTAATATCAACGAGTGTATTATTGCAAACAAACCGATGGGAACTTCCGAAGCCGCTGAGGGGCAAAATGCTTCAATAATTGCCGTTGCGGAAGCAAGGTTTTCTGAAGAATATCTTGTGCCAGGACTAATAATTAACAGTTTCGCAACCTAAAGGTGGGATAGAGAACAAGATCACCCTGGAGGAGGGGGAGGGTTAGCCATCCTCATTAGGTCAAGTAAAACCATCCTGAGTCTCAGACCAAGATATACGCTCGGAACGTCCAGTTGCGTGCAGTTTCGATCACCCTTCCGGGCAGAGGAGTCAACACTGTCTGTGTCTACAGGGCAACAAGTACAGACAGCGACGGGGATGTTTGATCACTGCGGACCCTGAATGAGCTAGTAAAGGACGCATCAAAGACCTTCATATTGTGTGACTTCACCTTTCCTCACAACGACTGAGCGGTAGAAGTCTGCATGCAGGAATTGGGGGAGGAAACCTATTAGAAGGGTTGCATCCCAATGCCTTGCACCAGCATATTAGGGAAAATACCAGATATATGGCTGAATGCCTTTCAACCCTGCTGGATCTAGCAAAAACAAATCTCCCTAAAGAAGTATCTGACTTGCAGTACAGTGCACGGCTGGGCAAGAGTGGCCACGCGCGTGTCACAATCACCCTACTGTAATAATCGTAATGAACTGAACTGACAGGACGTATTGAAATTGCCCTTACCCAGAACTACCTGAACGAAATCGGCGAGAGGACCAGGGCCGCGAAATAGCACGCTAGTTTTATCGCAGAAAGGCTTTGTAAAAATATAGTAAATTAGACAATGTAATTGATAAACTCGATGACGACCAATCATAGTAAACGCTTATCGGACGTTTCCTCGACGATCCTGATTGGTTGAGGCTGATTTGCATACTCGGATACAAAGCCGTACCTGGGCGTATAACGTGTGGTAGCTGCCGAATCGCCACACCTAGGCATGTAGCAACGCAAAGTACCGTCATGGCTGGTTGATAATTTCGGCATTACGGATAAGGATAAGCTTTGCAATAGGGCGATGGGGCTGACATGGGAGGTGATAGAGGGGGCCACTGTTGAGAAAAGCTGACAGGTCATAAATGGGTCCATAGATACTCTCCAGGAAGAGCAAACACCCTTGAAACAAAGGAGTGCAGTGGGCAAACTTGTTTGATAGAAGGAAGCAGTAGCCAAGACTGTCAAACGCAGAAACCGCGGCTGGAAACGTCACCGACGTTCCGGCGGCCGGCTAGCCTGGACCCTTTGTACAAAGCTTAGAAACGAGACAGTTAGCCTCAAGCGAACTTCTCAACGAGAGTTGGAGCTCAGAGTCGCCAAATGAGTAAGACAGCAACCGAAAACGTTTTACAGCTGTGCGCATTCAAAGGGCCCAACAAAGGGTACCATAGGTCCACTGTCCACCGGGGACCACGGTGTCGTCACTGATGACCAAGGTAAGGCGGACGCTCTGGGGGGAAACCTTGGTAACGTATATACGATAGATAGTGGGGCACTAGTCTATGTGGCCCTGGTCCATCGTGCTCCACATATAAACGAGCTAACTCTTTCGGAGAGAATCGTGCGCAATTACCTTCAGGATTTAAACAGCCAGAAGGCACCGGGTCCGAATGGCATCCACCCAGCTATCGTCAAGCCGTTGGCGGACATCACAGCTCCATTGGCATAAAGGCCTCGGGATTGGGAACCCGTGGCCGTCGTGGAGATGCGTAAGGATGGAACTAAGTGGGCTACGGATATTACAGGCCGGCAAGCCTGGCTAGCGTCCTGTGCAAATTTCTTTAGAAGACCAACCGCGCCTACGTCTGTCAGCACTCGCTGGAGCAGTCCATGCCAAACCTAGCCCAATATGGGGTCCTAAAACCTTATACTGTCTGATTATTCTCCGGGGGTTCTTAAATGAAGTGACTCGACGGCCTCATGAAGGTGAGCGATTTGGGGTGTAAATAGTTTTGTTGGCTGTAACTCAGTTTGCTGGTTGCCATGATGTTCTGATCACTAGGCTTGGCGTTTGGGTCGCAAAATTTTCATCACCTGTGGATGTGACACCGTCAGAGAGTGCGCTGACGATGTCGTCTAGTCTGATGATGAAATTTTCCACGATTCAATTGCCAAGCTCCGCGACCAGAACGTTACGGCAAGGTTAGGTATGTTACCTCGACTTCAGCGAGGCGTCAATCTCCGTCAATCACCGTCATTTGCTGTGCAACATGATGACCTTTGGTACAGGTGGGCCAGTACATTGGTGGCTGGCGGACGTCCCCTCCTACAGGACATTTTACGTCAAAGCAGGGGTCAGGTGCTCTAGTTTGGTGAACGTCGCCAGTGGTGTAAATCAGGGATCCGCCCTGGGCCGAATGATATTCTTGAAATTTATTAACGTCCTGAAATCAAAGGTGAAAATATACTATGATTGGGTGCAATTTAGAGACGGAAGGAAAGTAAGTTCAAGGACATTTTTAACAGTCAGTTACGGTACCGCACAGGTGAGCTGGTCATTTCTCGCTTGCTGCTGGTTGGTCGCCAGCAAAGAAGTCTAAGGCCCTGAATCTTGCCGGTAGCTAAATATTATCTGGGAACATTGAGTCCGGGGCTTTTGTTCACCCTTTCTCTGCTCCCATTAAGTGCATTTTACCTTCTCAGACAACACTGGAAATGAACAGGACGCAACATTGTAAACCCACAAAGTTCCGAACATCCCCTTGCAGCGCTGCCAGGTGTCCAAAAGAAGTGGGAAATGGAACATGCTGTGAATTCCGTGACCGTTGGTTTCATCAGGGATACAGTTAGCATACTGTTCAGGCTTTCGAGCTTTATATAGACAGTTGTGGGCTGGTCTGAGCGTAACGGTCATTCCGATCGTGAGTAACGCTTAGCCAAATTAACGAATCCCATAGTCACAACATGGCCGATTCCCTGATCCTACGGTACTGAATTACCAAATCATGCGCGTAAAACCTATGTACGTACCTCAACTGTACAGCTACAACGTTTAGCATCGAAGAAGAGGGTTCAGCAAAGGCAACTGCCGGATGCCACCTCCACGGCAGTCCCGGCTTGAATCAAAAATATGTCACGCACATGTGCTAAATATAAAGAAGTGTTCCAGTGTAGAGGCTGATGCGTGCTGTGCTTGTTCGGTGGTCAGTAAGATAAGCGGCATAGTCTCAACAAAACAAGTATGCGACGAAAGCTAGGGAGAACTCCCACACATGTAAGCTACGCTGGATATGCGCACAGTATGTCAAGTCTGCCGGGGGTCAATGGATGTGCCTTCAGAGATCTCAGGAAACCACGGATGCTTCTAACGAAACGGTTATTTGCGCCAGCTCTGGCGCAGCAAAATTAGTCCAGGGCCGGAGTTGAAAAAGTCATGAACGGGGAAGTCCCCCGACCGCTATATCTGGTGAATGCTCGTGAGATAGAACTAACATAGCTAAATGGGGTAACTAACAGCCTGGTGAAGCAGGTAAGTAGCTTGTCCAAGGATACGGTAACAGCCACTGGGAGACACCGAAAAGTAGTTATTAAAGGAACCCCCGAGCCGTTATGTCGAGTAGCCCGGCTAGGAGAGAGGGACGCGCGTCACCATACAGCGAACGTGTTAAGAACAACAGGCTCACCCCAGCATGCCAGTATTAAAAGGAATTTCAAGCTTGGTGAGTAGTTCGTGAGACCGAAAACCTAGTTCCACGCCCCCCGGCCAGTGCTATTTGAATTTGGAAACCCAAGACGTAGGGACGAGTTACTCGCTGCAAATGACAAGATATTGAAGGCTACAACAAGGAAGATGTGCGTGGAACCAGTTCAGTCGGCAAAGGGTAAACGATTGCAGAGGCAACCCAAAGCGCCTTTCATGTCGTCTACGTTCGCGCTGGGTCTAGCACTGCGGGCAAGTACCTCCCAGTGTCAGCAGCCGGGAGCATCAATAACTCGCTGGGAATGATCAACTCATATAGGCGCAGCTCAGGTGGACTCCCGTATATCTGAAGCTTGCCGTTTCAAACTAGCTGTAGCGCAGCAAGAAACCTCACCTGATGTGAACCCAGAAACATAAGACTCAAGCCAATTAGGAGCGCTAAAAGCAATGGTGGCAAAAACTCAAAGGGCAATCGGGCAGGTCTCGTGAAAGCAAACAAACAAAACTGTTGCCAACTAAAATAACTGGAACTACGCCAGTGGCCACGACCGGGGGAATAAATGTAGTGTAAAACAATACGTTCTTTGTGAGAAAAAATTAAATAATAAATGGCTGCAGCCGAGGGCATTGGTTGCATCGCTATCGCAGAAACTTGGCTCAATAACGACGTAGGAACAACATTCCGACCTCAGCAGAGTACCGCGCCTACAGGGTGGACAGACGATACAGAAGGAAACAATGTGGTGCACTTTTGCTTGCTGTGGAAGTACATAGGCAATTGGCAGGTGAGGTGACGTCCACAATAAACATACAGTTGGCTTTATGTTATCTGAGTCCAGGAAACGTAAAGGCAACCCTAAAGTGCGTCTATAGGTCTCCATTCACACCCTTAACGAAGATGCGCCATCACTAGAGCTTTCGTCTAGGATAGCTATCCGTTCTGCTAGGTTAGTGATTTTTGGTGGTCTCACCTCGCCGGAAGTAGAGTGGGGGTATGAGAACCGCGAGGTGGATTCGGCGATCGTTTGATGGAGCTGGTGTGCAGACTCGCATTGGTATAACACATAAACCACCCAACCCGAAGGAGAATAGTCCAGACACCCAGCCTTCTGGACCTCGTACTCAATAAATCACCGGAGGTGTTCGACCACCTCGAGGTCACTGCTCCTACGGTCAGGATTGATCATTGGGTGATCTGGTTCATGTTCAAAGGAAACCCTTAGAGGTCCATCAAAAGCTAGGGAGGAACTTCCGGAACTTTGACTACCAGGCGTTGGGGGTGGCTGCGGAGGGTACACAGTAGGCAGCCTTGAACCTCACATCGGAGCATGAGGGGGCGCACGTAAAAGGCAATTTGCTGCGACACGCTGATGAGTCCGCTCTAATAAAGAGGGTAAGAAGGAAGAGCCGGCAAACTTGGTAGATCCACAGGACCGAAGAGCGCAGGCAAGCAAGCGAGTGTTATTGAGACGCTTCTGCAGCGCAAGGAGACATCCTTGCTTCCTGCAGTTCCTGAGGGCCTGCGAACGTGCCCTAGGAGTACGAAAATACTGTTCGACACAATACGATGCGAGACTGGCACAAAATGCCAAGAAGTACCCCAAGGCCCACCACGACTGTGTAGAATTTAAGGCTCAGTCACGAGTGGTGCCAGGAAATGTTACAGTTGGGCTAGGTAGGCGTGCAAGCAAAACCAGCCAAAAAACGAGGTATGTAAAGAGTTTTATGGGGCTGGTGCACATCGTAGATGCCGGGATCCATCGGCCATCTCTAGAACCCTGTAGCTTTCCCCAGGCGGACGAATTTGTCGTAGAACCCGTGGAAATGGAGCTGGCTGTCGGTCGGTTAAAGCGAAATAGGGCTGTCGGGACAGACGGGATTCACTCCGTCATCCTGCGTCCCTTTGAGGGCACATTGTCCGGGCCGCTAGCACACTCGTTTACTATGTTACTAGCCTCGGCGACACTGCCTTCTGGCTGGCTAAACGCCGAAGTGGTGCCCATCTTCAAGGGAGGCAAACGGGAAGTTGCATGTAGCTATAGGCCCGTTAGCATGCTGTTGGTGGTACGTAAACTACTTGAGGGCATCGGTAGAGATAGGATCACATAGAGTGGTAAGCACCACAGGATAATCCCAGTAAGACAGCACGGATTTGCAGAGAAAAGGTCGTGTCTTACGAATCTCTTTTCATTTCTGGATGAAACGACCGGCAAACTGGGCAAAGACGAGCGAGTTGAGCTGCTTTCTGGACTTCCAGAAGGCCTTCACCTGGGTGAAACGAAGACTGCTTGCGTACAAAGAGCAGGGCACGGGGCGTGTACAAGCGGCACTGGACTGGATTAGAGCATAACTTACTGGTAGGACCTTCCTTGTTCGGGTTGAGGGTATGATGTCCAAGGCAGTAAGGGCATGCTGTTGGGTGCAGCAGGGGTCGATGCTGGGGCCCCTGTTTGTTCTCAGTCTATACGAATGACCTGGTGGACACCTTGAAGCATCCTGGTGTCATGATCGCGGACGATCTCAAAATTGTAGGGAGCCACCTCCGAAAAGGGTACAGGAAGACCTGATAAGAATACAAGGCTGAGCCGAAACACGAGACCAGTAGAGGTGCTCAGCGCGAGTCGCCGCCGCTCTGTGCGTAAGAAAAGCCATATGCAGAAGCCTTAGGAGAGCCTGGGAGAACGATCCTTGAGGCAATAATGGGCCGGGTGGGCGGTTTCCTTACAGTAGCTGCGTCCACTCTTGTGCGGCAAACTACTACGTTATTTAAAAATCCGGCCGTTGGATCTGCAGAGGCGTGCCCAGCCGCTGGGAAGGACGTCAGGCAGTAGGCTAATAATACTAAATCAGGAGGGACCATTTATACGGGAATCGAAGGCAAGAAGAGATATAGACAGGGGACAGTTGTGTGGCACTGCGACTTCAGGGTGTACCAAGTCCCGGTTCCCTCAGAATAGTTCACAGGTTGGGGACATGGACGTCTCCGCTCGCTAAACCGGGGAGGAATGTTGCACGACCAATGCCAGTTGAATTTGTGGACAAGCATTTTAGCGATATGTTGCTGGCCCAGACGGCACTGATAGCCCACACCACTAGGGGCCGCTATCGGGTTGCACCTGACGAACACGGAACAATGCCGGGTGGTTCGCCCATATGTGGAAATGTGGCTAAACCCGTGAGAACGCTAAAGAACGGTCCCGGAGGACAGCGTAATGCCTTATCCAGCGGTTGTGTTGCTTCACCGACAGGTATAAATAAGCCATACAAAACATTGCGGCTTGCGGTAATTTAGGATGTACTACAAGATGAAAGTTGGCAGCGCTGTTCAGTTGAGGAAAACATGACTATCTTTAACTTGGGTATCAAGATAGATCTCACAGCGATAGGTCGGAAGTGTTTGATAGTCCTAGATGACCAGCGGATCCCGTGCACCCCAGTAGTGGGTGCCACTGTAGAAAACATGCTACCACTTCTGGCGTTGCGCCTGAGGCCCAGGCAACACTGTACCATAGAAATCCCGTAGGTGTCAAATCGAACAAGTGGATCTCTTTAGAGCCGCAGAGAATCAAAACGCGTCTACGGTTGCCGTTACGAAAACAGGGCTCTTTGAAGCTGACGAAGTAATGTTAGCAATACGGAATGTGCCTGCTGTCTATAGGCAGGATGTGGAGTATGCCTGTAAAGGAGGAGTGGCCGTCCTCCCTAGGCAGGTGCAGAACCTCTGGAATCGTAGGCCGTGGTTTGTACTGGAAAATTACAACTCTGCACGGGTAGGCTCACACCCCCGAACAGAAGAGTAAATATGGTTCCTGTGTATAGGGCCCGGGTACAAACCCAGATGAGGACATTCAACTTCTCCACGTACTTACCACGCTAGTAAGGGGAGCTAACAAGACCCTCACAGTTGGGGACCTCAAACTACCAACTAATAGACTAGGTAGTTGAGGCGCATACACCAAAAACCCAAGAGGAGGGTGTTACGAACGTTTGAGCAATGCGTAGCCAAATTCGCAACGGATCCCGAAATCAGAAGACGATTATCCGTGATATTCTACGATACTAGATTATTACAAAAAAACAATGACATAAACAATATACAAACCTCAATAATACGATCACAAGGACTCAACAACGAGAAACCGAACAGCAGCGTGTGAGCAGACAGCACGTGCGTCACGCAGGTCATGAACAAGGATGTGCCAAAGTAACGCTCTGGGCGCGAACAAGCAAAAATTGGTCCAGAAAAACAACCAGTTCGTAAAGACAAGTCAATAGTGTATGGAAATGAGTGATGTTGGGAAAAACACTGAATCGCGAGGGAAAAAGGGGGATTTTCCACGACCGGCTGTTATAGAGGGATATCTACAATGGCTGCATTCGGAAGTTCTGTTCCAACGCATGGGGGAGGGTGTCAGATAAAGGACTGTAAGCACGCCGTCCTTGTTGGATCCAGTGATAGCGAATCATGAGAGCGATGCGGCGAAACTCCAGGTTCCCTCTCCTTTAGGTAGGAGCGACCATGTGAGCGTCGAAATCACTCTTTGCGTGCGTCAGCCTGAAGTATGCTCGAATTTGATCGGAGGCCTTGCAAATATGGACATCCAATGTTTCCTAATAGAGCGGTCGATTACCTCTTCTGGCAGCGGTTGATCGCCGTACAGCTAAAGAAGTGACATCCATCTATCATCCTTGATCGAACTTTCTCAGCTTCTTCCCATTACCCCTTTTCCTTAAGTTTAATGCCACATGGAATAGACTCTCCCATTCATGCCCAGAAAGGTCTTTGGATATCTTAAATGTCTTTATGAGATCCTCGCGTAGTTCCCCCACCCCCCTTCCATAGATAAACGTCTGAGGTTCGGGAGTCTGCTAGTACCTCTTGCTTCTCTGGCCCTCAATCACCCACATTGCAGGATGTTATACTTTCCCCAAACAGGTGGCGTCTATTTTGTAGAAGGGTGACCATGACTGAACGGTTTTCCAAAAGTGATTTAAATATAGGCATGTACACTTGCATGAAAGCCCTGCGCTTTATGCACGAAAAAGCTGATCCTAACCTGAGGAGTCCGTCACATGCCTTCTTTTGCAGCTGCTGCACAATGGTCCGACCGCCTGAGATCAGGTGTCGCCAAAATCCCGAATTCCTCAACCCTGCCTACTGCTCAGTAATAAGTGGGCTTTGGTCGTGCGCAATAGCCGGGCTTGTCGCCGTCCGTGGCAAGAACTCCAAACTGGAGGATGTCACCAGCGGAGAACCGCAGGGTTCCCTACTAGGCCCACCATTATTTCCGCTGGTTTTAATAATTTGGCCTCAGCCCTACGGTCACAAGGCTTCTTCTTCGCAGATGACGTAAAGTTAGCGGGAGCTCAAAGGAGAAAGGAGGTGGAGAGAGACGCACTTACCCTTCCTCGCTGGACACTGAAGTGGGACTTACCTCTCAATGCTGGGAGGAGCCACTTGTTGCCACGGACAGCGACAAGCCCGGCTGTTGCGCACGACCAAAGCCCACTTATTACTGAGCAGTAGGCAGGGTTGAGGAATTCGGGATTTTGGCGACACCTGATCTCAGGCGGTCGGACCATTGTGCAGCAGCTGCAAAAGAAGGCATGTGACGGACTCCTCAGGTTAGGATCAGCTTTTTCGTGCATAAAGCGCAGGGCTTTCATGCAAGTGTACATGCCTATATTTAAATCACTTTTGGAAAACCGTTCAGTCATGGTCACCCTTCTACAAAATAGACGCCACCTGTTTGGGGAAAGTATAACATCCTGCAATGTGGGTGATTGAGGGCCAGAGAAGCAAGAGGTACTAGCAGACTCCCGAACCTCAGACGTTTATCTATGGAAGGGGGGTGGGGGAACTACGCGAGGATCTCATAAAGACATTTAAGATATCCAAAGACCTTTCTGGGCATGAATGGGAGAGTCTATTCCATGTGGCATTAAACTTAAGGAAAAGGGGTAATGGGAAGAAGCTGAGAAAGTTCGATCGAGGATGATAGATGGATGTCACTTCTTTAGCTGTACGGCGATCAACCGCTGCCAGAAGAGGTAATCGACCGCTCTATTAGGAAACATTGGATGTCCATATCTGCAAGGCCTCCGATCAAATTCGAGCATACTTCAGGCTGACGCACGCAAAGAGTGATTTCGACGCTCACATGGTCGATCCTACCTAAAGGAGAGGGAACCTGGAGTTTCGCCGCATCGCTCTCATGATTCGCTATCACTGGATCCAACAAGGACGGCGTGCTTACAGTCCTTTATCTGACACCCTCCCCCATGCGTTGGAACAGAACTTCCGAATGCAGCCATTGTAGATATCCCTCCTCTTGGGTCCCCGGTGTATGCGCCTTAACTACCTAGTCTATTAGTTGGTGGTTTGAGGTTTCCAACTATGATGGTCTTGTTAGCTCCCCTTACTAGCGTGGTAAGTACGTGGAGAAGTTGAATGTCCTCATCTGGGTTTGTATCCGGGCCCTATACTCAGGAACCATATTTACTCTTCTGTTCGGGGGTGTGAGCCTACCCGTGCAGAGTTGTAATTTTCCAGTACAAACCACGGCCTACGATTCCAGAGGTTCTGCACCTGCCTAGGGAGGACGGCCACTCCTCCTTTACAGGCATACTCCACATCCTGCCTATAGACAGCAGGCACATTCCGTATTGCTAACATTACTTCGTCAGCTTCAAAGAGCCCTGTTTTCGTAACGGCAACCGTAGACGCGTTTTGATTCTCTGCGGCTCTAAAGAGATCCACTTGTTCGATTTGACACCTACGGGATTTCTATGGTACAGTGTTGCCTGGGCCTCAGGCGCAACGCCAGAAGTGGTAGCATGTTTTCTACAGTGGCACCCACTACTGGGGTGCACGGGATCCGCTGGTCATCTAGGACTATCAAACACTTCCGACCTATCGCTGTGAGATCTATCTTGATACCCAAGTTAAAGATAGTCATGTTTTCCTCAACTGAACAGCGCTGCCAACTTTCATCTTGTAGTACATCCTAAATTACCGCAAGCCGCAATGTTTTGTATGGCTTATTTATACCTGTCGGTGAAGCAACACAACCGCTGGATAAGGCATTACGCTGTCCTCCGGGACCGTTCTTTAGCGTTCTCACGGGTTTAGCCACATTTCCACATATGGGCGAACCACCCGGCATTGTTCCGTGTTCGTCAGGTGCAACCCGATAGCGGCCCCTAGTGGTGTGGGCTATCAGTGCCGTCTGGGCCAGCAACATATCGCTAAAATGCTTGTCCACAAATTCAACTGGCATTGGTCGTGCAACATTCCTCCCCGGTTTAGCGAGCGGAGACGTCCATGTCCCCAACCTGTGAACTATTCTGAGGGAACCGGGACTTGGTACACCCTGAAGTCGCAGTGCCACACAACTGTCCCCTGTCTATATCTCTTCTTGCCTTCGATTCCCGTATAAATGGTCCCTCCTGATTTAGTATTATTAGCCTACTGCCTGACGTCCTTCCCAGCGGCTGGGCACGCCTCTGCAGATCCAACGGCCGGATTTTTAAATAACGTAGTAGTTTGCCGCACAAGAGTGGACGCAGCTACTGTAAGGAAACCGCCCACCCGGCCCATTATTGCCTCAAGGATCGTTCTCCCAGGCTCTCCTAAGGCTTCTGCATATGGCTTTTCTTACGCACAGAGCGGCGGCGACTCGCGCTGAGCACCTCTACTGGTCTCGTGTTTCGGCTCAGCCTTGTATTCTTATCAGGTCTTCCTGTACCCTTTTCGGAGGTGGCTCCCTACAATTTTGAGATCGTCCGCGATCATGACACCAGGATGCTTCAAGGTGTCCACCAGGTCATTCGTATAGACTGAGAACAAACAGGGGCCCCAGCATCGACCCCTGCTGCACCCAACAGCATGCCCTTACTGCCTTGGACATCATACCCTCAACCCGAACAAGGAAGGTCCTACCAGTAAGTTATGCTCTAATCCAGTCCAGTGCCGCTTGTACACGCCCCGTGCCCTGCTCTTTGTACGCAAGCAGTCTTCGTTTCACCCAGGTGAAGGCCTTCTGGAAGTCCAGAAAGCAGCTCAACTCGCTCGTCTTTGCCCAGTTTGCCGGTCGTTTCATCCAGAAATGAAAAGAGATTCGTAAGACACGACCTTTTCTCTGCAAATCCGTGCTGTCTTACTGGGATTATCCTGTGGTGCTTACCACTCTATGTGATCCTATCTCTACCGATGCCCTCAAGTAGTTTACGTACCACCAACAGCATGCTAACGGGCCTATAGCTACATGCAACTTCCCGTTTGCCTCCCTTGAAGATGGGCACCACTTCGGCGTTTAGCCAGCCAGAAGGCAGTGTCGCCGAGGCTAGTAACATAGTAAACGAGTGTGCTAGCGGCCCGGACAATGTGCCCTCAAAGGGACGCAGGATGACGGAGTGAATCCCGTCTGTCCCGACAGCCCTATTTCGCTTTAACCGACCGACAGCCAGCTCCATTTCCACGGGTTCTACGACAAATTCGTCCGCCTGGGGAAAGCTACAGGGTTCTAGAGATGGCCGATGGATCCCGGCATCTACGATGTGCACCAGCCCCATAAAACTCTTTACATACCTCGTTTTTTGGCTGGTTTTGCTTGCACGCCTACCTAGCCCAACTGTAACATTTCCTGGCACCACTCGTGACTGAGCCTTAAATTCTACACAGTCGTGGTGGGCCTTGGGGTACTTCTTGGCATTTTGTGCCAGTCTTGCATCGTATTGTGTCGAACAGTATTTTCGTACTCCTAGGGCACGTTCGCAGGCCCTCAGGAACTGCAGGAAGCAAGGATGTCTCCTTGCGCTGCAGAAGCGTCTCAATAACACTCGCTTGCTTGCCTGCGCTCTTCGGTCCTGTGGATCTACCAAGTTTGCCGGCTCTTCCTTCTTACCCTCTTTATTAGAGCGGACTCATCAGCGTGTCGCAGCAAATTGCCTTTTACGTGCGCCCCCTCATGCTCCGATGTGAGGTTCAAGGCTGCCTACTGTGTACCCTCCGCAGCCACCCCCAACGCCTGGTAGTCAAAGTTCCGGAAGTTCCTCCCTAGCTTTTGATGGATCTCTAAGGGTTTCCTTTGAACATGAACCAGATCACCCAATGATCAATCCTGACCGTAGGAGCAGTGACCTCGAGGTGGTCGAACACCTCCGGTGATTTATTGAGTACGAGGTCCAGAAGGCTGGGTGTCTGGACTATTCTCCTTCGGGTTGGGTGGTTTATGTGTTATACCAATGCGAGTCTGCACACCAGCTCCATCAAACGATCGCCGAATCCACCTCGCGGTTCTCATACCCCCAATCTACTTCCGGCGAGGTGAGACCACCAAAAATCACTAACCTAGCAGAACGGATAGCTATCCTAGACGAAAGCTCTAGTGATGGCGCATCTTCGTTAAGGGTGTGAATGGAGACCTATAGACGCACTTTAGGGTTGCCTTTACGTTTCCTGGACTCAGATAACATAAAGCCAACTGTATGTTTATTGTGGACGTCACCTCACCTGCCAATTGCCTATGTACTTCCACAGCAAGCAAAAGTGCACCACATTGTTTCCTTCTGTATCGTCTGTCCACCCTGTAGGCGCGGTACTCTGCTGAGGTCGGAATGTTGTTCCTACGTCGTTATTGAGCCAAGTTTCTGCGATAGCGATGCAACCAATGCCCTCGGCTGCAGCCATTTATTATTTAATTTTTTCTCACAAAGAACGTATTGTTTTACACTACATTTATTCCCCCGGTCGTGGCCACTGGCGTAGTTCCAGTTATTTTAGTTGGCAACAGTTTTGTTTGTTTGCTTTCACGAGACCTGCCCGATTGCCCTTTGAGTTTTTGCCACCATTGCTTTTAGCGCTCCTAATTGGCTTGAGTCTTATGTTTCTGGGTTCACATCAGGTGAGGTTTCTTGCTGCGCTACAGCTAGTTTGAAACGGCAAGCTTCAGATATACGGGAGTCCACCTGAGCTGCGCCTATATGAGTTGATCATTCCCAGCGAGTTATTGATGCTCCCGGCTGCTGACACTGGGAGGTACTTGCCCGCAGTGCTAGACCCAGCGCGAACGTAGACGACATGAAAGGCGCTTTGGGTTGCCTCTGCAATCGTTTACCCTTTGCCGACTGAACTGGTTCCACGCACATCTTCCTTGTTGTAGCCTTCAATATCTTGTCATTTGCAGCGAGTAACTCGTCCCTACGTCTTGGGTTTCCAAATTCAAATAGCACTGGCCGGGGGGCGTGGAACTAGGTTTTCGGTCTCACGAACTACTCACCAAGCTTGAAATTCCTTTTAATACTGGCATGCTGGGGTGAGCCTGTTGTTCTTAACACGTTCGCTGTATGGTGACGCGCGTCCCTCTCTCCTAGCCGGGCTACTCGACATAACGGCTCGGGGGTTCCTTTAATAACTACTTTTCGGTGTCTCCCAGTGGCTGTTACCGTATCCTTGGACAAGCTACTTACCTGCTTCACCAGGCTGTTAGTTACCCCATTTAGCTATGTTAGTTCTATCTCACGAGCATTCACCAGATATAGCGGTCGGGGGACTTCCCCGTTCATGACTTTTTCAACTCCGGCCCTGGACTAATTTTGCTGCGCCAGAGCTGGCGCAAATAACCGTTTCGTTAGAAGCATCCGTGGTTTCCTGAGATCTCTGAAGGCACATCCATTGACCCCCGGCAGACTTGACATACTGTGCGCATATCCAGCGTAGCTTACATGTGTGGGAGTTCTCCCTAGCTTTCGTCGCATACTTGTTTTGTTGAGACTATGCCGCTTATCTTACTGACCACCGAACAAGCACAGCACGCATCAGCCTCTACACTGGAACACTTCTTTATATTTAGCACATGTGCGTGACATATTTTTGATTCAAGCCGGGACTGCCGTGGAGGTGGCATCCGGCAGTTGCCTTTGCTGAACCCTCTTCTTCGATGCTAAACGTTGTAGCTGTACAGTTGAGGTACGTACATAGGTTTTACGCGCATGATTTGGTAATTCAGTACCGTAGGATCAGGGAATCGGCCATGTTGTGACTATGGGATTCGTTAATTTGGCTAAGCGTTACTCACGATCGGAATGACCGTTACGCTCAGACCAGCCCACAACTGTCTATATAAAGCTCGAAAGCCTGAACAGTATGCTAACTGTATCCCTGATGAAACCAACGGTCACGGAATTCACAGCATGTTCCATTTCCCACTTCTTTTGGACACCTGGCAGCGCTGCAAGGGGATGTTCGGAACTTTGTGGGTTTACAATGTTGCGTCCTGTTCATTTCCAGTGTTGTCTGAGAAGGTAAAATGCACTTAATGGGAGCAGAGAAAGGGTGAACAAAAGCCCCGGACTCAATGTTCCCAGATAATATTTAGCTACCGGCAAGATTCAGGGCCTTAGACTTCTTTGCTGGCGACCACCCAGCAGCAAGCGAGAAATGACCAGCTCACCTGTGCGGTACCGTAACTGACTGTTAAAAATGTCCTTGAACTTACTTTCCTTCCGTCTCTAAATTGCACCCAATCATAGTATATTTTCACCTTTGATTTCAGGACGTTAATAAATTTCAAGAATATCATTCGGCCCAGGGCGGATCCCTGATTTACACCACTGGCGACGTTCACCAAACTAGAGCACCTGACCCCTGCTTTGACGTAAAATGTCCTGTAGGAGGGGACGTCCGCCAGCCACCAATGTACTGGCCCACCTGTACCAAAGGTCATCATGTTGCACAGCAAATGACGGTGATTGACGGAGATTGACGCCTCGCTGAAGTCGAGGTAACATACCTAACCTTGCCGTAACGTTCTGGTCGCGGAGCTTGGCAATTGAATCGTGGAAAATTTCATCATCAGACTAGACGACATCGTCAGCGCACTCTCTGACGGTGTCACATCCACAGGTGATGAAAATTTTGCGACCCAAACGCCAAGCCTAGTGATCAGAACATCATGGCAACCAGCAAACTGAGTTACAGCCAACAAAACTATTTACACCCCAAATCGCTCACCTTCATGAGGCCGTCGAGTCACTTCATTTAAGAACCCCCGGAGAATAATCAGACAGTATAAGGTTTTAGGACCCCATATTGGGCTAGGTTTGGCATGGACTGCTCCAGCGAGTGCTGACAGACGTAGGCGCGGTTGGTCTTCTAAAGAAATTTGCACAGGACGCTAGCCAGGCTTGCCGGCCTGTAATATCCGTAGCCCACTTAGTTCCATCCTTACGCATCTCCACGACGGCCACGGGTTCCCAATCCCGAGGCCTTTATGCCAATGGAGCTGTGATGTCCGCCAACGGCTTGACGATAGCTGGGTGGATGCCATTCGGACCCGGTGCCTTCTGGCTGTTTAAATCCTGAAGGTAATTGCGCACGATTCTCTCCGAAAGAGTTAGCTCGTTTATATGTGGAGCACGATGAACCAGGGCCACATAGACTAGTGCCCCACTATCTATCGTATATACGTTACCAAGGTTTCCCCCCAGAGCGTCCGCCTTACCTTGGTCATCAGTGACGACACCGTGGTCCCCGGTGGACAGTGGACCTATGGTACCCTTTGTTGGGCCCTTTGAATGCGCA
Source organism: Fasciola hepatica (assembly GCA_948099385.1). NCBI lineage: Eukaryota > Metazoa > Platyhelminthes > Trematoda > Plagiorchiida > Fasciolidae > Fasciola > Fasciola hepatica. The sequence goes on from CANUEZ040000167.1 coordinate 2,862,219, forward strand.
CAGCTGTAAAACGTTTTCGGTTGCTGTCTTACTCATTTGGCGACTCTGAGCTCCAACTCTCGTTGAGAAGTTCGCTTGAGGCTAACTGTCTCGTTTCTAAGCTTTGTACAAAGGGTCCAGGCTAGCCGGCCGCCGGAACGTCGGTGACGTTTCCAGCCGCGGTTTCTGCGTTTGACAGTCTTGGCTACTGCTTCCTTCTATCAAACAAGTTTGCCCACTGCACTCCTTTGTTTCAAGGGTGTTTGCTCTTCCTGGAGAGTATCTATGGACCCATTTATGACCTGTCAGCTTTTCTCAACAGTGGCCCCCTCTATCACCTCCCATGTCAGCCCCATCGCCCTATTGCAAAGCTTATCCTTATCCGTAATGCCGAAATTATCAACCAGCCATGACGGTACTTTGCGTTGCTACATGCCTAGGTGTGGCGATTCGGCAGCTACCACACGTTATACGCCCAGGTACGGCTTTGTATCCGAGTATGCAAATCAGCCTCAACCAATCAGGATCGTCGAGGAAACGTCCGATAAGCGTTTACTATGATTGGTCGTCATCGAGTTTATCAATTACATTGTCTAATTTACTATATTTTTACAAAGCCTTTCTGCGATAAAACTAGCGTGCTATTTCGCGGCCCTGGTCCTCTCGCCGATTTCGTTCAGGTAGTTCTGGGTAAGGGCAATTTCAATACGTCCTGTCAGTTCAGTTCATTACGATTATTACAGTAGGGTGATTGTGACACGCGCGTGGCCACTCTTGCCCAGCCGTGCACTGTACTGCAAGTCAGATACTTCTTTAGGGAGATTTGTTTTTGCTAGATCCAGCAGGGTTGAAAGGCATTCAGCCATATATCTGGTATTTTCCCTAATATGCTGGTGCAAGGCATTGGGATGCAACCCTTCTAATAGGTTTCCTCCCCCAATTCCTGCATGCAGACTTCTACCGCTCAGTCGTTGTGAGGAAAGGTGAAGTCACACAATATGAAGGTCTTTGATGCGTCCTTTACTAGCTCATTCAGGGTCCGCAGTGATCAAACATCCCCGTCGCTGTCTGTACTTGTTGCCCTGTAGACACAGACAGTGTTGACTCCTCTGCCCGGAAGGGTGATCGAAACTGCACGCAACTGGACGTTCCGAGCGTATATCTTGGTCTGAGACTCAGGATGGTTTTACTTGACCTAATGAGGATGGCTAACCCTCCCCCTCCTCCAGGGTGATCTTGTTCTCTATCCCACCTTTAGGTTGCGAAACTGTTAATTATTAGTCCTGGCACAAGATATTCTTCAGAAAACCTTGCTTCCGCAACGGCAATTATTGAAGCATTTTGCCCCTCAGTGGCTTCGGAAGTTCCCATCGGTTTGTTTGCAATAATACACTCGTTGATATTAACGACACGGCCTTTGCCCCGTCGCCTAGGTGTCTCATTGTTTACTCCTATCTGGCTCCCCCAGGACGATGGCAAGTTTTTCCCCCGGTCGTCCTCATTGGCGTGCGTGAAGGCGGCTGATGATCTGGGACCTGCGACGGGTCCCGATCCATCTCCGTGGGAGTTGCCGTACATCCAGACTGGCAAAGGCCGCGCCGACCTCCACATTCGGAAGTTACTGCCAAGTTTTATCGTCCAGCACCTCTTTAAATGCAACTAGTTCTGAACCCGTTCGCGGCTTCTTTACTGCTGTCAGGACGGGGGCCTGAGAGCCTGGTACGGCATTCCGCTGTATTTGGTGGTTTCTCGCCAGTGCCCTAGCTAGTCTAGCCAGGTTTTCACCCGGCTCAAGACCACCAGGCTGTACTCTTTGCACGTCTGACGCAACTTAATATCTACCCTTGGTGTGAGTTCCTACTACTGCCCTCACCAGCAGTCTATCCCTGGCAGCTCTATCAACGAACTCTAGTAGTACTAGACTCACATGATGTTCATCTTTGTTCCCAAGTGACGACTTTCATGTCCCTCCCTCTGTGCACCTTCCTTAGAGCAGTGGGGTAAGGGACATCAGCTATTCTAAATATGTCAGGCCCTCCCCTTATCTATGTTCCGCATGGCTTTCCATTCCCTTACAAAGGGTTCCTCCTGATTTAGGATCGGGAGCCTGCGGCTTGGACCCTGACCGTCGATAAGGTCTGCCTCTGCAAAACCTTCACTTTTCATCTAGCACCAGAAGCGCAGGATCATCCGCCGAAGCTGACCCATTCTTTACTATATTGTACTCACTATTCTTTTCAGGCCGTCTTGCCCTTCGAGGCTACTGCTCAGTCCGCTGCTCCCCTTCTGTCTGCTTCAAGGAAGTTGAGCTTAAGGCGACGGTTAACAATAATAATAATAATGGTTTATTTCGGGAAGCCCGAAGCCTGCCTTAGGCATGATCAAAATTTTACAAGCGAAAAAACTGATAGACAAAATTCATGAAAAACTTGAAAAAACGCAAAATAAAGGGGGTAGGAAGAAATAGAGGGGGGATGATAGAGAGATAAATGTATGCACACCAAGGAGCAATGTAGAGAGTTTAAGTGAGCCCGGAGATGGATTGAAATATGGGCCCGGTGAACTTGAAGGTCAAAGTCAAATGAAACAGCTGGCTGAGCCAAGTGGGGAAGAACGGAACCTGGGAGTTTTACATGAGGGGGGGGGCTTGAAACTGGCATGAGAATCTATGGCTACCGGAAACGATGAAGAAACAGGGGAGAAAGAAGAGAAGACTGGAAGGACAAATTATTGAATTGTGCGGCTGAGGACTAGGTAGCCATGATTTATGCGTTATTGCAATAAACGGACGGTGTCAATGAGCCCGTGCTTAACTTTTGCTCTTCTTTCCGTTAACCGTTGATCCTCGGCTGCGTCACTCTATCTCACTTTTTTTGCCGTAGTCTTTTGCGTCCGATGATCACACCCACGTATACAACTATATATATATATATATATATATATATACATCTATATATATATATATATATATATATATATATATATATATATATGTATACATATATACCTTGGGTATGCTCCACTCACTTGTCCCCCTTCCTAACTAGATTGTGCCATTTTACTACACACAATTTGCGTATATATAAACTAAACCGTTCCGTCCTTTAGCGATGAGTGCTCGCTCTCAGTTAATTCCTGGCTCAGGCTAGAACTCAGCCGTCCAATCCTGCTTTTGTTTGTGCCTTTCTCGTACTTGCCACACGGATTACCATTCCTTAGTAACTAGGCTCCACTTCTCTACGCACATGCTCATGGTAAGTTAAGACCCCATTCCAACCGGAATCCGTATGCCCCTGCCGAATACCAGCACGTTTGCCACCACATGAAAAATCCTCATTTTAACACTGTGTTTTCCCCTCTTTTTACTGTTTGCCGTCCTTTACCACAGCTGGTGAACTGACCAGACTGTTTTCTTCTTATTTTCTCATTCTTCGTCCAGACCATACCATCTACTATTGTTTTATTCCTGGTTCCCAAACGGACACCCTCTCCTCATCCACTCCCTACCTGATATCGCCCCAAATACCCTAGAAAGCTACCAGTCTCCATCTAGGGATCCCTAATAGACCTGTCCACTAGCCAAACGATAACTAACTGTTCGGATATCAAAATGTTCATTTTCTTGCTTCCATATAAACGATAATCATAACCCACAGCTGGAACACTCTCCAGACTGCGGCATTCCTGATCTCTTCCAGATTGCATTGGTTACTTGGGTATCCATCGGCTAAATCGACGTTTATTCCGGATTACCGTAAGGACTGGACGATTTGATCAATGGTTTAAACCTATACTCTCGCCTGCTGACGTTACATGGGGCACCGTACATGGATTAACAATACCTCATGAAAGTCTCACCGGATCGCAGAGTACGAAATCAATGGCCGGAACCCAGCCTTCGCAGCTGTCAACTTCGTCAAACCAGCCCTTTTTTACCTGCTTCCCACAACATTCTGCCTGCAACCAAGGTCTTAACGGAACAGAATACCAGCCATCTGCAGCCAACCATAATTTGATTACCAATTTTCTATCAAATACAAAAAAAACATTTTACACTCTTCCAACTCCTGCCTAGCCAAACCATTGACGTTTGTCTCCACTAATCCGTTTCATTGACGGCTTTTCTTTTCTTTAATAGTCCGTTATATGTCCATACACCATTCATGCTCTTCAAAAGTTCACTGAAGTCCCTGCGAAGCTTTTCGCCTTCATTTGAATTTCCATATGACACTGTAATCACCTGCACAAAAGGTCCGTTTTATTATCACCTTTAAATCACTTGCCTTTGTTTCACATGCTTCCTCCACAATTAGTTACCCAATGCTGGATCAGTGTCCAATATCCCGCTGGTATCTCTGACTGCACTTTGAAAGCCCCACGCTTGCTTTACCTCTAACAATGTTCTTTTGCATCTCTTACGCCCGGTTACTTGTTAGTGACCGTCCATTTGTTGCTTATATCAGCAATTCCACGACTGTCCAGCTATCCACACCGACCCCAGCGATTTCGAAACCGATTCGAAATTCCCGCCTCAACCATTACCACTTTAGTTTACTCAAACACTACATGACTTTACTGTTGTATTTCGGTTGCTGTGATTTATAAATTTAGAATTTGTGAATACCTCACATTGACATGTATTGCTGTATACTCTGATCTTGCCTTGTGCATGTGTATTGACCACGGTCAAGAAATATACTATAACTATAACTATAACTAAAACAGGGAGCGACCAATGCAAGACGTAAAGAGTGAGTCGGATGGCATCAATGTCACAGAAGGATCGAGATACGGAAAACATGAAGCATAGTTAGAGACAAAATGGACGCATTTCATGAGGGGCGGCGGCATGGTAACAAAAGAACTGGCCGGCGAAGAACTGGAGGAGGCAGAGAAAATATGTGGATATAAAAATATATATCAGAGCAGGAGCAAATAACAGTGAAGAGACGGGACACGGAATTAGCAGTGCTTGGACGAGACAGGTAGGGTTGGGTCAAGTGGTACGGAATTAACCTGGATGAACCCTGGTGAATTTGTTTATGATAGGTGAACACAGAGGATCAACAGCAAAAGAGAACCAACTTTGGAGACACAGAAGTGATGGCTGTTAGCAGAAGTTGATAAACGAGGGAGTATGAAGGAAAGGATGAACGAAAACAGGTAAAAGTGAATCCAACAACCTAACTAGTGCAGGTGTGTCATGGTGACGGTCAAACATGGGTGAAGCGGTAACAAGTGGACGTACCTTGTGCAACAAGATGGACGTGAAGATGGCTGGAGAAGGCAGAGAGAATGGAAGTACAGGGTGTTTGGAGAGGTGTAAAAGATCACTGGGGACGGGTAACGTGGAGGTTAGAAGAACTGCGTGCGAAGACGCCTCAGTTGTAACGGCAAATAACATGGGGGGGGGAGAAACAAGTAAGTGGAGGATCATAGAGATCAGGCAATGGCAGATCACGTGGTCTGAAACTGTAGGTGAGACTGATAACGTTACGATGACATTCTACTGGGTGGAATGCGGTAGAGCAGCGCAACCTGAAAGGCACAATGAAGATGTCTGTGGCGAGCAATGTACGAAGCAGACGAGAGTATTGACCGAAGAAAACCGGGTTATAGATGATGGATCAGGTTGTTTAACTGCAGGTGGCACAGAATGAAGGCCGAGAAGAAGAAAAGAACCCGGACGGGAAAGCCTGTGATGGAACAAAAGTGCACGAAAAATAGTTTTGCGTCGGAGTTGGGAGAATAGAACTGGAAAGTTGTGTGTTTGCAGGCCATTGCACCAATGGGCTAAGCCAGACGTTGCTAATCGGTTAACTGCCCAAAAGGACGACTCACGGGCGAATTACGGACTCAGACATGGACGATATGGAGGTGGTAAAAGAATAATAAATTTGGTTGCAAAAACATGCAGAGGTTGGAACGGCGAGTTCTTATATGGTGATTGATCATGGTTACGGATGTGTCCCATGCGTAATGGTGGGAGGTTTAAAATGGACAAAAGGCGATATCGGAAAATGGTAGCTAATGAAGTATGCGATCGATGAGCTTTATAAGCACGTGGAGGCACCGAGTGAATGCTGATTAGGAGCCGACAGGGGCGAAATGGATGGAAGAGAACATATTTCGGGCTTGGGCAAAGTAAAATTGATAGGACGAGCGTGACATCATGTAGTGAGGGTCGTCATTATAAAAAACCATAGGAACAAAAATAAAATGGATGGGTATTCATACACAGGTAGGACGACACGGAAGGGAAGTGATAAGAGTGCTGACAAGAACGATAGATGAACGAAACGTTGCGGAAGACTGGTAGGAGCATTTGGTCCGCAACGGACAGTGATAAATGCAGTAGAGCGAAGAGATTTGAAGCGTGCAATCCGCAGCCAGTACTAGTGGGTGGGGCTGGCCCTGCGCTGATCACCGAACCTGAAAACCAAACCAAATCAAGTCAGCGCACAGGATCGGCGGCCGATGCCATTGGTAGTCCAGTTTCTTGTCCCTGTGGGCCACTGCGTCTCACCAGGCTTCGACTTCTTTGAGTCTTTTATCTGTCGGTGGGTGGAAATTCCGGTAGAGTGACATTTATCAGATCGCCTTCGAAGAGGGCAGTAAAGGCAACTTTTCGATATAGTAAAGCCCCCGCAACCTAGGCGTTCACTCGTCAAGAAGTTAGTCACCCGGTAATCCGCTCTCTCGTAAAAAAGGAAGAGTAGAGGGTCCCAGATGCATCAAGGAGGCGTCGATGAAAATCAGTGACGGGAAAAGTAGATGAGAAAATTGAAAAACAATATTATCGATAAAATAATAACGATATTATTGATAAGATGCAGAAGAAGGAAGGAAGGAGGTGGGTCGGGATGGAAGGTTTATTAGTGCTGTCCGCTGTCTCGCTGGCACTCCGGAAATATTCATGTTCACGCGAGGCCCCAACATCTTCATAAAGTCTATGACAGTATCTGCTTCCACGACCCCTGGGGGGAGTGTATTCCAGTCGTGTATTATTCTGCATGGGGAGAACTGAGCTCCGACATTCTTGTTGGTCCTTGGCCTAACAGGTTTACTTCGTGCCCTCAGAGGGCGGAGTTTCCTTCACGGGCAAACAATGACTGGTTCGCTATTGCCCACCCTTTTAGTTCCTTCTTTGCCTCAATCAGGTTTCCCCTTGAACCTCTGCGCTTGAGAGGGGACAAACCTAGTGATTTCGGTCTATCCTCTCACTCTTGTCCCTTAGGCCGGAAGTGGTTCTTGTGAACCTCATTTGAGCCCCCGTCCGGTGCATAGGTGTCCCCAACTAACTGCGGAGTCCATGCCTGGACTACGTACTCTAGGTGGGGTCTCACCAAATCGGTGCATATTGGCAGCGTAAATCTACGACGCTTTCTGGTTACTGTTCTTTTCAGTTTGTACACGACTCTTTTCGCCCTGTTGGCCGCTGACAGACGCAGTGCCAACGACTCAAAGTAGCCTGTCATGATTATCCTCAAGTCTCGGATCTCTGCCTTCTGAGCCATTTATTCTGAGTTGTCCGGGTCCAAGTAGTAAGCCCTCCCCGACCCAACTGCTGGCAGTCGTGCACACTACCCTAAGTTTAGAAGATAGGACCCAGGTTACCGTCCAGTTATGGATAACATAACTTTTCCTGAATATGGATAGATTAAGGAGCTCCGACAATTTTCACGTCGTACGCGAACATATCACATGGTGTGGTAGAATTTTATTGTTCAACAACACAGCGTAGTCGAAATCGTTGGTAGGTTGTCGACGTTTCGGTCGCCACGGGTAACCTTTTTCAAGACTGGTTTTACGACCAGTCGACCACGATGTGTTATTGAACAGCGAAATTCTACCATGAAATTTCACATGGCGCATCGATTTTCCGATACACTCTGAACCGATCTCGGTTCTGACACATTAATAACACACGTTGATTTGAGGAAGCTTTGCGAAAGTCAAAATAGCACATTTCAACGTTTTTCCTTCGTCTAGCCCCCTGGCCGCCTCGTCAAGGAAGCTCAGGAGGTTGCCCAGTCAGGACTTTCCTTTTGTAAACCTGTGCTCTTCCCCTGCAGACAGATTATTCAACTCCAGCGCAGTTCTGGGCAATCTCTCTGTCGCTCTCAGGACTACCGAAAGTAGGCCAACAGGCCAATAATTCTGCACTTCAGCCCTTCCACCACCTTTGTGAATTGGCCCGATTTCCGTTGTTTTTCATTCGACAGGCAGTAATACCTCCCCAGGAGGATTTTGGACACCTCATCCAGTGGTTCAGTGATTATCACGGCCAGCGATTTCAGGATCGCGGAGTGCATACCATCTGGTCTTGGGGACTTCCTCCGGTCAAGCACTTCTTAGGCCAGTAGAACATCCTCCGGAATAACCTCAAGCTTCCCCACCTGCCCGAGCCTAAGCCCTTCAGAGGCGGTTTTTCTCTATCCTGGCGATCAGCAGCTCGCATGTTAGTTTCTTGGACCTCTTCCGATTCGCTACCTGCTTTTTTATTCTTTAATACTGGATGGAGCACCCATGTGTACCGTCCCTGAAATCTCCGTCATACTTGCTGTTCGCGCTTTGATGCCCGGGTCGTACTGTTCTTCCACCACCGTGGTAAGCCTCTTTTCTGGGCCATGCTCAGCAGAGTTACTCCTTCTGCCGCACGTGGCAAGTTGACCTTTATAACCCCCGTGTTTTCTCCATATTGCCCCTGATACCCCAAACGAGCAACCCTGCCATGACCATCAGGCTTCCCCCGTCCAATTTCCTGAAGTTCCTAAGCCAGTTATCTGGTAGGGTCTCCCTCTGACCTGGACAACCTGAACCTGAGTGTTCCGTGGTCCCTTTTCCATAGAGGGGAAAAAATAAGGACTTTCTCTGATTTCGCAAAACATTTGATATAAGTGGATCCAATATCCCCGGGATCTGACCCTGCCTCCATCTGGTGTGCTGGTGAGTGGGTATTATTATTTCCTTGTTCCCAATGTAGTCGCGCTGCCCCTGGCCGAAGGGCACCCGGCGCCGGATTTTCTTGCTAGTCAATCTCCGGTGCGTAAAATCCCCTAGGACCAAACACCCTTCTGCGTTTCTAGATGAAAGTGCTAGGTGTTTTGGCAGACCACAACTTCCTCTGCTTGAGGCGCCACCTGCTTATTCCGAATTTTATTTGTCCCAGTACCATCTCTATACTGGGTGTATCATACTTAACACTCCCCTTTTGAATTGTTTTCGACTACCAGCAACAGTACTTCTTCTCTATACTTTTTTTCTCACGGCCAGCTCTGTACCCACTCGATCCCTCCGAACACGCCGGACTCAATATACCACTCTCTCGCAGCCATGATTTTCAGGTGGCCATGCAGTTCCTTCCTCTCCACTCGACCGCGAGTTTATTGCCGATACTGCGGGCATTAAACTGCATCAAGACCATTCCTCAATTATTTTGTTATTCTCGAGCAGTGATGCGCTTGCTTCTCACTCGGCCTCTGCGCTCGCGTGCACTCTACATCTTTCCCGCACTCAGGATTCCGACTTGTGATTCGCCAATAGCCAAGCTTGCCGATTCTTTCCATGGGGCATTTTCCAAAGCTCGATCACGTCTTCCGGCCTTGGTCCTTTGTGGAACTATCAAGGGGAGGAGCATTATAGGCGGCGAATAAGACGTCCTTGTCTCCTGCAGTAGTTTGGCTGATGAGGACACTTCTTTCTCTCATGAACTGGTTGTGACCCTCCCGGATGCTGAGTTATCCGGTTGCTTTCTAATGCCTCCTCTAGAATTTACACTGATTCTCCGCCGCGGCTAGGGACCAAGCTCGACAGTTGGGGTTTCCGAACTCCACCACGGTAGGCCTTCCTGGTGATTGCCCTTTACCATTTAGTCTCGACCTCCACAAACGTAATTCCCTCCCAATAAGGGCATGTGATTATTCCGCAACTTGTCTCAGTAGGTCAGTAATCCCTTGCCGCAGATGTCAGTTCCTCTGTCGTGTGTCCTCACAAAAAGGTTGTTAGTCCCTTTATAACTGCATTTCCATTGCATCCCAGCGCTATTTCCGTGCTTGCCTGCAGTCTCCTTATTACGACTGTCATAGCATCTGTCTGAACTCGGAGTGCTTCCATTTGGGCAGCCGGTTCTTGAATCAGGAAGGACCAGATTTTCAACTTCACTTTGATCAGATCTTGGAAAGCTTTAGAAGACTCCTTGTCTTGTGGACGTTCTTCTTCCTTTTTGCCGTACTTGTCAGTTACCTTACTTGTCAGCTCCACCAATGAGGTCTTATTTGTACAGCTATGAGTCACTAAGCTAGCTCCTCCCTCGTGCGCGTCTGCGCTTGCGGTGATTTCCTGGAGTTCTGCCGAGGTTTCTGCAGCCCTCATGTGAGATATGCTCCCGCCCCTTGCTATAGACCCCGAGCATACCCAAGTCGGATCATCACGACACTTTTAGAGCTCCAGGGCCTTTGTATTTTGCTTCTTTCCCCAGTAGGAACAAAATGAGCAAACGTCGCAATATACGCCTCCTCGAGGGCCTAAGGAACATGGGCTCTGACCACAAGTAAACTCCACCTTGGCCACAGGCTTTGCAGCCTTTGGAGACCAAGCCAGTGGTTTTTATGCTAGATCTGCGTGTATTCACGCTCTCGGAAAGGTCAGTCGACTGGTGCAATTAGCATGGCGGGGCCCACGAGCTATTCCGTCGGGGAACCACAGATAAAGTAAGAGCACAGGAAAGTGCTTCACTGGATATAAACGAGAGCTCCTGACTGTAGACTCAACAGTTACAATAGCGCAAACTTGCCAGCGCTTTGGATCATCTTTCTCTAGTGTCACAGATCACTTGCCCACTCGTAAGGCTAGCTGTCAATGTCGCCGCTTGATTTGGCTCTTTGTGCCAAATTGAGTTGTTGGAATCGACCGCTTCCTTGCTCCTGAGTTAGATTTCCCAATGATGAAATGGACGAAGAATTTATGGGCTTGATATTTGCTGTTTCAGACTTTGACCTGGCAAATTGGAAGGTTCCCTCTGCTGATGGAATCGGTATAATTTTGTGATTCTGTCGCTGGCCGCTATCCTTTGTGGTTGCCCGTTCCTTTTTCATCTCTTGGTAGTTCGATCTCTGCGTTTCTCTCGAATTATCTCATTACTATTTTTTATTTTTCTCTGTTCTCCAGGCAGCCCAAAGTCACGAGAGTTGCTCAGGTTCAAGTATCGCTAAAGTTCAGTTCAGTTCAGTTTGCACAAGACAAGTAACAGCCACAATCAATAGAGTGCAAGAATTCTTCCTGCGTTACACACTTAAGTTAGGAATCCACCACGACAGAGTACTTCTTCGAGTTCTCGCCAAAAATTGAGTAGGAGTGAAACCTTATGGCTCATCAGTCACAAAAGAAACCATGCTTCCTAAGCTTTTTTTGATAGTGGGCAGCAAAGTGACCTCTTTTAAAATGCATCTTAGATGGACCGTGGTGTCATACGTCATCCGTCTAGCGAGCCTAATGAAAACTCTGACAAAGATAATCTCGTTCCGTTTACGATCCAAGGCTCCCTTTGAAGGAATGGGCTGTCCGTAGGTTTATCATTTCGCCAGGCTTACTGTTCCACCTGTTCACCACTGTGTTGCCGAAGAAGTGCGGTCTGGTTACCAACCTGGCTCGCCTCCTGCTCGCTCATCCTTCGTCGGGAATCGAGACTCATTTAAAATAAGTTACCCGGCCTGTTATACAGCCCGGAATGATAGCTTCTACGTGCAATGGACAACGATTGTTGTCACGAAGTGCTGAAGTAATTCGCGAGTACAAGGCTTGAGCCAGAATATTCCCGGGTCTAGTATTTATTTCCTTTTTGCTGGAGTGAAGAACTGGAACAAATTGGACAACATGGGATAGCAAACGAGCACAAGAGCGAGAAGCCGTTGAAAAGAAAACGGAGAAACAAGTAAATACACAGCTAAACAAGACTGATTTGTAAATGTGTACATATAAATGAGTTTTCCTTCAGTCGTCAAAGGAGAGGGAGTAGAGAGAGAATAAAATTGGAATATTATATGGTCCTTTTTATCTTCTCCTACCCGCTACTGATTTATTTCTTTATTGAGCTTATTGATTTATTCATTAATTCATTCAGTTTATTTTCATTGTCTTATCATATTTATTTATTTACTTTGTTTAACTTTTAGATCGCTTTCTGTAGGACTAAAAGAACGGAAAGAAGAGAAAAAGACAACCAGGAGAGCATGGCTGATTGGAGGGTTGAAGTAGTGTAGGAGTAGGCCAGGGCCCTATCCCAGGTGACGATCCAAAAGAGCCCCAAAGGTTGCTTTGGACGACGCTTCAATTATTTCCTGTGAAAGATTACTCTACAGAGACATGCTCCTGCAGGTGGAGAAATTGTGGCGTACGAATGCAGGGAAGGGACCTCAACCGTTTCTTATTGTGCCCGCGTAGAGTTTCCAGGCATGTGCGTGTAAAAACTGATCCATTGAATCTACAGAGAATGCATTGTGCATAGGGGAGAGGTCTCCTCGTATACGTCCTACGTCTCAAAGATAGGGACTCAGTTCAGTCAGAGTAGCTGAGTGGCCTGTATGTTGCAAGCCATATACCAACTTCTTTGTCCTTCTTCGAACTCTTTCTAGCAGGCCTCGATCCTTGATGGAAACTGCGTGTACAACGTGACTGCCATGGTATGGCACAAGACGGATGTACGGTCCACAGAGGAGGTGGAAGTCTTCTTTTGAAGCTTGAGGGAAGGAAGGCCTAATCATATAGAGATTTTGGAAGCCAGATTCGCTGGCTTTTTCTTGATGATAAGAAAAAGGAAGATTTTAGAAAGCATAAATCCTAGCTATTTGTGCTGGCCTACATTTCGGACTTAAGTACTACTTTTGATCCAGAGGGATGGTCGGGAGTTCTATCAAGTGTCACTGAGACATTTTTTTTCACCATTGATCGGCAGGCTTCATTCAATAGACCAGCGTTTTTCCGAAACCGCTGCCGCTTGTACTTCTGTTGGATCAGACCCGCATACTGCCACATCATCCGAACACATTTCTATGCTTGCGGGGAGGACTCAAGATAGGTCATAATATAAGCAAGAAAAAGAAGGGGACCAACCACTGATCCCTGAAGCACTCCAATAGAGACCGGGGATGAAGAGTTAGAGGGTGGCTTCATTCTAACCGCGAGGGACTAACCTGTAAAAAAGCTGCGGATTACCCAGTGTAGCTGACACCTTTAGTGGGAGAAGATCTTGAAGCACTCTTTCAAAGGCTTTGGCGAGGTCAGTGAAATCGCAAGCATCATCAACTTGTTTTTGGCTGTTCCTCAAGGCAAGCATATAGGTGACGCAAGATGTACTGGGTGGAAGACCGTGTTGGGAAGGGGAAAGTAGTCCGTGCCTTTCAAGATGGTCTAAAGGGCAATTTTCCGAATGCGTCCGATAACCTTGCAAGGTATGCGAGACTAATTTGTCTGTAACTACCCGGAAGATGACGGCTTCTTACTTTTAAAAATGGTTTACTGCTGCTTTGTCCCAACTACTGGGGAAACACTCGTGTCCACAACTTCCAAACAGGACTCGTTGAAATTCAGGAAGTCCAAGCCACTGAGGATCGGAAAGTCTATAATATTTCAAGCGGCCTCTGGATGTGCCTGCTCCCAAACAGATCACCAGAGCAGGAAACAATCAGTTATACTGAACGACCTAAAAATCCAAATGCCCAACCAGTCCATAAAGAGGTAGAGTGAATATGAGCAAAAACGACCACGCCTAATGAAATGTCTGAGTTCATTGGGTTTTCTCCTATATTCAACCCGTTACGACTCTTAACCGGACATAATACAGCTCGAGACCAAAAGAACCCTCCAATGCCCTAAGCCTTTCTGTGAGATATCCTAAAGACCTCCTCCCCGACGAGGAACGTTCCAGGTCAGAGTGTCTCTCTGCACACGTTCTACTCCTCTGCCGTTCGCCAATTTTCACTGCGGGATGTTGAAATTTCTCTATGCTGGCGGGTCTAGTTTGCTGAAGGATGATCGGGTTGGCACACTGCTTTCAAAGCGAAGTCGCACTGTAGCCATGTAAATTGGTGTAAATATTTCCATCTTCCATCATGACAGTGCTGATTGTTGTCCAAGGGGCGCACCCCGAGCCTTTTGTGCCACAGCTTTGAACTGGTCAGACCATTTGGTGTCACTGCTCATAATGAACCCGAGGTGTTTAACCTTACTGGCCTCCTCTGTGGTGTGCGGTTCCTGGTCCTGAATGAAATTAAGGACCTCAGCTGCCTCTGAAAACAGATAGCTTTTCCGGCGTTAAGCGGTAATTCCATCTTGTTTGCCCAGCCCAGGAAGGTTCCAGCATCCCTGCTCAGACTGCCTCTCAGCCACCGAACTATGCACTGACCCGCCTGTATCGAGCCTCTTTAACTTTCTCAGCAAAAGACGATGACTGACGGAGTCAAAGGTCTTCCTGAGGCCAGGAAATTATTTCTCAACCTGTTTATCCTCATCCACTAGCTGAGTCAATTTATCTAGGGGGCACAATGGGTTGGTCAAGCAAGATCTGTTTTTAAGAAGCAACGCTGGGCTGGGCTTTACGCGGAGTGCTCTAGTAAATACAGACAGATGTGAGCTGGGGCTATTTTCTCAGGAATTTTTGCGTGGGATGCCAGTCAAGCCGGTTGGTCTGTAGTAACCCTTGACAGACTTAGGCCCTCCTCACGTGGTATCACGATCGCCGCCCTTTTTAGTCATGAGGTAACTTATTTTTGCCCGAAGTAGACCAGTACAACTCACATACCGATGAGACGATGATGTCCCCAAATGCTTGACGACTGGCTATTGGAAGCCACTTGGTGGGTCCGGTCAAGCCGGATTGAAGGACTCGCGGCTGAACCGAAGATGGTCCGGATTCGTGCGCGCGCGAGCCTCGGTATAGCACCGCGCCTCAAATGCTAAGGGTCAGGTCAGGTCAGGTCAGGTCAAATGAGTAGCGACTCGATCCTATAAAAGTTCAGTTCCCTGCATTGCAAACTCCTGAGGGGTTCTCGCCTTGTTAGGACCCCGAGGATTCCGTACAAATGGTCGATAGTACGTCGGCTGTGGGGCAGGGAGGAAAACAGTGTGACCCTCAGGACCAACAGTTAAGTTCAATCTCATGACCTCGTAAAAGTATAGTTTCCACTTTCGAACTACCTGCCACCCCTGAATGAGGCATGACTGGAGACCTCAGGTAGTGAAGCCAAATGAAGAGTGATAATGATGTAGAAGACTGTGTGAGGGTTCAGATATACTGGAGGGCCTTAAACTAGGTCTTTGTGTGCAGAAGTAATTTGGGGTTGAGAAACGGGGTGCGGATAAACGAATTGCCTCACACTGGTCAGTCACGTTCCGTGAAGGCTAACCAGCAAGCATCCAGCTTGCTTTCGAAAGCAACGGTGGAGGTTCATGTCACCATATGTAGGGGTAGCTAATTCCACCTTTTGACTACCCGGTGAAAGAAGAACTGATCCATTATTGTCTTGTTTGCTCTAGGGTTGGCCATTTTGTGATCGTGCTTTCCTGGTGTTAGTTTATGGCTACGGGTCAGAAGAGGGCGTCGAAGACAGTGATTCCGCAGCAGGGACTGAAAGCTTCTGTCGAATGTCCTCTGAGTCGCTCGACACCAATTGGGAACCGATCAAGGAAGGCCGGCCTATCCCAACATGAGACGCCTTGTAAACCACCAACCTGGGGGTAAATGTTCGCTGAAGTGACTTCCTTGCCGTCGGGTCTTACACTGGATTAGATGACAGAACCTGTACACGGTAATTCGTTTGACATAATGCTGGCCTCCAGTATAAGGGCGACAGCACTGGGGCATCCCAGAACACCACGGTCATCCTGAGTTTGGAAAGGTTCACTGACAACGTTCGGGCACACAGCGGAAAGCATTATCGGTAGGCAGAGAAATATTGATGTAAGGAGGTACTCGAGCTGATCTACTTGTCAAATGGATAACGATCCAGGGGGTTTAGGCGCTAGGGTACGAACCCATTAGGGCAGATAGCTGTACTGGAACAAGCTCTTCTGGGGAGAGTTTTTCGTTTGGGCCGCTGATCAACTAACCGAAGAAAAATATAGGGTCCTAGGTCTATGAAGGTAGAGTTTGGGAGCTCGCTTTCCCGAGAGGAGTGTTTAGCAGGAAACACTTTTGGAGGGTATCTTACACACAAAGGGACAACTTCCTCCGTGGTGATGGTGAGGCTAATAATGGTGGTCAGTGTGAGGGAGAGCTATCAGCAAAAAATATGCAACGTTAATTAGAGAAGCTGCAGCTCGCCTACGAAGGTACCAACGACCTTTCTATCTTTCTCTGCCTCGGCCACCTCATACGCGCCAGCTACAGAGCGAAACGGATAACAAGTTGAAAAAGCAAAATCATCACGCTCTCAACCAGTCGAATGAAATAACCCGCCTCAATCACCTTAATAAAACTCAAAACCCTCACTGTGCAACCAAAATACTATGTTTGCATCTATTAGAGAACATTTATATTAGCTCGCCGCAGTTAATCGCTGGGGCGTTCAAAAATTTCTTTGCTTCTACCTTCATAATGGACCACAATATCCAACTCAGAATCTCACCTCCTCGACTTCCGACACCTGATAAACCGCAGTATTCTTGGCCAACGAAGTAAGAAAGCTGGTAAACATTGCCCGGCCCCTGGCTCGACCTGGACCCAATGGTATCCTCCCAGCTTTGTTTCGTCTTGGCGGCCCACGCATTGTGATGATTTTACTGAGTTTATTTATTCTGCCCATGTCACAAAGCAACTCTCCATCTCAGTGAAAAACGTCCTTTCTCAAACCCTTCCATAAAGAGGACGCCTCACATGAACCTGCTAATCACCGCCCCACAAACCACACTCTCATTATATCTGGGGTAATGGAACGAGAAACTGAAGATAAGATTACCCACTTTATCCTCACCTGTGGGTTAATAAATAACAACCAACTCGGCTTCTTAAAGTCTAGGTCATATCTGATCTGCCAACTTGATTTCCCCAATCTAATCACGGCGTCGGCTAGCTCTGGAAAGGCATTTGTCGTTACCTTCCTTGGTATGACAAAAGCATTTGATTGCGTGCCCCACGTTCAGCTGATAACCAACGTTAAACCTTACGACATAACAGGTTCACTCTTTTCTTGGGTGTCATCCTATCTTAGCATGAGATCGCAAGCAGTAAACATCGAGGGTAACCTCTCATCACCCCAGCTAGTCACAAGTGTTGTTATACAAGACAGCGTGTTACGCTCACTTTCATTTTTTCTCTACATTACCGATGTTTTCGAAGTAATACGCTTCGGCACCGCGTGCCTATTCGCCGATGATGTCAAAATTGGATATTCCTTCGGACCTCATACCTTGATCTATACCCTCACTGAAATATCTGGCGACCTTAGAGCTCTTTACATACGGTGTAATACTTGAAAAATGAGCTTTTCCGTTGGCAACAGTGCCATTCTCACGTATAAAATTCAAATTCCGTCTAAATCACTCGCCCTAAATGGCTCGTACATTCCTATTGCTCCCTTAGCACGAGATCTCGGCCTACAGTTTTTCTTCCCGCTCACCTTTCAAGAACAAATCTTCCAGATGGCTAGGACCAAGAGAACAATAGCTCTTATCTGAAGAACTTTAAAAATGCTCGATAACCAGCCCCTGGTCTTTCGATCCCACACCAGACCGCAGCTCTATTACTGCCCTCTGGTATACACTTCCGTGCGCAGATCTGATAGACTTGCGATCGAAATAGTTCAGCTATACTTCAGCAAGAAATTACTCGGCGTATCATCCTCCCTGATGGTAAGAGAGAAGTGTAAGCTGCTAAAACGTGAATCTGTGGCTACGACGTATGAGACTCAGTCCTAATCTTTTATTGAACCTCCTACTTTCTAGAGCGCAAACGTCCATCTCTGATCTGTGTTTCGCTCAAGACGTATCCCTCACTCTTCGCAACCGAAACCATACTACTGAAGTCCCACACTCCGGGACAAAACTAAGAAAAATGTTCTTTATCTCCATCTGTTCCCGTATTTGAAACAGACTGCCTGAAGACATTTGAGCCTGCCAGACGCTAAAGCGATTAAAAGTTTTCCTCACAAAATATTTAGGTGTCGCCAAAGTACCACAATTAACCCATACGTTCACGACGTTGGAATGAGCTTTTGAGGGTAACCTAGATTTTTGAACAGGTGAAGAAAGCTTGACCTTGGTAACATCCTTTCAACGTCGAAACCACCTACCCCATATGCCGTCTCCATCGCCAGCATATTAGTATCCCTTAGAATGACCTACATCACTGGCACTGCTGTTGTTAGATTCTCCCCAGTTAACGAGCTCTAACGTCTCTAATCTACCTTCTCTACACTTATTCCGCCTCACTCGGTCCAAACTGCCCCCTTTCCTCCTTTTTATTTTGCCCTGGCGTAACAAGACAAAGCCCAATTCCGGCGGCTACTATTCTCATCCAGATCACCATTCTTATTCCCAGTTTTGGTTATTATTTTGATGATCTCATTCACTCTCAATGGATCATAGTCCTCATTCTCCCCAAAGTAGTCTTCGTCCAAATTACTAGGTTTTCCTTTTCGCCACTGATCGTCGGTCCTCGGTTGGGGACATATCAGACTGCGTCTCTCCATTCTTATGTTTCCAGACACTAACTGGCGTGCATCTCCCTTTTGACTTCCTGGAGTAATCCGGAGATAGTACCAGCGCACTATCTGGCCCACACTTCCTACTTCGTGACAAAGTAAAATTCGCGTGACAAAAGTTGGGTGGGTGGGCTTTGAAGGAAGATTGAACGGGGTAAAGGTATGATAAGTGTATGCACACCCGAGAAAGTGTAGGGAGTTCAAATGAACTCAAGATCCCATTCAAATGGACGCCCGGTGAACTAAAAGGACAAGGTTAAAGAAGAGTTTGACTGGTCCGGGTGGGGACGCCTGAAAACTGACAGATGTATGTGAGAGAGATTAAAAATCGGTACGAGAGGCTGTGTTAGCGGGAAACAATGGAAAAAAAACGTGATATGCGCTGCAGTGAATTAGATAGAAACGAAGCATTGGTGCTCTGTAACAGATGGTCGGTGGAAATGGCACAAAACTCACTGTAAAACAGGGAGCAAGCAATACAAGGCGTGGAGGGTGGATCAGATTAGAAACGAGTTGGAAGAATTTGATACGGTAGGTGCGAGGCACGGATGCAGAAATAATGGACGCATAGCATGACGGTCAGCGGGATGACAGCAAGAGAAATGGCCAGTGAGGAACTGCAGGATGCAAAGCTAGCGCATGCCTACGTATTCATAAATATGTGTGTATGTGTGTATATATAAGAGGGGCAGAAGTAATATTAGTAATAACAATAATAGTTTATTTCGGAGACACCCGAAGCGTGCCTCACGCATGATCAAAGTTTTACAAGTGACGAAACTGATAGAATAATTTATGAAAAGCTTAGAAATACGCAATACAAAAGAGGGGTAGGAAGAAATAAAAAGGAGATGAGAGGGAGATTGATGTATGCACCCCAAGGAGTATTGGAGCGATTTTAAGTAAGCCCAGAGATGGATTCAAATGTGCTGAACAAATTTGGAATTTGAGGTCAGATGGAGCAGGTGGCTGAGCCAATTTGGGGAGACTAGAACTTGAAAGTTTCACATGGGGAGGACCGAAAACTGGCATGATAAACTATCGCTATGAGAAACGATGCAGAAACAAAGTAAACAAGAGTAGAGTTATAGGGACAAATATGAGTTGTTTGCCTGGGGATTAGGTAGTCGTGAGCTATGTCCTATTGCGGTAAATGGACAGTGACAATTTGAAAACAGGGAGCGACCAATGCAAGACGTGAATAGTGAGTCAGATGGCAATAATGCCACGAAAGGATCGAGATACGGTAAATATGAGGCATGGTTAGAGACAAAATGGACGCATATCATGAGGGGCGGCGGCATGGTAGCAAAAGAACTGGCAGACAAAATGTGTGGATATATATATATATATATATATATATATATATATATATATATAAATGCAGGAGAAAATAGCAGTGAAAGGACGAAACACGGAAGTAGCAGTGCTTGGACGGGAAAAGCAGGGTTGGGTAAAATGGTACGGAATTAACTTGGATAAAACCTGATGAGTTTGTTTATGACAAGTAAACATGAAGGATCGACAGATAGAGAGGGAGTAGCGACTTTGGATGCTTAGACGTTATGGCTGTGAGCAAAAGTTACTAACCGAGGTAGTAAGAAATAACGGATGGACGAAAACAGGTAAGAGTAAATTTAGCAACCTTGTTGGTGCAGGTGTGACTTGTGATGATGGTCAAACATGGGTGAAACGTTAACAAATGGACGTACATTATGCAACAAGATGGCCGTGAAAGTGTCTAGGGAACGCAGAGTGAATGGAAGAGCAGGGTGGCTGGAGATGTGCAAAAGGTTCCTAAAGGACGGTAACTTGGAGGTTAAAAGAACTGTGGTGCGAAGATGCACCAGTTGTAACAGCAAATAACATGAAAGAGAAATAAGGAAGTCAAAGATCAGAAAGATCAGGTAATGGCAGATCACATGGTTTTAAACTGTACGTTAGATTGTTGACGTTACGATGAATTTACTCTAGGTAGAACGCGGATTGATTTGCTACGAGCCTTTCACCAGATCGCAGTCGCTGCTTAAGATGTCGAGGAAACTGCCGTCGCGACTCCTTCTGGTTTGTTAGAGTTCCTGCGTATGCCTTTTGGTTTGCGAACTGCTGCCCAGATATTCCAGAGTTTTTTCGATAGCATTGCACGAGACTTGGAACATGTTCGCCTCTGTATCGATGATATGCTAGTCGCAGCGTCCAGCGTAGATGAACATCACAGGACTTAAAGCTACCCGGGGGCCACCCACTTATGCTGAGCAGTCTAGACTTGACGTCATGGATTTTGTTTTATCACCTTGTGGCATCCCCAAGTGGTGCTTAATTATTAGGCCGCATGCAGCGCTAGTACGAACAAAACCTCGCACCGCCAATTCATCCGGCATAACTGGTTCCAGGGAGTAGGGGTCAATGCTCGTATTGATAAGCAGTTCAGTGACGTGTTCAGTTTTACTTGGGCT
Organism: Fasciola hepatica; assembly: GCA_948099385.1. Classification (NCBI taxonomy): domain Eukaryota; kingdom Metazoa; phylum Platyhelminthes; class Trematoda; order Plagiorchiida; family Fasciolidae; genus Fasciola; species Fasciola hepatica. The sequence goes on from CANUEZ040000167.1 coordinate 2,883,349, forward strand.
GTTATTCATAATGATGATTGCTATTCACGGTTCCAAAATACATTCTGGAAAACGACACACTTTGAAAGACCACGAAAATCCGCATTTGCATTCCAGAAGCCAAAATTTTGAAATGATATTTTGGTGTTCTGTGCTCGGACGTTAAGCTGCCTGGCAGTTGCTGCGACCTCTAAACAAGATTGCCTTTATGGGTAGATTCCAACCAAACAACCCCGTGATCTCGAAATATACGACTTCGGACGGTCGCTCAACCAAAGGTATACGAACTTAAATCCACAGCGGGCCAAAAGGAAAAACCGGAATAGTCGAAATCATGCATTATACGGTATCTCAAGTGTACAATAATATAATAGTGCAACAAATCATGCTGTCATACTTTACCGTATTCCTTCCTAGGCAGACCGTACAATGGATATCCACAAAGGAAGTATTAGTTCAACCGGTTTTCACCCAACAGGAGACTAAAGTGCCTGAAAAGGGGTGATAGCCGGCTGATGCAGGTGAACAAAATAGCAACAGGAATCCCAGAATGAGAACACCGCTTACGGATACAGAATCAGAAACAAGCAAAATTTTATTAAGTGGAGACCTACGATGTGTCACTCGCCGCAACAGCGGCCTCCTGGCTCATGTTGTGCGTATAATCTCCAATTCTTTTGCAAAATTCCATAACCTTCTCCAGTTTTAGGGTGTTTGACGCAGAAACTTCTTCCGGATCCTGGTAGTAGACCTGGTCTCCAGCAAATGTTCATACGAGATATCGTCCACCGCAAGTTAAAAAGGCATCTGTATACCTCGTTTATGACCCTGTTGTCCACAATGCGGGTCATATACTAACCCCTCCAGCGATCTGATAGACGTTATTTCTCGCGTTCCTTTAAGGGTCATTCTCTCCAAACAATTGGTTGTAGATTTTGGCGTTTATATGGTGTTTTTGAAGCCATCAACGTAAACCATAGCCAGAACGCGTTTCTGTGCACCTTTCTACGGTTTACTGTTTAGGAGCTTCAGTTCCATCCGTTTTACTGGTTCTTGGTTCGGTTATTATCACGTCAGCTACGAACGTCATTATCAGAATGCGTAAACTATAATTTTCTGGAGCCCGTCAGGTAGTTGGCTGTGGCAGGGAGAAATGCATCGATCCGGTTGACGACGAAGGAATCCAGTGAGACCAGCTGTTACTTTGATACCATTGAAAGTATTCTGAGTTGGTGAAGAAGGATTTCGATCAACACATCAAGAATACTTCGCCGAAGTGTATTTGCGCTCAATATACTGAGTTCGCAAAAGGATGCTCACGCCGGCTGCAAGAGGGTTTAGGAAAGCTGATGGCAAGCTGTAACCTGGAAACAGGTGAAAGTGGAGTAAAGATCATGTTGCCTCGTTTTTTCCCACTTCGCAGATGATTGTTTATCTTAATAATAGCTCCCAACTCGAAGTAGACTTGCTGGCTTACTTAATTGTGGCTTGCCGAGGCTGGCTGTTATTAGTTATCACGAGTTATGGTCACATATTTTGGCACTTTCAGCTCCGATTGTTCACAATAACGTTCTGCACTACTTTATTCAGTAAATCGGCCCCGAATTTTATTCAGTCGTCGCCTAGCAAGTGAATCAATACTTCTTTCCCCGGAAACATTTTTTTCAGTATTCTCTCGGCTAACCTATTATGATATCTACCATATATTTTCTCCTGCCTCGCAGTCATCTTCAACTCAACTTTTACTACCTGCATTTCTCCAATGCTCGCCATTCATATTCACCCACTCGTCACACACTCTCTAATAATCCCATACATTAACTGAATAATCCCCTTGCATTAGAGAAAATGCACTACGGCGAACAAGCTCCTTTTCGATAACTTCATCCCCTGGCTAATACAGTTATGTTTATGATAGGAATGCATATTTTCGGAAGAAACGTGAGGGTATTACCAGTATCAAATTGAGATTATTTATTCAAATTTTGTGTTGTGCGGTGAGGAACAGGTTGGGAAGTTGGTTGTTAGTGGCTGGGAAAACTCGGTGCAGAAAGTTCATCTGGGGTGGGTTGACTGCTTCCTGTCATGACCAAAGGTTCGCGGTCGAGGTCACCTTTTCCGATCACGTCCAGGGTGGCAGAGGTGACTTGAAAAATGCTTGTGCGAATAAAACAATGGATTTGGCGGCATAATCGTTACTGGCCCCGCTATTCTCAAAGTGGTTTGACGAACCATCTTCGAGGAATCCCCAGGCACTTTGTAAACTATTTGAAGGCCCCATTTTCCACCCGGTGTCCCATGTCGGCAAGGTGCGCTGAGATTGCACTACCTGCGGTTCTTCCAGCTCTTGTCCCCAGCCAAGCTGGTTTGTGTTCCTTGATTCTTTGGGCCGGCTGCCGTGTCGTTTAGCCAACATAGCTTGCCAAACACGAGCGAACAAATGAACAGGTTACCGCAGAGGAGGGAAGGACAGGCATTTTGTCTTTGCGAGTCACAGAAATCATTGACCGGTTAGTGCAGTGGGCGAGCAGGGTGGGCGGCAGGATGCGTGCGGGTGATTGCGTCCTGTATATATAAATTTTTCTCCACAGAACCTGTTGCTGCGATCCCAGCAGTAGTAATTTTTTCATTATATCCTGTCTGTATGCTTACTCCACACAGCTTACCGTAGGTTCACTCTCTAACCAGTTCTCGCTATCCTACGCGTCCTGACCAGAACTGTGGTCCATTTCCTGCCCTCACCGTTAGCTGCAATACGCCGCGGCGTACTTACATAGCCCTTTCGCACTTTCCTGGCTCGCAGAAGCTCCTTGGTTTTCCACTGGTCGATTGTTTGACCTCCTCAAACCTGCCGCACTCTATTCTTATCCACTTCCCTATCATCCCCCCGGCCCTGAGCCAGTACCCGGAACACCCAGACTAAAAACATTAGCAAAGACAAGCACACTCAAATTCTGTATCGACAGAATCCTGCTCTGTTGATCATGTTTTCGGTAATGTAGCTCCCGGCTCCACAATGACCTCAAACAAGGCAGCATTTATGCTACCAGGATCGAGAGCACAGATAAAATTCTGGCCACCACTTTCGGCCCCACGACGGCTACATACCCAAAAAACTGGTTTCAGCCCGACACCTGCTTGAATCTTCTACAACCAAACGCTACCTTTGCATTACCAATTACGAAAATATTGTGGCGGTTAATTTTCCCTACCTTGTGTTCAAACCTCTTGTTGAACAGCCCTTACTCAGTGCCTGTAAAATGGCTCGCCCCAGGCATCCATGTATATGGCTGACTAAAAGCGCAACCATGCAACTACCCCCAGTATTTCAACTCATTGACGAGAAACCAAACGTGGACTTCCATAAAGGTACGCTGTTATTCGCCAACCGTTATCCCTAAAACGATACGAGATATTTACTAATAAGTTGCCCCTGTAGAGATAAAACGACAGGCATCGATAGCCTTTTCTTTATTTCATCTAGCCGCTCGGTGCCTTTCTCGGTAGTTGTACTTGGGTTTGTGGACTTCGAATTCCGACCACTGGTAAACGAACAATCAGAAGACTTTTCCAGCCGGAATACGGTACTATAATTTGTTGGTACTAATGAATAAACCGAAAAAACACACAACCAAGTGTCCACATGCCTCTTATTAAGGTACAGCGTAGACCGTTTGTGAAGAACAATTGTCATGGGAAAGTGCGAATGACCAACGGATAAGTATATAGCAGGATGTGCGAGGCTGACTGGTTGGCATGTTCACCACTCAAGGTCTACCAACCTGTGTGCATGTGTGCCTGGGTTTGTATGTTTATTCGCAGGACAAATGTTCAGTCACCCCAGAGTGAATTCATATGTGTGTGTCATCGCAAGACTGCATGCCGACAACATGCTTTGCAGATAAAGAGAGCGTCTGTACGCGTGTTAGTCAATAGCTGGGAGTGCAGTGTGCAGTTGGTGGCGTGTGAGAACAACTGACCATGGGAGCGGCGTCGAGTGCGAATGTGTTTAGGCTTATGAACGTTCAAATGGCCCAGTCAAACATGCGTGCGTGATGTGCTGTCTGTCCGAAATGGATTGTGGCTAAACCAAGTGAGGGAGTCGGACCGGGGGAATTCGCTTCCGCTGGTACACTGATAATAGACAGCTACGGAAAGCATAGCTTCCCTAGAGAGAAGTGGCTTGTAATCAAGGAAAAGTGTACCCCACCTCTGCCTTCTGACTCTATTGGTCTGGAAGCCATGCTAAATCGCCGTTTTCACGGCGTAATTCTACCCATAGATAAAAATCTTTACTTCGCCAACCTGCAAACTGTTTACTAGTTAGGCATCCTTGTTACTTGCGCTACACCAGGTCGTTTTGCGTGCTGTTATCGATATAGTTTTCATTCATCTGTCTTAGGAAATACTAAAAACTATATTTTCTTAGAGTATTCCGTTAACCCATAGAAATTCAGGTATTTTTTTCCTCAGTGGTAAATTCCAACCCAGCTCTTGTTTCCGTTACTCTTCCACCTCATTCACAGCATCTTTTTGATATTCCAAAATGCCACGTGTAGCAAAGAAAACTTCCAATACTACCCCGTCCACTCATACCCCTGTCACTAGGAAAAATAGGCTTTTTCAAACTCCCGTGGCCTTAAAACAATGTTCGGTTGACCTCTGTGACTTTGTAGGCTTGGCGACGGAAAGAACAGCTGTTCTAGACCGAAGTATTTCAGATACAAAGTCTCGGCTTCTGAATTTGGAAGATACGATATCTAAACTCGCCCCCTTACTGTGCATCACTGAACGCATCGAAAATTCCACCTTACAAAACCTGACAGCTGCGGGCCGCTTTATCGACTCTGTTGCATCCGAAGTTCTCATAAGAGTGAGGAACTCTCGTAATGCAGTCGTGTTTAATGTCCCAGAGAGAATACATCTGGAGCATGTCAAGCACACACTGTTGAATGCATGTGGTATGGCCCACCTTCCTTGTCAAATAACAAGGCTGCGTAAGCGCGTTCAGCGCTTCAACTGTCCAATCCTTATGCGATTTGCAGATGATCTGTCTGCCAAAGAGTTCATAAAAATGCGTTTCACTATAGCTTCTAATTCTCTTTATAAAAACATAAAAATAGCCGAAAATAAAACCCCACTTCAAAGGGAAATTACCAGATCTCCTTCGACTTTCCCCACTAGAACGACGCCTGATAGTTCTGAGCCTTCAACACAGACGGCTGGTCGCTCCACAGCTCCTTCTCAAGTCCCCACTGCTTTACCTTTACACGCGTCTCCCGCCTCTTCACAACCGCCCACTGCCTCCTCATCTGCTCCCGTACTGTACTCTTTAAAATCTAATCCCATTTCTGTTGATTTTGACATTTCCGCTTCTCCCCTTTTACTGCCACCCAGTAAGAGACGCCAATTATTGCCTCGCTCTCCCACCTCATCGCCTGTTGGATACACCCCGAACTCTAACTCGCCATCTGTTCCCTCCGGTGATAAACTACTCGCCGTCCAGAGGAATAGGTCTAACAGTCTTCCCATTCTTCTCACAAGCCCCTCCCTCATTCAACTGTCTCCTCTTAAATCAACTCCCTTTAACTCACGGAATAAGGTTTCGACCTTAAAAAATACCCCTTGCTCCAATGCATCGGTGATCCCTACAAATTCACCGTGCTCACTGCCTGTCAATACCAAAATACGGCCTCCACATGCCGTCCAATCTGCCACACGTCGTACTTCTCACCCAAAAACTATCTCCACTGCTCCCGCTTCTAACTGCTCCATATTTGGTGTTCCACCCAACTTGAGTTACCCCTACCACAATGTGCAGCTTAACCTACCACCCTACACCCCTATTCCTCACACATTTTCAACCCTGCTCTCTGCACCCCCCCCCCTCAGCCATTACTCGATTCCGACTGGCCGGTATTTCTCGACAGCTCTTGATCACCCCTGTCTGATATCGACCCGCCAAACCCCACAGGTTTTTCCCTTTGCTCCGATGTTTCCCCCTCCGTTGATGCCCAATCTCTCTACCCCTCAGCAGTCCCTCTCACTGCAACATTTAATCCAGCTTGGCTGGAAGCCACCCCATCTGAACCTCCACTAGCCCCAACATCAACATATTCCCCGTTGACCCTAACCTCCGCTCCTTCCAATCGCGATAGCCTGCTTCCTTCCAAATTACACCACCCCTCTGATGTGCCTATACCACCTCCCACAAATGGTATATCTCTAGCCTTATTCAACTCGCGTTCTATTCTTGACAAACTCCCGCACCTTAAAAAACTTGTCCTTACAAATAATTACGACATTATCTTAATAACGGAATCCTGGCTTTCTGAAAGCACTTCCAATAATCAAGTATCTTTGGTAGGGTACTGTCTTCTAAGGACCGATAGACCGAACCGGCGTGGTGGTGGGTGCCTAGCCTACGTCAAGGAAGCCTACACCACGACCCCTCTTTTACATACGGCACTCGATTCTATTCCCGATTCTCTCTGGTTCACTATGAACCTCCAAACCACTGTTCTTCACATTGGCTGCGTGTATCGATCACCAAATTCCCCCAGTTCATTGTTTCCACTTCTCATTAGGTCTTTCGAATACCTCGCTTTGCTTCCTTCTGGAACCTTTAGGATTTATGTCAGTTAAGTCAGGACCTGCTCCCGTATAGAGTCTATAGCCCGTGGTCCTCGGTATGTGACACGATAGTGAATATACTCGGCAGCGCGCAAAGCAGAACTCAAAACGCTGGAGTGGGACAACGTGTGTATTGGAGGAGCGCAACGGCGTGCAGACGACGTACACAGGCGGAGCAAGTGGCGCCACCAAAAACGGTCATTGTTCAAATAAACAAATTTGATAGTCTTCGTCATCGAGTGCTTTATTGGTAGCACTACAGGGGTCTCCCCCTAGAAGGCCGACGCAGTTGGGCTTCGACCCGTGATGGGTACGTCGGATTCGGTGGCGAGAGACGTTTTCCATGCCTCCCGCCGCGGTCAAACACAACAGCGAAGCCAGCACAAGCCGTTCTCCATGACTCACACTGGTCGCTGTGCGTCGATCGCAAAATTGCGTCCTCTTGAAAATGTTCCGACCGGGGTAGATCCTGTTCGTGACCTGGCAGTGGTGGTTGTGTTGTAGGGTTTGTCGTTGTCGGCATATCCCAAAGTTCCGTGTCCCTGTGGTTGTCATTGCCTTCGTAAGCGAGCCAGCGTCTGGCGTCAAATGGGTCCAGTCGTGATCCAGTGAGCCTTGTGTTGGAGCCATGCGAGATCCTGGAATTCCATCTGGTTCTGTCTGACGGGACGAGCTGGAAGGAAAGAAACACAAGGAAGCTGCGCCTCGAGGCGCGATCGGATATTCGACTGAGGGGGACATACCGGCGCAATACAGGCTGCCGCCACTCTTGTCGTGATCACCACGTGGTCGTGCATTCATGTATAATAGGACTATGTACAAGTTGAATATGAAGAGTAAACTTAAATATATACAACTGTTACATATTCAGAAAACCTCGTTGGCTGTCGCAGCTCGCGGCCGCGTCGATTTCTCCTGTTGATCGGTGCAGCTGTGTCTTTCGTGGAGTTTGGTGTTGCAACAGGTAACGAGGGGTCGTTAGTGGGAGCAACAGGGGCCGACTCGTGACGACTAACCGAAGGTTGTGAGCAGGTAGGGACACTGAGAGGGTTGTTCGAGGTGGGTTCTGCCTCGATGAAGGCTGGTTTGAGGCGGTCTATGCTGATGGTCTCCTTCCTGCCCTCGACGTCCACCACGTATTTCTTTTCCTTTCGCTGGACGACGCGGAACGGGCCAGAGTAAGCCGCCTGCAGTGGTGATCGCACTGCATCTACTCGAATAAAAACATGGCTGGTGGTAGCTAGAGCGGTAGGTATGTAGTTGCTCAGGGTTTGTTCTCGTGGTGGGGTGGGCTTTATCACCCGCATTTGGTGCGACAGCCGTTTTGCGTAATCCCCGTAATTAAAACTCATAGGTGGTAATGGAGAAACCAACTCACCTGGAAGTCGTAGTGTGCAACCATAAACCAGTTCAGCCGCCGTAACACCCATATCGGCTTTAACGGTGTTACGCAGTCCTAAGAGAACGATCGGCAAAACTTCACTCCATAATGGATTATCACGAGCACGAAGGGCAGCTTTCAGCTGGCGATGGAATCGCTCCACCATGCCATTGGCCTGAGGATGATAGGCTGTCGTCTTGTTGTGTCGACAACCGAATGCGTTTAGTAGCTCGTGGAAGGCGCCGTCGAAATGAGAACCGCGATCAGTGGTCACGATAGCAGGGCAACCGAACTGACTCACCCAACCGGTTAGAAATGCTTTTGCAGCTTCCTCTGAGGTTGGGCGAGGAATAGGTATGGCCTGTGGCCAGCGAGTGAAACGATCTACGCAAGTGAGGATGTAGACGCAGCCATTGGATGGTGGAAGTGGCCCCACGAGATCCACATGCACATGATGAAAGCGTGCGTTTGGTTCGCAGAATGTGCCTAAAGTAGATTTGGTGTGACGATGTATCTTAACTCGTTGGCACTGGAGACAAGCACGAGCCCAAAGACGTACGTCACGTTTGACGCAAGGCCAGACGAATCGCTCGGTGACTAGTTTCACTGAGGCGGTTACCCCAGGGTGCGATAAGTTGTGGAGGCTGGTAAAAACTCGTCGGCGAAAACTGGCAGGAACCAGTGGTCGGGGTCGACCTTGTGACACATCGCAAATGATAGTTACGTCCGAAGTTGGAAGGGCCACTGCCACTAGGTGCAGGGAGCTGTTGTGTCTGAGTTGCTCTACCTCAGGATCTGTCGTTTGGGCTGCGGCGATTGCTTCTAGGTCTATGCCCATGGGTAGTGGGTAGTCGATATTGTGGACGCGTGAGAGTGCGTCTGCTACGGGATTGTGTGCCCCAGAGACGTGTCGAATGTCCGTAGTAAACTGCGAAACATAGTCTAAGTGGCGAATCTTGCGTGGCGAATATCGGTCAGAAGCTGACTGGAGGGCGTACACTAGTGGTTTATGATCTGTAAACACTGTGAACAATTGGCCCTCGAGTGTGTGCCGGAAGTGTCGGATACCCAAATAGATTGCCAGAAGTTCTCTGCTGAACGTACTATATCGGGATTCCGCAGGCTGGAGACGCTTGGAGAAGAAAGCTATTGGTTGCCATGAATTGTTGACGAATTGCTGCAACACTGCGCCAACAGCCGTGTCCGAAGCATCTGTTCCTAATGCCAGGGGGGGGGGGGGCAGAAGGATCGGGATGTGCAAGGAGTGCTGTGTTGGCGATAGCATCCTTGATCAAAGTAAACGCTGCCTGCGCCGTGTCGGGAAAAATGAATTTCCGCTTACCTCCACGTAAAAGGTCTGTTAGAGGCTGCATTATTTCGGCGCAGTGTGGGATAAAGCGGCGATAAAAGTTAACTAGGCCAGAAAATTGGCGCAACTGTCGGTAAGAGTGAGGCTCAGGATAGTCGCGAATTGCCGCCACCTTGTCAGGCAGGGGCTGTATGCCTGAGGCTGAGATTTCGTGACCTAGGAACGTGATGGTCGTCTTACCTAATTCGCACTTAGCAGAGTTAATGGTTACACCGTGTTGGCTAAGGCGCTCAAAAAGAGCACGCAGGTGTGTCATATGCCCTTCTTTTGAAGAACTTGCCACCAAAATATCGTCTAAGTACACGTAGACATTCTTCAAACCGCGTGTTGCCTCATGCATAAACCTTTGAAAGGTTTGGGCTGCATTGCTGAGCCCAAAAGACATGCGCAAAAACTCGAATAGTCCGAATGGAGTTGTGACAGCGGTTTTAGGGATGTCAGCCTCTGCTACTGGGATTTGGTGGTATGCTCTGACGAGGTCGATTCTGCTGAAAACAGAACAACCAGACAGGGTAGAAGTAAGATCTTGAATATGTGGAATGGGGTATCTGTCCGGGACAGTAGCCTGGTTGAGGGCCCTGTAGTCACCGCAGGGGCGCCAATCGCCATTAGGTTTAGGAACCATGTGAAGGGGCGAGGCCCAAGGGCTACTGGACGGGCGTATTATGCCCAGTTCTAGCATGTGTTCAAACTCAGCCTGTGCTACGCGTAGCTTGTCTAAGGTCAAGCGACGTGGTCGGCTACATGCTGGGGGTCCTTTAGTGACAATATGGTGGGTAACGTTAGTGGTCACCGCGGGAAGGGGGCCAGATTGTCTTAGCATTGCCGGGTAAGCTGAAAGTAGGTCTGCGTACGGGTGTTCGGCCTGCGGTTCGATGTATAGGGGCGTGATGTGATTCACGGAGGAATACGACCCGGTTACGGAAAGAGAAGTCTGCCGGTCGACAACTCTCCGGCCTCGTGCATCGATCAGGAGGTCGAAATGGTCTAGGAACTCGATGCCTAGTATGGGATAAGGGACGTCCGCTACTATGAACACCCAGCGGAAGGTGCGGCGTAGTCCTAAGTTGAGTGTGAGTGACTTACGGCCGTAAGTAGCAATGGGAGTGCCATTGGCAGCACGGAGTTGTTGGACTGACGGGTTCGTTGCATCACCTGCCTCCTTTGGAATGACACTTACTGCTGCACCGGTGTCAATTAGGAACAGGCTATTGGAAACTAAATCTCGGACATGCAACAGACGACTGCTATTATGGCTGCCGACCGCGTTAGTCGCCGGAACGCGTCGGGATATTAGTTTCCCTGTTTGGCACCTGGGAAGGTGCAACCGGCTTCGCAGCGCCGAGCCTTCTCCCCAAACCGTTTGTGGTATCGACAATACGTTGATCGAGATGGGTTAACCAGGCGGTTAGGGGAAGGGCTTCTGAGACGTTCACGTCGGTCAGAGTTGTGATAAGATATATGGTTTCTACAGTGAGAACAACCAGGAGAGGAAAAACGTCTGAAAGCCCGCTCGAAAGCAGCTATCAGAGTATCCTCGGGGTGTGTTTCTACGGTGGGAGCTGTGGTCTGGGGGCTGCTCGAGTTTGTTACGGCGGTAATTTGTGGATGGTACCGGTCCATAATACCGTCCGCTAGTTTAGCCGCTTCTGTGAGCTTAAGGTGGCTGGAAACCTCGAGCAGTGCTTGAATGTTGGGTGGTAGTCGCTGCACCCACAACTCTTTGAGGACGTTTTCCTCCAAAAGTTGCCCTGCCAGCTGCTGCATTTCTCTCAGTAATGCAGAGGGCTTCTTGCTACCTAACTCTGTCCCTTGGGTCAGCCGTTTCAGTCTGGACGATTCTGACGGTAAAAGACAAGAGATTACCGCGTCTTTCACGGCTGTGTAAGAACTGTTATTAAATATTACGTCGCGTATCTGAGTAGCAACGTCACGGGGAAGGCGACCGATAGTCCACAAGTAACGGGTTCGTTCGCTTGTAATTCTATGTGATTCGAACTCTGCCTCCAACATATGAAACCAGAGCTGAGGGTCATCAATAAAAAACTGAGGGACGGCTAGGGAGACTGTCGAAACGGACGGTTCCGGGTCAGGTTTACGGTCGTTGCTAGCCATAGTTGCAATGGTATATCAAATGTAAAATGATATAAAGAGGTCAGTGCAGCAAAAGTGAAACACTTATAATATGGATATGAGAAAATATATATAAGGGATATGGTAACTGATATCCGGAATTTACCGTTTATATATCGGAAAAGTGTATATGTAAACGAATAAATGTGATTGAGGGACTTACGAATGTACTTCGAGAATTAATTTGTTCTTCGGGCTCACCAGTTTAGGATTTATGTCAGTTAAGTCAGGACCTGCTCCCGTATAGAGTCTATAGCCCGTGGTCCTCGGTATGTGACACGATAGTGAATATACTCGGCAGCGCGCAAAGCAGAACTCAAAACGCTGGAGTGGGACAACGTGTGTATTGGAGGAGCGCAACGGCGTGCAGACGACGTACACAGGCGGAGCAAGTGGCGCCACCAAAAACGGTCATTGTTCAAATAAACAAATTTGATAGTCTTCGTCATCGAGTGCTTTATTGGTAGCACTACAAACCAAGCTTATTGCGGGTGACTTTAATCTCCCTCACATCTGTTGGCCCACCCTCTCGGCTCCTCCCAATCTTATGGACCTGATCACTAGCATTCATCTTGGCGGCTGGACACAACTTGTTGTCGAACCTACCAGAAATGGGAACATACTAGATCTGGTATTTACTCATAACATGCCTCTCATCGACGTGACCGTAATACGGAATTTCCCCGGTAGTGACCATAAAATGGTTATCTGCCATCTGCCCCTTAGTGGTCCACCTAGTCCCGCACACCCCCCCAACAATACATTCCTAAGCAGAAATTGGGCCTTGCTAGTCACGCTTCTTCGGCAGAAAGACTGGGGTGATTATTTCCTCACCCAGGACCCTCAGCATGCTGCGGATATTTTCTACTCCTTCTTTTCCGATTGTCTGGATAAATTGTCCAATACTGCCCAGGCTGTACCTAAAAAGAGGTCGTCTGTCTCGCCACTCCATAAGAAGTACCATAAACTTCTCAAACAACTACATAATTCTAACGACCTTTCACTTTTTATTCGTCTAAACCGCCTCTCCACACTTATTCAACGACAAGATAATACGCGACTTCGTGACCAAGAAGCTAAGGCTTTGAGTCATCCTAACAAGTCGCAACTTCTTTCTATGTTGCATAAGTCTAGAAACGCTGATGTTAAGGCCGACTTCCAATTTCTAATTCTGGATAATAACTCATCTATCACCTCCCCACCTTGTATAGCCGAAGCCTTCAATGCATTCTTTGCTTCAGCCATGGCTCCAGCTACTGTCATTGCCCCGCCCCCATCTTCACCACTTACCGACTCTGTCCTTTCTACGATACCCTTCGATGCCAGGAGTATTTCCAAGCTACTATCCAATGGCAAACCCTCTCCTCGATTAGGCCCCGATGGCTTACCACCAACTGCACTCGTCAATGGTGGACCGGATCTCCCCCTGTTGTTGCTTAACCTTTTCACTCTTTCACTTAATGGTAGCACCGTACCTGCTAATTGGAAGCGCTCGGTAATCGTTCCCATTCATAAAAAAGGACCTTTACATGAGGTATCCAATTATCGCCCTATAAACCATACCCCCATCTTATCCAGAATAATGGAAAAAGTAGTTAAAGATAATATTATTAACTATTTATTAAGCCTCAGTCTTATTAATCACAACCAACATGGATTCCTCCGTTCACGTTCCTGCATGACTTGTCAGTATGATTTTCTGAATCTCGTCACCGGCTCTGCTGAAAGTGGGAAATCTCTTGTTGTTCTTTATATTGATTTATCCAAGGCATTTGATCGTGTCCCTCACCCCCACCTTTTAACAAAGCTACGGTCATTTGGGATTGTCGATCCACTTCTTTCTTGGTTCTCGTCTTACTTATCTCATCGTTCACAGGTTGTCTTAATTAACGGGCACACCTCTAATCCTAAGCCTGTTACTAGCGGTGTTATTCAGGGCAGTGTTTTGGGACCCCTGCTTTTCCTCCTATATATAAATGATATGTTTCCGACAATACTTAATGGCACGCCGTTTTTGTTCGCGGACGACATTAAGATAGTCTACACTTTCTCGCCTGGCAACCTCAGCACTACTATCCCTAAAATCTCTGCTGATTTAGCCGCTCTTGATGAATGGTGCTCAACCTGGGCGATGAAATTCTCCGCCGACATATGTATTTTCCTCACTTACAAATGCCAGGTTCCTCCTGGTTCTTTATGCATTGGCGGTTCACCCATCGACAGCCAGCCTTTAGTAAGAGACCTTGGCTTAAGTTATTCTTGCTCTTTCAACTTCTCGGAACATGCTGTCCTCCAAACGGCGAAGGCTAAAAAGTGTTTTGGTCTTCTATTCAGATCCTTTCAGCTTAGGCAGAGCATTCTCTACATGTACAAAGTACATGCCAGGCCCCTTCTCGAATATTGTCCCCTAATCTTCACTAGCATGAGAAAATCCGACAGGATTATTATCGAATGTGTTCAAAGAAGATTCACAAAACAGCTTATCGGTTGATCGTCCAACTTAAACTACAGGGAACGATGCTTATCTCTCAAAATCGAACCACTATGGCTTCGTCGCATCAAGCTAAATTTGATATTTCTGTATAAGCTATTGACTAAGCAGTCCTATTCCTCCAACCAGTTGTGCTTCTCCCCGGATACTGGATATTCACTCCGGAATAGACAGTATACTATTACCACACCCTCCGCTAGGACTGTTCTATGCTCTAAGTTCTTTCTCTTCGCGTACTCCACAATCTGGAATAAACTTCCCTTGCACATCAGATCTTCTCGGTCAAAGTATGCATTCGTGCATGCTATTGATAAATTCCTTACTGTCCCAACTGTTTTGCGCTTATTCAACGTTCACGTAACCGAACGTCAAGCTTACGAGATAGGCCTTGACTTTTAAGCCATTGCTCTGCTTTCTCTCTTTACCTTACCTTCCAAAATAACCTCACCGCTTTAAAAATTCTGATTGCTTTGTTTGATCGCTTCTCCTAGCCTTCGCCATCGACATATGTAAGCATGTCTGCGTCCACTAACTGTTTTTCCATACCAACTTATAGGATCCTGCTAATTCAACTTTGAAACAAATCCTTTCAGATGCGCTCGCATTTATAGAGACCACCGTATTACTCCCCACAGGTTGTCAATATCTCTCACTCGCTCCACGATTTATTAACTTTATTTAGTTATATTGCGTATGCGGCCCTGAAACCAACCTCAACATTGCCATGAAAACTGCTTCAGTATCCAACCCCTGGTTGGATTTATATATATATATATATATATATATATATATATATATATATATATATATATATACTTATTACTGTCCTATTATTATTAACAAAATCATGGTGAGTAACTCAACGGTCCTCGATATCTCTTAGCTTATAATGCCTCTCTTCCGTACCAGGTCCCACCACTCATACTTCGCTCACCACCTCTGCGATTTCGAACTGGAAAATCCAGTCTGATTCGTCCCACTTAGCGTGACTCACTAACTGAACTCAACACCCAGTTATGACGTTACCATTTCTGCTCCCACCCTATCCCCCAGCTAAGGTTCTTCTGTAATTTCATGCAGAACTTGGTCTTTACTCCTGCTGAATGACCACCCTAGGCGAAATACTAACTTTCCCATTAAAAGTTCTAGCCGCACTTAGGCGTTTCCCCTTTAGTCTCACGTTTCATGGCCTCAATGTGCCTTTGGGATCCGCCGCACCGATGAGCCCGTGCTTAACTTTTGTTCTTCTTTCCGTTAACCGTTGATCCTCGGCTGCGTCACTCTATCTCACTTTCCTTGCCATAGTCTTTTGCGTCCGACCGCTCTCGCAGGACCCGTCTGATGATCGCACCCACGTATACAGCAATATATATATTTTATATATACATATATATATACACCTGTTCATATATATATATATATATATACATATATATGCATATATATATATGTACATATATATGCATATATATATGCATATATATATATATATACATACCTATTCATATATATACATATATATGCATATATATATATATATATATACCTATTCATATATATACATATATATGTGTAAATATATAACATTTTTATATACAATATATATATATACTCACTACTGTCTTATAATTAATAACAAAATCATGGTGAGTAACTCAACTAACTTTCCCATTGAAAGTTCTAGCCACACTTAGGCGTTTCCCCTTTAGTCTCACGTGTCATGGCCTCAATGTGTCTTTGGGATCCGCCGCACCGATGGGCCCGTGCTTAACTTTTGTTCTTCTTTCCGTTAACCGTTGATCCTCGGCTGCGTCACTCTATCTCACTTTTCTTGCCGTAGTCTTTTGCGTCCGATGATCGCACCCACGTATCTCTCTCTCTCTCTCTTTCTCTCTCTCTCTCTCTCTCTCTATATATATATATATATACCTTGGGTATGCTCCACTCACTTGTCCCCCTTCCTAACTAGATTGTGCCATTTTACTACACACAATTTGCGTATACATAAATAAAACCGTTCCGTCCTTTAGCGATGAGTGCTCGCTCTCAGTTAATTCCTGGCTCAGGCTAGAACTCAGCCGTCCCATCCTGCTTTTGTTTGTGCCTTTCTCGTACTTGCCACACGGATTACCATTCCTTAGTAACTAGGCTCCACTTCTCCACGCACATGCTCATGGTAAGTTAAGACCCCATTCCAACCGGAATCCGTATGCCCCTGCCGAATACCAGCACGTTTTCCCCCACATGAAAAATCCTCATTTTAACACTGTGTTTTCTCCCCTTTTTACTGTTTGCCGTCCTTTACCACAGCTGGTGAACTGACCAGACTGTTTTCTTCCCATTTTCTCATTCTTCGTCCAGACCATACCCTCTACTATTGTCTTATTCCTGGTTCCCAAACGGACACCCTCTCCTCATCCACTGCCTACCTGATATCGCCCCAAATCTCTACTATCACCCAACTACCCTAGAAAGCTACCAGTCTCCATCTAAGGATCCCTAATAGACCTGTACACTAGCCAAACGATAACTAACTGTTCGGATATCAAAATGTTCATTTTCTTGCTTCCATATAAACGATAATCATAACCCACAGCTGGAACACTCTCCAGACTGCGGCATTCCTGATCTCTTCCAGATTGCATTGGTTACTTGGGTATCCATCGGCTAAATCGACGCTTATTCCGGATTACCGTAAGGACTGGACGATTTGATCAATGGTTTAAACCTATACTCTCGCCTGCTGACGTTACATGGGGCACTGTACATGGATTAACAATACCTCATGAAAGTCTCACCGGATCGCAGAGGTGATTCCTGACAGCAACCATCAACACATCCGCTCAACGTCTATTCCCAAATAATCCAACCCGACAGTTCAATTCTTCCCGCGTTGTAGTACGAAATCAATGGCCGGAACCCAGCCTTTGCAGCTGTCAACTTCGTCAAACCAGCCCTTTTTTACCTGCTTCCTACAACATTCTGCCTGCAACCAAGGTCTTTACGGAACAGAATACCAGCCATCTGCAGCCAACCATAATTTGATTACCAATTTTCTATCAAATACAAAAAAAACATTTTACACTCTTCCAACTCCTGCCTAGCCGAACCATTGACGTTTGTCTCCACTAATCCGTTTCATTGACGGCTTTTCTTTTCTTTATTAGTCCGTTATATGTCCATACACCATTTATGCTCTTCAAAAGTTCACTGAAGTCCCTGCGAAGCTTTTCGCCTTCATTTGAATTTCCATATGACACTGTATACACCTGCACAAAAGGTCCGTTTTATTATCACCTTTGAATCACTTGCCTTTGTTTCACATGCTTCCTCCACAATTAGTTACCCAATGCTGGATCAGTGTCCAATATCCCGCTGGTATCTCTGACTGCACTTTGAAAGCCCCACGCTTGCTTTACTTCTAACAATGTTCTTTTGCATCTCTTACGCCCGGTTACTTGTTAGCGACCGTCCATTTGTTGCTTATATCAGCAATTCCACGACTGTCCAGCTATCCACACCGCCCCCAGCGATTTCGAAACCGATTCGAAATTCCCGCCTCAACCATTACCACTTTTGTTTACTCAAACACTACATGACTTTACTGTTGTATTTCGGTTGCTGTGATTTATAAATTTAGAATTTGTGAATACCTCACATTGACATGTATTGCTGTATACTCTGATCTTGCCTTGTGCATGTGTATTGACCACGGTCAAGAAATATACTATTACTATTACTATTACTTGGATCTCATGTTATCCGTCTCCCATCCCATCTGCTTTCTAACGTTATTTACCAGTGTCATCTTCATCAGCATTTTATTCAAACATTCTATCCAGCGTAAACCTCATACGGCACGCTCCCCTAGTATCGACTACGCTGTCCCCGGATTTAACTTCTCAACGAAGCGTTGATGATTTTATTATGGCTGTAGTATGTACAATTCTCGGTTGTGGTCGAGATGCGCTCGCGTGCCCGTAATGGGATTGTATAACTTTAGTGGGCAAGGTACAACATTCACAAAACTACAAAGCTAAAGTCTCCAAATGTAGAAACAGTATGGTAGAATCGAAGGTACTTTAAATGAAAAAGGGCGATGCTTTTTCAAGCGAGTAACATCAATAGTTTCGAGTTCAGTTTTGAGCACTATTTAGAAGACGGCCGCTCACCAGCAGGATGGAGAGAGCAATATTATGGAAATCCGACTAGTCAGTGCATAGAAGTATTATGCAAACAATTTAATAAGGATGATTCTATGGTCCATTATACAAAGCTACCAACAAGGCCGGAAGATCTATGATTTAACCGTGCCAAGTATTATCAAATCCTGAAGTGGAAGGCCTGAGACATGGGAACTCTCACTTGAGGCAAGTGCAGGTCCAACCCCATGGACGCGGGCGACGCCGAAAATCACGCGGTTGATAATAAAATAGCTGCATACGGAGGAAAATCTCCCGACGTCCACTTGAAGGTGGATACGGCTACAGAAAAGACAGTTTTGGGTATTCGGTAAAGGGGGAAAAATGTGAAACACGAAATTGTCTGACAATATGTCGTGACGTGGTTTGGAGTCTTTCTGTTCCTCTTTTACTTATGGGAGCCTGTGGGAAGTATTGAAGTGGAACCATCACGCGTGAAAGTACTAGTAGTGCTAGAGGAATAGGTTGTCCGCGCACAACGGGGAAAAACGGTGCAACTGTTTATATACTCAAGTTTTTGTATCGCCATGCGGTAGCTTTGACCCTCTGGCTGCTTGAGCATTTCACCTTCCTTTCAGCCGGGTGCCCACTGCTGGTCGGACAGTACTTTGGTGCGCCATTCCCGTTTGGATGGCCCAACTGACCTGGTGAACGGCCCTCCTAGGCTATCGGTTCAATCCTATCACCGACTCCACACTACTTTGTCTGTTGCGGGATGCATCCAATACATCCGCCATGCACCCTACTTTCTGCGGTTGTTCTTTGACAGACGCAATCGAATTCATATCCATCTTGTCATGCTGCCTCGGCGTGACCCACTTCAACAGGACCGATTTAGTCAGGAAAGTACTAATTCCAGTTTATACTGACAGGTGGGGCATATTTAGGTGATTGTCTGGGAGCTTATCTCAGATAGTGAGCACGATGCTATGAGAAAGGCAAGCGTTTTCGTGGGTTCCAAAGTATTTTTTAGGTGTGGATGAAGCTGGTACCATGCTGACGTTATCATCTGTGTTATTACTCATTTCCCAGTGCGGGAATCTTCTGACGCCTGGTAAACTCTGACCAGCTTTCGAATGAAACCTAAAAGAAAAAGTAGAAAAGGAAGGAGTTTATATAAAATATCTGGTTGGAGGTGTTGTACATTACGGTATTGCCCACCAGGATGAGTCGATGAATTGTCAGAAAAACAGTGGTCGGCAGATCGGTGACGTTGAAAATGCTCTGGCCGTTGTGAAAAGCCATCGGCTTGCACCTCATCGCACGCTTAGGGTTGTTGGTGTCTGCGAAGGATAGTGAGGCAAGGTCATCAAGCGAAGCGGAGTTCCCGATGCTTTATCACCCCTCATTTGCTCGAGGGCAGAGCGAAGGGTAGAACTAGCAAACAATTGTCTGGCGAATACTCCAAGATGCCTCACTTCCAGGGCATGTCTAAGCTGCTAGTGGACGTCTGAACTTTGTTTCAAAGGGCCCTCGCGTCCGCAGGCCAAATACAGAGTGGGGCTAACGGGAGTGGTGATGATATTGGGTACTTTGATAGATAATTCTAGTTCCGAAAATTTGTTTCCCTTGGCGGGCCAGGCGACTTGTTTGCCCCTTATCATGACGGACACGGACAAGGAAGGTGGTCTGGTTGGCAGCGCAAGTGGGAGAAGAAAAGCAATTATCAGGAGGGGGAAAGTCACCCACAATGATTTCTGCTGTCTCAAGGTGGCTGAGAAGGTCATTTAAACATCCCCGACAGAGGTTACTCCAGGTCTCCAGGCCAGGAGGGCTAAAGACGCACTCACGGAGGTGGATCTCGCCAGAGACGTAAACGGATAACCGTATTGTACCCGTTAAGGTCGACGGAGGGCGGGTCGATTACGCCATAGTTAATAGTGCACTTGACAATGGCTAAATAAACACAAACGCCTAGATTGGGTAGAGTTCGAGAAGCACTGGATTCCAAACAAGCGAGCAGGGTTTAATGAGGATTGTTTGGTAGGGCAGAATCCGGCCACTTTTCCTAATAGGGCTAGGGGTTGGAGCCTAGACTCGCAGGTGTGGTAGTTTTCTGATAGGGGATCGAGCAATAATAAGAACCAGTGGAACTCAACTCGGTGTCTGCTGAAGATACTCACTAAGGTCGAAAGCGGGGCTATCGATGCTGCTGTGGTGGTTAGAATTAAAAATCATTGGGGAAGTTGCATCTTTGGAAGTCAGAGGAAAAACATTTATTGGAAGGAGGTAGGGGATGGGTAAAGCATCAATAGACGTCGCGAACGATGGTTGATATAAGTTTGGAAGAGCCCATTGACGTGGTCAGTATTGTGGTTTCCAGTGGGCCAAAGGATGTTGCAGGAGGCAGTCATGGACAAAGTGGTTCTGGGTAGCAGACGTCATACGCTTAAATCAGAGCAAGAGTAGGGCAGATAGGAGGACGTGGCTGTGGGAGGGAGTAGAAGAGCTACTGCGAGAGGAAAGACAACCTGTGGTTGGGTGGGATTTGTAAAGCGTATAAAACTAGGGGGATCACGGGGAGTCGGAGATCAAAGAGGGCAATAGGAGGTACGGCACAGGTTGTCAAAGCCTGAGGGTTAATTTGTCTGATTATTATAACCTTCCATTTTCCGGGGAGCTAGTTATTTAGTTTAGAACTTTTCAACCCCCTTTTGTTACCGCTTATTATGCGGTAGACAGATCAGCAATACAAAATGCAAGATGTGGATTGATGGAACAGTCAATAGGGCATTTCTCGCCAAAAGTAGCGCAGAACTTTTGGACTTTCGCTTCTTGGGCCACCAAGGCTCAACCATCTATGAACTGATCTGTCCTTTTTGCAGTGGTGCGCAAAGCCCTCCTTGAAAGTCGGCTTCTTAGGTCAAGACTCCTCCAATCTACTTCCCACGGCACAAAAACTCCGTGGTCCCAATCTTAACGGTTCTCTACCCTGTATATTAGTGCATGGCTTGACGTCGCCCACTCCCGGGCTCCACTTTCGTTGACAAGTGCCCACACTTTGACCTGTACCGACGGAGACCT
Source organism: Fasciola hepatica (assembly GCA_948099385.1). Lineage (NCBI taxonomy): Eukaryota > Metazoa > Platyhelminthes > Trematoda > Plagiorchiida > Fasciolidae > Fasciola > Fasciola hepatica. Next base: position 2,904,561 of record CANUEZ040000167.1, read on the forward strand.
AAATGGCACCTTTTATACCAAACGGGATTGCAATCGAGTTACACGACCTGATCACTCCCAACTGCTTACCAGTAGATTGATAAACGTCCCCTAACGCAACACCTCTACTACTGAGGCTTCACACCTAACAGTTCGGTAGCAACCTTCTACTGATTGATTGACACTTCCATTACCCCGCCTGATGAACCATACCCACGGAATGCTTCACGTCACCTTGGTATCACGTGAAACACTCCGATAACAGAGCCAGAATACGCAACACAGGAGTCTTTTACTCATTAAAATTCGATACGCCATCCGAACGCGAGTCCACTTATCCCCTCATCCGTGGTTCCCAATTATGACGCCGAATATCACTGAGAATCAATAAGACAATATATTTTTTGTCAGCGTAACAGAATAATAAAGCGAGAGCCTGCGCGGAGGTTTTTCACTCAGTTTTCTCTTGCAAAATTTCATTTTACTTTCGATTGGCATCCCGCTTGAAATTTACTCCTCACCAATTCAAGGCCTTCAAGTTGCGCTTCCTTTTTTCTCAATGATACGGGTTATTGATTCTGAACCTGAACTCACCGTTTATATGGATTGTTATTTCTTCCACACTCATCGTTTCCTAGACCACTCCCAAAAAGTTTGCTCATGTCTCCCCGTTTCATGAAGCACTCCGTTTCTTATAACCGGGAATACCCATAATCGTCTTTATGGAGAGCCGTTCTCTTCATACTCACCAAAGTTCACGAGTGCACTCCCATTCATTTCTTCCATCTCTCCATTTTCATAACTTACTCCGTGCATAGAACCCCAATGGGCCTCCGTTATCCATAGCTTGCACTATTTTGGTTTATAATGCATCCTTAGCGATATATTTTCACGACATATTTTGTATTTCCACGGGCCACCACCAACCGACTCGAATTCGAAACCAGACCGTATTTCCCGCGCAAACCACTGTGACCTCAGTCGGTTCAGACTATCTGTAGCTATATTGTTTTGCTTCTGACGACTTTGACTCGACCTCTTGAAATTCGTGCATAGTTCATTGTTTTGAGTAACGTTGTATACCATGATCATGCGCTTGCGCTTGCGTCTCGACCAAGATCGAGAAATATACAATCATGAGAGTCTGGTATTGCTGTGCACTCTAATTTCCTTATCATTACGCACACTCCCGAACAATCTTCCATAACAAATAAGATTACGATACCGGAATAGTCTCCAAAAAGGGGCGGGAAGCGTGCACGGGAGCATGATCAATGCTGCACCCGTTAATCTCGCCGAGTCGATTCTGGATTCTTTGGAACGACTGGAAAACAGCCAGAATGGTGGGTAACAAGAGGAAGCGACTGCGTGGAAGGACAACAGTGTCGCATCCGGGACGATGAAAAACGTTTGACAAACCAAGCAGCCCCTCTAAGAAGGTGGTGAAGGGGAGGAGCCTAGCCATGTTGGATCAGTCGGGTGCGCAAAGCATTACAGACGAAAACAGTAACTTGGTAGAAACGCACAGATTGTGGCATCCATCAACATGCCTTGCACATTTATTCCGCGTGGATCAGGTTTTGCTTTATGCTGATGGTTGGCCAGAAGTTGTCTGCAGAAAAGCTGGTAACAACGCAAGAACCAACCACAGGTCGTGCTCTTGGTAAGTCCATCCGAGTTCAGCCCCAAGAGCATCAGCCAACAATGCAAAGGGCGATCAAGTTAGGCAAGCCGCCACCAGTTCTGATGGGGTAGATGCCCTAGTTACTCCCCCCAATGGTTCGGCAACTAAGGCAAACGTGCACCTGGTCCATCATGAGACGACATGTCCTGCATGCTCACCACCGATAAAGCCGGTAAAGACATCGCAGAATTAGCCACCGCCCTAAGCACATTATCGCTTCCAAGGCGGCAGTGCCTGATGGTATCTGCCAGGCCATCCCGAAGAAGCTAGCTGAGATACTAGTGGAATCTTTGGCCCAACCGCATAAAACGTCACAAGATGAGAGCGCCATCCCGGACGACAAGATTAGGTCCGCGGTACGCCTAATTTACAAGGATGGGGAGAGGAAGAGTTTCTCTCTTGTGAGCCCCACATCAGTGGCCCTAAAGTTGATGGAAAGAATCTTAAGGGGCAAGACAGAAACCCACAAAACGGCCAATTAGCCACTGGAGCAGAGCTAATATGGTTTTGGAAGACCGCGTTCATGCCTGTTTGAATTCCACAGCGGGGCGACCTGGAAGACAAGCCGATGGATGTGGTGAGAGTATGTCTTAGTAATTACAAAAGGGCACTGGCCTTGGCAAACTACCATCTTTTACTGGTCACTCTATGGGTTTTGGCTGAACCCCCCGAGTTGTGGCATGCTACAAAACACCATACTAGGTGGGGGTTTCCCGGTTACAGCAGAGGAGTGTTTCGCGAGCGGGCTTCCTGCGCGCCGGAGTCTCTATTTTTCAGTACTGGGACCTCTGCTCCTGACGTCCGTGGGAGATCTTGCCATATGATTGGAGGCCCCTGTCCTCGTACCTCTGGTTAATGCCAAGGTGGTCACACCTACATCGGGCGGTTTCATCCGCCGAGTTCTCTATTGGGCACACTTGTAATCTGTAAAATGGAATCTACCGCTGAATGTTAACATACGCCTGCAGTCAGATAATGACAGGTGAATACGCCCATTGGGGCAGTTGTGGACACCGGGGCAATAGATGACAATCCCATATGCGAAGAGAAATAAAGAACCACGGTGGCTTCAAATCAAGTGCGCCATGTTGCACAACTGCCCTGATGGCTGAAGGCGGCAGCAGCGACGAGAAAGCTAAGGGTTCTGTCGCGACCAAACTAAATGTTTGCGAGTACCCATCTGGAGGATTGTGTCCGGGACTATCTACGGGGGCCAACTTATGAGCGGCGCGTTGAGAAACTTGACCTGCACTTCTTAACGAGCGAAAGGCGCTGGGGTGACTTGAAGAAGCTTTCAGAGGAATGAAAGGAATGGTTGACGTGGACAGAGGGGCTACACCGCTTCTGGTTCCAAGCAGCATCACCGTGTAAGACGCATTCGCGCAGTACGTAGCCAAACTCAAAACGGATCCCGAAATTGGAACTCGATTATCCGTGAAATTCTGCGACATTAGATTATCGAATAAACAATGACATAAAACAAACACAAACCTCGACTGCACGATCACAGGGACTCAGAAGACGAGAATCAAATTGCGGAGTGCGAGGAAGGAGCAAGCGCGTCACGTAGGTCATAAATAGCATATGACGGAGTGGCGCATTGGATGCGAACAAACAAACGTTGGTCCATGGAAACAAACGGTGCATAAAACGCACATGAATTATGTGAGCGAGTGACGTCAAGAATTTTGTACAAACAGTCATTACACGGAGTAGCCCGTGGATATGCCTTCATTTACTGGATAAGAGAGTGAGGACATAACCGAAAGAATAATGTTTCTCCGCCAGAATGATCAACGATTCAGAGGGTACTGCTTGAAGTGGTCGCAGCACCGACAAAAAAGGATTTTAAGAAGCAGCTTGAACGCAGAAGGCACAACAAGTTTGAAGGAAAGGGACGGTACTTACCTCTACATACCTACTAGGCCCTCCCCATTCGTTCTCCTCCCATCTTCAGCCGTATCCCTGCGCTGTTATCTAATTCACCGTTTGGTCTCTCTTGTCATTTTTGAGCTTGCTAAAGGCGAATAACTTCTTGTAACTCACGGCCCTATGTGTGGCTGGCCACCTGCTGCTGGCGGCTAGAAACAAGGACCCCATATGAATATCGGGTTGGTGCACACAAGCAGGAGGTCCTTATTTATCCGTTTTCACTGACGTTAGTTTTAGGATATTCTGTCCCCTTTTGTTAGTCGCCACACAGGGAGACCCAGGACGTTCACAGTGTTAGACGTGAACAAATTTACCACATTGCAGTTGACGTCCGATGAGAGCCACATAGTGCGGTTAGTTCAAAATCAGTTTGACAGCGTCCTCTTCTGCCGGGAACAACCCATGATTTATGAAAGGCTGGAAGTCTCTTTAATTGTAGCTCTGTAAAATTTTGGGGCAATTTATCCACATACATTAATAATTGCGTGTTCAAATTCTATGGATCACTGTCAAAGATTCACCCACCACTGTTGAAAAAAAGTTCATTATTGATGTAGATGCCATTCACCCAACAGTAGGTAAAGTGCCGGGGTTACGGTCCGAGCCCATTTCGGATTAATTCGGCTCGACATAAATGTTCAGCTCGGTGCACCGGAAAAGTAGGGCAACACGCTAGTGCATAGATTCCTACACAAATATCTCCCCGGATCTCCCGATGCTGCTGCCGGGTGAAAGTCAAACCTTCTTTGATCAAGTTGTGGCGAAAACGGTGGGAAAAGTAATTCCGACGGTTGAACCTCAATCCCAATGGTGAAAAGCGTCCTCCTAGCTGGACGCAATCAGCTAGGAGCCAGTCACCAGTAGGGTCACGGGCTACAAAGGCTACAAAATGAATCGAAGGGTCAGAGTGGGCACGTGGGGTGAGGGGGTGGGCGATAGTTCATGATAGATAAGGGACCGAAAGTTGGAGAGAGAAATTAAATTAGGTAGGTGAGAGAGCGTAGAATATAAGATGGGCAAGCAATAGGCCCTTTCTCTGAACACATTTCCCCGTTTCCCGTGTGACCTCCCGTTGAAAGCTACCAGCGACGAAGCGTCAATGACGTCCTTGGACCATCTTTTTGAATCTGTTACCAACAGAACAGAGAAGATTTGACCTTAGCCGGGTCCCTGCTTCCCAAGAATACTTAGGTTGTCCTCCAACAGCTGAATTTCTTTTCAAACTCCGTACTGGGTTTAGACCACCACTCACATCGACATCACTTCCCGTTATCTTCAAAGTTCTGATAAGGCTACCCTTACATTTTCTAAGCTTCAAGGAGAACAGTTTCAGCCGCTTTGGAAACTGATTACGGATGAGCCCTTCCAGACATGCAAAAAAACCTGATGGATCGGCGCCGAACTTGCTCGAGGGCTTCATTATCCTTCATCATATGTTACTGCCATGCCTGAACTGGGTTCTGTTGGTGGTCAGAGTTGACCCGGTTTAGGACTCGTGCTTTTTGGTCGCTTCAGTGTTCCAAAACCGACGTCACAACGGCCTTCTGCATTTGTGTGAAAACTTCTAATTCTCTCAGGGAAAATGCTGGGAGAAGCCAAAAGGGCTCACTTCTTGCCCTGTTGGCAGTTAGCACGCACCGTGATAATAACAATGGCAATAATGGTATATTTTCTGTACGTGTTCGGGAGGCACGCATGGAAGCACGATCAAAGTTTACGAGGTCACTCATTGAGGTGAAAAATTCACTAATTTTGAAGGGGGAGTCGCACATTATAGCAACAGAGTTTCAAGGATCGGGAGAGCCTAAATAACTCAAAGTGACAACGGAATAAAAGGTGAAAATTAGTGAATTTTGAGTCAGTGGGGGCATCAGTGGGGAATCGGCAGGATGCAAGAATGTTAAGAAAGACATTGTGTTAGGACGCAGAAAATACCATATCCACAAGGATGATGCGAGGAAGTGGTCAATGATGCGCACTCAAGATAACTTGAACAGGCAGTCGATAACGGGGCAAGGGTACAATTAGGAATTTAATGGAGGTGCGCAACGGAATCCTCATTTTCATGGACTTGTTGGAAACGGAGAGGAATAGGAAGCCCTGAATAGGTGAGATAATTTTCTCTAAAATTGGCATGTGCAGTCTTATGCCGCAATTTCTCATCTGATGGAACAAATATTGGATTCTTAGTAGGCGTAATGAGCAAGCCAAATTTCGTGTCTACGAAGAACAAAAGAAAGCGAGGAAGAAAAGGGGAATCCCCTGCGATGGACCAGGCTCAGCTGGGAAAAAGAAAATTACGTTATTTGGTTCAGTTTTCTGTGGCTTTTTTTGTCTATACCAAGCCCTTTAGGCGAGAGTTGTTTGCGGTTTTGGTTCGCTTCCTTATCATGGTAAGGAGAAGGGCATTACCGAATCTGGACTGTTCGCTATTCACAGAAGAACCCTTGCGAGGTGGTTTAAACTGCTTCGAAATCGGGAGTCTTCTAGTAATAGGTTCCCAGTAAGCCCCAGCGAAGCACATGCAGCATTATCAGGACCTCATGCGGGTGAAACCTGGTAGCCAGATCATATTCGCGGCAGCCAGCCGGGGCACGATTGTACACGGGAAGAGATGAGAAGTCTACGCGACATATTGCAGCCAAGCAACACGATGATCGTGTGGTTCTAAAATTGAAAGCGGGGAGGTTGCTGTCGGAACGGTGTTCCAACTGGGGGTTAGCGTGAGCAAATTAAGGGATAGGTATAAGGAGGCTGGGAATAGGGCACGATGGTCTTAGTGACTTGGGAAGTCATAGATATTTTAGGTCGGTCTTCGCGAGCACTGACTGCCACTGCGCTATAAGACCTAGTTACTGATTACCATTCGATGGTGTACCGGTACGTCTTATCGTTCGGGATTAATAAGGGCGTGTAGGTGCACTGAGGCTGTCGGGTCTGGGAGCTACGCGAGAAAACAGCAGGGATTCATTGAACACCTAAGTGGCAGGTTCGTATAAAAGGTCTGTGGGATATATGACTCGTCCTACCGTGAGGTATTTACAGGTCGAATGCAGTAGGTTGGTGCAAGGCCTTGATGTACGGAAGGTTGTTGTTAGGTTGGTCTGTAAACTTAAGGGTGGGTTGGATGCCAGGATATGGGAAACGCCGCTTTCTTACGGAAAAAAGGAAAGATAGAAAAGCACAAACGACAAATACGGGCAGTTTACCAGTTCTTATACATGTTTTGTATGTACATTCATATATATATGTATATATTTAGTGCTTTGATGAGACGTGTTCGCCGTCCAATGTATCGTTTCGTTGCCCAGAGCGGTGAGATAACAGCTAGAGCCACGGTGGTTGCGTACCTGACATCTACATACATGCCAGGCATGCATAAAAGGGCATGAGGTGATTGAAATGCAGAGTGGGAGGTGGATGAGCGTATGTTGAGAGTCTAGTTCGCTATGGCCGCTGTCAGCCTCGTGCGTAAGAACAAGAAGCCTTTCACTTGCGCTCTGACAAAAACCGCAGGCGGGTGGAAACCCAGGTGGGCCGCAAATGTTTTTGTCCACGAGTCACTTACAAGTGATTATTCAGGGTTGAATTTGTTAGGATTAGTTTGCATGCTGCTCTTGGGCGTTAATTGGCGCTGGTAATAGTCGGTCCACGTATTGACAAGGAGAGATATGAACATAGGTGAATTCACATGGTGAAGCTCTTGAGGGCTTGCACGGGTAACGGAATTAAGCGTCAGCAAGCTGGTCGAAAATGGAGAGAGGAACCCGAAAGGGGTCGGCTTTTACGCGAATAGCTCAAATGGCACGCCTTCTTCCTGCCCAGGGTCGGGCAGAATTACTGAGTGCTAAGCTCGTACGCTCATTTATTTTTTTCTTGGCGGGGTCCCATAAGCAGGGTCGTCTAGCCTAATTTAAGTCCGCGGCCACTTTGACGCTCCAGCCGCCGTTTGACCATGCAGCCTTAGCAGTAAAACGCTGAGCGCCCCTCGTATCTATCACTTCACTGAAGTTCTGGCTAGCAGGCGAGACTTGACTTCATTTGGAGACGTTCGTTATTTTGCCTGGTTACCCCGCCCGCGTCAGACCCCCATTTATTCAATGCGATCACCTGCTCCCATAAGTTTGACGTAGTCTGCAAAATGAAATATGGTAGTGCCAAACGTTTCACGAATTCATTCGTGTAGAGGAGAAAAAGTAATAGACCTTAAGCAAACCCCTGAGATATTTTGCCAGTTGCCTCCTTGTTCCGAAAAGCATGTATCCACTCTTACAGGAATAATCCTATTTATCAGAAACGCTAAACCACACCGTGTTTTTACCTTTCTGTCGCAACCGTCTCAAGTCTCTCCATCAAAACGCTACGGTTGGCCCAGGTGAGAGCCTTACGAGAGACATGGCAACAAACTCCGACCGTCTTGCTTCCACCCAGCTGGGTATTGGTTTCGTCTAGCAAAACCCCAAGATTTGCCTTTCAAGAACCTGTGCTGTGCTTCACACAGCAACTCGTGGTTAATTATGTGTTTACATTCGTTTTCCTTTACCAGTCTCTCTGAAAACTCACAGAGAATGCATGCAGGGCTTTCGGGATTGTAATTCTTCGGTTCTGACCGTGAACCTCTCTCGCTGATGGCGATAGCTGCCGCTGACTTCCTGTTCAAAGGCAATAAAGATTGGTCAGGCGTATTGCCCGTAGAGGCAACAGACATATCCACTCAACATAGTGGCCAGTGGTCATATTGTGGTAGGGTGTATGCCATCAAGACCGGTCGACTTGTACATGTTGAGCGCTTCAAATTACTCCTTACTAGCCCTCCCATCAAATGCCTGTTCAAGTTATCTTGAGTGCGCATCATTGACCACTTCCTCGCATCATCCTTGTGGATATGGTATTTTCTGCGTCCTAACACAATGTCTTTCTTAACATTCTTGCATCCTGCCGATTCCCCACTGATGCCCCCACTGACTCAAAATTCACTAATTTTCACCTTTTATTCCGTTGTCACTTTGAGTTATTTAGGCTCTCCCGATCCTTGAAACTCTGTTGCTATAATGTGCGACTCCCCCTTCAAAATTAGTGAATTTTTCACCTCAATGAGTGACCTCGTAAACTTTGATCGTGCTTCCATGCGTGCCTCCCGAACACGTACAGAAAATATACCATTATTGCCATTGTTATTATCACGGTGCGTGCTAACTGCCAACAGGGCAAGAAGTGAGCCCTTTTGGCTTCTCCCAGCATTTTCCCTGAGAGAATTAGAAGTTTTCACACAAATGCAGAAGGCCGTTGTGACGTCGGTTTTGGAACACTGAAGCGACCAAAAAGCACGAGTCCTAAACCGGGTCAACTCTGACCACCAACAGAACCCAGTTCAGGCATGGCAGTAACATATGATGAAGGATAATGAAGCCCTCGAGCAAGTTCGGCGCCGATCCATCAGGTTTTTTTGCATGTCTGGAAGGGCTCATCCGTAATCAGTTTCCAAAGCGGCTGAAACTGTTCTCCTTGAAGCTTAGAAAATGTAAGGGTAGCCTTATCAGAACTTTGAAGATAACGGGAAGTGATGTCGATGTGAGTGGTGGTCTAAACCCAGTACGGAGTTTGAAAAGAAATTCAGCTGTTGGAGGACAACCTAAGTATTCTTGGGAAGCAGGGACCCGGCTAAGGTCAAATCTTCTCTGTTCTGTTGGTAACAGATTCAAAAAGATGGTCCAAGGACGTCATTGACGCTTCGTCGCTGGTAGCTTTCAACGGGAGGTCACACGGGAAACGGGGAAATGTGTTCAGAGAAAGGGCCTATTGCTTGCCCATCTTATATTCTACGCTCTCTCACCTACCTAATTTAATTTCTCTCTCCAACTTTCGGTCCCTTATCTATCATGAACTATCGCCCACCCCCTCACCCCACGTGCCCACTCTGACCCTTCGATTCATTTTGTAGCCTTTGTAGCCCGTGACCCTACTGGTGACTGGCTCCTAGCTGATTGCGTCCAGCTAGGAGGACGCTTTTCACCATTGGGATTGAGGTTCAACCGTCGGAATTACTTTTCCCACCGTTTTCGCCACAACTTGATCAAAGAAGGTTTGACTTTCACCCGGCAGCAGCATCGGGAGATCCGGGGAGATATTTGTGTAGGAATCTATGCACTAGCGTGTTGCCCTACTTTTCCGGTGCACCGAGCTGAACATTTATGTCGAGCCGAATTAATCCGAAATGGGCTCGGACCGTAACCCCGGCACTTTACCTACTGTTGGGTGAATGGCATCTACATCAATAATGAACCTTTTTTCAACAGTTTTGTTTGAATCGGCACCACAACCAGTGTCATCTCTAAATGGGCTTCATACCACTTAGCGGATCCAATTGGCTGAGAATGCGACCGGTGTCAGCATACTGACCCCAGTTGCGGTAATCTGTTAGCAGACAAATTTCGGAATGTAGTAACGGGCTCCGATCTCGAATATAGAGTTTTTGGATCGAGCGGTATTGACCCTACCGCGAACGGATCAGCACCTTCAATGACAGAGGCTTCTATAAGGCACACCGAAACTTGCGGTTTCGGCATCGGACTGATTGAGTCGGCAATTGAGACAGAAAAATCTCATTGACTTCCGATAGCGGAGACTTGGTAACATCAGGCTGCAGCCACGGAGCTGATACCGAGGAAAGGATGCGGAGCTCGTGGGACCGATAGGCGGTACGGAAGCGAGGAAAGTGAATGTTATCATCTTGATGGGCTGAACCGACTGGACGTGCCGAAAATGCCCCGCCCAGAACTATCCGAACGAACGTGGCAAGAAGGCCGGGGCCGCGAAATAGCACGTTAGTTGTATTGCAGAACGGGTTTGTATAAGCATAGTAAATTTGAGAATATAATTGGTGGACTCGATGGTGACCAGTCATAGTAGGCGCTTATCGGACGTGGCCTCGGCGATCCTGATTGGTAGAGGCTGATCCGCGTACGTGGCTACCAGGCTGTACCTGGGCGTATTACGTATGACAGCTGATGAACCACCACAGTGAACCATCCTGCATATCAATCAAAACTTTGAAGACAGCCGGGAGGGCTTTGGTTCACCAAACACGCATCCGGCTCAATGTTGCATTCTGTCTCCGGAACTTTGTTTGTTATTGTGTGTTCACCGGAGACAACATACGGAGCATTATGAGGATATCGGTACAACAGTTCACGTCGAATGGCCATTAGACAAATGGACTTATAATTTGCGGAGACTTCAGAGCCCCGGAAGCGGAAAGGGAGGTGCTCTGGGCGCCAGAATACAGCCTCGGTGGGGAATCGATTGAGACAATAAACTGTCGCCGCCCTCTCAGTTTGTAAACCAACTTTTATGGTACAGGAAGGGGCAACCCCCAGGTCTGCTCGACCCGGTCTTCATTTGGCATCTTGAGAAAGTTGGTGACATGGAGCGTTGTGCTCCTCCAGAAAGCACGCAGTCATGTGGTTATTAGATTTCTGCCTTGTGGCGCCCCCACTAATACCACAGAAAATTGGAGGGATTTCAGGAGGTTGAACTTGGCGGCCGTCCGCGTAGCTGCGAGGAAAATCGACTGGTGTGTCAACTACCACACATTTGGGGACGGGCGTCACTTCATCGAAGGCAATCTGCCCGGGCCAACCGATTGGCTATCTCCACTGAAGAGCGTAAACTGGCTGGACAAACGATTCTGGTGGTCAAGTCGAGAAAACTGAGCACAACATGAGAAGCATAAGACTCAGCATCGGTTCCGGTCGGGATGGGGCCACTATCGCGTGTTTTGATGCATAAGGGCTGGAGACAATGCCTACTGAGTGCTGTTTGGGTGCTAGGTAAAATATGATCTGGGCTTTACGTATGCGGTGAAGTTTAGTCCCAATTATCGGGCCAAGTTCAGTTCAAAGCCTTCTCATGGGTCACCACGGGCGGTATAATTAACAACAACCGCGAGGAAGCAACCAGTGTCTACAAGAAAGCGCCAATTTTGAATGAGATTCCAAGGGGCATATATTCAGGGTACTGAGAGGCCGTCTGAGACAGCCGACGCCCATTCAGTTGCTGCAACGGATGGCTTGAACACCGGCCCAGCTTGCCCCTGTCCGGTCAGATAAAATCAAGGCTGAAAAACGGCACGGAATTTATCATGCTATTCTCGAGCCTTCTGCCATCATACCAGCCACCTGGCCTGCGCGGCTTTCCAATGTTTTGCTGGAGGCAGAGGCTCTAAAGGTTGACTGAAAAAAGGCGCAGGTGGCCGCCATCAACAAAGTTGACTACTGGAAGAATTTTCGTACTAAATGCCTGCAGGCATGCCGTCATCCGCGTTCAAAAATCTAGGAAGACGAGCTAAGGAACACTCGATTGAACGTGCAGTTCATCATCGTCGGACTGCAAAACAGCAACTTAGTTTCATTGGAAAAAGGTCCTGTCTGACCAGTTTACCATCCTTCTTGGATGTAGTAATTTCCAGAATCGACCGCGGAGGACGACTGGGGGTTTGCCAGCTGGATTTCCAGAAAGCCTTCGACTCAGCAAACCGTCAGCTGTTGGTTGTCATACCGGGAGAGCCTTGCATGGAGCGGCTAGTTCTGAGGTGGGTAGCAGAAGGCCTAGCATCGAGGTCATCCTGCGTTAGCATTGAAAAAACCAAGTCCCCAATTAGGGGGGATTGCGACAGCGTACCCCACTTGTCCGTGGTCAGCATTTCGCTGCTTTTGCAGTGAGTGAATGACCACATACCAATTCTCGATTGAGCCGGTTTCCGGCTGTCTGACGACAGCTAGCTGGTGGGTGAACCTTTATCAGGTCAAATACGGGAGGACAGGAGTAAAGTTAACGGAGGAAACGTAAAAGGGAAATATTCACCTGATACAAAAAAATGCAGGCTTCTGTTATCAGGTCAGGGGGAAATTGAGGATTTATGGGACAACCCAGCCCAGAAATGACCCAGATAACTGGATTAGTAAGGGACTGAGGTTTTCTTGTTCGCAACGTCTTGAGTTCAGTCCAGATCAGGATACAGGACTCTGGCCTGGGGCCAATAATCCTCTAGTATTCTACTCTGCGAGCTCAAGGTGTTCCCATCGTGCTGCGGTCTCCAGATATCCAATATGATTCGGCGTCTTGTAGTACCCGAGGTGAAACGAAGGAAGCAAACTCGGCCCCGGAAACAGCAACCTCACAATAATATAGATTTAGTGCCACAAATCACTGCTCTCTCCATATAGGACGTACTAAAAGACCTCGATAACGTAAAGATGTAAGTAGGGAACGATAATGGATAGGGTGATATGAAGACCGCGGCAGAGAAAATGGTAATAGTACCAGTATTAATAATGATAATGGTTAATTCCCCGACCATGCTGGAGATGTCCGTAGAAGCGCATGATGATGGACCACCACATTACTTGACAAGGCGTAATAAGGTCGAATTTCGAGTGTAATGATCAAAGATGTCAGCAAAAATCAATGAAGCTCTCGAGTTTGAGTGGATCAAAACAATGACATTTCGCGCGGTGAACGCAAGACAGTTTCGAAGCCAAGTTCGGCAACAGCAACAAACGGATCAATTAGAAATGTTTGTTAATGCCGAGTGCTAAAAGCGGACTCAATGCAAAAACGATGCAAGCTATGAGTGACGGATGAACAGCAGGGTTTATGGAACAGGGAAAAGTATGAGACAGGTAGACAGGAAAAAGAGGTATAAAATTGTACGAAAGATAATTGGTGTGAGTAGAAAAGAATGGCGAGTTAATTACCGTGATCAATAACAAGTATCGTGTAGAAGAGAAGACTAATCAAATGGCGGAAGAAGGATTAAGGCCGGATCAGTGAAGAATTACCTTCCACGCCAGGTACCGTTTCGGGGGAAAGACCTAGCATCAGATACTAGGGTGAAAATTCTCGGCAGGTGATCTGAACCCATTATGCTGTTACATTGATACTTATTTCGTCGCATTGAGACCTTATTTCTTGGGGCCAGCATCGCAGATCATTGATGGGGAGGATAAGCGACCTCGCTTTCAGACGGAGGATCGAAACTCCGTCAACGAAATGAATTTCTTAGCCTGGCGTTTTAGCCGAACTGTCGGACTGTTTCGGGTGGGGTCAGGAATAATCAAGAGCGACTGTCATCGGTAATGCGCACTGCTCCGTAGGCTTGGGTCGTCTGGTGAGGTAAAGGTTGAGTCGTGGCAAACCAGCCCGGCTAAGCGAGGTGTGACTGCTGAAGCTGATGAAAGCTGGTGGCCGTGACAGTAAAAAGTGGAGTATGATTCTCCATCTGCACAAGCATGTTAAGCTGTACTGACGGGGGAGAAGCGGGAGCAGACTTTGATTGGTCTACATTGAGTGCCTCATGCAGGGTAGCCCGGCCGTAGTCAAGGTTTCTATGGGAGGCTACAGTCGGGCTCCAGTCCGCATGGGCCGAAGGTTGGTCCTGGGTCACTCAGTGCAGACGTGGGATGGTCCAATAAATAGTCCTTGGAACCTATGGTTACAACCGTAATAATATTTTTCTTCACCATGGCCAAGACGGGCGCACAGGGTGCGGTCAAAGGGCACAAAAGTATACAGCAACTTAAGGTAATCACAAATTCAAAGTTTGGGGGTTGCACAGTTGCCGCAAGAGTACAAGAAATCTGGGCAGTTTTTGAGGGAACTGCGGTGGAGGTGCTTACTGCGGTAACCATAAGTCAATTTCAAATTTGGAAGACGTCGTGGCTGGTACCGAAAATTGGAGATGCGAGTAGAAGCGCTAGTGAAGAATGTCGAGGGTGCAGTGTATACAGGAAGTTGTGAAGCAACTGGCGAAGGACGTCACAGCATTGACAAGGTAGCGGGGCATGAGTAATACATTGTGTGCGTTGTAAGGTGCTGTAAACTGCTGGTGACGGACGCGGCGGTAGAGAAGAAATCACACCGATTTACGGAATTTGGGGTACAGGAAGTTAGTATGGAAACAGATTGACAGTGTTTGAGTGAGAGAAGTATCCGAAAAAAGGGTTGAGACTTATAGAAAGAGACTCGAGGGTGCACCTACTGGATATCTGAAGATTAATTATTTGGAACCTGGGGAGGAAAGTGTTGCCGCAGTACAAGTTTGAAATTAAAGCCCACATGCGGTTTTCAAAGTACAATCAGAGACGCCAGCGACTCATAGAGAAGACTGGTTCCATTACCGAGTAAGTGACTGTGAAAGAATCCTTTTATATGAATGTGGGTGTGTTGGGCCTGTTATTGTGGTTGACCCTTTCTGATAGGTAGTAACCAGGGGAATGTTTTGTTTGACATGAAGGTGGAAATGAAGACAACTGTTCACCAGGATTGCGGTATGCCTCTGAAAAACACGAATAATTGGTGAAAGCCGAGCAGAGATCTTCAAGGAGGAAACTCTGAAAAAACAGTTTATTGGAGACAGACGATGCTGCAGACGTGACCAAGCAAATATGCAGGGACGGTCAGGACAGAAGAGAAGCTGTGGCTTGGAGAAGGCAGGTCCACACTGACAGCAAAAATTGGCTGAGTGTGGGATTAAGCTGCTCCATATAGTGGTAAGAGAATAAACAGCCAACTTCTGATTTACTACAGGTGGCTGGAATTTTATTTCATAATTATCTTGGCTATCGCCGATATCGGTTACAGTACGACTGGGTGTCAGGCGAAAAGAGCAAAGGTTGGGGTTGGGACGGAATGGGGATGATGGGTTGAAAATTCATCCGCGTGGGCTGGATTCCGGCCATTGTTTCCGGCACAGCGACGCACAACCAGCAGGGCCGTTTGGGTGGAGTACGGTGAATAGTTGTTGAGACAGTGTGAGGTGACGGTGGGTGCCAGGAGTCCGCCATGTGTTCCAGCGAGACCATCAGGATGTGCTATAACCAGGGAAACTGAATGGTGATCACAGTGGCCAATGATGTAAGGTACTCCTAATAGCTTCGGCTAGCTTAAGCATAGGTTTAAACCACGGCCACCCGAAGCAGAGATTGGTTTAATCTGAGTGATTAAATCGGTAAATCCGTGCAATATTTTCGGGCGGCAAGGGAGATTTGAAAGAAATCAGAAGTGCTACAGTTAGGAGGAAGTTCTAGCTGGGTCCATAAAAGAAATTTTATTAGAAATTAGGCAAAAATAATCTTGTTATCTGACGGCCACTGGATAGCTCCACGGGTGGTTAACGCGCGAAGAGAACGTGATAGTTTTACAGGGTGGCTGAGTGATGATGAAGTTTAAGTGTAGACACTGAGCACACACTTGGCCGGGGTGAAAAAGTATTAGGTTGGCAGGTAATAAAAGAGACGAGGGGCTCATTTGAGGGCCAGGAATAGGAAAGGACGGAGCTTAAGGCATCTGAAGGGGGGGAATGGTGAATAACGACAGCAGACTGGTCATTCCATCAGCTGCGGTCGAGGCCGGCAAAAATAGCGAAAAGAAAAGAAGGTACTAGGGTTTAAGATGAAACCTTTTTGCATGCAAAGGTGCTGCTTTTCCGTGAGAAAGCAGAGGCATACGGGAAACAAGCAAAATGGGATCCTGCGTGCTATATGCATACGCACAGATCGGTGAGTGTTGGTTATTTAGGAATGGTTAGCTGCCTGGTGAGACCCGAGTTCGCGTAAAAGTGCAAGAATGAGGGCAACGGGACCACTGGGTCACAGTCGGAGGCAAGGAACCAAGTAAAAGTGGGTGCCCAACATCGAAGAAAAGAGTAGTTTCTCGAGGAAGCTTGTGTCAGGAAGCATTTTAATTAGTGTATCTGGGTGAATATTGCAGTAACTCCAAGGAGTGAGTGATAGAGTTAGCCGATGTCGACCATAATAAGTTTTGAGCCCCTCGCTGGTCCTCCGCAAAAGTATCGGGCATGACGGTTGAGGACGATAAGCAACACTGGGTTTAGGAGACGCATCCGCATATACGCATGGAGTATACCATCCAGAACGTTAGTTTTAGTGGCTTTGGGTGTATCTGTCTGCCACGATGAGTCAGCGCACAAAAGGAAATTATCAAGGACTTTGGGAAATTTACCGTTGTTGAACGCGCTCCTGCGCGATGGTTGATCGCCAAAATATGGCGGAATGGGGGCTTGACCAGTCATGGATAGATATACACACCTTTAGGCGTTCCATCTGACACGTCCGGTTATTCAAAATCGGGCACAGGTAAGGTCCTCGGAGTCAGTTCAGGTCATGCCACAAGACTCTAGCTTTGGGCCAATAATCCTCTAGTATTCTACTCTGCGAGCTCAAGGTGTTCCCATCGTGCTGCGGTCTCCAGATATCCAATATGATTCGGCGTCTTGTAGTACCCGAGGTGAAACGAAGGAAGCAAACTCGGCCCCGGAAACAGCAACCTCACAATAATATAGATTTAGTGCCACAAATCACTGCTCTCTCCATATAGGACGTACTAAAATACCTCGATAACGTAAATATGTAAGTATGGAACGATGATGGCAAGGGCGACAGAGACTCGGGGATTGAAGTAGGTGCAGTGAAGAAACACTCAAATTGCTAGCTGCTGCATGAGTTAGCGAGTCCTGGGGGAAGAAAAAAGACGAAAGCAAAGAAATAAGCGGCCACTCAAGGTGGTTATTCGTGGAGTATGAATACCCCGGCTCAACACGCATCCATTTTGTGCTTCAAAGCAGCGACCGAGTTCGCTGTCACCGCTTGTGGAGGCACTTTTTCCACTTGTTCTTCACTCTGTAGGAAAAGAAACGTTCATTCATGCTCTAGTTTGTCCTTGGTTTTCTAATTTACCCTCGTGTCCCGTGAGTTTTGGGTTGTAACAACGACTCAGTAATGGTTTCTCTGTCCTGGTGATTACTCTAAACAAGTTGAAACCCTCCATTTGGTCTCTTCCAGCCTACGACAGTCGAGGGGGAACAGGTTCGGAGCTCTTTGTCCTTCCCAGCAGGACTTCCCTTGCATCCTGCGCATCACTCGACCAGACCTGTCTTGAAATCTTCCAACAGCATTTTATCCCTCACTAGGCTCGGTGCCCATACTTATACGAAAGCCGCCACCTTATACAAAAACTAAGAATTACGCGGGCATCCAAGTCTCTCATAACAGAAGCGGACTCAGCCCTTGCAGGGACTGGGAGGCTCACCTACTTCCTTTCCCTTCTTCCGCCGCTCGAGGCCAAGAGTTTGCACTTGGCTGCATTCAGTGGTAACCCCCGCTTTTCTGCCCGTGTGCTTATCCTGTTCAAGTAGGTCTGCAGTCGATCCAAGGCCGGCTGTCCTACTAGTTGTGTATCATCTAGGAATAGGAACCCCGAGCAATCTGGTGAGATAGCCAGATCGTTCACTGGTGCTAGGGACAACGGTGTTCCAGGCACGTAACCCTGAGCCTTACCGCTGTATGCTTGTTTTAGTGTTCTGTACTGTACTACGAGAAATCTATTATTTTGGCAACCCTCGACCCACTCCACTGTCTTCAAGGCCGCTCCAAGCGTCTTCGGCTCGCCCAGCAAGAAACGATGATTCACTTGGCCAAAGGCGTTTTGTAACTCCGAGCAGCACACATCTACTCGTTCACCCGGGTCTAATCCTCTAGTTTTCTCGTCGAAAAACTATGGCAGGTTAGCGAGACAGGTCCTTATTTTACCAAACTCGTGTTGCTGGGCCACACTCGGCCGATGGACCCGTGGGTGTGCTTTTGGTCGACCTCTGACCCATGGCTCCAGTAATTTGGGTGTAATTGGACATAAACTCCGGGGAAGGTAGTTAGAAGCCTCCTCTCGTTTGCTTCTCTTGTGAATGGAGGCAACTTGCGCCAACCTTCAGTCGGCTGGTAGCTTCCCGGTGCATGCGGATACTTCAAACAACTATGCAAGCGGTTCAGATAATGCATTGGCTGGGGCTCTTAAAATGGAGGGCTGAACACCATCCGGTCCTGGGGCCTTACTGCTATCCATCCCGCGCGGCCCAGTTCGCCTCCACTGTTACTAATGACGACCCGATTCGTTGTGATCTTCCGCTGGATTAGGGTGGTGTCGCACATTCTCCAGATATCCTGCCATGCGAAAGTTCGCAGACGTTCTTCGAAGTCTGCACCTTCTCCCAGCCGCTCGTTGATTGCACTCTATTTTTGTTGACCGCGCAGCCTACGGTAACTCTTGCCACAACCTTAGACTGGAGGTGGTTAGAGGAAGTCTTGGGACACTATTGGTCTACTCACTAGCATTGCTTCATATCCCCCATGGAATTCTCCCACATTTGAGTGCATGCTCCCTGCCTCTCGTATATTACAACAAACTCCGGTATCCACTTATTGATCGATAAAGGTTCCAATCTTTGCTTTTCCTTATTTGCTCCCTGGCTGATCGATTTGCCCACCACGGTGGTCTACTCAGTCCTTTGGCGCGTGCGGCTGGAGCGAATTCGTCGGTCAACCTGAAAGCGGTTTCTGATGATGACCCACCCCCCCTCCACAGCACGACGGTGGACATCCCAATCAAACCTAGCTACTGCCCCCTCGGGTCAAGGTCACCCTGACGTAAAATTCAGGCTCTATCGTTTTCGGTTTTGCTTACCCCACTGTTTGGACTGATAACTGTGTCCACCCTAGTATATGTCACCTCAAAACCAGAAAGTGACCTAGTTGTATAAACAACTAGGGCATACCAACGTGCAGCTGCTAGTTGTTATCGCTAGTTGGAGTTATAGATTATATTGGATATTCTCTGCCTCAATTCCATTTATTACCATTCTGCATGAATTACTTAGCAAATCTTCCTTGATTCTCTCCACGATACCACCTATCTAGCGTTGTTACATCCTACTGCCTATAACCCAAGTGCTACTTCGTTCTCGCTACGCATCCACCAGCGCACCTTCTGACGTTTCCGTCCCACTGTGTCTCCACCTATTTTCTCCTATAGGAGTACACTCTCGTCCCACCCGGTCCACCGATCCCATATCTAAAAAATACCTCCCCGCGCAACCTGCTGTCGCAATCCAAACAATAGTACAGTGCCTACCGTACCCTGTGTAGGTTGCATCTGTGTATACCACACAGTAAAATTCTACCAGCTCACTATCCCTTATCGTCCCAAGTCTCCTAGACCCAACTAAAAATATGTATAGTTGGCTATATAGCTCACTTCCTATACCGCATTGTTGCATAGGTCTCACCTAGACCTGTGCGCATATAGCACACTTGTGAACTCATGGTATGCATAGACCCTTGGCTTGTCTCTGTCTAGATGACCAACTTCCCGCTTCCTCTGTACCTTTGTCATAAAATTTACTTTTCACGCCATTCCGGTCCCTAAACAAGTGCTCGGAAAATCCTTCGCTTAAGTGGGCGAAACCAACCACACCCATCCCCTCCCAACAGCCAGGCCGTGCGCTGTCGCCCTAGTTAACGTCGACGGTGTAGCCTCTGACAGTCCAAATAGCCTCAAGTAGAGTTTCATCGAACCTCGAAACAAGGTAGAGCTGTTTGATGAATCCCGTCCAGAGGTTTCAAACCAGGCCACTCTCCTTGATCCTGTGGCCGCTACATCTCCCGAGAACTTGGTTTCGGTGGAACGCCTCCTTGATCCCTTATTGACCAAAATATAAAACCTTACTACCAACCCCAAGAAAGCAGTAATTTTTGATGTTCCAGACAGCTTACCGTTTTACTTAGCGAAACATAACAAACTCAGTTCGTGCAATATGGCTCACTATAGATGCCATTGCAAGAGGCTACGTAAAAGGTCCCAGCAACATAGTTGTCCTCTTGTATTCCGATTTATGGTCGACCTACTAGGTAGAGAGTTCATCAGCAACAAGTCAAAAATTGCTGCCATTTCGCCATTTAAAGACATTGAGATATTCCCCGATGAAACCCCCTTCCAACGGGAAATCCTCCGCTCGCTGAGAAGCAACCCTGCCTTGCCCATGCAGGCTGATCCCACTGGAACCGACATGAAGGTTACCCAACGCCCCACTGGCAAGGCAAGCCAAGTGCTTCACCCTGTCCGCCTGCAAACAGTCGACCTAGATATGTACAACTCCCCACCCCTGGTTCCGCTTCCACACAAACACCCTTTTCCACCATCCCTCCCATTAGCCTCTACCTCCAGTAGCTCTCGTGCCGACCACAGGCCCCAAGCGGAACGTCAATTGCCTATCAAACCCTCTCTCCCCCATCGTAGCCTCGGAGCCAAGACAAGACCCTGGTACAACCCGTCAGCCTCGCCGTACTACGTCAGCTGCGTTCTCCGAACCGTTGACGAGTAATATCAACCACGGCTTTTGCTCTAACGACTCCACAATCCACCCACCAGCTGCTAGCTCAGCCACGACATTTCATAGTTTTCCTCATAAGTGCCATTCCAATCCTCCTATGAGCCTGCCTGTTACTCCTAACAGTTCCGCACCTCTTCAACTAATCACTCTACCCGTTATGCCCCACTCTCAACCGGCATTTGCTTATAGCTTACTCTCGGACCCTGCAGGTGGAAACCAGTTGGGCCACCATCCTGACTTGTCTAACGCCATCGTCCCTTTAGGTGGAAGTAACCTTCAGAACCATGCCAGGGCCACGCGCCCTTCTACTGCCTCAAGCCAGCTTCCACTGTCTTTCCTTCTCCCCGGTCGAGTGGGTCATATGAATCCTCCATCTTCATTGCTACTCCATATCCCCTCCTGCCCCCAGACACCAACCCTCCATACCACAGCATCAGCATGCCCCCGCTGCTCCCCTCTGCTCCCCTCCACCAAACCTCATCTAACCCTGAAGTACCACCTACGTACCCTTGCAGATACTCCAGGTTCGTACCCCTATCCCGCTTCCTCGCCCCACTAAGTCACCCCCCCCCCCATCTTACCGGCTCCCATGCCCCTTAAGTGCCTCCATTCCCTTCCAAACTTCGCCATTCTGTCCCCGCCCCTAGCCCTGACTGCCACCCAGTTACTCTCCGACGTGCTTCCGACCCCACGCCAACCTAAAGGCCTTACACTGATTCTGCCCAACAGGTAGGTTACTGTCAGTAGACATCTCATTATTTTCCTGACCGGTGCCTTCCGCACCCGTGGCCATATCGGTAATCGCTATATGAATCATATCTATAATCTTTCGCGGGTCCATGCCACTGTTCGCTCCTCCCTCGATGTCATGTCTTTTAGCACCTTACACCCTGCACTTCCTCCAGTCTATCCCGCACCTACGGATATTCTAAACCTCTCACTTCTCCATTTTGTGCCCCCTCCGCCTGTCCCAAGTGTCACCCTCCGGCCAACATCAGCAGTTTGTCGCTCACATACTGTACTGATCACCCGCAGCGGTCGGCGGCACTTCATGCTAACGCTTTGACTACTTTCTGTCCCCCATCCATCATCGTCCGCCCTCCCACTTCCACCGGTGCTCCATCCCCACTGAGACCCAATTGCTATTGCACAGCGATCCCACTAGTCTTGCACCTGGCATCAATGCTTTGCACACACCGGCACTGAACTCTTTCCTACTAGTTCTTATTAACGCTCGATCAATTATTAGAAAAATGTTGCATCTGCGATCCCTAGCATTTACCTCAAAACGCTGATATTATACTAGTAACTGAATCCTGGCTGTCAGACGATGCCTCGCTTGACCTTGCTCGCATAGCTGGGTATCAATGATTCTCGAACACCCGCCAGTCCAGGCGTGCAGGGTGCTGTTTAGCCTTCGTCAAATACATTATCCACGCCAGCGTTATCGACCACCCCCCTCTTCTCCATACTGAGGATTAGTTATGGCTATCTATTCACGCCTCCGGCCACAACCTCCGCCTTGGTTGCGCCCATGTCCCTCGGGTCTGCAGCCTGCAAAAATTGACTCTGCCATGGATGTCTTTACTGCTGCGCTTGACTGTCCCACCAGTGCAAAATCTATTGCTGGTGACTTAAACCTTCCTTCAATTTGCTGGTCTTTTTATACTAGCCCTCCCGCCCTCCCCAACCTCGTTTCCTGTGTCTGTCTTGGTGGATGGAGCCAGCAAGTCTCCTGCCCTACAAGGGGGAACAACATCCTGGACCTAGTATTCTCCACTGATGCCCCTGATATGATCACCCAGACTACTGATCACTTCCCGGGTAGTGACCACCGTTTTGTCCGGTATAAGTTCAGTTGCTTCATTTGTTCCCATCCCATGCAATCCCCTCCCCTGTTCCGACTTCCTACCGTCCAAGCAACTGTCCCTAGTACCAATGATAATCCGTTCCCTCAACTGGGACACTTTTTTCTCTGCCTTGATCCCCTCAATGTTGTGAACTCTCCCTACTCCAACTCCCTACACTGTTTAAGTACAGCCAACCCATGTGTCGACCCACGCCCCATGTCCAACAGCTCACGCCTGTCACTTTTACAGCGCAAGCTGGCTAAGCTGAAAATACCTTCGCTAGATCACGCGAATTTACAATAATTCTGCACATAAACCAGCTGCAACTAAGGCCGCGTCGCATGGCCGATGCGCATCTGAGAAGACAAGAGGCCATCGCCCTAGCATACTCCAACAAAACTAGCTACCTGGCTAGCCTGCTTAGTAAGAAGTCCAATCACTCCAATCTTACCTCGTCCAAGTTCCTCATCTGTGGCTCATCTACCGCTAATACCCCAGTATATACTTCTGAGGTCTTTATTGACTATTTCTCCTCCTCCCTTATAAAATGCCCTGGTATCCCTCCTCCCACAATCCATCTCTGCATCTCCGCCTCTCCTTCATCCATTCTGTTCACCCCGGTAGAGATGGAAAATCAGTTTACCCTAATAAAACTTCCCCGAAAGTGGGTCCTGATTATCTCTCACCAGCCCTCCTCCGTTTTGGTGGTCCTGACCCCCCTTTATTGTTACTTAATGTATACACCTCCATGCTTCGCAGTTTCGTCCCCCCCAATGGAAAACCTCTGCTATAACTCGGAGCTCCTCAAAGGGTGCATTACATGACCTAGCTAACTATCGGCCCATCGGCCACACCCCAGTAGTCTGCAAAACCATGGAGAGAATCACCAAATACACTGTTCAGTGCCTCATCCAACAACCTATGGAGCCTTGGTCAGCATGATTTCTTGAATTTCCCTTCCTACCCTTCCCGCCAGCTAGACTTTCTCAATATTCCGTCGTCTGCTGCCGACGTCAGCATCTATGTACTCGTTCTATATCTCGACATGTCCAGGGTTTTTGACTGTGTTCCCAATATGCATCTGTTAGAAAAAGTCCGGTCTCCTGGTACAGCATAATAACTCTTAGGTCCATGCGGAGATTTCCCACTTTATTATCCGTTACCACTGTTTATCTTTCCTACGACCCGTAGCCGGCTGGAAATTGACTCTCCACTTCTCGAAGACCCTCCAGTTGCGCTTTCTTATTTCAGAATGGTACATGTTACTGATCCTGAATCTAAACTCACCTTTTTATGGTCTGCTGTTCCTCCCATATCCACCAGTGTTCACTTTCACAAAATTGGTCTCATGCCCCCCTGCTTCAAAACTCATTCCGTTTATTGAACTCCGGGAAATCCGTCATTCAGGGTTTGCATTGTCTTCATGATCGCTATCCTCTTCGCATGCGTTGATTTTCCCGAACATACTTCTTTACAATTTTCCCCCCTTTTCCTCTTGCTCAAAAATTTACTCCATCTGCATAACCTCGGTGGGCCTCCGGTTTCCTTGGCTTGCATCATTCTCGTTCATAATGCGTCCTTGGCACTGCGTTAATCATTTTTCGATATCTCCACCACGAACCAGTGCCCAGGCCGGAATCGAAACGGGTTCAAAAGTGCCGCGCAAAAAATTATCAGAATGATCCATTTAAACTGTTGCTGGCTTTATTTTTCCATCTTCGATACTCTCGACTTTCATATTCCGAATTTGTGAATATTCCATCTCATTGAGTAACGTGTTACACCATGATCATGCGCTACAGCGTGCATCTCGACCATGGCCGAGAAATATATACCAGTATTATTATTATTATTACTGACCTTCTCCTCTCCTGGCCATCCTCCCATCCCTCTCACAGATCACAAGCTGTTCTCGTTGATGACCACATATCTTCTTCCAAACCCAATACTAGCGGCGTCATTCAATGCAGTGTCTTAGGCCCTTAACTATTCTCTAATCACATCAACGACATTCTCTATTCTATTCGCCACGGTACCCTTTCTTCTTTGCCGACGATACAAGAAAGTTTTCTTCTTCCTCTCTAGTGGCCTACCCTTGGCCCTGTGCAACATACCACGTGGCTTACTCTCTCAGTCCAAACCTGGTGCGTCTCGTGGATCATGAAACTCTGCGGAGAGAAGCTTCCTCCTACCTTACGAGCGCACTGTGCCGCCCGGCCAAGCTTGTCTGGAAGGCCTACCCACCCCCATACGCCCCACGGCTATTGATCTTGGCGTATGCTACTCTTGTTCCTTTAACTTCTGAGAATAGGCTTCGTTCCAAACCGCCAAAGCTAGGCGAACCATAGGTCTGATTCATTGATATTTCCTACTGCCGGCCAGTCGCCTCTCCATGAATCTCTCAGATGTAAGACCGCTGCCGGAATACTGCCCGATTACCTCCAGCCTCAAGCCACGTTCCTCTTTTGTATCTCTTGAGAGCGTACAGCCCACCTTCGTCAAAACGCTGTTGAGCGTATCCATAGCCATGACATACCGCCAGCGCTGTGAGCCCCTACTAATTGGGCCTCTGTGGATTTGTCACATGAGGCCCAACCTGGTTTTTCCTCTTTAGGCTAATCCACAACCAGGCCTACACCTCTTATCATATCTCATTCGCTGCCCTCTGCTCCTACCCCTGCCTTGTCTATCACTGTCCCTCAATCTAATCTCAGTCTGAAGTCCTGATTCTTTCTGTCTGCCTATTCCAAAATCTGGAATAAGCCCCCTCTTAGCTCACGCAATGCCTCCTGACTGTCCGATTGTAGGCGCGCACTGTGTTATACTTAACAATTCTTCACGCTATATTGCCGAACATCGAGTTCGTCTTCATTGATTTGGCCTTTAAAAGAGGTCTTACACTGTGACACTACTACCTCTGCGGCACAGGCCAATAGGTACACTTAATGCCCGTCACTTCACCTCTCCTTGGTGCTGCAAACTATTGCCATTGCCATCCTTGATCCACAGCGAACTTATCTCCTGCTTTCATAAGATAACCCTGTTGCTCACCCACGTCTATCTGTTATCCATGGTTTCATATTCTTCCTCTCCTCAGTATACATTGCTCCTAAGCTGGGGCACATCCGGGCTTCGCTTCTCTATCCTTTTCCCTCTCCAGTGATCCTCAATGCAGGTCAACCACCTCAGGCTCTGTGCTGATGATCTCCCTGGCTGGTGAACCTGGATAATAATGCTGTGCGGCAGTCTACCACTCGCCTCTCCCGTTGGCTCTTTTGCCAAAATTCCCATAACCTGGTTAATTGGTCCTGGACCATACACTCTTACCGTGGTGTCTCAGCCCTCTGTACAACTATAAATGAACACTCACGTCAGTCCCAACGGCGCGAGACGCGGTCAGATCCCCTGCTTTGGCCGGCGCACGTCGGGCCTGGAGGCCGTATGCAACGATGTGCTAGCGCAAATAGGCCGGTATATTACGCCACCTGTGTTTAGTTAAAGAAGTGTTTTTCAGGTTGGGTGTCCAGCGCACGTTCAGCCCCACCCACTGGCACCGGTTACGGACCGCCCAACCGAATTCATTACTCTTGACTGCGGATCGCTTGCTCCCACCACTACTCTTTTGCAAGCTTCGCTCATCTATTTTTCTTGTCAGCACTCACAACATCCCTTGTGTCGTCCTAATTCTTTATGCACACCTACCCATTGTGTTTTGCCCCTACATTTTTTCACTATGAAAGCTCTCACTGCATGATGTCACTAGCGCCCTGTCCATTTTACTGTGCCCAAACCCGAAATATTTCCTTTTCTACCCGTCGTCTTTATCGGCGCTTATTCTCTATTTTTTTGACACCATTATATAATTATAAATCATATTGATCGCACACCTCAATAGCTACCAGTTCGTGTTATCTTTTCTTGTTTATCATATAGTCCCACCTTTACGCACAAGACCCATTCGCATTCATGACCAATCACTACATATGACATCGTTGTTCCCAACTTTGCAATTCTTTACGACAAAATTTGTGATCTTTTCACAACCACCATATATCCCTAGCCTGACTGCGAGATTATTCTGCGGATCTACCTCTAAAGCACTATCCCAATTAGCAACTTCCGGCTCAATCCATCTGTGTAATCGTATGCAGGCACGCAGCTCCCCAGTTCTATTCTCCCAACCCCGATGCAAAACCATTTCTCTTGCCTTTTGTTCCATCACAGGTTTCCTCGTCCTGATAATTTCATTCTTCCCGGTCTTTATCCTGTATCGTCCGCAGTAAAACGTTCTGATTGGGTATCTCTTTTCTTTGGTCAGCACTCTCATTCGTTAGGTATGTTGCTCGCCATAGGCACCTCTACTGTGCCTTTCAGGCTGCGCTTCTTTTCAGCATTCCACGTAGTGTAACGTCATTGTAACGTCAACAATCTAACGTACAGTTTAAAACCATGTGATCTGCCATTACCTGATCTTTCTGATCTTCCACTTCCTTATTTCTCCCCCATGTTATTTGCTGTTACAACTGGTGCATCTTCGCACCACAGTTCTTTTAACCTCCAAGTTACCGTCCTTTAGGAACCTTTTGCACATCTCCAGCCACCCTGCTCTTCCATTCACTCTGCGTTCCCCAGACACTTTCACGGCCATCTTGTTGCATAATGTACGTCCATTTGTTAAC
This sequence comes from Fasciola hepatica, assembly GCA_948099385.1. Taxonomy (NCBI): domain Eukaryota; kingdom Metazoa; phylum Platyhelminthes; class Trematoda; order Plagiorchiida; family Fasciolidae; genus Fasciola; species Fasciola hepatica. The sequence goes on from CANUEZ040000167.1 coordinate 2,931,924, forward strand.
ACTTCACTCATGTTTGACCGTCATCACAAGTCACACCTGCACCAACAAGGTTGCTAAATTTACTCTTACCTGTTTTCGTCCATCCGTTATTTCTTACTACCTCGGTTAGTAACTTTTGCTCACAGCCATAACTTCTAAGCATCCAAAGTCGCTACTCTCTCTATATCTGTCGATCCTTCATGTTTACTTGTCATAAATAAACTCATCAGGTTTTATCCAAGTTAATTCCGTACCATTTTACCCAACCCTGCTTTTCTCGTCCAAGCACTGCTACTTCCGTGTTTCGTCCTTTCACTGCTATTTTCTCCTGCATTTATATATATATATATATATATATATATATATATATATATATATATATATATCCACACATTTTGTCTGCCTCCTCCAGTTCTTCGCCGGCCAGTTCTTTTGCTACCATGCCGCCGCCCCTCATGATACGCGTCCATTTTTTCACTTTTTTTCTGCATCGTTTCTCATAGCAATAGTTTATCATGCCGATTTTCAGTCCTCCCCATGTGAAACTTTCAGTTTCCAATCTCCCCAAATTGGCTCAGCCACCTGCTCCATCTGACCTCAAATTCCAAATTTGTTCAGCACATTTGAATCCATCTCTGGGTTTACTTAAAATCGCTCCAATACTCCTTGGGGTGCATACATCAATCTTCCTCTCATCTCCTCTTTATTTCTTCCTACCCCTCTTTTGTATTGCGTATTTCTAAGCTTTTCATAAATTATTCTATCAGTTTCGTCACTTGTAAAACTTTGATCATGCGTAAGACACGCTTCAGGCGTCTCCGAAATAATCTATTATTATTATTGTTGACATTATTATTACTGTTATTAATAAAAATAGAGTCGTGCCATGATTCGATGCCGTGAAATCGCGCATTTTTGTTATAGCGTAGTTATCGTAAACTTCACTCAGGTTTAGTTCGCGACAATCGCCACATGATCGCCAGCTAGTGCCATCATTTTTGAGAACCACGTGTAGGGGAAAAGATCATGGGTTGTGAGGAGGACGAGCACTAGCTTTAGAAACTAAAGCGTCGAACTCACTTTTGGCGAAAGCCAGTTTGTCCGGTGCCGGTCGGCGAGGTCGTGCCGTGGCCGGTGGTTCATTAGCAGCACGGTAGTGTGCCACAAGATCGTTCACTGTGTCCACCTCTTCAAATGGCTTAGTCAGAACGGGGAATTAATGGAATAAAGACTGGAAACCGTAAGGAATGTTAGAAAGCAAACCTGTGATTCGGTGTGCACCTGTTTGAGCTGCGAGGTCCGCAAATTCAGTGTCCGACAAGGGATCGACAAGATGCAGCCTACGTGAATCAACAAGTAATTCATAGTGCTTCAGGAAATCAACTCCCAGTAGGCACTTGGAAAAGTCCGCAAGAATAGAAGTCCCCAGATACCGTAGTCGAGGACCCAGGTTGACAGCAAGCTGTCTCGTGCAGTAGTTAGGAAGGAAAGAACCATTCGCTGCGGACAGCCAAAGCAAAGAAGATTGTGGCTTGCCTTGACCAAACGGCAGGACAGAAATTTGGACCCCAGAGCCAGCTGGGAACCTAGCATGAGCGCAAGAATCATGCTCTTTAAATGCACGGCCAAAGTGAGACTGATTGCCGCCGAGTACGGCCGCTTTTACTCGCATGCATTGGCGGTTCCAGCCGCGTATGAACACGGCTGTCTGCTTTTACGGGCGGCTGGTTCAAAAACGCGATGGAACCAAGAGAAACCTCTGGTAGGAAGGTCTGGTTTGAAAGAGGCAAGTGAGGCTGATTCACGGCGGACGTGGGCAGTATAGGGCGCCCGCCTGTGCCATTGCTTAAGTGGGCTGCTGCGGTGGGTCGCCACTTTAACTCTGTCTTTGAAGGACAGTTGACGCTGGATGGATCGAGAACGCCGAGGCCTCTTCGGCGATTCATCGAGATCAACACCCCAAGGACTGCGCAATGCCGGGTCAATGAGGAAGTACCCCTACTGCCGACACGTGCGACCACCTTATCAGCCACGGCGGCTGCTCGTTCCAAGAACGAGTCTTCGAGGAGAGCAGTTACAGTGGTCTAAATATGAAAGGGTAATGAATCCAACCACCATTCCCTAGCCACCTCCGAATCCTTATCGGTAGCTCCTGCAAGGGATCGGAGGTGAGCTAGTTGGTGGCCTGGTGTTGTATCACCTGTGGGGTGCATGACAGTTATTTGATGTAGGCGTCGGCCCCTTAAAGGAAGGAGATGCTGCAGCGTATCCTCTTTTGGCCGATCATACGGTTGCTATTGAAGAGGATTTAAAACCAAATCTCTCACTGAAGTGGTAACGTCACTCGGGACTGGCTTTAGGGCATAGGAGAACCTTTGGCGCCGGCCGACAATCCTATGTGCCTCAGATTGCAGCTCCAAGGCTTCAAACCAAACCTCAGGGTCATGTGGGATATAAGCTACTGGCTTGAACTCAAAGCAGACAAAATGAGATCTGTGTTAAACGTCAAAAAAATCGTAGAAAAAATAGATCCGAAATGATGTCCAGAAAACGGCCATCTTCTCAGAACCATCAAGGTTACTACAGAAGAATGACGAAATCACGAATTGTGAAGAACTGATAATCAAGTACAATACAGCTCCTTAGTCAAAAGCAATCAGGAAATCAGAAGGCGAAAATATTTCTCCCGGGCTTGTGCCCAATAATTCCTTTAAATTCACACATATGATGTCCTTGAGTCTCATGCAGTTTTCCTGCAACGGTATGGAGCATCAAAGCCGATGATGATTATAAGAGGGTCCGCTTCTGGAGGATGCCTCTGTATATATATGGGGAGTGTATCTCTAAGGAGTTCAATTTCGGCGTCTTTGGCTTGCCTGTCCACGATAACTAGCCGTTTTGTAGAAGAGGGTACCAGCGACCTTGAGCCGTTTATCATCGTGCTACGTGCTCCTGCAAGGTAGTCCATCGATGGATTATGTTACTGTGGGGGTTGAGCCGTTTAAAAATGAAATAATCGTATCTTTCAACGTTTCTTCAGCAATATTTAGTTATCCAAAATGGCTTTCAGGAATAACCCTCAAAGGAAGTTTCTCTAGGAATGCCGATGGGTAATAACCTTTTGATGGGGTGGTCTATACCTGGAATGGAAGCGAAAAAGAAAGAAGACGACGGCCTGGTGGTTGCACCAGCTGTGTGTGAGGTCGGCTACAATAGTGAACGAAATGCTTGGAATGGTCACGGAGTTTTATTATGTGGTGTTTTTACATGGGGTTTATGGGGAAGCAGAAGCTTAAGACAGCCAGGTTTGGTGGAATCCCCGCCTACTGTAAGCAAGCGCGCGAACTTGCAGATGGTTGCCATTAAAAAATGGCAATCCGCGTGGAGAGGCTCCAGTTTACGTAAAAATCCAGGAAAAGGCGATAAATCACTGAGTTAAGGTCTGAGGGCCGAGGGATGGGAGATGTTTTGGAGGAAGCTTCTGTAACGGAGCATTTGGTCACGCAAATGAGTCAAACCAGTAGTAGAACAAGCACAGCTGACTTCAGAAACCTCTCTGTCAGTGCTTGGATTTATGATTAAAAGGAGAGTGACGTTATGCGCAACAAACCACAAACGCGAGACGTTTATAATCCTCTAGCAAGCTACTATACTTCGAAGTTGTGAACCTCAGGTGTATCGATGTCGGGATCCTCCCAGAGGAGGCGCCACATGATTTAACCATAAAGATCTTGTGTTGATCACCGCAATGGACATTGGCGAGCTGGTCAAGGGTTGTGAGCAGTAAACAAAGGGGTTACAACAACGAGATGGGAGGTCAGCAAGTATGTACGGAGAACTCGAGCAGCACGCTGTCCCTGTAAGGAAACTTTGAGCATTGCGTAGCCAAATTCGCAACGGATCCCGAAATCAGAATGCGGGTATACGTCCAATTCCATGGCACTGGATTATCAAATAATCAACGATACGAAACCGGTACAAACTTCAATTGTGCGATCACAAGGACTCAAAAAACGAGAACCAAATTGCGGCGTGCGAGAAAGGAGCACGTGCTTCGCGCAGGTTCAGAAAAAGAATATGACAGAGCAGAGCGCTGGACGCGAACAAAAAACCGTTGGTTTGTAAAAACATACAGAGCATAAAACAAGTCAATAGAGTTAATAAGTGAGCGATGTCAGGGAAGCGTGGACTTGCAGTGTTTGCTGGGCGGATTTTTCACGACCGGTCCTTACAGTTCCCCCTCATAAATTCAGACAAATAACCAAACGCTATATCAACAGCCCAAATCCTCGGGGGTTTCCATGTGCAGGGTCTGGCCTGGGCCTTTATCAGAAATTCATCTGTTACTGAGGAGAGCAGAGAACAATAACACAAGGTCTTTTCAACCAGCGGTGTTCTATTCCCTCGTACATTTTTGATGACCGATGAGCAGGGGAGCATTTTCAGCTTGTAGAGATAACCTTCCCTTTTTACTCGGGCCGTCTTCCTCCTTGAGTGGCCCAGCAGGTTCACAACTTCCAGAGGTAGTTTTTTCATCTGTTGTGGAATTTCCCTTAACAAGACGCCGTGGCCTTCGAGGGAGTCGCGGCTTCGGGCTATGAAGGACAAAGACAGGAGGTAAAATAGGCAATCATTTATTGTCGGCAGCCCTGAGACTCTTACTTAACCGCTCTTTTCTGTCGGTAACAGAATTGGACGGATTCCAGAGTATGCACGAGACATTTGGTGGCTGCAACGCTGGTTTCGATCTACAGGGAAACTTCGTAGGCACCACGAAGTAGATGGAACAATATTACGGCCGCCTCTGCAGAAGTTGACTTTTGGTCATTGCCCTATAAAAGTGGGGTGGGTTTTGCTATATTATTCTGAACCTGGGCAAAGTCGCAAGCTGGAGGTAAGAACTGGTGAACTGTAAATATCCTGAGGTTTGTTTTGTTCTAAACAGATATTTAGAGGGGGACTGGATCGGCTTGAATTCCGGTATAAGTTAAGATGAGTCAACTTCACAGGCTGTCACTGATGAGCGGTATGCAGAAGAGTAAAGCTTTGTGTGAATGACAGACTGACGGTGAAGGACAAATTCAAAATCATGAGTATTTGATATACAGATACAAGCACAAATCAAAAGGTTTCCAACCGTTAGGTATCTTTTCAGCGGAGCGCTGAACTGAAATTTCCGTTATGCTTCATGTTTTGGTAGATTAAAACCCTAAACCAACTTCAAGGTCCCTGGCTTTACTTAGGCGTGGGCTACCAAGTTGGACAAATAACGTTGCTGACTCAATGGGGCAGCAAATTTTGCGACAGCTTGTCCTGAAGATCGGTGTATTTCACAAGGCTGACCTTGGATTTTAAGTCGATTCCGTGAGAACAACCCTTCTGCTTTATCTCTAAACCTCAAGGAGCAGTGCAAGTCCCTTCTGCTCTCAGACTGCCCTGTCGGCTCCAGATCCTTATGCTTGTACCCGAACATAGAAAAGTGTTGCTTTCCACCGGAGTCTTGTTGGCCAGAGAAGCCTTATATTCAGCAGGCTGCTGCTTTCGCTATAGTTGAACTGAGTCCAGCAATGAAGTATTTTTTCTGTCACCGATGGTCTATCACATAGATGCATGTTTGTGTACGTCCTAGAACAGCACTCCGAGGTGACTCCAAAATAAGTCCTGAAAACACCGATCGCACTTTCTGGCTAGTGTGAGATTTAGTAAACTGAGCCGATTAGCTTTATGGCCTTCGAAACTTAGCCAATTTTGTGTTCTGAAAAAATGCAACAGTAGGAGTATACCCATCTAAGATCCCTCACTAGTAGTTTTTCAGAAAACGGATGCTCGTAGAAGTGAAAAGCTACCGGAGATATAACATTTAAATGACTAGATAACTCGCTTTTCTGCAGATATTTTCATCCTAGCACGGCTGCACGAGGGACTCGGGGAGTTCTTATCTCTGGAGATGTTCATAATGAAGTTAATTCGTTCAGCACTAAATGTTAGGAAGATTCAGTTATCTTCCGCAGAATGTTATAGACTACAGTGCGGAAAATCGTCCAAAGCCGTAGTAATATGCATAACGAAAAGCAGGGGACCTATGGCACTCTCCTGGATGACTTGTCCAAGCTTTGGTTTAGAGATTGCCCCATTTACAGCGACTAATCAGTGGCAGTAAGAGAGGTATGATGATAACCGGCTTTGTTGGGGGCCATCAATGCCACAAGATCACACTTGTAAAAGTGTATGGGAAAATGAAACCCGATTAAAAGATCTTGGCATACCAAGTAGCAAAATATTCATGGTATTTGTTTCACCAGCTGCCACGGTGAGTAAATTCAAGGAGTCACCTTGGAAAGCCGGCCATGGATGGTGTATCGAGAAGCCATGCTGACTGCCATTCACAAGTTTGTCAGTAAGGATACAGGCCATGAGCTAATTTTTATTGATATTACCCCCAAACATGGAAACGGTTGTAGTGTGATTCCCGATACGACAGTACTGAAGCTTATAAAGGAAAACTTGTGGCGGCTCTTCTGGGACGCAAAAATCAAAATCATATAATCATTTCTTCGAACCAGTGAGTTTTGATCGCATATAAATTTCACAGGCCCCCCAGGGGCTCATCTAAATCCAGCTTAAGATAATTAGTAATCGGGAGCTTTCGCAATCTTGCTGCAACCAGGATCATTATACTCCCTAATCTCAGAAAAGGCCCAGAATCAGGCGCAAGCCGTCTACCTGCACAGTTAAGTTACGGGCAGCTCCTTCGTGGAATGCCGAGCCTGCTAGGTTGACTTCCATTAGCCAAGCTGCAACTCACGTTACGGGTCAGTTCAGACTGATTGGTGGCTCCACACACATCCGAAGCAGAAACAAAATTCACTCTCAATAAGTGGCTGACTGTCTGAGTGATGACTGTTTAAGTACACCTTAGGTGTTCCTCGATAGGTCTGATGGTCAGATCTCGCTCCATCTGCTGTAGAATCGTAGCGGATTAAAGACTCACTCGTTCAACTCTAGCTAGCCAGCTTCCTTAGCTCTGTCAGTTTAATTAGACCGAAAATACACTCCCTCAAGTTCTACTGGTATTCTCTCACATGGAGTGGATCTACGGAGTCAACCGTTGGGGTTGTAAAGCTCAGGAAGTTGCCAGAGCTTTCCCTTTGCGACGGAAAGTTTAAGTGGGTTTTCCATTGACCCGAAAACGCGCTGAATTTGATAGGTGGGTGGAATGAGTTTTTCGGAATTACAAGGCTGTCTGGTGAACCCTAACTAATAGCAGCTGTTGCCATGGCTTCAAAGCCTTGCTAAAATATTTTTAAACGGAAGCCAATAGACGGAGACGTACTACGGGTGAGACCAAATTGTTGGCAGCCTCCTGCTGGATGAAGGTGATAAGTTTGCTTTGGATCTGAACATGCCGGACTTGAATATATAGGCTTGAACGGCGCTAAATGCCCGCTCTTTATCTCCATGCCCGCATAGATGTCCGTTGTTGGAGTTGATGAGACATATATTTCTGTCGGTGTTCTGAGTTTTGTTTTTCATTGACTTACTCAGATGTCCAGTTCTTTTGCGATACCGCAATGCATTGGTTTTCTACTGAACGAGCTTTTATTCCGTTTGCCGTCTGGCAATTTGCGATATTCCGTTCAGCTTAAGATATGTTTACGAGCCTTCCGTCTGGCTTGCAAATGGACTGGCCCTGGAAAACTTGGATTTGAGTCATCGGAGTCTCGCCCATTTATGGTTTTGTCGACAGTTCATAGTTGGAGTATTGACGTCCAAGCTACTACTAAGGTTATTATGGAGCCCATTGGCTGCTAATTAAACATCGTCGGATAAAAAATGTTTTGGGGACGAACAACTTGCGATAGGCTGTTAAAGGAGCCTGAGTGAACTTGGTCCGTTTCCCTACTGTTGACGGTGGGGCAAACTGGGAACAAAACGCGCTGTGATTATGCCGACGGAAGCCTTCCTCGGCTGGTGTGACCACCCGAATGATACCCTGAGTGAACCAGAATTCTACTGTTTTTCTTTACTTTCAACAGAAGAATTCAAGTCTTAGGTCCGCCGAATAAGGCGGGTGTAGATAAATAATTCCTGTTATTTCTTCGGGTGTTTGCCTGACAGACAACGTACTCCTGGTGCGTGGAATTCACCAGCAATTAACTTGTGGCTAAAAGAAGGGTAGAGGCCAGGTTTGAAGCGTTGAAAATGAGAATATCTTTTTCTGCTGTAGGCACCGAAGAACAATGAATATCTCCCGGCTAGTTTGTGAGCGCAATTAAACAGCCGACCAGAGCAAGTCCTCCACCGAATCCAAGACCTCTTGATACATCGGAGAAACGTACAACATATACTCCCCATCGAAGGTTTGATCCAGCATCCACGAGAACTTTCTCACCACTTATGGCCAACTCTCTGAAGGCGAGCCCAGCGGAATTACATGCTTCGGTGATGAAAATGATACCATTGGTACCAGTGGGAACCCTGATGCGGAGCATGTGCATTTGTACCTCCATTGCCCTTATATGAACCTCTTGAACATTGCCAAGCCAACCAGATTGCACCACCAAACCCTTTCCAGAAGAATAGATTATAAGCATTTGCGCCTCAGCCACAATAATAAATCTCCCCTTAAATTACCACCCGTGACTAACATTCACGAACAGACAAGGTGCATTACACACAACTAAACCAACGGTGGGGCTGTCCCCCTAACAAGGTTTGCGAGCTTCATCCCTCAACGATGCACGGGAGTAGCGGACCAAAGCCACTTCAACAAGTCCGTATTTTCAAGACACTACCTAGCTGACAAGCCGTAGTAGCTACGGACTTATAAGACCATTATCGCTAAGCAGATGAACCTAATTCTTCCGGCTTTGAAAGTTCTTTTTTCAACAACTACTTCCGACCCTCTCACAACACGTTTAAGTCCTCAGTCGTACGGCGTTTTCAAGATAAATCCGCCAGACGTTAGTCCTCCGCTGGGCGACCATTTGCAACTCAGCTAGGCACACGCCGCATCGAGAGTATCAGACGTTCCCGGGCTTCGCCCCGATGCCACGATTTGATGGGAAGCAACTTGTTCTATCTTGCGATAAATCCTGAAAGACCTCAAATTCCAGATCAGGCCTACCTAAAGCTGCTCCCATTTTCACCGATAAGAACATCTGGTCGACCCCTGGCCACCAGAAGTGTTAGTGCCTTTTGCGAAGACTCCGCAGACGACGAGCTAGTCACTCCCATGTGTGCCCCCTTCATGTTCATACATGTGAGCAAAGATCCCTGTTGTTTCTCCTCAAATATGCCATGCCTAACGTCAGCTGTACGAAGTAGTCTGCTTCCACATACGCAAAGGCATAACCGGCATTCCTGATGATTCCAAGGGGATTCCAAGGACACGCCGAATAGTCGTTCTCCTCTTCGCAAGCACGAATCATCGATAAGTATCCGGTAGAACTTGGGGCAGCCAAAATGGCCATTCGTACCAAGATAAAGTTCGACAATGGACTCAATATTTCTGTACTTCTTCCGCTGAATAGGGTGTTGCTTGTCTTCCTTCGAATGAATGACGCAAACCAATCTTCCTGCTTCGCATACTTTTCCGCTATTCAGGGTAGGATCCAACTTTCCTATGGAGCTCTGCGCAAAATAGTCCTCGAATCATAACCTCGTTCCACTGAGTCGACTTTGACACAGAAACCTTCGGCTTATGCCAAACTCACTACTGACACACAATTGTTCCTCTTCTTCTGTGCCGTTAAATGACCCGCTTTGCAATGACACGTCAAATAGACCTTTGGTGTTATTGAGACGATATCGCTGGCGTCGAAATATCCACGTCACACTCCTTGAAAAAGTAGTCCAGAATGAACAGCGCTCAAATTGTAACCAAGACGAGCTGTATTTTGATGCACACCCCAGGTTGCACTTCGATAAATTCTTCTCCTATGGGTTTATTGAACCTCGAGGACCACAAAACGTTGGGCCATAATACCGTAGTTGAAGGTCTCTCCTCTTCAAAGCGCATCCCTCGAGAGGCCAGATCTGCGAGATTCTCTTTCCCCAACACGTGTTTCCATAGCAGGGGAAGAGAGCGGGCATATATCCATGACACTCGGTCCACACGGAGAGCAGCGAAGCACCTTTTGTGGCTTTCGGGGTATTAAAGAACCACGGCAGAGTCGGTCCAGTGATAAACCTTAAGCAAATTCAGATTCATTTCTTTCTAATCATTTTTTCTTTCTATACGGCAGCGACGGCTGCAGTCAACTCTGACCTTAATATGGGGACAGTTCTTAAAAAAACCACACGCGACTTGTCAAAAACAAGTGCCCGTCTTGAACTTGACCCGTCGGATACAAAAGTAAAATGGAACACTGTTTAGCAGCCCACTTTGGATGTGTCGCAAAATAAGCATAATTTCGAAGTCGGCATCTGCATTCAAAAACATGCACAAATTATCGGGGCTCTGCCACAGGTTTGGTCCTTCCCGCAATCCTCCCCATTTCTTCCCACTTTGCTTTAGTGTTCAGGCCAAGTGGCTTATCCCAACCAGTGTTCTTCCGGCACAAACCTTGAAAAAGTTTTTCCCTGGTAAAAGCGTGAACCAGCGAAACCTGAAGGATAGTAGTTTGTGGCCAGTTGTGACAACAGAGCAGTTCCGTTTGCTGGATTACCCCTGAAGTGAAAACGGTATCTGAAGGAGTCTGAATCAGTATTTCGAACCAGACCTGAAGTTATAACGGCATGCATTCGCTCCGCATCAGTGTTTTTCATAGGGCTGTTCCTTTACTCACCCGGAGCGGAATTTAAAACTTCTTGCCTGTTACTAAGCCAACTACCTAATCTGGGCCCATGAAGAATCAGAAGGTCACGCAATCCATGTTTCAAACATAGGGTTTTTGCGGTATTGTTACCGCAAGTTAAACAATCACCGACACTTCAAAAACACTTGATACGGCCATTAAGACCTGGTGCCCAAATAAAGCAGCTATTTTTCTCGGAGCAAGACCAGTACAAAATGGCCATGGAACTGTCAGAGAAGGGTTCACCGTCATTCTTTGTTTCTTTGGCCTGTAGGTGTAACCATCAAACCAGCATAGAAGCCGGAAGTCATCTAGGTACTCCTCGGTCTACTTTGTTTGCAGGAAAAAATCTTCCACTTCTGCGTACGAAACCTCAGAAGCACACCTATCAAACTCGGGGCTGAGTTTTGACTCCTCAAATGAAGAGCATCTATTGATTCCCTGATGATGCTGCAGCAAAATCAGAGACAAAACGAACATTTTCAGGCGTTTAAGGACTCAGCGCCACAGGTCGTGGCAGATACCACCTCATTCACCTACCCGCCTTGGGCTCCCCTGACACACACCTCATGTCCTCTTCCAGCGTAGCGCTCGACCACACCCGTATATTCAAGTTTAAGCTCTGGGTCGTTGAGAAACCTATTTTTCAAAGGCCTTAAGCGATGAAGAGCGACCGACCCCTTGCAAAGTTTCACGGTACTGTTGATTTCCACGGGAAATCAACACCAAGATATTCGTCCTGAAGCCGCAACATCTTCAGAATTTCGGTAGATCTATAGTCCTCCAAGGGCAGAGAATTTCCTAAGGGATCACTGACTTCAAAATCCTTATCACAGAACTCTTGCAGGCTGTTCTCGACATCCTGAAGTCTGTGCATGACGCAAGTTCTGAGTTCTACCAAAGGACGGTTATCCAACGGGCCTCGTATAACCCAGCCCAACAGGCTGTTATCAGGGTAACAGCCTCTGGGAACCTCTTCGCTGCTTCAAAACCCAGTGCACCGAAGAGACATCTAAGCAAATCCGCACTCCAAATACTGGGTCTAAAATAACGGTAGGCTCTATTCCTGTATAAGGATCCCACTTGGACTAAGTTTCCTGACTAGATTTCGTAGCCCGCAAGTCCAGCACCGGGAGTATGGCATAGGCGCGCTCCTTTCTAATCACCTCAATACCACTGCGGGCCTCTGTATTAACCGACACCCCTTCACCTATCTGTGTGGTATTCCCGGAGGTGTGTTTTAGCCAAGTTCAGCTGCCTCTCGTACGAGACCTAAACCTTCAGCTTGGTCACTGGGTATGAGGGAGGTATCTGAGCCAGTGCCGGCAGCGCACTAATGCTTGGGGACTCGTTTCGATCCTCCCTGATGATTGGTTAAATCCCCGGGCAAGTACAGAGACCAGCGAAAAATATCCGGCAAGATGCACTGCGGACCGGAAAGTTTTTCACCTCATGCGATACACGATGACGCTTGCGAGTGCAGTCTTCTTATTCACGGAGCATCTTTGAAATGACACCCAAAAGCATGGTGCCCCAGAAGTGAGCAAACAAAACTCGCTTTGATTTAAGACGCGACCTCAGAAGGCCTTGGGGCAACAATGCTTGAACCTCGTGACCTTCCTTTAGGTTACATCAGACGCAAAGCTTAGAGCAACTGGCGCAGTATGTGGGTGCCGCGGAGGGATTATGATTCAAGACTACCCTCTTGTGAGCATCGAAAATAGTTTTTGTTCACGGAGACGACAACTGTATCTGTGGCCCTGCAAAATGCCTTGGAACTCATTAACTGACACAGATCGCGAAACCCTGGTTCGTTCTTTGACTGGCAGATCCCTTACGGCATTTTTACCTTATCGACGACGGTGTATCTGAACGACTTACTCCAAACCTCTTTGACGGAGTGAACCGAATAGAGGTGATTCAAAATCCCAGTTGCTCCAATGCATCTGCTCAACTGTCCAACTTGTTGGCCCACGGATCTTGGTTGACCAATCCTGGTCCGATTATTTCACTTGGCATGCAACGCAAAATAAAGTGCCCCTATCCAAAAACTCCCAATATGCCTTTCGCCCGCAAATAAGCTCCATTCGAGGAGTAAAGTAAACAGCCTCGAATAGTTTAATAATAATAATAATAATGGTATATTTCTGGACCGTGGTCAAGAAGCACGCATGTAAGCATGATCAGAGTTTACAATATCACTGAATGAAATGCAAAATTTCACAAAATTGAAGGAGAGATTAGCAAATCACGGTAACAATGGAATAAGGCTGCCGAGAGTTTTAATGAATCAAAACGAGCAAAGAACACACGGCGAACACTAATTGATTTCAAGTCAACGGCGGCAATAGTAGTGAATCAGCCGGATATAGGAAGGTTCAGACGGACATTGGCTTAGGACGCAGGAAATACGATATTTACAAGAATAATGCGAGGAAAAGGTCGGCACTGCATATTCATGTTCACTTAAAAAGGTAATTGACGTTGAGACAAAGGAGGCAGGGAAGAATTTCACGAAGGTTCGCAGAGGAATACTAATTTTCATAGACTTGCGGATGTGAAAAGGAATAGTACCCCTTGAAAAGGTGAGACAATTTTCGTGAGAGGTGATGTGTGTCATCTGGTGTCAGCAGTTCGCCGCTGGTGGAGGATGGATGGAGTTCCAGGAAGGAATAAGCAACAATCGGAATGTCGTGTCCATGCGGAACAAAATAAGGCAAGACAAAAGTAAAGACCTTTGCAATAGGCAGGTTATGCTGGTAAATTGGCAAATACATCATTTTGTTGAGTTTCTTGTGGGTTTTCTGTGTCCATGTTGGGCTTTTTGGGCAAGGGTTGACTGCGGTTTTGTTCGCTTTCTCATGGAAAAGAGGCGGGCATCGCCGAATCTGGACCGATCACAGTATAATTAGAAGTCCTCGCACGGCAGCTTCGACATCGGGAGGGCCTTGTAGTGAGAATTCTTCAGTAAGCCTCAGAGTAACGTATGCAGTGATACCAGGACTTGTTTTGGGTGAACCCCGTTGCTAGATCGTATTCGCGGTAGCCAGCCTTTGGTGTGGTTGTAGACGGGCAGAGAAAAAGACAAGCTGTCTTCACGATATACTACAGCCAGGCAACGTGATGGCCGGGTGGTTCTGAAATTGAAAAAGGGAGGATCGCAGTCTGGGAGATGTTCCAGCTGAGGGTTAGCGTGAGCAAAATAACGAGAGTACGGATGTTGGAAATGAGGCACAATGGTCTTAGTTAAATGTGGGGTCGTTGGTATTGTGGTTCGGTGTTCGTGAGGGCTAACTGGTATTATACTACTAGACAAAGTTATTGGTTACCGAATCGGCCGTTCACCGGGAAGTCTTATCTTTATGAGTTAATAAAGTCGTGGAAGTGCATTTGGACTAGGGTCTGAGGGCTACGTGAGAAAGCTGCTGGGCAACACGAAGAACCTCGAATGGCAAGTTTGCATAGTAGGTCTAGGGGATATATGACGAATCCCACAGTGGTGTTTTACAGGTCACAAAGAAGCAGCTAGGACACACCAGAACCCGAATGGCTAGCTTATATGATAGATCCGGAAGATGTATGACAAATCCTATCGTGGGGTATCTACAGGTCTAATGCTGCAGGTTGCTGTTCGTTAAGGCTGTAAACTGGAGAGTAGGCCGGATTCTAGGACAAGAGGAATGCCGCTTTCTTACGAAAAGGGGGGAAAACATACTTGGGCGAAGAATACGGGCGCTTTTCTCTACGTTCTTACATATATGTTTATATATAAAATAATATCTACATGCGAATTACGGCCAGGCAAGGAAGCTGAGAGGAGCGGAAGCCACAATAAATAAGAGAAGAGTCGAAGGATCAAGGAGCGAAGTATTGGGTGGTGGGGCTTAATATCTTAGGACCCAGCACCACTGAACAATTTGGTGCTAGGGGAAAACATCAATGACTAAAAACCTTCGGTTAGAGGAAAGTTGTTTTACATGGCAGCCCTAGTGCTATATAGCGAAAGAGGCAGTAATCGTTTAGACAAAGTTGTGAAGGCCGGCTACTGAATTAGATGAAGCAGGGTTGTAAAGGGGTCAGGTGAGTAGCGAGAACCGGCAGGCATCTAGCTACCTATAGTTGTAAACGACAAAACTGTATCCTTCTGCAATGTAGGTTGTACGTAAAAAATGATAATGAATGTTACGTCTGGCGTCTGTCGTTAGACAGAAAATGGTAGGCTTGAGGTATGGTGCCATGATCCTAGTAGTGGAATCCGTTTTTGAAGGCCAGCTCGACGGATAGCAGAAAGCGGGAGGAGAGGCTGAAGCTAGGGTTCTAAAGTTCGATGCCTTCTTCATAGGCTCGATCCTCAGATATGCTGGCGTTAGTCAAAGATATCATATGACTAACGGTAAGTTGTGATTTAAGGGCATGGCTAAACTGGGTTATTGACGTACATTTGCGAATGGTCAGGGGTAGCTTATTCCAAAGCTTTGAATATTTAATGAGAAAGAAGTTGGATCTTATTGCCAGCCTGGACTGTGGGATGGTCAGACTGAAGTCTCTGTGGCGCAGAGGATAAGATGAGGGTAGTGAAAATTGTACAGAGTTGGTAGAAGTGAACGCAGAGCGATGAATAAGTCTATATAGAAAACACAAATTAAGCCTGACATGTCTAAGCCATACGGGGTCAAGTTTTAATAGAGTGCATCGCTCTTTATAGCTCAGTGGAGAAGAGTATCCTATGAGCTTCTTGGTGAAGGTGCGCTGAACTTTCTCCAGGCGTATTCTATCAGCTTTAGATATTCCGGAGAAGATTATAGGGCAATATTCGAGGTGGGGTCTAGCATGGGATTGGTATGTAAGAAGAATACTATGTTTCATTTTGAATGATCTGAGGACTAGTCCTATTATCTGTCTGGCCCTGGCCGTCTGAAATGAGACATGTTCCGAGAATTGTAGATTGTTAGTGTATCGAAGCCCAAGATCCTTTACTGATGAGCTTGGGGCGATGGGTACTTGGTTCAGTGACAGAGTTCAGAGGGGGACTTGACATCTGTAGGTTGTGTAGAAACTTTTGGATGTCGAGAAGCACATCTGCCATGAAGTGCACCATCGATCAAGTTTCTCAAGATCATTACCTATTTCAGACAGCGCTGTACTCAAATCTTGATGACGGAACTCATAAACGATTTTGATGTCGTCGGCGAACAGGAAAGGTGTGCCGTGTTGCACAATCGAGAAAATGTCGTTAATATAGAGTAGGAAAATAGCGGACCAAGTACACTTCCTTGTATGACTCCACTAGTGACAGGCGTCGGTTGCGATAGATGACCATTAGCATATACAACCTGGGTTCGATCCGACAGGTAGGAAGTGATCCATGATAAAAGCGGGTCATGGATACCGTAGGCCCGGAGTTTTGTTAACAACCGGGAGTGAGGAACTCGGTCAAATGCCTTGGTCATATCGAGGTAGATGATAATCATAGATTTTCCGTCGTCGGCTGCCGTGGTCAGTAGATTGAAGAAATCAAACTGGCATGTGGTACAAGAACGTGACTTTAGGAAGCCATGTTGACCGCTGTGAATAAGGTTATGCGAAATGAGATAATCGGACATCCGCTGCTTAATCAAACGCTCCATTATCCTGGCAGCCAAAGGGGTATGGTTAATAGGACGATAATTTGAAGGGTCATGCACTGGACCCTTTTTGTGGATAGGAATAATGGTTGAAGTTTTCCACTGGGATGGAAAAGTGCCATTTTTAAGGGATAAGTTATAGAGATTCATAAAGATAGCCGCGGCGTCAGTTCCACCAAGATGAAAGAGTGCTGGGGGGATGCCGTCATAGCCAGGACGGGAGGAGGGTCTAACACGCAGCAGCAGGTGGGTCACATCGTTCAAACTAAATTCAATGTCAGAGAGAACTTGCTCAGTGATGAGGGGTACGGGTGGCGGGTTTACAGTGGCGTCAGTGGTCATGGATTCTGAAAAGAAGGTATTGAGCGCCTCAGCGATTTCAGCTGCAGATTTAATATGCGTGCTGTTTCCCAAAATTAGATATGGTATCCCTGTAGGCTCTCTCTGATTTCTGCTCTTCAGCAGTCGGGACAATTGGTACGATCTGTCGAAGGAATTCAAGGCCGACAGCTCCTGCTTTCTCAGCAGTTCATTAGTCCGCAGACTGATGGTGACAGAGAGAGAGTGAAGTTGCAATAGTATGGAGAAGTCCTTGGTTTTATTGTAGATCTTCTGCAGTTTTGCATGTTTATTTTGCAGCCTTGTTTGGTAGGAGCCGCGGGCTTGAGAACGGTTGGTCCCGATGGTGGTGATTGCTGACAAGCAGCTATGTAGCTTATGGTACAGTACGTCACTGGCGAGCTGAGTGTTGTGCTGTAGGAAGTAGTCATCCCAGTTGAGGGATCGAAGCATAGGCTTGAGGTTCATCCAGTTGATCGTGTGCAGGGGCTGTTGAGATGAGCTACATATGGGGTCTATGGGCCCGGCTGTGAATCTGCAAGATACCATTCTGTGGTCACTGCCTGGGAAAGGGTTGAGGGCGGTAGTCATCACGTCCGATAGGCCAATGGTAAATATCAAGTCTAGTATGCTGTTACCTCTGGTTGGTGTCATTACGTGCTGGACCCAGCGCCCTGCGCGTATGGTCGAAACGAAGCTCGTGAAGTATTGGGGTGATGACATGGTGTCCCAACAGATATTAGGTGCATTGAAATCGCCAGCAACGATTTTTGACGAGGAGGGTAATAGTGCAAAGTGGTCAAAGGCTTTGACTACGTGGGCGAGGTCCGTGGTGTTTGAATTGGGTGGTCGATAAACGCAGCCGATATGGAATGGAGAGTTGGCCAGAAGAACCGTTACCCATATTGAGTCCTGAATTGAGTCCAGTATTGGATCAGAGAGAGGAATGGTAGGCAAGCTGTTTTTAACGTGGATAAGACAGCCTCCTCCACGACGACGACGATTTTTCATGAAGGTTTGATAACCAGCAATAGAAATTTGGTCCAATGGGACAGAATCATTTAGCCAGGTTTCGGTTATGACAATGATGTCGAAGTCGGAAGACAGTACTATATTACGGAGAGTATGGGTTTTATTCAGTAATGAGCGAGCGTTAATGAGAAGCAAGTTAAGTGCAACTGTACCGTCATGGTGTGGAGTGGGAACAACCATCTGCGGGTGTTGATGGCTAACACTACCGAGGTGGTAAACGTCATTAAGTGGACTCATAACGACAGGGTTGTCGTGTATAGAAGTGAAGGAGTCTAAACAGGGGTTAAAAGTGGGGAACCGGCATTGTGAAGAAGGGGTGAAGCTGGGCTGGGGGTTTGCCGTCAAGAAAAAATTGGTCGTTTGAGGAGGTGGGATTTCTGGGGTGGTTGAAGTAGCCAGGTGGGGGGTTGGATGCTGAGGTAATGGGTAACGGCAAGTGAGATGGCAGAAAGTAGTGGTGACTGGGTTCAACGGGGTACGCAGGGGGCGAGTAGTTGCCGCTTGACCAGGACCGACGAAATAAATGTAGTTGGTTGGGCTGGCCCATCCTGTTTTCAGGAAAGGGTGCGAAGCTAGACAATTGAGGCCATTGGTTATAATTCGACCGGGGGTTACTTATTTGTATCATTGGAGGAGAGAGAAATTGGTTACGGAGGTTTGACGGGAGGTGCTGGCGCTCAGCTAGATGATTGGAAAACTGTTTCGGGATACTTGGAGAATATGGTGTGTTTGATCCCGATGCATGATGATGCGCTACTCGGTGGCCTTTTTTGCCTGTATTGTAGAGTGGAGTTGGGAGGACCTTGTCGATTAGCCGAGGTACCACGCTAATACAACGAGGTGGGGTTGGCTGCTTTAGGGTGATGCAGGGTTGCGTCCTGCTTGCCAACAAGTATGAATTATTTGGGGTGTACTTGGAGTGCTTGGTGGGGGTTCTAAATGGGATTCTGAGAAGACTTACGGGGGGGAATACGGGAGTAGCCGGAGTAGCTAAAAGCTGTGGGGGGTCACAGAGTCCTGTCTGCCGATGGGACGATTGGCCACATAGTAGATCTTGTCTTTTATGAACGATCTGTATTCGCAAGACGGTGGGACATGAGTTAGAGCAGGACGGGCTGTTGGAAACAGACTTCCCCGGAGTCTTTTTCGGTGGTGAGACGGTGGACAGTATGCTGGCATTAGCAGCGGCAGGCTTGGATGCACGGGACTTTGGTGGCCCTGGGCTAATAGTGGGTTTGGCATGGATATCGTTGCCGTTTGAAGAAGCGGAGTTTGATGGTAGAAGGCAGGGAAGTTTACTAGGTGGATGTGCTGGAGATGGGGTCAGGTCTAGGTCAACCAGAGTGGTGCAGACAACTGAGGGCTTTTGTGTTGCGGGGTGGCTCGGCAAGCAGCGAGAAGACGCGGCTACTGATATTTCAGCCACGGGTTGCGCTGGTGGAGCTAAGGCACTTTTTAGTGATCGAAAAACCTCTCTTTGGAGGGGCGTTTTATCCGGTTGTATTCTTATTCTTTTGAATGGGGTGGAATTGGCAATGATTTGCCAACTAGTTATGAATTCTCTAGCAGTTACTTCGTCAGCGAATTGGAACTTTAAAGGACAGTCAGTGCGTTGTGATTTTTTGCGCAGTCGAGTGCAATAGCACCTGTGGTGTGCCATGTTGCAAGCATTCAGGATGGCGAGTTTGGTTGACGGCAGGGGTAGTCGATCAGGGATGTTGAAAACTATCGCGTTTTTGGAGTTGGCTTTACGCTTATGAACTTCCGTCGCAACTGAGTCTAAGAAGCGACCCGCCATGACTAGGCTCTGGCGATTAGCAATAGGCGTGGGCTCCATTATGCTAGATAAAGGGGATATCTTTAATAGAATATCATCGATGGACTGGATCTGGTTATGCAGGTCCGCCACTCTTTGATCTACTTCGTTAATCTTCTTGTTGACTACGTCATAAACATCAACGAGAGGTACTGAGCATGGACTGAGTGCAGACTGGGGTTGAGTGTTCCTGGTTTTTTTTGCCTAACGGTGCGAATTGCCTGATTTGCACCCGGGACCTTGGCACGTTTACGCAGGCCCTTTGGAGCTTCCATTAGTAGTTCGGGAGATAATGTGTAGAATAGGGAAAGATTATGGGTCAGCACGTTGAACTTTTCGAGAGTGTAAAGCTACGTAGAAAATTTTGGGTATTTTTCTTACGCCTTTCTAGCTAAATGACAGACGGTTATAAGCTTCATAAACATAAAAACCAAACATAACCTCCTTCCCTCCGTGGCAATGAAACAAGTAGTTTAAACTCTGAACATCATGCCCAGTTGACTTTCAATCGGATTACTAAATTGTAGAAGTAAGAAAGCATCGTAAGAGTAAGCCGCCGGCCTTAAGTTCACATCGGAACAACTCTAGCTACCACTTCGTCATACCCTTCCACATACTTCCACCTGATGCGGTATCAAAATGTGAAAATACAACGAATCAGTACTTTGCAAATCGTACTTGGCCCAGCACGTTCCAAGTCTGATTATAAGAGCGGAACTGAATCAATGTTGCCAGACGATTAGGAACCAAATGTCCAAGCAGTTCACGTAGAGACAGGAAATCTGAGTAGGCAAGCGAAAAGTGAAGATAAAGAAGAAGTATCCATCCCTGATAAACCAATTAAATTTGATGGGCTCTTTCCCATGGGCAGTCGGCCGCAACGCGTCAGCGGCCGTACCATACTCGTTGTCCTTATCCGTTCGAGGTCGATCTCTTTGCTTTGGGCCCCTTTAGATTAAATACGCTTTGTTCCTTTGTTATTAAAAGTCTACGGTTCGGTTGGGCGCGAACTTTGGTTCTTTTCTGGATATTCCCTCCTTCCAGCCTTTTTTCCAACACACTTTTGTGCTTGAGTGCAGTAAAATGGGCTTTTACCTCGTAGCCACGAATGCCCGCTGCACTATTGGGGATAACCAACTCCTGAGACCTAAATTGGTGAGGAATCAAACAATATCCCAGTAGGTCTGGGACAAACTACGGTCAATTCGCAATGCTTCACCTTTTATGAATACACTTAGGTTATTTCGACATCACTCTGACATCATAAACAATTCTCTGGCTGTCGCTAAATCGGCTGGTTGATTCTATGGTCGATGTGCCTTGGAACGTGCAATAAAAAGGAATCGCGATGGAGTTCGTGGTTGTTCAGGCAACGGGAAACGCTGCCAAAAGGGTTTTTACCAACTTTCTGGTCTTTCAGCGGCTTCTTTCCTCTGAGACATTTCTGCTTTTCGGTAACTGCTTTTGCCGTAAGACAGACTTTATGACTGACGGTGAACCAAAGATTTGATAAACTTTGTTTATACTGAATCTCCGTTCTAGTTTCCATTTGACTCCTATTCTTTGCTTCGCCGCCTTTAATGTAAAAAGGAGTGGAAAATATAGTAATCGACCATTAGTAGGCTAGAGCTACCTTTACACCCCTGCAGGTAGGTTCTGACCAGTGCGCCTGTGTCTTGCTGGGAATGACGGCCAATTGCCCTATGCCGAGCAGCAGTTAGAGGATGCTCAGTTGGAGCTTGAGGCGGCTGAGACCACTCTTTGAACGGCCAAGGCTAAGAGGCTAGCCACTAGAGTTCTAAGATTTGGGGAAATCTTCCTCGATTTGTGGAAAAATGTGCTTCCGGCTGCTGATGGGCAGCAATTTCTGTACGACTATTGCTTCCGGACCCAGAAGTCAGTGATGAATGGGCCAACTGAAGAAAGCTTTTGGTGGAAGTGCACTTATGCTCTCCCGCAGTGGTACTTTTGCGCAATCTGCTATGAGCTACACACCCTGACATAACCTCACGAAGTTCAGAGCTTCACTGTTAAGAACTTCCGGGGCTCCATAGGTAAGGCAGAGCTGTATCTCTTCTGTTCATTTACATGCAAGAAAGCTGAAACTTGCCTGAAGGCCCGGAGAGGGGCGAATTACTTTTGGTTGGGCCATCTCATGTAGAGGATCAAAAGCTGGACTCCGGTAACTGCAAACGCATATCAAATGCGCCCGAAAGGTTTCAAATTAAACTAGGTTTTGCGTGCGCTATTATTGGAGGACCGCAAATTTCTGACATCGTCGGTCTACTGCTAGACACGGGAGCTGATATGTCTCAAGTTCGTTTGGATTAGGCCAAGCCTCTCGGATTGGCGGGTGAGGAATCAAAGGTAAACTCGAGCTTTCCTGTAGGCGATATCTGTAAACCAAATGAATCGCAACTAGATTATTGAGTGTAAAGTTCACACGAATCCCAAAGCAAAACAAAGTTGATTCGTAGCTCCTATGGTATTGAATTGGATGGCACAAAGGTGAAGTTATATACAGGCCCAAATGGGCGGCTCAATTGTCCGGACAGTAAAGCCCAGAGGTTTGACTTCAGTGTGCTGAGAAAGACAGTCAAAGCGGTTGGAGGCCAAATGGAAGCAACTCAGGTAAACAAACAAGAGTGTAAAAGCACGCTGTATGGAGCGGGTTGAAAAGGCAATGTCAAACGCAGCCAAAGCCCATGGAATAATTGTGAGGATTTTCAATATACATCCTTAATGACGCCGGCCCAGGTCGGCCCGCGAAAGAAGCCTCCTGAATTTAACGATGTGAAAGTAGTTCCCATCTCACTTACCGGAATCCTGCTGTCAATTCCTTCACTTACTAACCCTCTTCGTTGGTCACTTCTGCTGCAAATGGCGGGACCATGGTATTCATAATTTCAGTAATCTACGGTGCATTGACCCTGAATTCCGCTGCCCATTTTGCCAGAGGCTTTTCATGAGATGCACACCAACGAACATACGATAAAAGGGCAGACTTCCTGGGATATAAAATTTTGGTAATCGTTACCATTCTGTATATTCAAGGGGGAAAACCAGCTGTTTGAAAAACTGGCTGAAGTAGTTTCGCTGACATGTCATGAAAAGACGTCGAATTTAGCTGTATTTATAAAAGATATTTAGATGTCCCGCAGAAGTTGAAGGTCAAAAAATGGATTAATGAGGTAAAACTAAAGTGTAAAATATTTTAAGGTAAAAGAAAATAAGTTTTCGAATAATAATCAGCATGAAACACGAAATAAGGCGAGAAGCATTTAATCAAACGCCAACGAAGAACCTACACGATTGAAATGCAAAAAGGAGCTTCTCATAGTGGGTTTGCTTAGGAAGGATGAAACAACGTATGCTTTGTGAAGAGCAAGGAAAAGTTTTCCGCAAACTTCGGAACTTCTTACAAAGTGATTCTACATGTTTGGCTTTTTTAAACAGTCCAAAGTGAATTTTGACAAATTTCTCTTCTGTTTCCTTTGCGCAAGATTCCAAGAAAAGAGAAAAGGTAAACTTCGGCGAGTTTGAGATAAACAGGTCAGCCTGAAGTTGTTTGAGTGATGAAATGGAATATAAGGCAAGATCACTCAAACCGTGGCAGTCTGCAGTCTGCAGTCTACTTTTTCCGTCATAAATTGTTCTCGGTTAGAATCGCCAAAGTAAAAACTACCACAGTCCCCTATTAGTAGGAGATGCTCTCTGCTGTTTTGGACGCATTCTCCGTTTCTTCAGTTTTCGTAATCTAAAACCACTCAAGAACCCGTCTAGTACACAAGGCTCCATTTGACTGTAAACGTCAAAAGTCATTTTTTCTGGAAATCCCTTCAGTATATTGTTATAGTTAGCAAAAGGAAATCTTCGACAAGTTTGAGTTCTTCAGCGGTCTATAAAGACTCTTGAAGCATTCACATCTCTGGATTTATGACATGCGAAACAAAAGTTTGTTTTTGGTCAAACTTGGAATGCCTCTTGTGTGATGAGACGGAAGCATATCCGAAGCATCCTTACTGTTATGGGGAGCCTTTACTAGCATACCCGCTGGTAACTCAGCCCCCTTTAAGTTCTATAAGGTGGAAGCGCCTCTTTGACAGATAAATTTGTAGTCCTATCCGTTTCCGTCACTTTCTTATGGTTAACTGTTTCCCTTTCTTTCACCTTCACTGTCGCCTACATGGCATGTCTCTTTCATCGTCGCGTCTCCTTAATTTTCCCAGCAGCACTTTGGTAATTCTTATCTGACGAATCCCAGAGGGCGTCAAGTAAAATTTATTTGTTACTCTCCAGAGTAATTTTATGATTTGTCGATCTTGGTGGTGTACACACCCACGAACAAGCTTTGTTGCATCGTAAAACCAATGGAAATCGATCCGAGAAACAAAAAGCGCCGAGTAAACGAAGACTGATAAATCGTTTGTGGACCATGGATAGCACGTAACGGCGGGGCTGAGTAACATTAGCTACTTCAGTCACCAGCTGGCACCAGTACCGAACGGAGACATGGACCGGAAATGACGGCAAACGTAGGACTAACAGACAAGGGCGCTTTTTTGCTTTTTGGTGGTCTCACTTCTTAGGAGGAGCACACAAACAAATACAATCACAGACGTGCAACTGGTCCATCATGCCGTCACAAGGGAACCATACACCCAACCCAAGCAACCCGAAACATCGCGTGGAGTGGGAACTAGATTTGAGCTGTACACCAATCAACCATGACAATAAGCTTTATCTCAAGATTACTGCTTAATCAGTTGCAAATTCTACGACCATAAGACCACCACTAACACTGAACCATAGGCGGCTCATCAAGCTTAGATAAGAAAATCAACGTAAATTATGGACTGCTATCTTAATAGCGCCAGTTATTGATAGTTACTGCTCAGCCATTTTGAAACCAAAGCTTTATTCTGTCTAACGAACCACTGCTTCCAACAAACATATTTTGCGAACGTCTCGTCGTAAAATAGAGGGCGACCTGTGTATCAGTATCTCTAAAACCAAGCCATCCCTGTCAAAACAAACCTCGCTGACATCTCCCAGGGGCCCGTGATTTCTATGAAAATCACCCGCAACCATCAATATCAGATCACCTTGTTTTTTTCCTGACAGCAGTCTATCTGTGTCTTCCTCTCGAAGGCGACGCGTATTTCACGTTCCGTCGTTTCCAAAAGGTGTCAGCTAACACCTGAGCCCTCCGTCATAGCTTCACAGGAGGCTGAGGAAAATCCGTGCTACCTATCGGCTTTCCCCTACTTCCCATCAACAGAATCCTATTAGGTGGTACCACCTTTAAACCCTCAGCATCTTCTGTTGGAGGGGGCAAGGGTTTATCAATAATTATTCTTGCGACCCCTATCAAAGCGCCAAAAAGATCTCGCTCGTCACGTGCTGACTATGAAAACTTGCTGGCAATATAATTAGAACCAACTATGTCATCCTCCCCCAAAAGCCTTCTCCGTGACTTGAACTATGTTAGCCAAATACCACTCCTCCTTCCGTTCCACCAAAAGACTACCAATTCTATTTTATTATATGTTGCGGAGACTGATAAATAGTTCAGCCTGCCCTCCTTTGAAATTGCTACCACTATTATGACCTTTTTGCTTTGATGGTTCTGTCCTATCCACTAACCTTATTAGAACGTGAATGGAGAAATCAGTAATGAGCGAGTGCTTTACTTCAACATGGACCAACCTGATGCTAATGCAAATGAGCAGGTAACCTTATCGTTTCTCTTCCACTCATCCAAGCTTAACGTAATACAGTAAACATTTACTTGGTACTCGCTGAACCGATGCCCTGCCCTGTAAAATCCGAAACATTTGGCAAATCCTAGCAAGCTCTTGTGTATGACCTATGTGGCCTTCAAGCACGCGATAATATATCTAACGGTTGGATCCGGTAAAAGAAGTTCGCTTGGCAGAATTACCGGGTTTCGTAACTTTGGATGAATTCCTTCATTGAAGCCGCCCACCAACGCACAACAGCTTGTCCGTGATAACTGGATTTACTTTCTTCTTTGGTTTTCATTCAGCCGTACCCTATCAGACTTCCCGATAACAGGCACACTCTCGGCACCTAGTGAGAACATTTCTCGCTGAATTAGCTCAAGCACCTCAAAGCGACCGCTCTTGATCTTCGGCACATTCAGGGAACCCGAAGGCAACGCCATCCCAGACAAGCCTCCTACACGTATTAAGAGACTTAGTTTGAAAAGTAGGATCCAAGCCACCGACTTGACGACTTTTTACCTAGATGAGCACCGTTTTAAGTACACCCAAATTGAAGATCGGGTCAGTTTGCGCACTATCGCTCTCATCCTAGGTTCCCCTAATTCCTTTGAGGTCTGCAAGTTATGCTGCCCAACAGGCACCGCCAGCCCCGCACCTGCAAGAACGTGCCTCCTTGGAATCATGAGTTCCTGCTGCAGTTTAGCTGAGTTATACCTGTGGGAACAAGTCAGCAGGGTGGTCTTTCACAGCCACGTGCCGCCACTGTGTCGAAAGCGAACTATTTCGACTTCTCGATGGTACGTTTGCCACAAAAATGGAGGCAAGCTTCTATTCACCTCTGTTGCATAGCGGAATAACTGCAGAATCTGTCCGAAAGAAAGTCTCAGGCTGGTAGTACTATCTCCCTCTTGATAACATTTACATGCAGAACTGTAATTACATTTGAAAACAAGCCTGGATGCAGTATATCTACTGATTTTGAAGGCGTCTCTCTTGACTTGGCCAGTGTCGTGAATCAGAGCGATGACAGACTCATGTTCATGAAAATCAGATACCTACCGAACCGTATCTGAACTCCGGTGCTCCGCAAAAAATGAAGCCCAACAAAGGCTTTGGACTCAGTCCCTTGGGAATGCCATCCTAGCATAAGAACCAGCTGCGCTCCTTCAATGATAAATTTGCACTGTTTCCACTGATCAGGCTTTTCAGATCCTGGCGGTTCATCCCACCCACGACCCCGTTTGCAGAGCTTTCGGAACAAACTCCTTACGGGTAAAACATAGGGTCCGGCCAAGCCTAAATGGTAATATGTTGCACCCAGCTAGGACGAAAACAATCTTTGCTTCTCCGATGGATCCTAAATCTGACGATGACAAACGGAGCAGTTAGTTTCCCTGTCCCATTCTGATCTCAATGTGCGCCGTGTCTGTAGGGCTTCTGTATTTAGTTCCCCAAATGGCTTGTCCTGCTCCGAAAAAGCTGTTCTGATAAGGGCAGTACGGTGATCGCTCGCCCACATGGTCAGTTCAAGTCCACCTCGCGATAACGGATGCGGCTACCCCTCTACCAACGTCAACGCACAAGGGTCTCTTTTCGTCGTGATAAGTCAGGCATCTACATAAAAACTATGCTTCACAGCCTCTGATACTCTAGGGTTGTAATAGGGGCCAAATACCCCTGCAACCTTACTGAGGGTATGACTTGCGCAGAAAGGTGAAGAAAAATCTTCAAAATGGGGGAAAATCCTGCTCAAGCTCTACGGGCACCCACAAAGTATAATCGTTCAGCCACCACAAGAATCTGGGCGTATTTAAACATGTCCCCGATATCCGCACAGAAAGCTGTGGCTGCTTGTCGGAATAATATCAAAATGGCAATTAAACTGGTTACTGTATTCGGACTGCAAAAAGTGACAATTGAGAGAACAACCCCGATAAGCTGCTGTGAGGTATAAGACCACCTTTAGTTTGTATATTTCTTGGGGCTGGCTACAGCTTGAGCATGTTATTACCATACTCCATTATATTCTCGATCTCATCGACAGCCCAGGTAGAATAACCCCTTCTCAACAACAGTGGACGACGGACGAATACCTCTCTATCAATTCTATATCTTACCTCAGCATTCCATGCAATATCAGCAGGCGGTGCAACGCCATCGTTCTGTAACGAAACCTGTGCAATATGCCACCCTTCCATTGAGAGCCCGCGCAAAAATGCCGTCCTGATGTTTGAGTGAACTTTCTACCTTATCCACCACAGGCCTGTCTTCCCCAGACGGCGCAGTTTCAACTAAGGCATTGTCCTCCAACTCCTGACCATAAAATCAGGCAAGATTTTGCCCTGTCTCACACGGTCCTGTACAAAGCGAAAAAGCATTTGAACAACCCCAATGAAAAATATATAGTCGCCCTCGATGATCGGAGCGTAAACTCTTCCACCATTTGTACCGTCCCTGGCTTAGGGGTCCGATATCGCCTTGCAGGCTTCAAACAAGTAGCTAGAGCGGTTTTGTTGTATTGAGGCCAGAAAGCCGATGAGGCTACAAAGATCACGTAGGTTCGGTTCACAATCAATATCACAAACTTCCTGGACGTTCTTATCCAGTCCAGAACAAAGAAAGGCAGCAAATGTTTTGAGAACATTTTCTATGACAGCAACTGGATCCAGGCAGCCCAAATGCCATAAAATTCCCAGCGCTGCCGAAAAACTAGCCGACTCGTTACTGTATGTCAAAAACTGTTCATCCTCTGGGGGGATGGTGCAGTAATTGGTAATCTCGTCCAAAAGAGCTCCCACGATAGTTTGTTGCTAACCAAAATGTTCTCGCAACATCCCTCTAGTTCTTTTATATCCTTCTTCTGTGGAATAAACTAAACACCCATGTATTGAATCCCTTGCCGCTCCCCTATAATGACGAAACAAGTCAGGCCGTGACTGTCGCCAAAGGTGCGCGACTAAATCTGATGTTCAAACTGACGGAGGAATATAACGTACTGCACCACGGAACCATCACAACGCCTAAGTGGTTATAACTGAATTAAATTAGGTTTTCCGAGTATGTTCCACTCTAGATTGCAAAGGCGAGAAGATTCACTGGTCTCATCTCCAGAACCTTCCGGCTAAATGATTGCAAACTGCTCACTTACAAGTCTCACGCCAGGCCTCTCCTTGAATGCTGTCCTGTTATCTTCACCAACATGATGAAATCCGACCACATTTCTCTGGAGTCCGTGCAACGTCAGTTTACCAAACAATTAGTGGGATTTTCCTCCTGTTTGTGTTACAAGGATCGATGCATCCTACTCAGTCTTGACCCTCTATGGCTGCGTCGCATGAAGCTCAATTTGTGCTTCCTGTTTAAGCTGTACCACCGTACGGCCTTTTCGTGTACTGAACCTATTCGTCTCACTCCCTCCACGAATTATGCCCTACGCCATTGGTCATTGCAGTTCTCTGTTCCTAGATCAAAATTAGCGTTAAGATCTAACTTCTTCCTTATAAAATACTCAAAGTTATGGAATAAACTCCCGCTAAACATCCGCGAGAGTGTCTCAATTTCCCAGTTCAGAGGATCGCTGAATCACTTCTTGACTGTTCCCAATGTGATCCTTCTTACCGGCCAGACCGTCACCGAAGAGGTGGCCTACGAAAACGGGTTTGATTACTAGGATTATTGCACCAGAACTTTCATTTCTCGCCCGATGACAAAAGCCAGTGCAACCATTTCTCCTTACGTTATATTGCAAACAATCTGTACCACGGTAGCTACAGTTTGCTGACTTTTGTAACTATACCCAGTTTAATGCTTGCCGGTTCTCCTAATTTTAAACAATGTTCGTGTTCTATTGCCAATCAAAGTTCTTTAGCTTTAGATGTCTCTGCAGCAAATAGGTATGTGGCTTTGGATCCCAGGACACTGAGTTCCGCCGTCTACCACCTTACTCGACCCTTCACTCCTTTTCCGTTCATTTTAGCTGCCACCACCAGCCCGGGTTTTATGTCCGAGCTCATTTCGCTTCTTTAATCATCTCATTTCAGAATCTCTTACCCCAGAGGCATGCCTGCTAGTACCTACTTGGTGGCCTGTCATCTCGTCTAATCTCTGTATCTACCATCCACCAACCACTATCATATTCCCTCTTATACACCACACTATTTCCCATCAGCTGAGCTAGAATCATCTACACCAGCTAGCCCGGAATGGTCTCTGATGGTCTTAGGCATGGTCTCGTGCTGTATGAGACTGATTCACGTATGCCAGCTCGTGCTTTACAACGTTCGCTGTCCTACTCCGTGTGTTTGCATAGTCACACTCTGCATTTTCCCAGCCCATGCTAGCGAAACCCCTGATGTCAACGGCACCCATACCATAGCGTCGACCGAACGTGGGGAAAACAGACCACCCCCAGCAGTTGCGAAAAAAAGGCAATTACGCATAAAGTACGATCGGGCGGAGGGGCTATGGAAAGTTCCTGTGTGGGCTCAACCACCCCTCCGTTAGGAAACAAAAAAAAACAACGAAAAAAGGACAGTAGAAACAAAAATGTCCCCGTGGGATCGATTCGATCTCCAAATACAACTGACATCGGGCTGTGAAGGAATTGGACAACCTTCATCTATGGGTATGTCTCCCATCAGCTCAGACCTGATCCTGCGAAAGGGGAAACCCCACATCACCCCTGTTCGCTCGACAAGCTTTTGGTTTTCACGCACGAGACTGACTGGGGTCACAGTGTACTGGACTCTCCAATTACGTTTATCCACCCCCCGCTCTAAGTTTCAACCACCCCGTACCCTCCCTAAGCGCACCTAGCATGCATGTTGACGTCAAATACAATTGCTACCATAGCCCTGACTTTCAACCCATTGACCTGGACAGCGTGTAGTCGTACCTGACGAATAACGGCAGCCACGGTGAGGCCCGGAAAAGGAGAAATAGAGAAAAGAACATAGTGGAAACCGGTCACCTTTTCCATCCATACCCCCCCCCCCCATCTTTCGTCATTTTCCTCAGAAATCGGCCTTCTCAATGTCCTAGCATCCAAGCCACGTTTAGGTTTACAACCCTACCTAACAGTAACCACAGCCTTCGGCCAACTACAATCACTACCGCAGCCTGGACTTTAGGCCCACTGACATAGATAACATATGGAGGCAACAAATGACCAACACCTGCCTCACTTGAGTCTACAAAAAATGAACACGGAGAACTGTTCATATTTTTCCATTCCCTGCTTACTATCTCTCCTCACTCTTATAACAAATACGATATTCAAGCAACCACCAAGTCATGAGATTTCCCTGCTCACATTCAAATTAAATCTTAGTTGGCCGGCACCACCGAGTAGGAGCACAGAACAACATACGTCCACGTTTATGTGCATGATAACAATTTTCTCTAGCGCATCACCACCGATGCCCTAGTGGTTCTTTCTGCATTCTTGCTTAATTGCTCTTCAGAACTTCTAAATGCGCGCAAACCTTTTATCCTTTGAAATGCAGACGCAGCAGCCCACCCGGTTTACGCTATCTTGCAGGCCTGAAGTAGTACTTATCAATCCTACGTTATTTAAACTCTCGAATTTAAACCCAGACCAAAATATGAAATGTGCCGCCGACCGTCCATATAAACCCAACCAGTTCATTACTAACTGTCGCCATTTATTATCATCACTCAGCTGGAACCAAGTCCAGACTGCTTACATCATTTATTTCAGGTCTGTCGTCGTCCACTCTCTCCGGCTCCACTTTCGGTGACCAAGGTCCACACCTCGACCCGTACTGACAGAGACCTAAACGGAACCTTTTATACCAAACGGGATTGCAATCGAGCCACACGACCTAAAACACTCCAAACTGCTTACCATTAGATTGACAGGCGTCTTCTGACGCAACACCTCTGCCATTGATGTCACTGCTGGAGTCTTCACAAATGACAGTTCACAAGCTACCTTCTACTGATTGACTGACACGTCCCTTACCCCGCCTGATGGTCTATACCCACGGGATGCTGCACATCACCCTAGTCTCATATGAAACAATCCAACGACAGAGCCAGAATACGCAACACAGGAATTTTTACTCATTAAATTTCGATACGCCATCCGAAAGCAAGTCCGCTTATCCCCCTCCCCATCCGTGGTTCCCAATGATGACGCCGAATATCACTGAGAATCAATAAGTCAATATATTTTTGTCAGCTCAACAGAACAATAAAGCGCGAGCCTACGCCGGGGTTTTTCACTCAGTTTTCTTTTACAAGATTTCATTTTCTTTTGATGGTTACCCGGCTTGAAATTGACTCCTCACCAATTCAAGGCCTTCAAGTTGCGCTCCTTTTTTTCTGAATGATACGGGTTATTGATGCTGAACCTAAACGCACCTTTTATATGGATTGTTGTCTCCTCCACATTCATCAACGTTTTCTAGTCCACTTCCACGCAGTTTGTTCATGTCTCCTCTTTTCATAATGCACTCCGTTTATTGAGGCCGGGAATATCCGTCATTCCGGGCCATCGTCGTCTTCACAGTGAGCCATTCTCCTCATATTCACCAAAGTTCACGAGTGTACTCCCATTCATTTCTTTCATCTCTTCATGTTCATAACTTATTCCGTTCATGAAACCCCAACAGGCCTCCGTTATCCACAGCTTGCACTATTTTGGTTTATAACGCATCCTTAGCGCTATATTTCCACGACATATTTTGCATTCCCACGGGCCACCATCAACCAACCCGAATTCGAAACCAAACCGTATTTGCCGCGCGAACCATTATAATTTCGGTCGATTAAAGCCAGCTCTAGCTGCGCTGCTCTGCCTCTGACGATTTCGACTAGCTTTCCTGAAATTCTTCTATAGTTCATTGTTTTGAGTAACGTTGTACACCATGATCATGCGCTTGCGCATGCGTCTCGACCATGGTCGAGAAATATACCATTTTTATTATATTATTATTGCGGTAAGTCGTCGACGAACGCCGAGAATAGTATTAGGCCCAAGACCGAGCCCCGCGGTACTCATGTCACTCAGAGCATGATGA
Organism: Fasciola hepatica; assembly: GCA_948099385.1. Taxonomy (NCBI): domain Eukaryota; kingdom Metazoa; phylum Platyhelminthes; class Trematoda; order Plagiorchiida; family Fasciolidae; genus Fasciola; species Fasciola hepatica. The sequence continues at coordinate 2,964,303 of CANUEZ040000167.1, forward strand.
TGCTATCTTCGCGAAGTGGGACCTCCCGTTCTGGAAGTCTTCGATCTGCATCAGCAACTGTTTTGACACTCCTAAAGATCTCGACTCGTCTAGTAGGCGGCTGCTCGACACTTTGTCGAAAGCTTTGCAGAAGTCAACGTAGATAACGTCCGTAGTGCCCTCCGCAAGCGCCTTATGTTCGTTTGGCAGAAAAATGTTAGACGGGGGAAACTGGCCTTTTCGGAGACCATACCTCCTGTGGTTGAGAACTTCATGACTATCGAGGTATTGTTGCGGTTGCGCCGAGACCAGAAGTTCCGTTTCCTTTCCGACCACACGCGTGAGACTAACTAGACGGTAGTTCACAACTTCCGCCTTTTGGTGGCCCTTGAACACCGGGATGACAACGGCATTTTCCTAGTAGGGTGACAGCTTGGATTGTTCCTTCGAGTTGCTAAGCCCTCTCGTGAGTGATTAAACGATGACTTTAGATAGATCCTCAACGACTATTGGATGGACCCCGCCCGGAACAGATGACGCACATGGTCGAAGCCCTCGCAAAGCATTGGCAAGGTCCTCCGCCACTGACGATTGCCTCACCACGTAATTGCACCCTGTGGAGGCTGGGATGAATACACCTCCCTCCGTGGCACGAACATCAGCCTAGTGTAGCACCCGGTATGCTGCTTCATCGCAATAGGAGTCCGGGATGGCTCCATCATATAGCAGCTTTGGAATGCTACGGCCATACTTAGTCCTCCCTCTCAGGTATGCAAATGGCCCTTTTGCTGCCGAGAAGGAATTGGCTGCAAGTCACTCTTCCTATTCCCGCCTCCTCTTAGTCTCCAGCCTTATACACCAGTTTTGGATACGTTTGTGGTCACTATTTCCCAAGCCGGGGATCGAAAATGTCGCCAAGCCTGGTCTCGTTTTCGCAACTGACCACGTAGTTCCTTGTCAGAAGGTGGCAGCCCATTATCACGACTTCGTTGCCTGTGTGCAGGCGCTAACTAGCCCACTGATGGAGTTACTTCCCATTTGAAGGAAATTCAGGCTTCATCCACCTGATGAATAAAGTTGTGATCCTATGGTTGGACAGCGGCAGCTTTTTCACCTTCGTCAAGAGATACGTGTCACGAGTTTAGTCGGCTCTGCGGTTTCTGATAAACGAACGCACCGCACCTATATAGTGGACAACCAGCATCGCGTAGTCACCGAGGTCCAATGGCGGCAGATGTTCCGTTCCATCTGTGTCGAAAGTTGGCGGGGAAAACACCAGGCTAAAAATAGATACCTCTGCCGCCTGAATTCTGGCCGGTTCTTACGCACGCTGATGCGGGACGAGGGTACACACTGTTTCACGCAGAAAACGAGAGGGCCTGTCAGAGGATATATTCCATCTGCTTAATACCCGAGAGGAGTGTTACAGTCTCCAAAGGCCAGAAAGTGACCGCCTGTCGCCTACCGATGGATGGAATCCAGGATACCTTGCATGTAGGGCACCGGAGCACGAAAGATGACCCCAAGCACCAAGTAGCCACTGGTGGAGAGTCTTGCTCTGCACCACAGAGCATCTCTTTACCCACAGTGGTACACGTGTGTATCAATAAGTATGAAGGTACCCCAAGTTTTGCGTACATGAGAGCGCCCCCTCCACCTTTTGTACGAATTCGATCTACGCGAAACAACACTTGTCCAGAGAGGGAGACTTGTGAGTCCCGAATATCAACCATTTGCTACGTCTTGGTAACAGCTAAAATAGATTGGGTTGCAGCAAGCAAAACAGCCTTTTTCATCCCTTTTTGTTCAAAAATCCACATACACCGGTTATCAGCAGCCTGGTGGATGCCGTCCAGGTGTCCTCCGCCCGAAAATCGTCTACTTTTAGCGCTGAGCGGGCTCGCCATTGGTTTCTGCCAGAGTATCTGTAATCTCCTCCAAACCGCAGAAACGTCCAGGGTGCAAAGGTCCATATCACCTTTCATCCCTCTCATCCTAATTTCTGCAAAGGCCTGGCTCATTTTTGGACGATCCTCAGGAGGACAACCCTGGTGTACAAGAACAATCTCTTTCTTAAGGCGGTAAGGCCGTCTGAGAATCTCTCTCACTTGATCTTGAAAACAGAGAACAAATTGAGGATCCCGCGGTTCTTTGGACTGTTGAAGCTTCCGGAGTCTGAATGTCACTCTGACCGGACTTGCTTCCGCCAGTCCTGCTTCATCTACAGTAAACAGCTTGGTTATGGTCGGCCTGGATTGGCCAATTGTTAACTGTATATTTCTTGGCCATGGTCAAGACATGCTCAAGGCAAGATCAGAGAATACAGCAGTACATAACTATGCGAGGAAATTCACAAGTTCGAGACTTAAGAATCACACATTAATCGAAATAAAACAGTAAACCCATGTAGAGTTTGAGTGAGCCAAAGTAGAGATGACTAGCACGGAAATTGTGAACCGGTTTGAAAGCCGGGGAGGGCACTGTGGATAGCCAGACAAACGCGGAAACGCTGATATAAGCAATACTGGAGAATGCTAAAAAGAGCAGCGATTGCAAGGACCGGTAGAGCAATAGGCTTCGGACATCACAAAGTAGACAGCGAGTTGGGGCAGAAGTAATACGCCATTTGCCTTGTGGATGCTGGAGACTGGCTGCGACGAGTCACGGCGTCCAGAAAAGGATGCGAGGGTGTACCAACTGGATATTCTGACGGCCACTAACGAGTAACCGGGCGGGAGAGTTACCGAAGGAAAAGAATGAAAGTAAAATCCGCATGGAGCTATCAAAGTGCAGTCAGAGATGCCAGCGAAATATAGAAGATTGATCCAGAATTGGGTAATAATTGAAGAAGGAGCCTGTGAACTAAATGCAAGTGAGTCAGAGAAGATAATAAAACAGACTTCTTTGTGTGGTTGTTTTCAGTGTCATTAGAAATTCACATGAAAGCAATGAGCTTCACGAGAAATGCAGTGAACTTTTGAAGAGTACTAAGGGTATGTGGATGCAGAACGGACTTTTAAAGAAGAACCGTTGAAGAAACAGACTAGTGGAGACAAATGCTATTGATGCGCCTAGGCAGAAGTTGGAAGGGTGTAAAGATACATTTTCCTGTAAACGTGATAAAAAGAAATAGTAACCAAATTCTGGTTGGCTACAGGTGGCTGGTATTCTGTTTCATAAAGATCTTGGTTGCGGGTGATAGTATATAGAATGGTGAGGGCAGCAGGCAAAACGGGGATTGGTTGACGAAATGGGCCGATTAGGTTGGGAGCGCAGCGGCAAAGACCGGGTTCCGGTCATTGGTTTCGTACTGCAAAGCAGAATGAATTGAACTGTTTGAATAGAGTACCGGGGATAGATGTTGAGCGGGTGTCGGGTGATGAATGGCGTCAGGAATCAACCCTGCGATCCGGTGAAACTCACATGAGGGATTGTTACTCCGGTTGTAGGATTATGATCACCGTGTGCGGAGACCCATGTAAAGTCAGCAGGCGAGAGTATAGGTTTAAACTATTGTCAATCCGACTGACCAAATTATTTGGTCCCTACGGTAATCCAGGAGTAACTTCAAGTTGGCCGATAGCTACCCCACTAACCAGTGCGAGTGTTCCCGCTGTGGGTTATGGTTACCGTTTTATTAGAAACAAGACAATGAATCTTTTGCTATCTGACGGCCAGTGGGCGGATCCGTGGGGGATCAGCGGATGGAGACTGATAGTTTTCCAGGGTAGTTGAGTGATAGTAGAAATATAGGGAGATATCAAGCAGAAGCTTAACGAGGGTGCAAAATAATTCAGTTGTTAAATGGTAGATAAGGAAAGGACGCCTATTTTGGAACCAGGAAGAAAACAACAGAAGAGGGTGGGATCAGTGGGAGGAATCAGAAGAAGGAAGATAGCTGTCTGGTCGGCGCACCAGCTGTAGTCGAGGGCGGCAAATAGTGGAAAGGAAAGTAAATACTCGATGTTAAAGAGAGGCATTTTCATTTGGAATCCAACGTGCTGGTACCCCGCGGGTCATGAGGAACCAGAAGTATAAAGATTCCGGTTGGAATGGGGGCTTACCTTCTTATAAACATATGCACAGATAAGTGAGTCTTTGTTACCTAAGAATAGCGATCTGCGTGGTAAGGCTCCAGTATAAGAGAAAAGGGCAAGAAAAGCAAGATGAAACCGCTGAGTTCTAACCTGAGACAGGGGGATCAAGTGAAGGTAAGCACCTGTCAATATAGGACAAAACGGTTTTTTTTAAGGGAGCCAGTGTCAGTAGACATTTAGGTTGGGTAATTGAGTTAACAACGTAGCAGACAAGTCACCTCTGACTCCGGTCATCACTATTCAGTGCCGAGGCTCGGGCAGAAAACAGGAAGGGTGAATTGTGGATGGTAAACCATAAAAGTTCGATGAATACGCTTCCCATTCCGCCGACTAATACAGGTGAGGATTAGCCAATAGCTGCGAACCGGAGGCGAATCAATACCGTGGTGCGTCAGAGCAGAGGCTACATAGTATAGCTATTCCAACTGTGTATTTACTACTGCATTAGACAGCAGCAAGCTGGTTAGGAGTTTTACAGGAAGCCCGAAATGGTTGAAACTGAGAAAGGCGGGGTCGGCAAACATACGTGGAGAGCTCGGGCGGCTTGCTATCACCCCGCACGGGTGCGGACAAAAGGAACTGGAGGCTACCCTAGAAGCTTGGGGTTTCCCGTATGCAGGGTCGCGCCCAGGCTGTTATCAAAAGGAGGCAGAGAGCATTGGCCTGAGACCTTTCAAGCCGGGAGTGTTCTTTCGTTCTATCCTTCACGAAGGAGTGGGGGAGCAAATTTACGCTGTAGGGTGATGTTCCTATCTCTCCTTGACCAGCCTACTCTTACACGCTGCCCATTGGGTCCGAGGCTGATAGGGGTGGCTGCTTCACCCTATTGCGAGGTTGCCGCAGACTAGATGTCAAAACCTCCAGGAGTGTTGCTGCCACAATCTGTAGTAGGAAAGGATAGAGGATGGAACGATCACTCAGATAACAGCGACTTTCGTGGGACCATCACTTGACCGCTTGCTTCTGCCAATAACAGAGTCGAATGGGTTCCAGTATAAATTCGAGCCATCTGTTGGCTGTACCGCCGATTACGATATGCTGGGTAACTTTATGGGCATGACGATGTTGGTGAAAATTATTGACACTGGCCGCCAGCCATCGACTTAGCATTGGGTGATTGGCACAGATAAAGCAATGAGCTCCAGCCAAGAGTCACAGGCTGCAGATGAGAGAACGGAGTAGTTGTAAAGAACTAGGATTCAGTAAGCCGAGCACCAGGCGTAACAGCGAGTCAAAGTCAAGTGACATCTACCGGAGTGGCATTTTTCTAACACAGTCTAGATCTGGTTAATAATTGCGGGCTAAGTAGAAGTATGCAAATTAGAGTGTAAGATGGCTCCGTCGGATAAAGGAGGAGTGCAGCATATACAAGAATTTATATACATGTGTTTATCTGCATATATGGGCGTGATTATCAGGCGGGTCAAGAGAAAGGGGTTGAAAGCAGAAGGCTGTGACCCGTTGTAGTCTAATAACAAAGACAGTCATCGTGTGCTTCATCTATGTTTATGCCATTGCCGATCATGCCGATTACAGAAAGGCATCTTGGATTCTGCCTGGTGCCCCCTTAGATGGCTGTAGCGTGTGACATGACCGCAGCTAGTCAGGACGCTTATTCCAGAGGCTATGATAGATAACCGAGGGATATCTGGATCTGATTGAAAGCCTGCATGGGGGGGGGGGTTGTAATGGTGAGTTGTCTGTGATGGAGAAAGCAGGGGATCTCACTGGAGTAACAGAGTGGGTCATCAGATGGGTGGACTTTAGAGTGCAGAAGGTTGAACAGAAATTAAAGATTGAGCTTGGTACGACGTAACCATAGAGGTTTCAGCCGGAGAACTTCGCATCTACCTTTGTAGTTGAGATTGGAAGAGGGGACAAGTAATTTTCCGGTGAAGGAGAGAGGCACTTTCTCTATATTGACCCGGTCGGTCTTCCGCATCGGGGTAATGATCAGAGAGCAGTATTCCAAAGGCGACCCAGCGTGTGTCTTGAATATCAGGAGCTTGCTCTCCTGAGTGCCGTATGTTCCGAGGAAAGTGCAATCATCCTGCTTGCCTTGCCAATTTAGTCAACGTCTGTTCATGGAAGTTGAAGGAACATGGATAATAATAATAATAATAATGATAATAATGGTATATTTCTCGACCATGGTCGAGACGCACGCGCAAGCGCATGATCATAGTGCGGGCCCAGGCCTGTTACCATGTGAGTAGAAGGAATCGGCAGACCATTTACTGTGAGGGAGCCAGGTGGAACGTGGCATTTTTAAGACAGAAGAGAGCCCTTAGCTGCGGAAAACCTCACCAGAAACTGAGTACACCATTCGTCGAGAGACTCCAAGTCTGACAGGTTATCACTGACAGCTGAGTGCGGGGCATCCGCCTCAAATGCATAGACCAGCTTTATGTCGTCAGTTTAGAGGAATGTCATGCCATGATGCAATACTTGGAAAACGTCACTTATGTACACGAGAAATAAGAGAGGGCCTAGAAAGCTACCCAGCACGACCCCGCGATTAATTTGTTTGGGCTGAGAGGATGTTCCATTGACGATGACGGTTTGAGAACTTTCAGAGAGGCTAGGTGATAGCCAAGACAGAAGGGGGTCGGCGACTCCGTAGGATCTAATTTTTGGAGGTGAACGAGCGCGAGATACACGGTCAAAAACTTTAGTCGTATTGAGAAAGATGACGATGTTTGACTTGCTGCTTTCTGCTTTGGAAATGGTTGAATTGAGGAAGTCCATCTTCCACGTAAGGCACGAACGGGACTTTAGGAACCCAGGCTGGGCTGGGTTGATAAGACTTCGAGAAGTCAGAAAGTTTGCTAGCTGGTCCTTAACAATCCTCTCCATGAGCATGAAAACAATCGAAGTGTGGTTTATGGGGCGATAGCTCCCCGGATCATGCAAAGGACCATATCCTTGTTGTGGAATTATACAGAACGCTTTCCACTGAACCGGGTGAATTCCGAACAACATAGATAGTGCAAAGAGGTTCAGCAACAGGATTGCTAGGTCAGGTCCCCGAAACCGAAGTATTGCAGACGGAAGGTCATCGAGCTCCGGATGTTAGGAGGGTTTTGTGTTGGCTAGGAATTCCCTGATTTTGACTGCGGTAAATGTTACCGTTGGTATCGCGTCCTGCGTGATCACAGGACAGCAGAGCAGCGGACGGTTAGTGTCTGTAGTAAGGAGTGAGGCGAAACGGCAGTTGAAATCCTCGGCCATATCTTCTGGAGAATGAAGGTGGGTGTCATTTTGGTTAAGGAATAAGACATTGTTTTCGGTGCTGCGCGAGTTGCGAGATTTTGGCAGTCTTGAAAGAGGTCTCTTATTATGAGGCTGTTGTATTGCAGTCTTTTCTTGCTTTTTGGGTTTATTCTCGGTTGCTGCATAGAGATCACGACTGAGTTGGCTTATTCTGAGTGTCAGAGAGAAATCGCTATTCCTGAGGAATGAGTTCCGGAGCTTACAAATCTTCCGTCGATGTCTGCCAATTTTGGTAGTCTTGGCTCTGATATGCCTAACGGTTGAGGCACGAAGGTTTACAGAGGGAAACAACTTGACATAGAACACATCAGCTGCTCTTTGCGGATCGTAGGTGCGGGAGGCAGGTGACCTGTCCCGGTAAGTCAGTCTTTAGGTGCTTTGGTTTAAGATTTCAAGATCTTCAGGTAGGCGTGATTCTTGCGTAACGGTGAAATGACGTGACCGCTCTGCGGTTACTACCGGGAAGGTTTTGCGTGATGAAGTCGTCCATGCCAGGGAGGCTAAGAGTGAAACCTAAGTCAAGGATATTGTTGTGCCTTGTTGGAGTTGAGAAATGCTGTGTCTATCATGTAGTGTAAGGGAATCGGATAAATGAGAGGGGGCAGACATTGTATTTCAACAAACACCCGGAGTCGTCGTCCCCTGCCTTTGTTTTTGGACCTCGTTATAGAGTAGAAATGCACTCGAAAGCTCTAATGGTATGTGGAAAATTGGAGTAGGTAGAAGTAGGTGCTCGGTAGACGCACCCAGTATGCAAAACATTTCCAAGAATTTGGATGGAGAGTCAAAGAGAGTCACGAATACAGCCGAGCACTGGGTGGTGAAGGAGGGTGGTAGCAAAATTATGTTTAATGCATGCACGAAAACCACCGTCTCGGCAGTTCACTTCGCTCACTCGAAAGGAGTCATAGCCTACCACGGAGACAATGTCAGTTGAGATGTGATCGGCTAACCATGTTTCTGTCACCAAAACAATGTCAATGCTGGGAGCAAGTACATGTTTCCTCAAAGGATTAACTTTGCTCAACAGCGAATGGGAATTCAGCAGTAGAAGAGAAACTCTGCCTGTATTTTGGAGGTCACGGGGAGCTAGGGCTTTACGTAAGGGCAACGGACGACCATCAGGGCCGATTAAGCTTCCGGCAGCCGGGTTGTCAACCGGGATGGTGTCAACAGTGGGATAAATAACTTGGCTGGGGAGATTAGTAGGTGGGTTACATGGTAGTGGTTTGCAGGGTACGGTGCGGTCGTCTTTGTGGGATGCCTAATTGAAGGATGTCAAAACTATGGAGACATCAGAAGGGTGACTGCAGCAGGATGCACGTTGGGTGAGACGCTCCGGAAGACCAATGAAGAGCAGCGTTGGACGCGGCGGCTGGTGAGTAGAGCCGGATAAGTGATCAAGAGGTATAAAAGCGGTGTCAACGGAGCCTGCGAAAGGAGGCCATGGCAAAATCGGGGGAATGTTATTGGTGATGATAGTGGATCGGTAAGTGAGCTAAACGTTTTATTGGGAATATCGTCGGCGACCGCTAAACACCCATGAAGCCTAGTAGAAATTATTACTGGATGGCGAGGTGATTTGCTAATACGGGCTGATGGATCTGCAGGAGGGCATGGCGACCCTGGTTGGGACCTTAGGGGCAAGTCGCCTATAAATCAAGGGCGAATTATTGGGGATGCTAGGGAGTCAGTATGTGGACAGGGGCATAGGTGGATAGGCAACTATGGTTATGATAGCGGCCAAGTGAGGAGGGTGACCAATGGCAGGGTAAGTGGAATTGGGATGAGACGGGGACAACGTTATGTGTAGGGTTTCTTGGAGCAGCAGGTATCTCACGTGGCTCTATGGAATGGGTGTGAGGGGGTGGAGTAGTTACGAGAGGGCTGCTGATGAAAAGGGCTTTGGTATGAGGGGTCAAATGGCATAGTTTAACGTAGCGTCAGAGTGGAATACTGCGATGTTGAGTGATGAGGGGGCAGAGGATGTTGGAGTTGAGGAGGGGTAGAAAGGGCCTTCCACGGGGTAAAAAGGGTAAAGAGCGGGCCACTTGCTGTGGTACCGGTTGGCATCAATGCTGGTAACCCGTTCCGTATGATTCTGGTTTTGGGGGAACCAGCGATGGAGGCGGTAAACTTAGAAGAAAGTTTGTGATGTTGTTCTGCCTCCGTAGGCTCAATGGTGGCGGAGTTTGAGTCGATGTATATGGTATGTTGCAGTTGGGCACACCGATCTCTGGGTGACCAGAGAGATGCTCTGATGGGCTAGCGTCAGGGTGAGTGGTGCGATTTCGTAGGTATGGCTTTGGTGGAGGAGTCGGATGGGTAATAGACCAGTTAGCTGGAGCGCGAGAGGTCATAGATCGACTGTCGATTGCAGATGAAGGCGTAACGATGTTAGCACGGGGAGGGTCTTGGCCATTAAGAGCAACAGGTGACGGGGGTGACTTTGTGACCGAAGGACTAGGGGCAACGTTGCAGCTGACTGGTCGAAGCGGGGTGGCGCGTTGGAATCTGGCGACATGTCGACTCGCTTGGTCGACAGAACTGGGCGTGAGTGGCTGCTGGTCGGGAGGGGGGGCTGTTGCTCGCCTGTGGGTATGCACTGGTTGAGAATGGGGTGCAACGTGGGACCGTCCAGGTGGACATTGTGGCGTTGAAGGAGGACGGGACAAATCTGGGTCTAAATTTCGCGCTGGTGCACTGGTCAGGAGGAGTAGTGACGAGTTATTTATGGTGTGAAATTTTTCAGGTGGATTAGGTGGTACTGGATCAGAGGGTGCTGGGAGTGCTTGGTTGCTTGCAATTGATCTGGAGACCTCCGTTTGCAGAGGGATTTTGTCGGGAGTAATTTTTCGGTCTTCAAATGAAGTGGACTTTGCGATGGACCCTTTTTCAAACGAGTTCCACGGCAGCGCTCTCTTCTAGGAATTAAAACAGTACCGGACACATGTTTCGATGTGGCCTTTTTCTGAGTCTTTTTCAGTAGCGCTGGCGGTGTGACACACCACACGCCATGAGCAAGGACTGTTTGACCGAGATGTGGAGCAAAAGATCCGGAACAATTAAGGTTGCGGCACGTTTGGGATTCTTATTCCCCTATGGACTTCGGACGCGCCTGAGTCCGGGAAGTAGCTAGCTGGTAGGAGACTTCCAGTGTTCGGGTGTTTTGAGGGGTTGGCGACATGCACATGTGGCAACAGCATGGTCAGCGCACCATCCGTAAGTAGCAACTGTCTCTCTAAGGACAGTACGTTTTGCCGAAGCGCATACTATTTGTTGCTGGCTCCACTGCATATATCGAGCTGTGGTACTGAAAGAAGTACCGAAGAGGTGGGAAGCCGGGGATGTTCAGTGCGCCTAGGTTGAACCCATTTGGCCACTTGGTGAGTGAGGCAATCGGTAGACAATTTAGGCATGACATTTCGAAGAATTCTGATGGAATCAGATTTGTAAGCTTTGCGCTAACCCCAGATTTTGTTGTTCAGAAAAAACCTGATTTGAGTTAATTGCTGAGGATGACTTGAGTAGCTGCTTGTAATTTACCACCCTAGATAACTTAGTGGAAACTGTGCCAATAACAGCACGCTTGGCGGCATGGTTTATCGCAAGTGCATCAGATCATGATCCAATCTGTCCTTGGGGGACGTTTCAATAGCCTACGGGACGTTGAGGGCCAGGAAGCATTGTTCATGGGGTGACCGAACCCCCTCTCGGGCCGACGGGACCCTTCTCCACTTGACTGTGTCACCGTGAGCCTTAGTTGGTATGCTTGGTAGCTCGGTAGTTCGGTGGCCGGGGCCTAACGCGAAATATTGACAGCCGCCGCAGGTGGGGACCACCTTACAAGCCCTTCTTTCTTTTGTTCGTTTGAAGATTAGCTCAAGAAGCCTGGGCAGCTACCGAGGCACCGGGCTATGAGGGGTATTCGATGGTGCGCATGTATCCGCCAATGGTCCTCGAGAGCACTCCAGTCGGCTGGGACCGCGATGGGGTGGAGCTTGGTCACAACAAAAAAGGGCAAGCGATTTGACTAAACGTGGTTTCACTGTGTTTTAGCCAGTCGTATTTACCTACGAAAGGTAAGCGCAATGATTGTGGATCAACACATTATATCTGTCACAAAGCAGGGCTTTAGCTTAGTTCGCACTGTTTTCTCACAGACTACACATCCACATGCTGCGGCAGAGGCCGTTGCAGTCATTGTGCTGTGATGACCCGCAGAGAGAGAAGTAGTAATCCACAGACCACTGACGTTCTCGGAGCTCAACGATGCGCCTCCCTGGCCTGGTGCAGTCCTCCTAAAAAATTCTCTCACGACTTCCCCATCTTAGTGCTCCACAAGCCCACGAACAAGCTTCGTTGTATCTTAAACCTAATTGAAATGGATCCATGAAACAAAAAAGGCCAAATAAATGAAGACTGATAAATCGTTTGTGTCCCAGCTTGTGAGCTTTCTTTATTATTCAATCAAAAAAAGAGAAATTCGTACACAAATCACACTTGACAATGCCCCGTCTCAAGTGAGCCGTAAAGAAAAGTCTTCAAGGATGGCCGAAGGAACCGTTCCAGCCAAACCGCGAACAGACGGTGAATAAGGAGGCTGTCGTACTCGTGCTTAGCGGAGTGAAGCCGAAAGTTGTGACGGCCGACCTCGGCCAAGGTTTTACGTGAGTGGACAAATAAAGCAAAACAAAGAAACAGAGAGACTTGCAGACGCTGCTCACGATAGATATCGTCTGGACGACTTGTGTCCAAGAGAGGTCACTCACTGAGGCGTTTCAGCAGCCGTAACACCCCTTTCATATCAACATGCAGCACTCTTGGCTTTTGAACCAGAGGAGATGAAGAAGGGCTAGTGTAAGACATAGCTGCGACAGAATAATATCCTGACCAGTTATATGGTTGTTCATCATAATATGTGCAACAAATGCAACTGAACTTCATCTTTCACTTTAAATTAGGTTTTATCAATGGAGGACACATTTATCAAAACCAAACATTGGAAATTCAATTCTGCTGATTTGGCATCCCAAGAACTGAGCTCGTATAGGGAAGAAAACGGCTGGTGTTCGAAGGGCCAGAATTCTTCGGGGTTCTACGGTTATCATTGGAGAGTACAACGAAAAACGTCTTGCCTATCTGGATAAGAAGCTGCCTCAACTAGAATTGGTCGTCACCTTTCCAAGGCTGTCCTCGTGCCTGCGCTGCCTTGACAACCTTATTTTTGGATCAAATCGTTACAGCACCTGTAGACAACATTTACCCTTTATAGTGAAAGGTTGGACGAACTTACGTGTGAAGGTAAAATTTCTAACGGCTACCGAAATTGAAAGCATTTTTAGGGAAGTGATGGAACCGAGGCAAGCTACAAGCTTTGAAACAGGTTGAGTAGTCTGCATGAAGACATTGGCCTGAACAAGCAAAACCATCGCTGTTCACTAAACGCTATTATGATGAACGGATTGAGTTGTGTGAGGAGTCTGTCTAATAGCGGTGGTCTACCAGAAGCCGCAAAGCTCCCCATTACTTCGCCGGCCGAGCACGTTGCTACCAAACTGAATATTCGTCATTAGCATGCGGTTGAGGGACAAAATGGTCTTCACTCACGTCTTGCCGTTTATTCGTTCAAGGTTATGGGCTGTCCGAGTCAGGGCCCCAGGGTGCCGAGCTATAGATAGACGCCTGTGTTTTAGAGTTGAATCGTCGTGCCCTTGCTGCCACCTCTAGCTCATTCACGAAATAAAGGTAGAAGACTCAAAGGTTAGGCATCTGTCCAGGTAGGCATACTTGGCTTTCGGCCTGTTTAAACGCGGGAGAGGTGAGCAATAGCGTTGCCGGTGCAGCTCTACGTGTGTAAATAATAAAGCAATGCATTTGAAAGTGGCGCAACGTCTCAATATCAATGCTCATACGCTGGCAATAATGTTTCGCCGCTTGGAAAGGGCAAACGAAGATTTCCAGCAAAAGGGATAGTGACTAAAAGAGAACACATGCGAAGGTGCAAACAGTATTCCAGCAGACGTCACAAAATGGAATAACTGACATGACCCGCCAAGTAAAGTAAAGCCATTTGCGCTGCTCCGGTGGCAACCATCGGGGCTGAGTGTGGGAAAGAATGACGCTGCCTGTGCGGAAGATATCACTAGCATGATAATAACAGTAACAGCGTATTTTGAGTAACCGCGAAGCACACGGCACAGCAGGACCAAAAGGCTCAGTTGAAAACGGAATCTGGGTTTCACTAGGATTGTACGCGCGCGTGCACTCGATGTAGTTTAGCAAAAAGCATTTCAATTCATTTTCAAGGTAGAGCCCGCCGAGCTTACACCCAAGGTCAGGTGGTCAAGCCGGCCTAATCCAGGCGGAAATAATTAGGCAAAGTAAAGGTACACACTTATCTTATAAAAAAGACAGCTTTACCAGAGATCCAGACCGGATTGACTGATATTTGGTTACCTTAAAAAAAGAAAAAAGAAAAACTCTCAAGGGAGACGTGTGCAAGCATAAGCTCTTTGGAATTCATAAATCGCGTTAGAGGTGAAAGTCAGACGGTGTTAGGGATCGACGTTGCCTGTAAAGGACTAGAAAAGACGGTTGTGATGTCCCGTGATGGTACATCGGTTGGGTTAGTTATAAACCAAAGGGATAACACATGTATGGAGACCGCCAACGAGGTAGTAGAAGAAGTGGCCGGATGGAAACAGATAAAAGTTGAACAGATTGTTTACCTTCGGAACAGCGGAATATAAAGCGTCAAGGTGAAAATGAGACCATGGTGATAAGTCCGTGTGTAGTGCGCAGCTACGACAGTAGCAGGGGGACAGCTTCCGAAAAAGACAATCAGTTAGGTAGCAGGTAAATATTTACATACAGAAGTTCCCTATCCCAATACTACACGTGGTGACAAGAGCGTTACAGGGATCGAAAGTGTCTGATACGATCTACTGGAATAGATCACCTGATAAGAAATACACAGATGGCTACATCCGCAAAAATCGGCCGCCGGGTGTGAGCGGATATTTTGATAAATCAAACGGACAAAACCCCGAGGAGAGACTGCCAAAGTGATGATGGAAGAAGTGGCCGGATAGAAACAGGCAAAGGTTGGGCAGATTGTCTCAGTTTAGATGGGTGGAATATAGTGCGTCGAAATGAAAATTGAACCTGAGTGATAAATCGTGGTTTGGTGCCTAGCTACGTTGGTAGCAGAGACAGAGTATTAGGAGGTACACTTCCTTGAACTCTACTGTCGCTTTCGTCGAGGAGGATAGAGAGGAAAACCGTGGAGTGCCGACCGCGTGTATTCTCACCGGACATGGTTACAGAGGCCACCGTGATATATTCAGATAAATTGTGCTGGATATGGCACCAGCGGCTGCCTTTCGCGCGAAATGCTGTGTCAAACATGTGTAGATAGGGTGTGATTGGCTAACCACTTTAGATGCCCTGTTCTGGAAGACTGTCCGCTGAAAAGGCTTTGATTTTTGGGTCTGGCGAGGGACTGAGTACGTTGCACGTAACAAAGCCAGTGGACTAAGTAAGTGAAGCAGTTTCTTGTAACTTCGGAACCTTCGTGTATTAGGACAGCAGCTCCAAAGTCCTCGGATCCGGCGGTGTTGCGTGCGGACGACCTACGGTGACCTGACGGGTAGGACAAATATACCAAGAAAAGTGCAGGGTTACTGCAAAATGAAAGAATTAACTTTGGGAGTGTGCTTAATTAGGTGACGGAAACCATCTTGTTTGCTGTAAAAAGGAGCGGACACAATCGGTCCCCAAAGGAGAAAGTGGAAAAACGAAAGAGGAGGAATAGATAGGGGAATGCGGCTGATGGAACTCGAAGCGATTCAATTGGGAGAGCCGTTGTAGCTGGCCACCGAACCTGAAAAATCTTGAAGGTTCGAGGCTTGAGGTGGGACCCTCCGGTGCCTACGGCAGCGATGTCGGTGGAGCTTTCTCTCTCCTCACCCCGGTGAATGATCTGGTAAAGGTTGGGCTTGGTGAAGGAATTTTGTGGTCGGCTTCCCCGATAATTCATGTATCCTGCACATAAGTACCGAGAGGGGGGGACTCAGGGTTTGTGTCGTTAGAGAACTGGTACTTTAAAAAGGTGCTAGGTCCTTCTAGAACTATAGGCTTTTAGTGCCGATGCCCGGAGGTGATGGGCGGGCTGAACATCAACAAAGTTGTGCAGTGACTTGAACAAAACGGTTAATGGTATCATTGCAAAAACAAACCCTGAATTGGGAGCCGCAGCAGTGGGTGACAATTTTTTCTCTTTGGTATTTTGTAGCCATCAGGGTCCAATATAGCGCATCCGCGGAACGACCGGGCTCCTCGGTCATCCATCTACTGCTGGAAGTCCATGGAGGTGAACCTGTTTTGAGGGTTGCGCCAGGAAGGTAGGGCATTCGGGTCATCTGATTTCGTACGTTCAGCGTATGGGACGCCGGGGATGTGGGTGTTGGTCCTGATAAATTCTATCGGGTGGATTAGGGCGAAGTGGATCAGGCTAGAAAGGCTGGTTGGGGCCGGCCTATTTTAACATTATCCCCTCCGTCTTTGTGGCCAAAGATGAACTTTTTCTGTAGAACGAGTAGGGCCCTGTGCAGGGCTGGAGTGGACAGGATGTGGATGATGGCTCTCCTCTGAACTAAGGAAAAAGTGCGTAGTCTATGGAGTGCGGGAGTACGTGAACAGTTTTGTTTGGTTCATGAGCCACGGGAGGGTGCAACCCACGTATCCTGTGGGTTGACCTGGCCGCGTAACCGGCTTAGTCGAAAGTGGCGATAAACTTCAGGACTATCATGTACCCGTGAAGCCGGAGAGCATGGCGAAATGTGAGCTTGGCGAATGCTGCTTCAGAATCGGCCTTACTAGCCTTGCTGGAACCTAGGGGCACTAACGGTAGGGTTCCCGCCAGCCTGGATTTTGTAAGCTGCTAAAACTGCCTTCAGTGAGCGATCAGAAAGTTCTACCATTTCTTTTGCTGAAGGGTGGTAGGTTGTGGTACGATTGATAATGATAGTGATTATGGTATATTTCTCGGCCATGGTCAAGACGCACGCGCTAGCGCATGATCATGGTGTGACACGTTACTCGGTAAGGTGGAATATTCACAAATTCAAAGTATGAAAGTTGAGAGTATCAGCGATAGATAGACAAAGCCAGCAACAATTTGAATGGATCACTTTACTAATGGTTTGCGCGGCAGTTTCAAACCGGTTTCGATTCCGGGCTGGGCGGTGGAGATATTGAAAAACCGTTGGCGCAGTGTCAAGGACGCATTATGAATGAGAATGATGCAAGCTGGGAAGCGGAGGCCTGTTAAGGTTCTGCAGATGGAGTTAATTATGAACAAGAAAGAAAGAAAGAAGAAAAGAAAAGAAAAGAAGAAAGAAAAAAATTGTAAAGAAGTGTTCTCGGGAAAATGGGTGCATACGGAGAGGATAGCGATCCATGAAGACGATGCAGACCCTGAATGTCGGATTTACCGGAGTTCAATAAATGGAATGAGTTTCGAAACGGTGCCGAGACCAAGTTCGTGAAAGTGAACACTGGTGGATGTGGGAGAAACAGCAGGCCATAAAAGGTGAGTTTAGATTCAGGATCAGTAACATGTAACATTCAGAAATGAGAAAACGCAACTGGAAGGTCCTCGAGGAG
This sequence comes from Fasciola hepatica, assembly GCA_948099385.1. Lineage (NCBI taxonomy): Eukaryota > Metazoa > Platyhelminthes > Trematoda > Plagiorchiida > Fasciolidae > Fasciola > Fasciola hepatica. The sequence goes on from CANUEZ040000167.1 coordinate 2,981,321, forward strand.
TGGAGAGTCAATTTCCAACCGGCTACGGTTCGGAGGAAAGGTTGACTGTGGTAATGGATAATAAAGTGTGAAATCTCCGCATGAACTTGAGCGTTAATATGCTGTTTCACTAACAAATATAAATATGCATATGTTGACGCATTTGCCTTCAGTGATATTCAGCGTCGTTTCTGGTAACGTACGACATCATATGGGTATGTTTCGTCTAGCGGGGCAAAGTATGTGTCGGTCAATCGGTTGAGTGTGGTGGTATATTAGCAAGATACGTACGAACTGGAATGTGTGTTGGTTGTTTTAGAAAAAGCTGAATGATCTGATAAGCAATTGGGAGTATTTCCTGTCGGGTGGCTTGATTTCGGTCCAAGTTGCTATGGTAGGTTCTATTGAGTCTCTGTCCGTACGAGTCAAAGTCGCATCCTTGGTTATCCGGTTTGATGACTGCGATAGTGGGAGACAACAGACCTGGAATAAAGGGGGGTTGCAGTCTGGACGTGGTTCCAGCTGTGGGTTATGATGATATATGAAGACAATAGATAATGGACTGGTTACGTCTGTGTGAGTGAAGCATGGATGAAGTTTCATTTGAGCAGTCAGTGGCACCTACTCCACATTCTGAGTAAAAATAGGCTCGCGGTGGATTTGTGCTATACTGCTGCAGGCTAACGGAGTTGCGAACACTAGTCTGGTAACGGTGTATGCATCCCAAAGGATTTATGCTTTTCCACGTTGGCATGGCTTCGCTCGGATGCTAATGAAAGACCTAGGGTCTCACGGTTTAGTGCAGTTAGAAATGATAACCCCCAGTACCGTTTGCTTACGCAGAAAGCAGTTTGGCAACAATGCAGTAAGATAAGTTTGAAATAACAGACTGTGAGCGAATGTGACTGGCACACTGGTTGGGTTTATATGAACGGTCAGTGGCACATTTCATATTTTGGTCTGGGTTTAAATTCGAGAGTTTAAATAGCGTAGGGTTGATAAGTACTACCTCGGGCTTGCAATATAGCGTAAACCGGGTGGGCTGCTGCGTCTGCATTTCAAAGGAATAATTGTTTGCACGCAATTAGAAGTTTTGAAGAGCAATTGAGGAAGAATGCAGAAAGAATCGCTAGGGCATCAGTGGTGATGCACTATAGAAAATTGTTATCATGCACAGGGACGTGGACGTATGTTGCACTGGCGTTCGTCATCGGGCGAGAAATGAAAGTTCTGGTGCAATAATCCTAGTAATCAAACCCGTTTTCGTAGGCCACCTCTTCGGTGACGGTCTGGCCGGTAAGAAGGATCACATTGGGAACAGTCAAGAAGTGATTCAGCGATCCTCTGAACTGGGAAATTGAGACACTCTCGCGGATGTTTAGCGGGAGTTTATTCCATAACTTTGAGTATTTTATAAGGAAGAAGTTAGATCTTAACGCTAATTTTGATCTAGGAACAGAGAACTGCAATGACCGATGGCGTAGGGCATAATTCGTGGAGGGAGTGAGACGAATAGGTTCAGTACACGAAAAGGCCGTACGGTGGTACAGCTTAAACAGGAAGCACAAATTGAGCTTCATGCGACGCAGCCATAGAGGGTCAAGACTGAGTAGGATGCATCGATCCTTGTAACACAAACAGGAGGAAAATCCCACTAATTGTTTGGTGAACTGACGTTGCACGGACTCCAGAGAAATGTGGTCGGATTTCATCATGTTGGTGAAGATAACAGGACAGCATTCAAGGAGAGGCCTGGCGTGAGACTTGTAAGTGAGCAGTTTGCAATCATTTAGCCGGAAGGTTCTGGAGATGAGACCAATGAATCTTTTCGTCTTTTCAATCTGGAGTGGAACAAACTCAGAAAACCTAAAGCTGCGAAAATAATGAAGACCAAGGTCTCGAACTAAAGGGCTGTACGAGATGGGTAGGTCGTGGATAAGCAGGGTTCCGGAGGCCACTTGGCATCTGAATGTTGTGTGGCAGCTCTTCGAGGCCGAGAAGTCCATACTCCATGAACTGCACCAATCCCCGATTCGCTTTAGGTCACTAGAAATTTCATCTAGCATAATGTTGAGGTTCTGACGAGGAAACTCATAGAAAATCTTAACGTCATCAGCGAAGAGGAATGGGGTGCCATGGTGCAAGATGGGAAATATATCATTTATGTAGATGAGAAAAAGTAAAGGACCGAGTACACTGCCTTGTATAACTCCACTAGTGACTGGAGCAGGCTGTGAGAAACACCCATCAATGGAAACCACTTGTGAGCGATTCGATAGGTATGATGTTAACCACGTTAAAAGCAAACCGGAGAAGCCGTGAGCTTTGAGTTTGGTTAGTAATAAAGCGTGAGGGACGCGGTCAAACGCTTTTGTCATATCAAAGTATATAATGATGATGGGTTGACTGTTGTCGGCGGCCGCCGTTATGAGGTTAAAAAAGTCGTATTGGCAAGTGATGCATGAACGTGACTTCAAGAAGCCATGCTGCCCACTATGGATGATGTTATGGGACAATAGGAAGTCGGACATCCGCTGTTTGATGAGGCGTTCCATCAACCTTAAAGCAATTGGAGTGGGCCTTAAAGTAGTAGAGGACGACTGAAGGCTATCTTATTACATGAGCTTCGGTCTGTGGTAACCTCGACTAAACAACCAAATACTGCTACTCAATGTTTTGAGAAAGTTTGAGAGATTGTTTCGCTAGCTGTTTTGTGCAAAGGTATGGCTGACGGCCATCTGGTGGAACGACCTACGCAGATAAGAAGGTAAATGCTTCCTTCTGAAGGAGTCAACTGCCTTACTGGGTCAAGAAGCAAGCTTTGGAAAAGTGAGTAGATAGCCGGAAATTTAGACAATGGGCTTTTGTTGTGTCTACTTTCTTTCGACCGTTATTGTTGGGTGCGGAAGCTGGCCCACGTGGTGACGTCACGATTCATGTTGTGCCCAATGTAAAGGTCGCCGATGAGCTAAATAGGGCTTTTATGCATGGATTAGAAAGACCGTGTAAGGTTTCAGAAACCCGTCGCCTCAAAGATGATGGTGCTACTGGCCTTGGGTGGTCTTTTGACATGTCTCACCGTAAGTAACCATCGGCTGAAGGAAGGGGTACCAACTGGGGCTGCAACGATGAAGTGCCACGGAGTTGCTCTGTTTCGGGATCATCCGCTGGTGCGTTCGCAATAGCTTCTAGGTCGATCTAGCCGGAGAGGCTAATATCTAGGTTTTGAGTGCGATGTAGCGCATCTGCGATGGGACTATCGACAATGGAAATAGGCCGTACATCACTCGACTACCGGGTGATTTGATTCAGATATATAGACTCTCTGGCAGAGTATCTGCCCATGGTGGCGCGAATTGCTTGGATGATTGGTTCACGGTTGGTGGAGATGGTGAATTAGCGTCCCCGTCGGGTGTGTCTGAAGTGAAGGATGCTTAGGTAGATAACAAGAATTTCGCGGCCAATGGTGCTATGCTTGGATTCAGCCGGCATTAATCATTCTAGGAAAACATGCAGCGGGTTGCCAGGTGTCGGCTAGGTATTGTTGCAATACGGCACCCGCGGCTTTCTTGGAGGTGTCGGCAGCTAACACAGTTCGGGGAAGTTGGTTTCAGATGTGGTAGCGAGGCCCTGTTGCCCATAGTCTGTTTTAGGAAAGCGGATGCATCTGGTGCGGTTTCTGTGAGAGCCAGTTGCTTCGCTCTGCCTTTCAACAGATCTGTGAGCCGCTGCATTAGCGGAGAACATTATGGAATAAAACGCCGATAGGAGGAGACCAACCCTTGGAAATGCCGCAGTTGCTTCAATGACGGAGGTAGTGTGTATTCCAGGATGGCCTGTAACTTGTCTTGCAGGGATGTGATCCTTGGGGAAGAAATACTGTGACATAGAAATTTGATGGCATCCACTCCTATTGCACACTTGCGTCGACCGTGAACCCGTGCTGATACGGAGTGGTCGCAAAGGGTACGTAGTCGCTCCAGAAGTTCTGTCTTAGGTGAGCCGGCATTCACAATATCGTAAAGATAAGCGAAAGCAAAATCCAAACTCCTGCTTACCATATCGATGAAAGGCCACATAGCTTGCGCGGTGACGCCAAGACCAAATGGCAGTCGTGGAAGCCAGAAAAGACCAGAGGTAGTGGTCACGGCTTTTTTGGGGGGTTCAGTCTTTGCTACTTGTGTCTGGTTATATACCCACACCCAATCTCTCCGGCTGAAAATTACCTTATTCGCTACACCAGCAAATATGTCTGCAGTGTGCGGAATAGGATACTAGTCGGGAGTGGTCAACCTGTTGGGTGCGCAGTAATCTCCGCACGGGCTTCACTTACCAGCAAACTTCTTCGGGACCAGGAGAGGGGGGTGTAAGTCAGTACTGATGAGTCAAGCAACGGGTAGCCAGTTCAAACCAAAGCAAGACTAATTTGTAGCTCATGCGATACTGAATTGAAATTCTAAAAAGTACAAATATATACAAAACTCAACTATGCGGCCAAATAGACTTCCCGGTAAAACCCAAGGGATCAAATCCCTGTGGCTCAAGCTCCACAGCTGAAAACCGTTCAAGGGCAAATTCAAATACCTTACACGAACAAACAAACGTGCAAAAAGTGGTGTATGGACGAGCTTTTCAAAGTAGTTTAAGTATGGTCACATTCGCAAAGCACGTAGAACTTTTGAGGAATTTTCAATATTTATCCTCTACCTGCCGGTCAAAATCCTTCCGCAAAACTATTTGTCTGGGGTTCAGGACGGGGTCATGATTCCCACCCTACCTGCGTATAACTTATTGTCAGTGCCTGTGGTTATTAACTTTCTGTGTTAGCTGCGCGTAAAACAGGTCTCCGCCATAGTTCTCACTTTCGCAATTCAGAAGGAAACAATTTCAAATCCCGCTGCACGACTTGAAATTGTTGTATTCATCAGAAGACCTGTGCACACAGTTCGGCGCACGATCAAAATGAAGATATTTCATAATAAAACCGTTTTGCTGTGCGAGCTTGTTCCAGGTATCTGAAGCGGTAAACTGTTCCAGCAACTGTTTAAACTAAGTTTGTTTACAAACGTGAGTGCAGAAGTCAAACGAGGATGTAATGTTTAGGTGACAGTGAGATATCGCGTACGACTGAAAGGTCAACAAACAGTGGAATTGCATAAAGTTACCACACCAAGTTTTCTGAATGAACTTCAAATCGGTCTCTTATTATGAATGAGCTTCGAAAACGAGAGTATGAAGGATGGTACTGAAACAGACCTGAACACGAATGCTGACACTACTGAGAGTATATCAGCTTTTTGAGTACAAAATGTGTGACAAACAACACCTAATAAAATGTGAATAGGTGTTATCCTGTAAGAGCCGGAGCAGTTTCATGATGTGACTTCGGCTGATAAGCCTTTCCTTAACTGGCCAGGTGGAGCCTTAGTGAATTTTTCCTTTTCACCTCCGTGCAAGCTGCATAGAAAACTGAAACTCGGTACAAGTAAATCAACTCTGTGATGTTTTGAACAACTCCTTCGGCTTGGTTATTGTTGCTATGATAAAGAACCCTTGGTTTCAACACCGTCCATGCAGTTCCACCCAGGCACCGAACATTGCTTTTAGGTCGACCAGTTCCAAACTGCGTTGCTTGACCGGCTGGTGTTCAACTTTCAACTGAGCTTCTTGGAAAAGTCTTTTGTTGAGATACTTCAAACTTCTTCGGGCAACTTCTTTATTCCTTGATGGGTGGTTTGACCGTAGTCACTTGGGTAAAGTAACTTCGTGTTTCCCATCGTGATGTTTTGTCTTTGAACTCACTATGGAAAGCATCGACTGATCCTCTGAGTGAACTTCACTTTCCTGAGATAGACCTTTGGGTTCGATATCAAGAGGTTGCTCGTATTACACAGAAGCGTTGCTCTGAGCAACCTCCAGGCAACTTAATGACTCCGATTGTTGAACTTCGTTTTTCAGGGATCCGAGAAGTGTCCAGTCAAGTATCGTTCGCGCAGCGAATGGTCCTTTTTTGATGGCCTATGCTCAGTTCAAGCACCTACTGAGCCTCTGGTATACCACACCTAATTAGCATATTAGCTTGGGGGACAGGCAACGCTTCGAACTCTTTAGCTTTGAGATGAGACCATCACTCGGCGACTGACCTAGTAGGGCCAACTGATCTCATTGGTGAGCTGCCTATAGCAAAGGCCTACGGAATGGCTACTTTTCCCTTATCAGTTAAAGAAGTTACCTCCAGTGTCGGCCTCATAAGACTGTTAACATGAACCCCTGCTATCATGCTGATCGTGAGATGGGCAAGCTTGCCGAATAGTTTACAGCTTTCTATAAGCTTGCTAGCAATCACCGAAGTATTCTACCTCGTGTCTGAAAATGTCATGACCCTCTTCAATACTTTAGGGTCTCGATGCCGACAGTTACGGTGGCTTATTTTGCCGGTTTGAAATCTTCATGTCCCTTTGCACTGACCATCCTGGATTCATCCGGCTGGCTGGACCTATTAATTTGAGGGCCTTTTAGCACCGGATGATGATTATCCACGCATCCTTCCTGGCCGCGTATCACTCTAAAGCGGCTTCCGGGGGCTCGATGAGGGTGGTTTAAGCAATTAAAGCGTGAGCTGATTATTTTTACTTGGGACCACTTATTGGGTACACATCCCCTGAAAGCTTGGGCAATCCAGTGACCGATGCAATGGGTTTCATGTCTTGCATTTAGTCGAACTCTCGGGCTCTGGACTAATCGTGTGCATGTTACCCAAGGATTAGATTAGGTTACCGTCCTACGTTGATTCCGTTCCCTCCGGCCCGCAACTCTCTCGCACAGTTTGTCCAAATCGGCCGTTGGCAATGCGGGATTGACGGCCCACGGATTCCGTCAAATCGTCGAAAGTAAATTCTCACCCAGGCAAATTTATTTTCCGAGGCTCCTTTGCCCATCGGCTCTGTAAATCAATGGGTAGAAATCGGACAATGCACTCCTCTGCGGACAATGCTTTCAGATCAGACTGGTATTCCAAAAGCCCAAGTGTTGTGCTGCAATTCTGCACTTTTAGGGCCGAATTTGACAATAATTTAGCCCTAAACGCAGTTCTCTATGCATTGGATGGAGCATCATCAATAAAACTTCCGGCCACTTGAAAAGTTGTCCAAACAAACCTCCGAGAATTCTGTGCCCTGATATACCCCAGTGATGGATCAAAAACGAAGCAGCCTCCGATAGTAGTTTTGGCCCCTCGCGTAAAGCAGTGTGTCAAATACAGAAACCTTTGCAGAGGACTTGAAACCTTGCACCAAAGAAAATTTTCGAATGGCTTCATGAGTATACAGTATTTCCTGAGGCGCCTGTCGAACGGGGCTAGCTCCGCTCTCGGCAGACCAAATGCTAAAACTTGGGTAGTTCCAGGCCGTCTTAAGGATTTTTTCGTCGATTACGTCGCCACTCTCACGCTAATATCGTGAACTACATGAATTTTCTTGATCAGTTTTTTGTTTAAAAAGCTACGCTTCCCTTCTGACTAACCGCAGCTGGTTATCTAATTCCATCGCCCTCAAAATATGAGTATTATTATCAGTAAATTCATCGCGATAGAAATATATGGCCTCGCACTAGCAGAACTGGTGGACCTGGTATTACCCATAGAGTAAATCACACCCAAACCTGTCCCAAGGGACTGACAGAGCTAATTCCTGTCGTCTCATAGGGCCTTTATTTTCTCCTCCGGACTTTATCGGTGAGTTATTTTGTCCACTTTCAGCTTGAGTGCCGTAAGTCAGTTCTCGCCAGTCGGGTAAATAGTAGCCAATTCAAACGAATCTCAAAACCAGAATAAGGTTGAGTCTTAGTTTCTACGGTACAAAATTGAAATTCACAAAAAGTACAAATATATACAAACCTCGAAGATGCTGCCAAATATGCTCCACTGTAAAACTCACAGGATCAAAGCCTCGGGGCTCAAACACGACAGTCAGAAATGGTTCAACGCCAAATTCAAATGTCTCACACGAATGAAAGGACATACAAAAGAGTGGTTTATCAATGAGCTTTTCAAAGTAGTGTAAATGCGGTCACATTCACAAAACACGTAGAACACTTGAAACGATTCTCGCTATTTGTCCCTCATAAGCAGTGATGCCCGAAGACTGATGGAGAGCCAAAAGCTTCTCAAGTTAAGCACGTGCTGCAGCACAGAGCTGGCTACTCGAAACTCGTCTAGAGCCATCCTGCCACGCCGGGGGTAGACCGGGGGCCTTATGTGACGACGTGATGGGCCACGTCAGTGGTGATTGGAGGCAGGTTGTTGTTTGGGCGGACAATATTAGTGCTCTGACCGAATTAACTACCGAATTTGGGTTCAGGCGTGGAACTTGGCACAGGGAGTGTTGATGATTCAACCTAGGTCAAAGAACCAATGAAGATACCCGATGTAACTCGATCTACGAGCAGCCCATTACTGGGATCGACTACTGGACCATAATTCACTAGAAAATCTGAGCCCAGAGTGGCCTGGCCTACTTGGACGACGACGAAAACCCAAAGGAAAGTACTGCTGAGGCCAAGGTCTGTGGTGATAAATTGACTGCCAAGAGTTGAGATCGAAATGCGGTTGGCAGATCGAAGCGTCAGGGATGCAGAAGAGACGGCGGACCGTTTTGGAACCAGCATTATACTGACCTGCGCTCCCGCGTTGAGTAAGAACCGCATACCGGTTGTTTCGTGTTTTACGTAAAAGAGGCCACTAAGAACAAGGGCGCCGGTAGGACTTGTCGCCATTACCTAGTTGGAGCGGAAGCTTAGCGACTTTTTGCATTTACGAGCTTGAGGTCCAAAACAGCGGTGGAATTAACATTTGGCGGATCGGTGACAAGGCTGAGGGGCACAAGTCGTGAAGTGACGAACGGATTGGCCTTGTTTGTGAAAGCTGTAAAGGGTGCACTATTGCTCTCCAACCAACGGCATCGGAAGAAAAACCTACTGATATACCGCCAGTATGCCATAGTCGCAGCTGGGTGCTTTATGGTGAGTGGCGTTCGGCTTTGGGATGACGACAGCATCAAGCTGGGCAGGGCTGGCGGTGACAAACGCGTGAGACTGTGAGTCAAATGCGTGTGCACGCTCCAGTACTTTGTCTGCAGCCTCCGCGTATTTACCTGAACTGTCCATCTGTGGTAAACCAGCTACCATGCTTTGGGAATACAGTGAAGTCCTTGCATCCATATTTGAAGCAGGACCGCATCGTCCAAGAATGTTGTGCCTAATAACGAACGCATTTTACATAAAAACCCCGGGGAAGTCATGTCTCCCAATAGAGTTTCGGAGAAAAGTTGGTGGATACGTTTCTCTTTCTACGCTGTTACTTGCTGAAAGGGAGCTTCTAGGGGTGAATGGTGTGGGTTGTGCTCAGGAGGGTGCACGACAATATCCCTGATCGATAGGATAATTTTTGGTGAGATTGCTGAGGGCGGTTTACTGTGTTTGGATTGTTGGCTAAATATGGGATCCTGCTGGGAGCGGGACGCTAGAAAAACAATAAGAGGCTCCGGGTCAGCTGGTAAGAAATCCTGGATTTTGATGTGTCCCGAATAACACCCCGGTTCCAAATCAGGCTTAGGATCCATGTTCATTAGAAAAAGGATGTATACTATAGGAACACAATAGCCGGGTTTCTAAAACGTTGGCTACTTCTGCTAAGCGAAAGCGTGAAAATAGTTAAAACGAAAACCGACCGCAGCAATAATGACTACCAAAAAGAAAAAAATAGGAATTAGCACGAAAACTAATATGAATGCTAATGGAGGCTTCCAAAAAGAACACCTTTGCGTAAACATGATAAAACATTACATTATTTTAGAAAGAATGAAGCACCAAAGAATCGAAAAGTGCTACTGTAGACGTGAAGGGGCTAGGTCGCGTGCGTGGAATTGGTACGAGGCAATTACTGAAAAGGCCTGACGACTCATTGGAGGGAATATTCCATCAGCCTCTGCGATTGCTTTCGTCTAAGATACCGACAATAAAAGGCAGTAAAATGCCTACCGCAAGTATTCTAATAGTATTCACGTAATATATTCCTTATCCAAAGACTACACGTGGTGACAAGAGCGTTACAGGGATCGAAAGTGTCTGATACGATCTACTGGAATAGATCACCTGATAAGAAATACACAGATGGCTACATCCGCAAAAATCGGCCGCCGGGTGCGGGCGGAGTGTTTGATAAATCAAACGGACAAAACCCCGAGGAGAGACTGCCAAAGTGATGATAGAAGAGGTGGCCGGATAGAAACAGGCAAAGGTTGGGCAGATTGTCTCAGTTTAGATGGGTGGAATATAGTGCGTCGAAATGCAAATTGAACCTGAGTGGTAAGTAGTGGTACGGAGCTTAGCTAAGAAGTATTGCGGACACAGATGGCAAAAAAATTAAAAGGACAGGTAGAAGACTGCCCACTGATGTCCTTCATAATAGATGGGTCGCTTGTTGGCGACAGAACGAAACATTTCGGTACAAAGGCTTCTCAGATGTGCGGACGTAGGACATGATTATTCGCAGGATGAGGATGTTGCAATGCAACAGCCCCAAGATGATGAAAATCAGAACTGTTGAAAGAAGCGAACAGTTACGTGATCATCGACTATTAGCGAACTCTAGAGATATTCTTCGCGGTGAAATGAACTGTTGGAAGAATATGGGGCGGAAATGACTGGCAAAATAAATGTCAGTTTTTGTATAAGTCAGTAAAATTGGTGAAATGTGGTGAGCTGTTTGTTGGGGAACGGTTAGGTTAACAAATTGAACCTCTGATTAGTTTCACGAGAAACCACGAGAAAGTGAGCCACGAACAAAAAATCCGGTTTTGAATACGCGACGATTATATCCTAAGGAAGGTTAATTTCGCCGGGCTTCAAAAGCAGCAATTCGTGACGGCCAATATGGAAGCGAGCAAGAGGAATAGTAGATGGCAGCTGGAGGAAACAGAAAAATATTTGCGGCATCTCGAGTACATGAATGGGGTTTTTAACCCGTAACCAGTACTAGTGGGTGGGGCTAACCGTGAGCCGGCCACCTAATCCGAAAACCATTTCTGGCGGCCAGAGGTCCGATCCACCAACCTGGCTGCTCCTGCACATCGTTTTTCAAATCGTGCAGGCCCGGAGTCCACCGGGCAAGGTGGTGGACGTTACCACGCTTTGCACCAGCGGGATTTGCGTAGAAGATATTAGCGAAATCACAAAGCCGTTGAGATGGAGCAGCCCCGGAGCCTGTCAACAGTTTGCGAGGGACGCTGGAGAACAAGGCCGATGAAGGGCTGGTGGAACAACTGGAAAGTATCAAACTTTCAGCCACAGCATTTAGCATTACTATCTTCAGATCATTCTAGGACATCGACAGTTGGTATCTGGAAACATGGAAATAGAGGGGCGCAGTCTAGGATGCTCCCAGCCGAGGATCAACGGCCAGGGGTGAAAATCCACTAAGACCTTGGACACTAGACGGCTTTTGGAAGAATGAGGGTTATGAGCGGTTGAAAGTAGGCAGGAATACGAAAATAATGACGAAAGCTGGGAGCTAGGATGATGTTGATTCGAAGATGAATCGTGGTCTCCGGAATTGCATTTTGGGTTGAAAAGCCAGGGCAAAATAAAAGAAGGAAAATGGGGCCAGTTTTGACCGTGTAAAGCGAATTTAGTATGGGTGAGATGGACGAGATTTTAGAGCACGTGAGATAGGGGAATCTATCAACAGCAGTGCCAGCTATGTACGTTATTATATGGGGTAATAACAAGCTCAGGATGGAGAAGGCATATGGGGCAGGTGGTGTCGATGTCGCAAAAGATATTACCCGGGTAGTGCTTTTTCTACCTAATTGAAAATCTAGATTACCCTTACAAGCAGCTTCCGAAGTGGCACACGGGAGGTTTATTCGTAGTTCTTTTTCTCGACATCTGAAAATTTTCCGAGGGCAGTTTTGAATCGGTCTAGTGTCTGGCGGGCCCGAATGTCTTCAAAATGTCTGTTTCAAACCCAGGAACACACTGTGATGGAGAGCCTTTCTCTTAGTTTTTTCTGAATTTTGGAACTTTAGAGGTATGATTTCAGTTACCTAGGGAGTAGGGTGTTTCTCCGGCGAAACAAAGGTGGGAGTTGGATGTATGCTGTGTTGGATATAGGAGGTCGAAGAGGAGGCAAAGATGGAGCCTCATATGTCGTAGCCACAGGGGTTCAAATTTTAATAGCTCGTATCTCTGTTTTTATTTCACGGGAGATGGCGAGCCAAGTATTCGCGCGGCGAGGGATCGCTAAACTCTTCTCGTCGCCGGTCTATGGGATATGCTCATGTGGGAGCATACCACAGGGCAGCACTGGAGCTGCAGCCCGGCTTGAGATATAAAGATCAGAAGCTGGCTATCGAGCATTTTAAATGTTCAGCTGGTACGGGCTATAAAGATGTATGCTTATCACTCAACCATCTATCACCTCCTTGACTAACCATCCACGTTTGGGGTCTTTCTACCTTTCCGCACCCCTTGATGATTTATCTTTTGTTTTCACATTGCCGTATCTCGACCAACAAAACATACGCAAACATTTCGCGTCCCTCCACCTGTAATCCACTGGCCTTCCGTTTACGGCCTGCTTCATTGTCCCTCCATCCCTCCTGAGTTGCTGCTCGTCCACTGTACACCTGATTCCATCAGAGTTGAACCTCCAACTATTACTGGCGCACCAATCGATCTTTTTACTTTGTTCCAATTCCTATATTCCTGTCCCGGCTTCTGTGTCGAAGCCGCTGGTTTTGTAGCTCTCTTCAAAGTCATTGTATGCTTCGTTATTCGGGACAGTGACTCGGACATTTATCCAGTCTCCACTCGAATACCGCTTTTGCAGGCAATCGGCCTCCGCAATCGCACTTTGCACCGTTTCATAACCATTATTCCATCCTCCTTTCATTACATCGTGACATACCCGCAATAATGTAAATAATCTGCAGGATGCTTGCCTGCTCTCCTGGGCATTTGAAAGCAAGGCCATCCCAACATCAAAATCAGGTTGTCTCTTGAGTTTTGCTCTATTTCCGTTGCCTAGACGTAGTTTTGTTTCTACCGTAATGGATATTGTCTCTTAACTGAATACCGTGAAATTCCGAAGCAAACAGCTGCACGACACCTCACCGAAATTGTTATTTATTATCGCGAATTACTGCTACCCCCTGTTTCAGTGGCTTTCACCCCAGAACACATTAGGAAGTACTTTTAACTATCAACTATACCTAATTTTATCTTTCCCCCACCCAGATCCCACCTTACTGGTAGTCACCGCTCATACATTTGATACCCTACTTACCTTTACGTATTCGATTACTGGTGGCCAATCGAGTCACCTCAGCACAACCACCTGCTACTTTTGCCGTGCCTCTTGCACCATCATCCCACAGCGGACCTTAACTAACGCTCAGGTCACCCGAAAAGCCAAAGTCAGAAAACTCAGGCCCGCCAGACCCAATCCAGGAACCGAACTCTGCTCTGTCTCCCTCGTCGATATAGCCAACTTGTCACCTAGTGAATCCAGTGACCTGGGAAAGAGCTTTGGAGAAATTAACAATGAGCTACAACTCATCGATGAAATCCTACCTGATTTCTTTTCTGTTAACCCTCTTCGAACCCGAGGCAAACACACCCTGTCACAGACTGGTGCCAACGAGGAACTTTCTCGACCCCATCACAACCGAAGTCTACCGCCGCATTTCCGACTCCAAAAATACGGTGGTGTTCAATGTCCCTGACCGCCTACCCCTACCTCTCGTCGAACGTAACATACTCAAAGCATGCAACATGGCTCATGGAGGATGATTTTTGCTGAGCTGCCCAAAAGATCCCCGCGTTTTAACTATCTGTTGCTACCCCACTTTATGGACGATCTAACAGCCAGAGGGTTCAGTACCAATAAACTGATGATGGCTGCTTGTTAGCTCTTTAGAAATATCAGGATATTTCCCGATGAAACACCTCATCAAAAGGGTACGTCTCCGTCAATAAGAAGTAAAGCCGCTTTACCCACCCACACTGGTCCAACCGGCCTTTGTGCAAAACCCGCTCAAAATCTCGCAGGCCCGACGCCACCAAGGTGTCCTCCACCCTCTGCCCCCTACTCTCATAAAGTTGACGTAGACTTCACTAAACCCCACCTTTGGTCTCACAGAATTTGTCAACTGTGGTGGGCGGCCCTGGATCGGGAGATTGTGACTATGCGGGATTGCCGATTACCTACCTAAGGACATCCCTCTGTAGTTGGGATTTTCGGCCACACGTTTTACGCTTCTAAATGGAGTGGTTTTGGCGGTGGCCCCCTCCCTCTTTCTGATGAATTCCACAGCAATGTTTTCCTCACGGAACTGGAACCTAGGTGGACACATATACAGCCGTGACTTTTTTCTTAGCCGTATGCAGCCGCACTCGTGGTGTCACATATAGCAGCCTGGAAGCAACGACCCATTAATCGAGGAAAACGGAAGACAATCCGGATTATTAAATTCTACGGGATTTTTGGATCTTTCAATCCGTTGGTGGACTTCAGAAGCAAGTGAGTCCAAGAAGCGATCGGCCCTTAGTAAACTTTGGGTGTTTCGATGTTTTGAAGGATCGACGATAAATGCAAGCGATGATATCGCGGTCAGGGCATTATCCATGGTACGTGGCTGTCCTTCCGAGGATCCTAGGTTTCGTTCTAATGCTCTAAATTTGATACCAGCATCACTGTGTATATCAACTGGTGATACCAAGAGGGGTACCAAAGCTGTGGGGAGTCTGAAGTGGTAAGTGCTTTCGGACTGAAGACGGCTTGTCACTCGGTGGTGGGGGTTGGCGGAGGTCGCTTTGGGCATACTTTCGCAAAGTATTTTTATACGAATGGAGTCAGCTTTTTGATAATGGGAAACACTCAATTATCCTAGATTGGCAGCTGAGAAGCTATTTTACCGACCTTTTTTAGATTAGCTGGTTGTCTATAGGTTCAGCCTTCAGAGAGAATCCTCAAATATTTTGAGTTGAGGGGATGCACCTGGGTTCTGTTATTCTTAACATCACCCCAGATAGCCTAATGGAAACTAAACCGATAACAGCAAGCAAACCGACGCGGTGAGATACGTAACCACGTGCAGCGGGAATGGAGGCGAAATGTCCAGCAATGCGGATGAGATCGAAAAGGTCGCAGGGTGAAGTATGCCAACAACAAAAATTTACTGAAAAATGCACCCATGAAAAATTGGAAACCCTAATAACATGATGCCAGCGGAGGCAATCACAAGAACAGCGTACAACCGATCGGAATGAGAGCAGGAGCGACTTCAAGTGAGATAAGGGTAGAAGTAGCAAGGGGGGAGCAGGTAAGCATCGGGCAAATTATCCACCTTGAAGCAGGCGTGTTACTAAGTAACGACTAGGAGATGGAATAACGGTTTTGGACCCATGTGAAACTCATTTGCGGGGGCGAATAGCATGCAGAAGTGAAGATGGGGTGGAGGGTAGATAAATGTCCCGTGGCCGTTATAAATAATGAAGAATACGACAACGGTAAAGAGCGCTATGGAACCGGTGGTTTCGACAGGAGAAAGTGATCGGAACATAGGATTTGAAGTAACACAGGAACAGCCTGCGGACTTGGCAGCTGAAATCGGAGGTCCCATATCGGTGAACTCGGTTGTATAGCAAACGAGCAAGAACTCCGGAGGGATTAAGGACAACCGGGTGTTGTTCATGGGGAGACCATAGGATTGCAGGCGATGGGACGCGAACTGTTTGCGTAGGTTGTGTGGTCGACAGATGATAGCGTGAAAACTTTAGGTAAAGCAATATGGAGTGCGGAAAAATACAGCGATTACAAAGTTGTATAAATCGCCGGGAAGATGATAGAATGGATGAGTTGTAGGTACTCATTTTCAGTCCACATTGCAATAGGTGTGTCCTGTCATATTGACATGTAACTGAAGCTGCATGACATGGCACCGAGAGGGTTGGGGTTTAACAGCAGAGAGTATGGAGGGTGGGCACCTACCAAATTGTATATGTATATATATATATCATATCAGGAAAAATGATTCAGAGAAGTCGAACGAGTGGCACATCTTGTGAGAGAAAGGGAATGTCAAGGTGATTAAAGAAAGGCCGACGGAGGACAGGTGAGGATTCAACGTGTGGGTGATGATTTATTAGCATAAAGGTGGTGATTGTGTAATGAAACAACGTTGGACGCGTTGAAGGTGATGGCATGGAAGAAGGGCACAAAATGGTGACTTTATTGCAGATTGACGGTAGGTGTACAACTTGTTGACGACTTTGACAGGTACCTTGATGTATGACACCGGAAAAGCTGCATGAAAAATGTATGAGACGTACAAATGTGGAGGGGTCAAGTGGCACGCCGGAATCAGGATACACAGCTAGATTGGCACTGTAAGAGTGAGCATTTGGGCTGACGACGAGGGCAAATGATTGCCTATCACAGGATTGACTTCTAGAGAACTACAAAATATATTTGTGCGAAATTCGGCGTCTGTCAAATTTTAGTGAGTAAATGAACAATGACAGTAGAAGGGCCAGCAAGTGGATGGCAGCAGCAAATTCTGACATGTTAACTAGGCACGTTTACCGAGGGGACGGCAGAGTGAACGCACGTGGGATGCAAGGAATGTGGGCGGAGAGGATCTTGCCAAAATCGATGGTCACTGTATGGGTGACTATGGGTTGCCAAGGGAGGAAGAGGGTTGGTGGGCGGGAGTGAATGCTACGCGCTATTGAGCACATAACTGAGGTGATAAATTTGCCGGGCTAGAATAGTTAAGTCGCAATCTCACTACTGAGAGCGGGCTGGATGGAGGAACAGTCGTTGGAGATTACAGAGCAGAAGACGTGTTTGCGGCAGCATTAGGATAGTACCGGTGAGGTTCCCTAATCCAAAAGTGATGTTAGTGTGTGTGAATGACTATGGGCTGGACACATAACCTCAAAACCGTTTCTGATGAGAGAAGGTGCAATCCACCAACCTAGTTGCGCCGGCACATCGCTGAGGACGTCCTGCACGGCTGAGGTGCACCAGCCAACGCAGTTGATTTTACCGCACCGAGCACTGTTGGGATTAGAATGATTTGTAGCAGTTGGTACAGTAAAGTAGCCAGATTTCCGGTAGCTGTGTTGAGGAGTTCTAAATATCAAAGCCAGTCGGACAACAATCGAGTAAGGTGCGAACCCCACACCGTGTCGACGGTCCAGTTTTATATCCAGCGAGAAAATGTGTCAAATTGTTGCTCGTGGGATGAGTTGGGCAAAAAGGTCTCTGGTCGGTAAATTTTGACAAAAAATAGAAACAGACCGCTGTCTGGCATTTTGCCAGCAGTGAAGTTGGATAGAGGTGCAACGACAATGCATGGTAGAATCTGGATGGAGGATAGAATGGGTAGGAGGAGAGCTGGGAATTACAACAATAAAGGCCAGGTTTGAGGATCTGGTATCAGCCTAACCCGGGCCTGGGCGTGATTTAGTAACAAGTCTAAAAAGTTAAAAATGAGCAAACCCATGTGACTAGGTATGCGCAGATTAACTGAGGATGCCATAGAACAGATTATCGGGACAATGGTTGGAGCCGGATGACCACTAGCAGCAACTGATGGGGTTATTGAGAAAGCGTGTTTAAGTAGGAAACCGTGAGGTTCAGGTTTGCTAAGGTGTGAGAGGTTTCCCGGAAAAGAAAAGCATACAGGGTGGGGTTTAAAGATTAGCTAGAAGTCGGGTCCTACTTCAAAAGTACTAGTCCTGGACATGATAGTGTCAGCTAACATCATGGCATTTTCAAGGGTGAGGTAATGTACTATTTGTGTTTTGAAGTGAGTGGGGGAGCACATCGTCGAATTTCAGTAAAGAGCTTATTCCAAAGTCTGAAATATTTTGGCAGAAACAAATCATGTCTCATGGATATCCTAGCATTTGGAACAAAAAGACGCAGATCTCCGTGACGGAGAAAGTAGGGAGTAGGTGACTGGACACACGGAGTGTCAGTAGAAGAAAGCGTCAGGCGATGTATAAGCCAAGGGAAGAAGCAAAGGTTAAGTTTCATACGGTGTGGTCAAAGAGGGTTGATGTTGAGGCCAGCACGGCACCCTTTATTGCTAAGTGCGGTGGAATAACCAGGCAGCTATTTCGTGGATGAGCGTTCTACGTTCTCTAAAGTTATCCTGTCGAATTGAAGAATGTCAGTGAAGATGATAGGGAAGTACTCCATGCTAGGTCGGACATGGGACGTATACGATGAGAGTTTTGTGTCGCGCAGGTCGAGAGATCTGCTTAGAAGTTCCATTGATTTGTTTTCCCTGGCAGCCAGGAAAGATAGGCATTTCGAGAAGTTCAGGGAGCAAGAGTTTTGTAACCCAGGATATCGTGCTGATGGGTTACTGTTACTAAAGGAGTT
The DNA here is from genome assembly GCA_948099385.1 of Fasciola hepatica. Lineage (NCBI taxonomy): Eukaryota > Metazoa > Platyhelminthes > Trematoda > Plagiorchiida > Fasciolidae > Fasciola > Fasciola hepatica. Next base: position 2,999,754 of record CANUEZ040000167.1, read on the forward strand.
ATGTAAAAGAAAAGAATTCGGAGGGAGGTTACAGTGTGCGGTCATGAAGCTGCATTTCTGAACAGGTAATTCAATCTTCCTGGCTTGACGCTATGGTTCAAAGAGCTCTGAATCCTACTGTGTTTTGGGACTTGCGTCAATAAGTTTCAGGGGTGAGAATTAACATACGACTTCTATGTCGTCCGCAAATAGGAACGGGGCACCGTGATGGATCGTAGGGAAGACGTCAATAATGTACATTTAGAATAGAAGTAGTCCTAGCAAGCTTCCTTGAATGACACCACTGGCAACGGGGGGAGGGTTTGAGAGACGGTTGTCGGTTGGGGCAACTTGGCTGTGGTGAGAAAGATAGGTGGAGAACCAGTTGAGAATAAGGGGTTTGAGTCCAAAGCCTTGGAGCTTGGTCACGGACAGCGAGTGAGAAAAGTTGTCCAAGGTCTTAGTAGCACCCAGGGAGATGACAGTTGGGCATTTTCCACTGTCTGCGGCTGCAGTGAACACGTCTAAAAAGTCAAGCTGACAGCTGCTACAAGACCGAGTTTTTAGAAAGCCATGTTGGCCTCTAAGTGCCAAGTTATTAGACAATGAGTAATCAGAGAAGCGCTTTTTATCTAAGCTCTCGAATAGTCTGGATTTCACGGGTGTGATTAGTCGGTAGGTAATTGAAGGGGTCAAGGAGAGGACCCTTTTTAGGGCGAGGGGTAATGTTGGATGCTTTTCACCGTGACGGAGAAATTACAGACTTCAGAGATAATCCCAAGACTTTCAAAAATAGACTTGCAACAACAGGCTCCCCTGATCGAAGCAGCGATGATGGAAATTCATCAAAGCTGAGGTGGGATGACAGCTTGGCGTTGCGGAATAAATGAAACACTTCGCTGGGCGTAGGTCCTATATCGGACAGAAAGCATGCGGTAAAGTGAACTAGTCGAGTATGAACAGTTCCATAGTCAATAGTTATAAAAGAAGAGAATACCGATTTGAGTGCCTCGGCGATCGCAGCGGGTCTAATGACCTGTGTGCAGCCTGGTAACTTCAGGTATGAAATACCTGGACTAGAGTTTGCGTTTCTATCCCTGATTTTGAGTGAAATCCAGAGTATCATATCCGGCCGTCGAAAGGTGGAAGCTTTCAGTTTTATGTGGAGTGTTTCAGTGGTGACTAGAATAGCACTAGGGAGCCCACGCAGGAGAATAAAGACAGAAAAGTCACGCGACTTCCCGTATGACGCTTGGACCTTTTCGTAATTCATTAGCAAAGATGTGAGTGCATCAGACCGGAAGCAGGGGGTTTGATAAGTACTGATCTGACTTAAGCCGCGAGAAAGTTCAGAATATAGCAGATTTGCTTCAAGCTGAGGTTCGTATGTCAAACAGTAGTCTCCCCACTCGATGAGGTGCTTTGATTCGGTGAGTCGCTGCCATTCGTATTGAAGAAACGCCGAATCTAGGGACCATTTGTGTTGTTACAAATGACGGCACTAAAATTACACGAAAACACTCTATGATCGCTTCCGGAGAAGTGGTTAGGCATGTCAGTTTTGCATGCTGGACAGGTCTAGGGTGGTGCTTTGTTCTTCCTGGTCTGAGTGAGAACACGTTGGGTCCGGGGGCCTACTCGAATGCAGGGGAGGAAATCAAATAGGTAGTGCAGAGAGGTGAACGTGTCCCAGTTGATATCGCGTGCAATAACGTCGCCAGCGATCAGCTTAGCTCCGAGAGGTATATTGGACAGGTAGTTAAACGCGGTAATTAGAGGCATAAAGTCAGAAGCAGCTGTGCTAGGATGTCTATACACACAGCCAAAGTAAAGGAGCGTGCGAGCAAGTTAAACGTCAACTAATAGAGAGTCCTACACTGTGCTCAGGATAGGGTGGTAGTTAGAGGTTGCGGTAAAACTGTACTTGATTTAGATTAAACATCCACCAGCTCGACGACATCTGCTTTTAATAAGCTTCTGAAGGCCTATCAGAGGGATTCTGTGTAGGTGGGGTGGAACTGGTTAGCCAAGTCTCAGTGATGAGGACAAAATCGGGGCTGTGCAGGAGTACGAGCCTTTGTAGTGAGTCAAATTTATTAACAAGAGACCGACAATTCATGAGGAGTGGAGGACCTTTAGTGGGTTTGTTCTTGGTCGGAGAGGAAGGACAGTGCGGTATACGGACCGGATCGTCTAGGAAGGAGCTAGGTTGTGTATCAACACTGGAAAGTTTGTGGGTTGAATGAATTGTAGTAAGTTGATGTTCATTTGAGCGAAAGGGCTGGGGTGGATGAACTACTTTCACCGGATGGCTTGAAAGGGGTCAAAAACACAGAGTGTTCTGTAAGGTGAACTGGGGGATATGACACACCATGTATAGTGAAATAAGCCGAGTAAGCATATCTGGCGAGAGATTCAGCTTGGTTTCTGGGCTAGGCTGGGTATGGCTAGTGCTGATTGAGGCCCATAGGCTTGAAGGAGATCGGTGGTTTGCAGGTCCACTTAGTGCGGAACAACACCCTGGAAGGTAACTACCGAGTGCCTCCCTACTCGTGGATACTGTTGGCTGTGGCATAGAAATATTAGCAGAGGGGGACTAGAACCCATGAAGAGAGGGAGGAAAGGGGAGTGTGGTAGTATCATACACCTTGGCACCTGCCTTATTACTGACTGTAACACAGGTGCCCTCTTCACGTTAGTAAGTTGGCGAGCTGTAACCTGGAGGGGGAGCATGAAACGGAAGAGGGATAAAAACGTGCGGGTTGGCACAGAGGCAGGAAAGTCACGGGGATTGTTGTCAGTAACCTGCAGTAGGAAAGGGATTCAGAATACTCGAGGTGAGTGGATGATAGAAAGAGGGCGATTCATGTGGGAAAGTGTTACTCAGGTTATGGCAGAGGTTTTGTAAAACACTTAAGTAATAATTCAGTATGAAAGGTGGCATTATTGGAGAGGCCCGGGGGTTAGTTGTAACAGCCTGGTAAGGATGATACTCAGAAGGTGTAGGAAGAGCTTGACGAGGTGGTATGTACGGTGCAACTAGTGGACTATTGTTTTCAGTGGGGAGGTAGGTCTTGAATAGTGCTCCGGAGCCCACCATGCCCCTGGTCCTTTAGCTAACCACCCTCTGGCATACATCAACAGTCTTTTACGTACCCATATTATCGAGCGCTTACATTGGCCAGGGGATCCTCGTACTGATGTTTTGTCCAGCCAATCAGGAAATGTAGCGAGGCTACTTAGTCAAAGGCCTTCTCGCTTACCTCCTTATATCCGGGAGTAGATCATTTCTGGGTTGTCCTCCGGTGACTTTCACGCAGCCATCGCGGAATTGTTCAACACCCACCTTTCTTATTCCTTGATAGTTTCAACTCGCGTCCCTCTCCCTGTACTTTCTTCTTGTTATAACTCGCCCACGATGCTAAGCCCAGACACCCACCTCCACAATAATGGGTGATCCATGATCTTGCTTTTCTCCTGGTTCATCCTAAATAAGCTTCATCAATAAAACTGTCATAACATCAACTCCTGATATCATCCCTATTACTGAAAACTGGATCAAGGAACAAAATCCCCACAAGCCACATTTTCCTGAAGGATACAGGGTTATTAAAATAAATAGAAATCATAGACTCGGAGGTGGTTGCCCAGTGTACGTGCAGCAGGTCTTTTCAATATCTCCCATTACATACAAGTTTCATTTGACCTCTGGATCGTTACCTCTTGGTGGGTTCTCAAAAGCCGGTCGACCCATTATCCGCGATTTGGGCCTGAACTATTCTAGCTCCCTCAACTTCTCTGAGCACGTCGCCTTCCAAGCAGCCGAGGCTAAAACAGATGTGGCCCTTATCTTCCGATTCTTTCGTCTCCGAGACAGTGTCATCAATCGCTACAGACCTGGGCTACACTGGGCCTCTATTCTCCTTAGATTGTTTGGTTTTTGTGTTTATAAAGCTTGTAACCGTCTGTCATTTAGCTAGGAAGGCTTAGGAAAAATATCCAAAATTTTCTACGTAGCTTTACACTCTCGAAAAGTTCAACTTACTGACCCATAATCTTTCCGCCTTCTTCACATTATCTCCTGAATTACCAATGGACCCTCCAAAGGTCCTTCGCAAACGTGCCAAGGTCCCGGGTGCAAATCAGGCAATTCGCACTGTCAGGCCCAGAAAAACCAGGAACACTCAACCTCAGTCTGCACTCAGTCCATGCTCAGTAGCTCTCGTTGATGTTTATGACTTAGTCAACAAGAAGAATAACTAAGCAGATCAAAAAGTGGAGGACCTGTATAACCAGATTCAGTCCATCGATGATATTCTATTAAAGATATCCTCCATATCTAGCGTAATGGAATCCACGCCTAAAGCTAATCGCCAGAGCCTAGCCATGGCCCTAATAGCACACCGGATCCAGACCGGCACCGGACCGGTTCCGGTAAGATGCCGGTAGAGTTCCGGTGGTATTCCGGCAATATGCTGGTGATCTTCCGGTAAACAGTGGGCAAGCGGAAAATCGACTTGCTCTGACCCATAATCCATCTCCAAGTACCTCCAGGTTTCAAATCCCATTCCTACGATAATAACGCTCCGTTAGCCGCTATCCAAGAGTGCTCACAATCGTTGCCAGAAAACCACATTAGCTAAAGGCATTAAATTTGCTGTTTCCCCAATAACGGTTTTGTCAATGGGCCATGTACATTACAAAACTCTCATGTATAAGTGGTTCTTAAAACTCTCAATGGCGGTCGGATGCAAACGCGTTTAAAGGCACCAATGAGCATAAAATGCAGAAGTAATTGTAAGTGGTAAATGTTTATAAAAATCACTGTACAAGAGAAGGTTGAACATATTCTCCCAACGTCATGTTGTGTGCCGGCGAGATCTGGAAGGGAAAATACAAATGAAACAATGGTTTGGCCATGTGATTGATGGTTATATATATATATATATATATATATATATACTAACTTCGCATACCTTGCAGCGTGAAGGGAGGACGTGAAATTATCGAATTGTTGTACACAAATGAAATATACCTTTTTAGGTGTATTTCACGGGAGAATTTGAGCTTACTTGGCAATCCGACGACCAAAACCCCGATCCCGGGCATCCGTAAACCACTATTTCACGATGCGCTCGATATCCAAAGGTGGTGCCTCCTGGAACCGTGTAGTCGTTTTGAAGGCTCCTGTGAAATTAATTGTGGTATTGAGGAAACAGCTTTACCTATCACAGCGTAGGGAAATCGGTAATTTCCGATTGGTAATTTTCCTGGAGTTTCGGTCTGATTACACCGAAGCTCCAGGTCTTCTTCAACTAGCGAAGACAACATTCTTCGCACAGTTGATCCCAGATCGGTGCCAACGTGGCGCTGTAGGGCGTTCACCTTCATTTGTAAGCCTAACCAATTATGCAAATCACGGTGCAGTTGAAATTACTGTTTATTTCCAGGTCATTTTCCAACTTATTCAGTTGAGCTTCACCGTTGGCCTGAAATGGTTATAATAATTGTATATTTCGGATGCGCCCGAAGCATGCTAGAATGCATGATCAGATGATTATAGTGATGCCGGAATGACGATTCACAAAAGGGTACAACAAGTGCATGCAGAGTATCAGAGAGAGTGTTACAGTGAACTAAAACTGTAGTAATGCCCGGCAAATTTGAAGGTCAAGGTCGAATGATGTCAGTTGGTCTGGAGTACATGCATAAGTGGTATATGAAATAATTACCACTAGTGGAAATTCGAACATATTGAAAGGAAATGTTTTTGGTGCGCTACAGAATATGAGAGGCATATGGATAGAAATCTCGTCGAAGCGTTCGGTGAATTATTCACTTTACGACAGGCATGTCAAGAAGTATTAACATGGAAATATTTCAGTCTGAAAAGATGGTAGTATATAAAGTGGTGGCTGTATACTGGAGGAATCATATATTTTCGTTTGATTGACTGTCCTTTTTGGACTCCACGTTTCACGCGCAAACCTCAGGTCATCCGACCAACCTGCACTCGGAAGCACCAGACTCGAGTTTCGCTCTTGTTAGAGCTCATCAGTGGTGCATATCCTCCGCCACACCCAGGGTTTGAACCCGGGCCCTCCCATCTCGAAGGCGTGTGTGTTACCACTGCGCCACCCCGCTCCCGTTCGAGCTGATCCGAATCACCAAGTTAAGCTTGTATAGATGTCGACCTCTATGACAGCCAGAAATGCCCGACAGCTTTCAAATGGAGACACGGTTCCGGACCTAGTTAACTCCAAGCGAATGCCTCCCACCAATCAGGTCTTCTCCACAGGATGAGGGCAACGGACCCACATTTTTAAACCTGCTTTGCAAGTAATTGCGTGACACAGGAATCATATATGTTGCAAACAATTGCGTATCTCTTGGGAGGGATACTACCAGAGTGATGGTGGCAGGGAACGGCCGGAGTAAAACAGGTGAGCGTGCGGCAAGTTGTTAACTTTATGTAGGGTTGGTATGAAATGTCAAAGCGGAAGTGGAAGACTAATCAATATTGACCGTGTGGTTACATCCATTATACAGGTGTTCAGTTCTGCGAGAGGAAAGGTAAAGTAATCCACAGATAAGTGTACGTCAATAGATGAATGCTGTGTGGTATGTACCATGCAAAAATGACAGATCAATAAAACTGCACAGGTATATCGCGGGAAGCGGCCGTGGATCAACGAATATAGAAATAAAATGTATCGGCCGGTGCAGATAGTGGTGTGATTTAGAGGCTGCATACGGGGTCAGTTTTGGTAATATATCACGAATGCAACATCTGGAAAATCAAAGGTCTCGATAACGGTGATAGTATAGTAAGTAGACGGTGAGTGTCACATTTCTAATGACCAATTTGACAGGTGTAACAAATGATGGGAACGGAGCGGCGATGCAGCATGGGAAATGTACCGAAGACGTTCAATCGTGGAGGGAACGTAGTGATCTACAGAGCCCGAACACTCGATGCAACAGCATTGCGGATGCGATCGGATGGACCGATGAAGAGTGCAGGTAGTTACTAATTACTTCGCTGCCCACTGGAGGACTACTGAGAGATATGTCAGCGCCGGACGTTTTTTTGGTGACCGATGAAGCAATGAACAGTGACAATAAAGGTGTCAGTGTTTGAACAGTATTAGTGGGTTCTAACACGGAACGGGCATAATGACATATGGGATTAAAATGAGTTGTATGATTGCAGTGAGATCGAGTAGTCCAGGTTCAAGAAGTCCGATGGCGGGAATCTTGGGGAAAGCGATCGTGAGACGGGGGAAAATGAAGTTGTGTGTAAATCTCGTTTGTCCTGTCCAGCAAGAGAGGGTCCAAGTTATTCCTGGGAAGTGGACGGCGACAACCGTCCTTGGGGTGCAGGTTCTGAAAACAAAACGGAGAGGGCTGCAGTCTGGCAATTCTACCAGCTGTGGGTTAGGGGAGAAAGACAGAACACCAAAATCATGCTAGTAACAGAAATGGGTGGTCGTGACGTTGAGGTCTTGTTTTTTGGATAAAACAACATAGCGAAAGCGGAGAAGACCGGTACTAGCGACTAATTCTTGTGAGGCTTAGTGACAGTTACCAAAAAAGCAAGGAAGCGAGAATAGGCGACACTGAGGGCAAATACTTATGTGTAGTTCGACGAATGGTTTATGGAAGACCACATCGATTGTGGCGATTTGTTCATCAGAACGAGGCCTGGAATCTTGTGTTGAAATAGGGTCTCAATGAGTAATTAGTTGAAGCGTGGATGAGACTGGTACCTTGAGGACCATATTATATATGCTGCTATGTATTTTCTAGCATTATAAATGCTCTTATACGTGGCGGCAGCTGATAAAAAAAGGACATAACCGACTATGGTAAAATCTGACAGCATGAAAAAAGAATCACCGGAGTAACGGTGGCCAGTAGGGGGTCGTGGTCAGAATCGTTGAAAATAGGAAGTGGCTAGACAAACACGTGGAGTGTGCTGTTGACAGTCATGGAGTATAGGTTGGACTGCTTTTATTTGCTAACTATAATACAGAATGCTCCTTACCATCCGTTGGTAATAACTGTCTACTGAAAAAAGTTGTTAAGCTTTTGGTTAGTATCCCAGGCCCAGTTCTTAGGCTCGGGTAATAGACATGTAGGGATCATGCATACGGATCAGATTTTGGACAGTTAGATGTTTATTTATTTCTTTTTTGAATAATAAAGAGGCCGAAGACATTGACCTAAGTTGAGGTGGGAGTTTGTTCTAGAGGGAAGAATATTTAACAATAAAGAAGTTTGACCGCATCGCAGTCCTGGATACTGGAATCAAGACCATAGAGTCCCTATGTCGTAAAGAATAGTTGGAGGGAGTTTTGACCTGGGGGGCTGAATTGCAAGATGTACGTTTTACAATATTGCAAAAGAAAGACAGGTTCATTCGTGAACGGCGCAGCCATAGGGGCTCTAGGTGCAATATTTCACACCTTTCCATACAATTTAAAGGCGAGGAATATCCTAGTAGTTGTTTGGTAAATCTACGTTGTACATTCTCAATTGCAAATCTGTCAATCTGCCGCATGTTAGAAAAGACGACAGTGCAATATTCCAGAAGTGGTCTGACATGAGTTTTAAAAATGCTTAGCTTGCTCTCTGTAAGACTGAAAGTTCTATTAATCAGACCAATTAGCCGTCTAGCTTTAGCAACCTGCACGGCCGAATGTTCGGAGAAATTAAATGTACAAGAATATTGTAATCCCAAGTCCCTTACTTCCGGACTGTTGGGGATGAACTGATCATTAATTTTCAACATTCCCGCGGGAACCTGACACTTATACATAAGGATACAACTTTTGACAGCGGAGAATTTCATCAACCATTGGTTGCTCCATGAGTCTAGCGATAGTAAATCGCTCGTTATGCTAGCAATGGTAGAAGCTAAGGCGTCAGGTTCAAAGGAGTACATAATTTTTATGTCATCTGCAAAAAGGAACGCGGCCCCGTGTGTGATGACGTTGAAAATGTCATTAACATATATAAGAAAAAGTAAGGGACCTAGTACACTACCCTGAAAAACTCCACTAGTAACTGGTCGAGGTGATGATAAACTGCCATCAACGTCCACCACCTGCTTTCGGGACGTTAGATATGATGAAAACCAACTCAGGATCGGGTCAACAATTCCGTAGATTTTCATCTTCGCCATGAGCCTATTGTGGGATACTCGATCGAAAGCTTTAGTCATGTCAAGGAGGATTACAATCACTGATTTACCACTGTTAGTGGCCGTAGTTATTAGGTTAAGGAAGTCACACATACAGGTGGCACAGGATCTTTTTTGAAGAAAACCGTGCTGTCCAGTGTTAATGAGGTTATTGTTTAGTAAATGAGTTGTCAGCTTATTTTTTATCAGTCTTTCCATAATTCGGGAAACTATAGGGGTGTGGTTCACTGGTCGATAGTTGGTTAGGTCCTGGCGTGAACCTTTCTTAAGAATTGGGATAATAACTGATGTTTTCCAATGGGAGGGGAAAACGCTACTGCTCATAGATAAATTAAAAACCTTTGATAGCAAGAATGGGATATCAGTGCCACCTAGACTAAAAGTAGCCGGTGGTACGGCATCTGGCCCGGGGTGTTATGACCTCCTAATTTTAGTTAGCTGTACTGTTAAGTCGTTCGGGTGAAATGTAACCGCTGAGAACTGTGCAGATGTCAGCGGCTCAACGTGATATAGGCATGGGGAGTCATCGGTCGTTAGAGACGAAGCAAAATATGCACTGAATGCCTCGGAGATCTCTTGGAAGTTCGTTATATAATTGTTGTTATATATAACGGATGAGATAGGAGAACTGCACTGGTTGTTTCTCAGCTTCATCAGCTTAGATAAAGCTTCGGACCTCTTGGGGTGACTCAGCGCCCTTAATTCCTGTTTTTTACTGCGGGACATTTCAATCAATTTCATAGAATTAGATAAACGGTTCATTTGCAAGAACAACGAAAATTCTATCGACCTAAGGAATTTGCGTTGTAGTATAGAAAGCTTCTGCTTTAATCGACAAAAACTGTTTGGTTTATCTCGTCCAGGTATACCTTGGGTTGGGGTGATTACGTCAAGACATGCATTTAGTGTGGAGTAAAGATGATCCACCACGGTATGCAAGTCATCAGATAAAAAGAAAGTATCCCAGTTCTGCGAGCGAATGAGTGAGGGTAATTGATTCCAGCTAGCTTGGTGGAACGGTCTTTTAACGGATGGTTTGTGAACGGTTCGTGCTGGCACTGAAAACTCACATTTTACCGGCGAGTGGTCACAACCTGGGATGCTGTTCACGATAGATGTGTGCACGCGAGATAATCCTACCGTAAAAATGAGATCAAGGATGCTACTGTCTCTAGTTGGGCACATCACATGTTGAGTCCATCCTCGTAAACGAATGCTGGTCAAGAAGTGTATTAAGTGATGTGGAGCTTTCAAAGTGGACCAACGTATGCCTGGTGCGTTAAAGTCGCCGGCCACCAGTTTTGGGCCGGGTATGTCCGCAACAACGTTTAACGCCTCTATGATAGGCAGAAAGTCGTTTTGACTAGTATTCGGGGGGCGGTAGATGCAACTAACAATGAAGTCAGAACATCCTGTAGTGAACTGTAGCCAAACTGAATCCGGCAAGTTATCGAGTATGGAGTGCTGAAATATTTTCGCTCGCATGTTTTGTCTTACATATATACGACAGCCTCCCCCTCTCTGAGTGAGTCTATTTTTCCTGAAAGCTTGGTATCCGGTGGTAGCGATATCCTCGTTTGGAGTGTTGTCCGTCAACCAGGTTTCGGTAATTAAAATAAGGTCGTAATCAGACGTGAGCAGTAATATACGCAGCATTCGCATCTTATTCACTATTGAGCGTGCATTCAGCATAAACAATGAGAAGTGTTTAGTGGAGTCAAGGTTAACGTTAAGATCTTTATAGGATTCCGAAATTGCATTTGCTGAAGGCGGATCGGATGACGCAATCATTATTCCTTGAGATGGAGTAGTCGGTAATGTGGATGGTGAAATAAGCTGAGTAGAAACACCTGGCGTGGCAGTCAGCTTGGTTGTTAAGCTAATCTGGGTGTGGCTAGTACTGATGAGATTCGTTAGATTGGAAGGATGTCGGGGGTTGGTAAGTCTACTTAGCGCGGAACAACACCGCGAAAGATCACTATCGAGTGCTTTACTATTGGTAGATACTGGTGGCTGGGGCGTAGAAATATGAGGAGGGAAGGTTAAGTAGCTGTTAAGTGGGAAAGAAAAAGGACGTGTAGCAGCCTCAGGTATCTTGGCACCTGCCTTAATACGGGCGGTAACACAGGTGCCCTCTTGACATCAGTAATTTGATGGGCTGTAACCTGGAGGGGGAATGTGAAATGGAAGTGGGATATACGGGTGTTGGTTGGCGTAGAGACTGGGAGGTCGTGGGTACTGTTGTAAGTGGCCTGCGGTAGAAAAGGGATTCAGGGTGGGTGATATATGTGAACGATAAAAGGAAAGAGATTCATGTGAGAAAATATTACTTAGGCTACGATAGAAGTTATGTAGAACACTAAAGTAATCGTTTGGTATGAATGGTGGCGTTGTTGAAGAGGCCCGGAGGTTAGTTGTACCAGCCTGATGAGGATGATAACCAGGTGAAGAGAACGCGATACTGGGTGGAATGTACGGTGCAACTAGTGGTTGGTGGTTTGGATTGGGGAGATAGGTCTTGAATGACGTTTTCTTGTCCATTGTTGCACTCCGTGTTGCCTCGCTTGGGGTCCTTAGCCGTTGGGAGTGTGGCTTGATGAGTGAGTTAGGATTGACTGTAGTGTCAACAACGTGCAGTCCACCTAGTAATGATGTTTTCGCTGGTTTGGGGGATGGCCTAGGCACCGTAGATTGCCAAGTGGCTATTGGAGCCGAGTTGAGAGATGGCAAAGAAGAATTTGGGGTGACTCCGCTGATGGGTTGAGGATTTCTGGGTATGGCTGTTAAGCCAGTTAGGCGGTTCGCATCGTCATCGATCGTGGCCGATATTTCGGTGATAGGTAATGGTGGAATCGAGTTAGTCAGCCCAAGAGAGGACAGCTTGCCAGGGGTAAACTCTATGCTTCTTGGTTTCTTAGGCGCTGGCTGGTGAGGTGACGTTGAACTGGATATATCTAAATCGACGTCAAACATATGGGATCGATGTTCTGGTGAACATGAAGCCGAATTGATATTGCATGCATTTTGCGCATCGTCAGACTGAGAAGAAGCGGATAGTTGAGGGCGGACAATTTTTGACAAAGCTGAATGCGTGCTGGTGGACCTGGCGAATTCCCTTTGTAATGGGTTTTTGTCGGCAGCAATTTTAATGTTCTTGAACGGGGATCTCAAAGCGACGGTGGATTGGCTCTTAATGAATTGTTTAGCGGGTTCCTCTTCAAGAAATTTGAACAACACTGGACAGGATTTGCGTTGAATGTTCTTTCGTAGCCGAAAGCACTGGCAGGGGTGGTGTGCCATATTAATAGAACTTAGAAGGTTATGTTTTACTTTCTCAACAGGGATTCTGTCGGGAATATTAAATACCACAGCATTTTTTGAGTTACTGATTCTTAGAACTATTTCTGAGGCAATGGCGTCTATGAAACGCCCAGCCGTGACTAGGTCTAGGGTTGACGGATTTGTTGGAGGGTCAGAGATATACGTGAGCGGAATTAGCTTGGATAGGGTCGTATCAATCAAAGAAATGTGGCTACTGAGATTAAGAAGATTGTGTTCTATGGTCTCTGCCCTTTTGTTTGCCCCTCCAAATACATCGGTCAGGCTAACGGAACAAGGATTCAGTGGGAGTTTTGCGACTTTCGACTTGGCGAGTACTTTTGGTCGGATGTTGGTACGACCAACCAGTGAGGATGCGGTTTGTCTAGCCGGCAGTTTGGGCATTGCAACACTGACCGCGATTGTACTAGAGAGCTAAATACACAGAGTAGTCTTATGTTCCCCAATGTACAGGCTTACTGAAATAAAAACGTGTAACTCTGTGGCTCTGGATTAAAGAAACTGAAAACTATGGAACTGTTGATATAGAGTCTCTGAAATTAAACGAGGACTTCTTTCAGGGAATTCCCTGAATTAATATGCTGAATTGGGTGGTAGACTGCCACACAGTCGCGCACGATGGTGCCAACTTTTTCTTATTTTAGACACAAGTTTCTCTCAGTTCATATCCTGGGAAGCAGTTCAAAGACTTATTTTGCAAGAATTTTTAAATTAGCTGTTTAGGTCAAGATTTCGCGTCCGGAGGAAATCCTTAGAAAGTTTTTGGAGTTATGGGACCAACGAAAAAACCGTAATTTTTTAGTATTACTCTAGATATATCTAGAGCTAAGCAAAAACTAAACCGATTTAAATCGATAAACGAATTGATGTGATGGTTCAGTTATTCCCGTGAATTGTTCGAGAATCGACAATGGTTCTTAGGTGGGGGCCACCCCTCCCTCACCACAGCCGTTGAAACCGTCAATTTTCCCAATTAGCAAGGGATGGTCGATCCGCGGACCACTCAAGCAGGGGAGAATACGTTCCATATAGTGTGAATATCATGAGTGGGGTTGATAGATCAATCACCTTGCCATCTTTGTAGAAAAACCTTCATTTGACCGGCCGACCGACTGGTGGTTAGTGGATGGGACGAGCTATACGAAGTGTTCTTCTTGCCTGATCTTTAAAACCACTAACCCCGGAGTGCTGAAGGCAGCTTCTGTCTCCATACTTTCGCGGTTCCCCTCATTTGTCAATTTTGGTGGATTACGTAGAGGCGTGTTGAGGAGAGCTGCATTTACTCTACCTTGGTGAAGGGTGGGTTAGGTCCAAGACTGGTCCTGGAGACACTGGTGATTGTACGGGAGATTCCATACGAATTTGCTGAGATATACGGGGTTCCACAGAACTCTCATCTGATGTGAAAATATTGGGTACCCTTGGAGAATGGGGAATAAAGTGATATCTCACCTGCGAAGAACCGAATAGCGCTCGGCAAAGGGGGTCATCGGTAATGTGTCATCCGACGGCGCTGACCTGCGGGTTTCACCCCTAAACTTCATTTCGAGATCCATTGCATCCTTCAGGTTATCTGACAGCATTGGAATATACTCCGAATAAACCTGAGTGACATACCTCATGGAATTCGTAATCTGGAACACTATCCGCCAATTTTGAACCTTTCTAAAGCAATCTCTGGTAAATCTGGAAGGTGGACAACTTGGGCCAAAGTACTTTTTGTCATCAACCAGCCATTTACTGTGGACGATGGCCACCGATTTATCACATAAGAAAACAACTACTAGGTACATCTAAAAAGGTTAGCAGTTAGCAATGCGCGGTGTTATTATTCATTATAAATTTCAAGTACCGGATAAATATCAAAAAGTGAAATATCAGTAGCTTAAACAGTGTAATATGGGTACGATTACATGTAGACTGCAAACCGTTATGGGAAAGCACTTACACACAATGTAACTAACAGAAAGTGTTACAACATCATCGTGCAAACCGTCAGCGGAATATATGTACATGTGGTTAGAATGCATGGGTTTGCTGAAAAATCGATACGGGTTTTTAAAGTACTTCACATTAACCGATGCCTCACATATGTCGACAATTTCAACCGGTTTACCATCGGCGATGGCGATGTTGTTTGGTGGGCTGGGGGAAAAGATAATGTGGCTCTTTAGGACTGCATTTTTGCATCCACGGAACCGGTGAATTCGTTGTCCGACGTCATCTTGTATGTGGGCAGTGGAATCCGGGTTGTCCGAAGTAATACGCTCGCACAAACGGAGGTACAACTGCTGGGCAGGATTTCTGGAACCATGAATACTAAATTTCAAGTTGCGTAGATAAGATTCAAATGGGAAACAGGAAAATTTGTCCAGCTTCCCTTGATTAAGAACATCTTTGGGTAGGTGAATTAATGGGTGGACATTGCAAGTAATATTTGAAACACCGTACAAGGAAGAGAAATTTTGAACAAATGTATATGTTCACTGATTGATTCCAAGATTCCCCTCGGTTGGACCAAAGACACTCGAAAACGAACAAAAGCCTTTTCCAAGGAGTACAAGAGTGAACTTCCATCGTCAGCAGACTGTGGAACACGTAGTAAGCAGTGCAAAAAAACAACCATTAACGGAAGTTAGTGCTCCATAAACGAAACCAAGACCTGTTGTTCGTGGCTTTCCTTCAGGGATAACTGCTTCTTTAGTGGGGCCTTCAACTGTTGCAAACAAATGAGTTAATATTGGTTTTCAAAAGATTAAATTACTCATAACAGCTGGCTGCGTTGAAAAAGTCGTCAGAATAGTGTCTTCTTGAAAGCACGCCTCACGTTGTTGGCCGAAAAGCGCGTTCCTTGGAATCATGGCTCCGCATTTAGCGGCAGCATTAATAAGCCAAGTCCTTAGAATGAAGGTAACAAGACAACGATGACTCTCACCTGGCAAATCCAACTAGGGGCAACGCACGCGGTGCTCCCGCAGTGTGGCTTCTCCACAAACAGCACACTTCACAGAGCTGAGGTCTTCTTCATACGATATCTCTTCCACTTATTTATTTCAGCCATTGCAACTGAATAATATAAAGCAGTTTCCGAAAAAGTACCCAACGATTCACAATCACGGATAGAAGCAAGTGACTCGCGCGACAGGGCAGAACCGCCTTGAGATTTAAATTTGGCCTTCACTCGACTAAAACAAAGACCCACGATTGCACCACAATTCATGGACATAAATATGAGTAAAAATAGCATATTATTACTCACAAGGCTGTTTGACGACTAATTACGTGACTATTTTCTATAAATTGCTCACTATTTCTCTACCCATTTGTTACCGGCATGTTACCGGGGTGATGCGGTGGGCACTGTGCTACATGGGGATGGGCCGTTTCTTGGATTCAGTTGCGACCGAAGTTCGTAAGCGTATAGCCAACGCCAAAAACGCGATAGTTTTCAACATCCCTGACCGACTGCCCCTGACGTCAACCAAACTCGCCATACAGAATGCCTGCAACATGGCACACCACAGGTGCTATTGCACTCGGCTGTGCAAAAAATCACAACGCAACGACTGTCCTTTGAAGTTTTAATTCGCTGATGAAGTAACTGTTAGAGAATTCATAAACAGTTGGTAAATCATTGCTAACGCCGCCCCATTCAAAAGAATAAGAATATTACCGGATAAAACGCCCCTCCAAGGAGAGGTTCTTCGATCGTTGAAAAGTACCTTAGCTTTACCAACGCAATCTGTGGTTGAAATACCAGTCGCCGAGTCCTCTAGCTGCCCGTCAGGCCACCCCGTAACACAAACGCCCTCTGTGGCCTGCCCTACTCTAGTTGACCTGAACGTGACCACCACTCCATCGCCAGCACATCCCCCTAGCAAACGGCCCTGCCTTCTGCCGTCAACCTCCGCTCCCACAAACGGCAACAATATCCAGGCCAAACCCACTCTTGGCCCAGGGCCACCAAAGTCCCGTGCATCCAAGCCAGCTGCTGCTAAAGTCAACGTACAGCCCACCGTCTTACCACCGAAAATGATTCCGGGGAAGCCTGTTGCCAACAGCCAGTCCTGCCCTAACTCATGTCCCACCGTCTTGCGGACAAAAATCGTTCATAAAAGCCAAGATATACTTTATAGCCAATCGTCCCATCAGCCGACAGAATTCTGTGTCCCCCACAGCTTTCAGCTGCTACCGTTGTCCCCCCCACTAAGTCTTCTCAGAGCCCAATTTAGAACCCCAACCAAGCACTCCAAGTACATCCCAAATAATCCATGCTTGTTGGCAAGCAGGACGCAACCCTGCATCACCCTAAAGCAGCCAACCCCGTCTCGTTGTATTAGCGTGGTACCTCGGCTAATGGACAAGGTCCTCCCAGCTCCACTTCACAATACAGGCGAAAAAGGCCACCGAGAAACGCTTCATCATCTGGATCAAACATTTCATATTCTCCAAGTATCCCGGTACAATTTCTAAGTCATCTGGCTGGGAGCCAGCACCTCCCGCCGAACCTCTGTAACCAATTTATCTCTCCTCCAATGATACAAATAAGTAACCCCCAGTTGAATTATAGCCAACGGCCTCGACTTTCAAGCTCCGTGCTCGTTCCTGAACACGGGGTGGGCCATCCCAACCAACTACAGTTATTTCGTCGGTCCTGGTCGAGCGATAACTACCCGCCCCCTGCGTGTCCCGTTGAACCCAGTCACCACTACTTTCTACCATCTCACTTGCCGTTGCCCATTATCCCAGCATCCAAACCCTACCTAGCTAATTCGACCACCCCGGAAATCCCACCTCCGCAAACGACCACTTTTTTCTTGACAGCTTCCCCACAACCCAGCCTCACCCCTTCTTCACATAGCCGGCTCCCCACTTTTAACCCTTGTTTAGTCTCCTTTGCTTCTATACATGACTATCCTGACGTTCAGTCCATTTAATGATGTTTACCACCTAGGTAGTGTTAGCCAGCAACACCCGCCGATGGTTGTTCCTACTCCACGCCATGTCGATACATTTGCACCTACCTTGCTCCTCATTAACGATCGCTCATTACTGAATAAAACCCACACTTTCCATAATAAAGTACTATCTTCCGACTTCGACATCATTGTCATAACCGAAACCTGGCTAAATGAATCGGTCCCATTGGACCAAATTTCTATTGCTGGTTATCAAACCTTCATGAAAAATCGTCGTCGTCGTGGAGGAGGCTGTCTAATCCACGTTAAAAACAGCTTGCCTGCCATTCCGCTCTCTGATCCAACACTGGACTCAATTCAGGACTCAATATGGGTAACGGTTCTTCTGGCCATCTCTCCACTCCATATCGGCTGCTTCTACCGACCACCCAATTCATACATCACGGACCTCGCCACGTAGTCAAAGCTTCTGACCAATTTGCACTATTACCTTCTCCGTCAAAACTCATTGCTGGCGATTTCGATGCACCTAATATCTACTGGGACACCATGTCATCACCCCAACACTTCACGTGCTTTCTTTCGACCATACGCGCAGGGCGCTGGGTCCAGCACGCAATGACACCAACAAGAGGAAACAGCATACTTTACCTGATATTTACCATCGGCCTATCGGATGTGATAACTACCGCCCTCAAACTCTTCCCAGGCAGTGACCATGGAATGGTATCTTGCAGATTCACAACCGGACCCATAGACCCCATATGTGGCTCATCTCAACAGCCCCTGCACACGATCAACTGGATAAACCTCAAGCCCATGCTTCCATCCCTCAACTGAGATGACTACTTCCTACAACACGACCCTCAGCTCGCCTGTGACGTACTCTATTATAAGCTACATAGCTACTTGTCAGCAATCACCACCA
Organism: Fasciola hepatica; assembly: GCA_948099385.1. Taxonomy (NCBI): domain Eukaryota; kingdom Metazoa; phylum Platyhelminthes; class Trematoda; order Plagiorchiida; family Fasciolidae; genus Fasciola; species Fasciola hepatica. The sequence continues at coordinate 3,018,124 of CANUEZ040000167.1, forward strand.
TCGGGACCAACCGCTCTCAAGCCCACAGCTCTCACCAAACAAGGCTGCAAAATAAACGTGCAAAACTGCAGAAGATCCATAATAAAGCCAAAGACTTCTCCATACTATCGCAACTCCACTCTCCCTCTGTAACCATCAATCTTCGGACTAATGAACCGCTGTGAAAGCAGGAGCTTTCGGCCTTGAATTACTTCGACAGATGATACCTATTGTCCCGACTGCTAAAGTGCAGAAACTAGAGAAAGTCTTCAGGGAAGCCCTATTTAATTTTGGAAAACAACACGCAGATTAAATCTGCAGCCAAAATCGCTGAGGCGCTCAATACTTTCTTTTCAGAATCCATGATAACTGACGCCACTGTAAATCCGCCACCTGTACCCCTCATCACCGAGCAAGTTCTCTCTGACATGGAATTTAGTTTGAACGATGTAGCCCACCTACTGCTGCGTGTTAGACCCTCCTTCCGACCTGGCTATGACGGCATCCTCCCAGCACTCTTTCATCTTGATGGAACTGATGTTGCAGCTATCCTTATAAATCTCTACAGCTTATCCCTAAAACATGGCATTTTTGCATCCCAGTGGAAAACTTCAACCATTATTCCTATTCACATAAAAGGTCCAGTGCATGACCCTTAAAATTATCGTCCTATTATCCATACCCCTTCAGCCGCCAGAATAATGGAGCGTTTGATTAAACAGTGGATGTCCCATTATCTCATTTCCCATAACCTCATTCACAGCGGTCAACATGGCTTCCTAAAGTCACGTTCTTGTACCACATGCCAGTTTGATTTCTCCAACTTACTGACCACGGCAGCTGACGACGGAAAATCTATGATTATCATCTACCTCGATATGACCAAGGCGTTTGACCGAGTTCCTCACTCCCGGTTGCTAACAAAACTCCGGGCCTACGGTGTCCATGACCCGCTTTTATCATGGATAACTTCCTACCTGTCGGACCGAACCCAGGTTGTATATGCTAATGGGCATCTATCGCAACCGGTGCCTGTCACCAGTAGAGTCATACAAGGAAGTGTAATAGGCCAGCCATTTTTCTTTCTCTATATTGGCGACATTTTTTCGATTATGCAACACGGCACACCTCTCTACTTTGCCGACGACATCAAAATCGTTTATGAGTTCCACCATCAAGATTTGAGCACAGCGCTGTCCGAAATAGATAATGATCTTGAGAAACTTGATCAATGGTGCACTTCCTGGCAGATGTGCTTCTTGACATCTAAAAGCTTCTACACAAACTACAGATGACAAGTTCCCCTCGGAACTCTGTTACTGAACCAAGTAACTTTCTCCCCAAGCTCATCAGTGAAGGAACTTGGGCTTCGATACACTAGCAATCTACAATTCTCGGAACATGTCTCATTTCAGACGGCCAGGGACAGACAGATAATAGGCCTAGTTCTCAGATCATTTAGAATGAAACATAGAAGTCTCCTTACATACCAATCCCATGCCAGACTCCACATCAAATATTGCCCTATAATCTTCTCTGGAATGTCTGAATCGGACAGAATACGCCTGGAGAAAGTCCAGCGCGCGTCCACCAAGAAGCTAATAGGGTACTCTTCTCCATTGAGCTACAAAGAGCGATGTGCTCTATTAAAACTTGACCCCGTATGGCTTAGAAATATCAGGCTTAACTTGTGTTCTCTATGTAGACTTATTCATCGCCCTGCATTCACTTCTACCAACTCTATACAGTTTTCGCTACCCTCATCTTACCCTCTGCGCCACAGGGACCTCAGTCTGACCATCCCACAGTCCAGGCTGGCAATAAGATCCAACTTCTTTCTCATTAAATATCCAAGGCTTTGGAATAAGCTACCCCGGGACATTCGCTAATGTACACCA